>VDFB02193867.1:99354311-99527582 GCA_007258455.2 Sequoia sempervirens
AGAATTATCATCTAAAGGATTCATAATACTACCTATTAGAGTTAGTCCTACAATCATGGATACTAATTTTCAATTCTTGGACCTTGACCTCCCATGAAACCTAATTCTAGGATGACCATGGATTCATTCCATGAAATTTATACCATCCACATATCACCAATGCCTTAAGTTCCCATACAATGAAACTGAGATCACAATAGTTGGAAATCCTAATCTGTTCCAATATTTCACTAACCCATGTGGAATACCTCAACAACAAGTGTCGATCAACCAATAGGCTTCAACATCTACTTCATCTCACTACATTGATCCCTCCACTCTATCTAAAGCTTTCACCTCAAGAACCCCACCTTCTAATCCCAAGGTTGAGGTCTAATACAAAGGTTATGGATAATGTCACATGAAACATCCTATTGTATTAGTAAGATAGCTCCTCCTATGTCATATGGCAAGCCAATGACAGATAAGAGACAACCCAAGGTCACTATTCATTTTCCTGCCACAACCAAATTCACAAAATGGGGAGAACTTATTAAAGAAGCTATCAATGAAGAATATGTGACAACTTGGCTTTATAAAGAAGACAATGAGGAAGCTCCTCCACCTACACAAATACCAATAGATGGATATGGAAAAGGTTTCAAAATAATGCAAGCTGAAGGTTATGATGGAAATAATGGACTTGGATTACATAAAGATGAGATGATTGAACCTTTTCTTGTTTCTAAGTGACCAAAAGGTCTAGGGTTGAGGTTTAAACCTTGAATTAAGATTGGTTTTCCTAGTACCACGATACCTTTATGTGAGGGAGGAAATTCTTATGTGGTTATTGAGACATTTACCTCACCCAACACCTCTCAACCATTTGACACATTTGATGATGATGGTATTGACACTGGTTCTAATTATTATGAATGAGACTCTTACATAACTAGTGACTATGAACTTGATAGATTTTTGATTAACCTTGACCTATTCGATACCATAATCTGTGACCTTGATGAAACCTCTTTCTTTACCTTTTTTCCCTTGAACTTTGATGCTTCTGATGATGGCATGCCCTTAGTCTATCCCCAACTCATTAACTAGGATCAACAAGAACCTCCTATCTTGGACATATTTGAGAATGTTGAAGCAACTGTTGAGTTCATGGGACTATATAAAGTAATCCATAGTGGTGACCATAAGGTTGGATTTACCATTGACTTGGATCATATGGCATACTTTTGGAATTCCATACACCCCTCTATTTGAAAAAAGTAAAAATAACAAAGAAAAAATGATGACAAGTCTCTAGGTGAAAATCAAAAGGTTCCTTTAGACCATAGAGACTTGAGAGGGAGAGAGACCTGAGAGAGATACTTAAGAGAGAGACACTCAAGAGAGGGAGTGGGAGAGATCTGAAAGAGAGAAACTTGTGAGGGAGAGAGAGTTGTCTAGTTAGGAAGGGAGGTAGATACATGAGGTAGGAAGAGGGGGTGCAAGAGATCCAAGAGATAGAGGGTGGGAAGGATAGAACAAGGGAGAAATAGTTTTCTAGTTAGGGTGGGAGGGAGAGACTCTAGAGAGGGAGAGGGGGTGCGAGTGATGCAAGAGACAAAGGGTGGAAGGGATAGAGTGAGGGAGAGACTTGAGAGAGAGGGGATGGGAGGGACAGAGGGAGGGAGAGACTTGAGAGAGAGGGGGTGGGAGTGATATATGGAGGAATAGACCAAAGAGGGGGAATTATCCTACACATTAAACCCTAAACCCTATATCTTAAACCCTAAGGATGGAAGACAAGGTAGAGAGTGTAGCAAAGACCTAGAGAGGGTTCAAAGAGAATGAGTACGTATTGGTTAAGAAGGTAGGAGGAAGAGAGGGAGTGAAAGGTAAAACCTCAAATATCCATCAATGATCATAAACCATGAACTCTAAGTGTTATCATAGTGGTTGAGAGAGACACAAAGATAAAGAAAAATTAGTCTTTTGTAATTTTGACTCATTTGGCAATCTCCAAATGGAACACCCCATTTTGTGCTCACCAAATTTGGTGAGGACCAAATGGGATGTGTCCTTTGGAGAGTGAAAATTTTGGGGCTTGCTAAATGAACTACTTATAGACATGATTTTCTTAGGAGGGTACCAAATTTTCACATATTTTTGGTCATGCTAACCATCATGTTTTCATGTCTTTGAATACAAGTTTATAAAAAAACTGTGACAACAATAGGATTAATTATCTATGATGGACCACATAGAAGAAGATAAAAAAAAGAAACTATGACTCGATCAAAATATGACAATGCATTTAATTGAATACATTTATTTAATTGGAAACATGGAAATATTCTCTAAGTCCAAAGTTTATGTATTAATTCAAGGAAAGGTTGAATAACTAGTTCATAAGTTAAACTATTTTCTCATACATTATTGTCTATAGATGATGAAAACTAGAGTATGCCCAAGCAAGATGGAAAATCACTGTTTTGATATAATAACTCTATTTGTATTATTCTATGCAAGATCATTGAATTGCCACTTTGATTTGGCTAAAATGGATCGCGACATCTGTAAAACGTGGGTTTTATGCTTTCAGTTGGTGAATGCATCTAACCATTTTTTTGTTATGTATAATTTTGGTTAGATATGTATAATTGTGTCCCTTGCATAAAATTCTTTATGCATTCTAATTTTTTATTTTTAAAATAATGTTGGTAATTCTATTTTTATCCTTTTAATATTTTTTTAAGTTTTCAATTATTAAGATTTGATAAGATTTTTGTTTGAATAGATTTTTTAAATGTATATTTGTGGCTAGTATATTATAATTTTTATTTATTATTGTTTCATTTTTGTTATGTTTTGTAACTTTTCTAAATAAATGTTTTTCATTTAAATAACAGATTGTAGTGTTTGATTCAAAATCATTATGTTATAAATTATTATATTTTTATATTTTTTATTTAGACTATGGAAATTATATCTATCTTGATCAATATTTTATTTTATATACTAACTTTAGTGGAAAATATGATTAGTCCTTCTCAAATTATATACTATAACACTTGAAATTGAAATTCTAGAATTTTGTATTTAAATATAGTATTAAGTCATTAGTCATCATGTTTGCATCATTGAAAGAACTTAATTCATAAGAAAAGAAAAAGAAATTATGACTCACATCAACATGTATCATAATTTACTATAATTTTCTTTTAGAAAAATTTAAAATATTAAAACTTGTTTGTTTGACCACCATAACTTGGTCAAAAAAATTATGAGAAACAATTTTTCTTTGTTTTATTCTGTATCAGGAGAAGCCTAGAATGTGCCACATCTTTCAAATTTAAAAAATGTGAAATTGTTTGAGAATTATAGATTTTTTAATCAATTTATCAATCAGAGCTTTTCTTAGAATGCATGTAGAAAATCAATAATAATTACCTATATAATTTCAAATAAGTCATTGTAGAGAAGGGGAATTTTCTACTCACGAGTTTTATTTATTCAGAGAGCCTCCTAGGGAAAAATTCCCTAAACTACCTCAAGGAACATAACGTGAGAGTTCTAGAATTAGAAAGAGCATGTCATGATCATTTTTTGGAAAAAATAACAAGATCTTAGCCAAAGGACAGAAGCGTAGGTCTGAGATGACAATGCCACATTATAGATTCTCTCTAACATGCTAGCATCTATACAAAACAAAAAGATAGAATGTCACAAAAAATAGCTTAGCGACTACTAGCAATCTAATTACTGAGAACTTCAAAAGTACTAGAAAATAACAAAATGTGATAAAGCTGAAATAAAGTGAAATAGAAATGATAAAGAGAATAGGAGGTAGAAAGGAAATTCCCTCAATTACACAAGTGATGAAGCCTCTAGCACGTGAATGTCTTCAATACCTACATGCGTAAGATCTAGGGAAAGTGTTGGAGCTATATAGGGTTTTTCCTCAATCAAACCCTCGTTTTGGTGTTCCCACCTCCATGAATAACCAAATAGATAGAGAGGAATGAGGAGAGGAGTGATAAAAGCAATCCCCACTCAAGGAGGAGAACCCATATCATAAAATATAGATGCAATAGATAAAGGATTTGTGAAATCATAGGATGCTTGCAAGCACAAGGTGAGGGAGATAGGGATGAAAGGCTTAAGGAAGCTAAGGAGGGAAACAAAGAGAGTTTCAAGAGCCAAGGGTGTTGTAAAGAGCACTCTAAGGATGTCAGATTTCAAAGTAGAACCCAAGGAGCCAAAGATAGAGAGAATTTAGAAGAAAAAATGAATTGAAAAGATAACTTTTAAACTAGGAAACAAAGTAGAAAGAAGCTTCCCAGGTAGTTACAAGGTATCCTAAGCCATTACCACCGAAACATTTGGTTGACAAGTGGAAAACATGCACGTAAATGGTTGTTTGAACATTGAAATGTCGTAGGATGCTAGCATAGTGTGCATATGTCTACATGGTGTGCTAGTGTCTAAATGCATCATGCTACAAAATGACAAGAATGGGAAAAGGACAAGGTTCAAAACAAAGCTGACATATGAGGGTAGCTATGGAAAAGGGGCTTTAAGCATCTTGAGAGGGGAAAAATTCTAATGTAGAGGCTAAAATGAGCTTACACAAGTTCTAGGGGAGTAGACAATAAAGTGGATGCAACATTGTAAGTGGAATTGCAAGGGGTGCAATTTTTCACCATTACATTTTCCCCTCACTTTAGCAGGCATAAGAATCTACACTAATATGCATGCTAACGAAAAATATGCTAAACATAAATAACATCATAATTCCAAATGGATACTAAAGAGGAAGTAGATAACTCTTCAAACCAAGGAAGCCTACCCCCAGGTTGAAGACCAACAAAACAAATTCATTAGACAAGAAAAACTTGCACAAGACAATAATGTTAGAAAATAAAATTAAATATGCACATACACCTAACTAACTAAAGGACTTGAGTCAACAAAGTGAAAGACACCTTGATGTGAAAGATTGTCTCAATACTATGTGTCATCCCCAGATTAAAAACAATAAAACATAGAAGAATTCTAAAATGAAGAGAGGAAAGGCATATACTCAAGATGAAGAGGATGTAGATCTTCGATCCGATATACACAATTTAGAAGAGAAGAGAAATGAAGAGGCTCAAGAGAGAGAAAGAAGGAAGAATAAAAATTCCAAGAGATATGGCTCCACAAGTACTCTCTCCTAAGGAGGTTCAAACAAAAGGACATCATAGCTTTTCAAAACTACAAAGTTGCACAAAGTACATCAAAGGACCTTAGACCAACAATAGAGAAATCCTGCTCAATGAAAGCATCTTTCAAGTCCGTAGACCTGCAAGGAAGAAAACCCCAAGATCTATCACATGAAGAAAGCCCCAAGATGTAAGTGCCTCACAGGCCCATAGACTTGCAAAGAGGTGTCCCTCAAGATCTCTAACATGAGGGAAACCTAGTAAAGTAAGTGCCTTACAGGCATGTAGACCTAAAAGGGGGCTTCCCCCAAGATCTCTCACATGGGGGAAACCCAAATAAATAACCTCCTTACATACCTACAGACCTGCAAGGAGGCGTCCCCCAAGATCTCTCACATGAGGGAAACCTATATGTAAGGAGATTTCATAGAGTCATAAAATGGCTTCATGGGAAAATAAGTGGATAGTCACATAGACTGTCAACAAGCTAGAAGGATTTCAGAGGGGTTCCTTAAGAAGGATAAGCATCTCCAAAATAAGTTATCATTTCCCCCAACATACAGGGGAGGAGAAGCATGCAAGATAAATAGAACACACATGATAGAGGTAGTCCTTGATATCACTTTTCATTTTGAAGAAGAGGTAGGTGCATTGGAGAATAAATGAGTGATGGCGCTTGAATCATGAAATTGTTGTCTTTTATCCTTCAATGCCTTACATTCTTTAGTGGAATGGCCAAGCACTCGATGGTATCCATAGAAAGGATGTTTTTCTTTATCAAGATTGATGATTCTAAGTTTTGGTCTGGTCCTAGGTAGATGTTATAAGTTTATATTCTAATAGTTTCATAAACTTTAATGTTTAAAGCGATGAAATTTTATAATGTTTCCCTTAAACCTTTTATATTGGGTTGATTTCCACCTTGGAAAAACTTTGATGACATAAGTATGTTATGTGGATTATTCATATTGATTTTGTATATGATTTTTTAATGTTCTTTTAACTAATTATAGTTGTATAATTAAGCGTACTAATAGTGTCATGCAACCATTATTCAAAGATTTCATATTTAGGAAGGAAGCCATTAGAAGACCATGCAAGAGAATCATCTCAAGGGGTTAACCATGGATGACTGTAGTAGATTCTCCATCCCAAAGTTGTAACCACCTTGTAATTAATGGCATTGAACATTCATGGGCATTACTATAGCATTGACTCCACGTTGGGCTTGCATGTCTAACTAGATTCCCTACAGAATGTAATTTCTTTGCCATTCTTTTCATGCTTTGCCTAAATGGGATGCTCTCAACTGGTGGGAATTGACTATATATTTTAGTTGGTAATATAAATAATGGTTTGAAGCTTCTTCTTGAAGGTTCAGGTTCTAGTTATGCATATTTCTTGATCGTTGTTGGTAAAACTAATAATATATTGAGCATTCTCTATTTTTCAATACAGTTATGTTATGATTTTGTTTCTATGTTTATCCATGAATAAAATGTTGTTCTGATTTGAGCATTTGATTTTTTAATAGTTTTAGAGGATTCTCACCAAGGGGCCCCACTTGGTGAGTAATATGTTGTTTTAGATTAGATAGTTTAGTTGTCATTTTCTATTCTGCATTTAGTTAGAAATCTAGCTTTTTATGTTCTTGCAGCAACTAGAATTCTTCCTGCAACCAAAGCAAACAACAAATTTTTATGTTAGATTGCCTAGATCTTTACTCTTGTTATGCATTTTAGTTCAATAGAATTATTATTTGATGCTCAGTATTGTTTCCTTTCATTCCATTTAATTTACTTTCTAGTATTGTGATTTTCTTAGCCATAGGGTAGAGTGACTTCCTTGGAGTTCCTAGTGCACATACAGTGTCGACCTATTTCAAGTTCATGTCCTTGGGTTCACAAGTTAAATGCACCTTCATAATGACTGAGATAGTTGTTTAGTTCAAGATTCCCAATCTCTGAATAATAGCCATAGAGGTTTAGTTATTGAATCATTATAGGATGCCAACATTTTTGGCACTATTTCGAGGGATGGCATCAAGCTAGGAAGTTTTTGGAATTCATTGAGATCTTTTTCATTCTAGTAGTTTTTGATTTGTTCTTAGATTACCCCTCATTAGGAAGTAATGATTCACTATTATTTTTCCCATTCTTTGTGTGAGTTAGTTGATGCTAAGTAATACTGTATACATAAAAGAAGAATATATGCTTATGGGAGATTTCTTCCTAATAATCTTGATCCATTCCAACTAGTTGAGTTTCCAAATCTTCCCAAAAATGGAGAAGAAGAAGATCCATTTCCTTTTACTAGTGTGTATTGTGACTTGACTAGCTCTGAAACCTCTACTAAAGAACAAAATTTGATTTATAACCCTTTAGCCTTGGGCATTCATAAAGAAGACATTGGGGATGCAAACATGAATAGACTTAATCAACCTACTTTTCCTTTCCTCATTGCTGATCAGAATGAAGTTGACAATATGAAGAATATTCCTACTTCAGAACTCCCCAACTTCTGTGGACTTGTTATAGAAGACCCTAACACCTTGTTGTTTGAGTTTGACATCCTCTATAGAAATCATGATTATACAACTGATGCTCATGGGCTTAAGCTATTTCCTGCAACTTTGAAAGAAGCTGAACTAAGATGGTTCATGAGCCTAGGTAGAGATACTATGGAGACTTGAGATGATATGAAGACAAAGTTCCTTGAAAAATATAATGAATATTGCAAGGGTAGTAACATGAGAGGAGATGATATCTTTAGGATGTAGTAGGAGGATGAGAGCCTAGAAGATTACATTTCAAGGTTTTTATTTTTCTTACATAAATCTCCACACCATCCAGTCAATGAGGAGTCACAAAAGCTACTTGCCTTAGAGGAATCAATGAAAGTTGCATTAATGCTTTGGACCTAATGGCTAGAGGAGATATCACTCAAGTTCCTTGGGAAGACATCAATAAAATATTCCAGAACTATTCCAGAGCAGCTTCAAATAAAGGAAGAGCTTATCAATCCTCTATGGGTAGGTCATCTACCAGTGGAGTTTCAAGGATGGATATTACCAACTTGTTGGAAGATTTTAAGTAGGAAATTATAAAAAATCTATCTACCTAGCTGGATACACTTCAAGCTAAGAAGGAACAAGAGGAGGTAGAGGAAATGCTGATAGAATACTACCCTCATTGTAGACAAAAGAAGAGGGACTGTAGATGCAAGATGATAGCTAACATTGATAGCAAACAGATACCACCTAAGTTTAAACTAATTCAGACCAAGGAAGACCAAGTTTACTTTTTTGCACAAAGGAATCCATGGGCTCCAAGACAAGGTATGCCACTAGATCCACTATCTTTTTCTGGCCCATATTTCAATTCTTATTCATCTAGTAACCAATGGAAGCCTCCATATCCACCCAACTATGGGGGATATCCCCCATGGTCTTGGGGTAACCCTCCAAATTCTTGGCCCAATTATCAAAATTCCTCACCTCAATGGAAACAACCTCAGGGGAATTGGTCGTAGTACCAAGGGTCATGGCAACCACCTCCAGAAAACTAGCAACAAACACCTTAATGGAGAGGTTAGCAATGGTAAAACCAAACCCCTAATTGCATGCAACCACCTTCTCAACCCCAATATCCTACTATAATGCATCCACCTATTAATTCAAGCTCAAATGCACCTAAACCTGCTTAGCTACTAGCCCAATCCACACCCAATCCAAATAACAAACCATAGCATTAATCGGTATATTCTGCAGATCCAATCCAATTTCTTACATGTGCTATGAGTTTGAGTGACATTCACCTACATTCAAGAACCAATTTTCCAACTTCTCCCACACCTATTATCACTGAGCTATCTATGGAAGAGGAGGAGGAACCTCTGAATGATCCCATTCAACATGTTGTACCTAAATTTCTTGAACCAGTTCTAGAAACGAGGACTACACAAGAGCCACCATTCCCTTAGAGATTGGAAGTTTCCAAGAAAAAGGAAGAGAAAGAGGAAATGACCTTTGACATCTTGGAGCAGTTGAAACATATATGTGTCTAGATACCCCTCTTTCAGGCCATCAAGGATGTTCCTATATATGTCAAGGAAATCAAAGAAGTATGTCTCAAGAATCCAAGAAGGAAAAAGAAAGAAACGACTATGGTCCATGTGGTAGGATAACTTGCTAACATCATGCTTGGAAAAGTGACCTACCAAGTACAATGATCTAGGTGGTCCTATGGTAATAGTTTTCATCAATGAAATTCAAGTAAAGAACACTTTGATCGATCTAGGAGTAGCAATCAATGTGATGACTAAGGAAATCTTGCAACAATTACATGTGGTAAGCATGTGATCCACTCCTATTGTCTTATAGCTTGCTGATAGTTCTACCGTGAAACCTAAAGGCATAGTAGAAGACCATGTGGTGATTCTAGACTCTTCGGAGTACCTAGCAGACTTCATGATTCTTTCTCCCAAAGCTGCACTAGGAGGATATCCTATCATCTTTGGAAGACCATGGTTAGCAACAAAAAAATATTATAGTGGGCGTCGGTCTAGAGATATGACCATTTTAGATGGTAGGAGTACTAAAAATATTACTCTTTACCCTCCTACTCAACCCACTCATGATGAGGAAAATTTTGTATGGCCACATGTTAGAGAAGAAACTGAGGAAGTTAATTTTGTGGAACATCTTATGGTGTTGAGCAGAAGCCCCTTTTTGTAGGTACAAGATGATGATGAAGTGTTGACCAACATAATCCAAAACCATTGTGAATTTGAGGAAGTATCATCCTCTAATTCCTCTAGTTCTGTTGATCTTGTAAGAATACTGCTACCCATTATGCCTGAACTTCCTACAACCACTACACCTATAGATGAACTTCCTACAACACTCTTCCTACAACCACTCTATCAACATAAAAACTTCCTTCATTTATAGGTATGTTTCATGCAATGTTTCCATATGAAGTCAAGGTACCTTGTATCAATGATGCAACTATGGTAGAGCTGACTACTCAAGTACAAGTGTCTAATGGAAGATAATTAAATATCAATAGTAAGTTGAGCAATGAGCACTAGGTGCAATTATATGACTTGTTAAGATCCCATTAGCATGCATTCACATGGGATTATGATGATATGAAGGGAATCTATCCAAAGCTTTGCACCCATAGAATCTATATCAGGGATGATTGCCAACTAGTATGGTAGCCTCAATGCCAAATTAACCCTGCATTGAGAGAGATTGTTAAGACGTAACTGCAAAATTTGTTGGATGTTGGCTTTATCTACCCTATCTTGGATAGCCAGTGGGTGTCCCCATTGGTGATTGTGCCCAAGAAGGGAGGAAAATGGAGATTTTTTTTACTATCGAGAGCTTAATGTTGCTACCAAGAAAGACCATTTTCCCTTGCCTTTTGTAGATCAAGTCCTAGACTCACTTGCACGGAAGTAGTAATTCTCTTTCTTGGATGGCTTCAATGGCTACAATCAGATTCAAATTGCACCTAGAGACCAAGATAAGACAATCTTCACTTGTCCATGGGGGACATATGCCTATACAATACTCCCATTTGTCTTATGCAATGCACATGCAAATTTCCAAAGGGCAGTCATTATCATATTTTCTAACATTTCCCTTGATTGTATGGAGATCTACATGGACAATTTTACCACCTATGGAGCTGACTTTGATGAAGCACTAGTGAACCTTGGAAAATTCCTATAGATATGTGAGGACTAGAATTTGTCCCTAAATAGTGAGAAATGTTTTATGATGATGTAGGAAGGTATAGTTCTTGGTCACTTCATTTCCCACAAAGGAATTCAAGTCGACCATGCAAAAATTGAGTTAATTGTTGATCTTCCTACACCTGCAAAATAGAAACATGTTAGAATTTTCTTGGGACATGTAGGATATTATAGAAGATTCATCAAATATTTCAGTAAAATGGAAGCACCATTATACAATCTCCTGACAAAAGATGTTGAATTCCAATGGACAGAGGACTGTGATAAAGCATTTTCTTATTTTAAGATAGCTTTGACCCATGCTCCTATTTTAAAAGGGCCTAATTGGGAGATCCCCTTCCACATTCATACAGATGGATTAGATTATGCCATAGGGGTAGTATTGGGACAAAAGGAAGGGTCCATTGAAAATGCCATTTACTTCATCAACAAGAATTTTCAAGGAGTTGATCTTAACAACACTATCATAGAGAAAGAGATGCTAATAGTAATCTATGCTTTGAACAAGTTCAGACATTATATTAATGGTTATCAAATATTTGATGAAAAAGACTCTAATCTCACAAAGATTAGCAAGATTGTTGTTTTTGATGCAAGAGTTTGACATAACCATTGTGGAAAAACCAAGAAAGGCTAATGTTGTAGATTTTCTCTCAAGATTAACTAAATCATAAGACAATCAAGTTATAGATGACTCCTGTCTTGATGACCATCTATTTTCTATCAATGTTCAAACACCTTGGTATGCTGATATAGCCAATCAACTTGTGATAGGAAGAGTACCTCCTCATTTTTCACCAAAAGAGAGAAGAGTACTTATTGAAAAGTCTCTTCCTTTTTCTTGGATTGTTGGATGCTTGTTTTATATTGGACCTAATCATGTTATGAGAAGATGTGTGAGAGAAGATGAGACATATGACATTCTACATGCATGTCATGATGAACCCTATGGAGGAAATTTTGCAGCAAAAGGGGTAGCCATGAAGATCTTGAATACAAAATATTATTAGCCAACACTCCACAAGGATGCAGAAAAATATACAAGGAAATGTGATAGGTGCCAAAGAATGGGCCGACCAGCCAAATCAAATGAAATGCCACTTCATCTCCAAGTAGTGATTACTCCTTTTGAAAAGTGGGGATTGGATTTTGTGGGACCTATTGACCCACCATCTCATGGTAAATCTTGTATTCTAGTTTGCACAAATTATGTAACTAAGTGGGTAGAGGTCAAGGCCATGAAGCATGCAAGAGATATTAAAGTCATATAATTCTTGTATGAAGAGATCTTCACCAGATATGGGGTCCCAAGAGATATTTTTGTTGACCAAGGCGCTCAATTTACTTCAACTCTTATTACAACCTTGGTTAAGGGTATGTGCAAGATCATGATGGGCCAAAAAGTGGCAATATTATGGGTATTTGTAGGGTATGTGGCCAACGACTTTTTTTTTACCCAAAATTGATGAAATGAAAAGAGTTTTTAGAGGAGATTCTCAAATTTCCACCAATGTAAGCTATGCTTTAATTTGAATTTAATAAATAATTATTATTCATTTTCTATTAGAATTATGACTTAAAGTCCTGATCGATAGGTTGATTGAAAAACAACTATAACTTTCAAACAATATCACATCTTTTGAATCTGAAACATGCATAACATTCTATGCTTAACATACTATAGGATTAAAAAAAGAAAAATTAAATTTCATGAAGTTTTGACCAAGTTAAGGTGGTCAGACATACAAGTTTTTATATTTTTTAAAAGTTGTAATAAAAAATTCATAATTAATTATCTACTTGAAAAAAATTACAAAAAATTATGCATCACATCCGGATATAAGTCCTCTACTTATATATAAAATATTATAAAAAAATATTATCATTTTATTATGGTTATGGGTATGTGCAGGATCATGGTGGGCCAAAAAGTGGCAATATGATGGGTATGTGGCTGACAACTATTATTTTACCCAAAATTGATGAAACGAAAAGAGTTTTTAAAGGAGATTCTTAGCTTTCCATTGATATAAATTATGCTTTACTTTGAATTTAATAAGTAATTATTATTAATTTTCTATTCAAATTATGAATAAATTCCTAATTGATAGGCTGATTGAAAAACATCTATAGCTTTCAAACAATATCACATTTTTTTAATCCAAGACATGTGTCACTTTCTATGCTTCACATACTATAGGATTAATAAAAGAAAAATTGAATTTCATGAAGTTTTGACCAAGTTAAGGTGGTCAAACATACGAATTTTTATATTTTTTAAAAGGTTGTAATAAAAAAATCATAATTAATTATTTACTTGCAAAAAAATTACAAAAAAAATGCATCACATCGGGGCATGAGTCCTCTACTTATATCTAAAATATTATCATTTTATTGTGGTTAGGGTGGTTAGACAGACACCTACTTCTTACTTTCTCCTTGAAATTTAAGTGCCACTACATTGAAATTTCAAATTTTCACCAAATAGATTTTTGTTTTTCTAAAAAACCTAGTAGTTTAGAAACTACATTCAATTTGCTACAGATTCTATTCTTACATATTTTTGAAATAATATAGATAACTTATTCAAATTTTTACATCAAGTTTCCTAACTATAATTTTTCAAATTTTTTTGCCACTTAAGGGCCTATTTTTTTCCATGATGATCCCGCACATACCCTTAGGGTGGTTAGACAGACACCTACTTCTTATTTTTCCCCTGAAATTTAAGTGGTACTGCATTGAAATTTAAAATTTTCACCAAATAGATTTTATTTATTTTTAAATAAACCTAGTAGTTTAGAAACTACATTCAATTTTCTACATATTCTATTATTACATATATTTGAAATAATATAGATAACTTATTCAAATTTTTATGTCAAGTTACCTAACACTGATTTTTTTTGAATTTTTTGCCACTTAAGGGACTATTTTTTCTATGATGATCTTGCACATACCCTTAATGAATACAACATCAAGCATAGGAAGTCCACCCTTTATCACCCTCAAGCCAATGGACAAGCTGAGATTACCAATAGGGAGATTGAAGCAATGACCAAGACAATAGCCATTCATAAAAAGGATTGGGCAAGCATATTTCCAAAAGCAGTATGGACTTATAGAACTACTTGGAAAACCACTACAGGCTTCACCCCCTTTGAGTTGCTATATGGAAGGAAAACCATGATTCCCATTGAGTTTGAATACAAGACCCTGAGAATTATAGTTGACCTAGGAATCAACCTCTCTACAACACACAAACACTGAATCATGTAGCTGATTTCCTTGGATGAGATGAGGACTCCATTGTACCACACTGAGGTAGTGCAAAATTAGAGAATGAGATGGGACGATAAATATATTAAGGAGAAGAAGTTTCAACCAGGTGACTGGGCATTACTATATGACTCCAAGCACCAGGATAATGCAGGGAAGCTAAAAGCAAGATGGCTTGGATTGTACAAGATTGTTGAAGTCTTTCCTAATGGAGTTGTGCAATTGACTACCATTGACCCTGTCAGATTCAAGCTACCCATCAATGGTCATCATCTTAGGATATATCACAAGCCAACTTCTAAGGAGGAGTTCCTGCAACAACTTTCCCAACAGTTAGCAAATGAGTTTCCTGTAGTCGAAAGTGGCAGAACTAGCATCCTGCATTTTAGCTAAATTAAGGTATGTTACCACCATAATAAATATTTCCACTTTAGTGGGAATCCATTTCTTTTCCCATCCACCAATCCATCCATCTGTACCACCCTTCTCTCTCTTCCATCATTTCACATCACCTCATTCTATTCCACTTAATTTCATTGAATTCTCAATCATTTCTAAAAGGAAAATGGTACATTCATTTATTCCATGATCTTTGCAAGCATCTTTTGCATGTTCAGGTATGTGCATTTTAATTAGCACCTCTTAATTACTCTTTAAGTTCATTTCATGTAATCATTGTACAAATCATATGGTAATTTTCATAGCATGTCATTACTATCTATCTTGTCACCTTTCATTCTCCAACATGTGAGGACACATGTATGTAACCATTTAGGTTGGTGGGGGAATAAAAAATTGCCAAAATAACATAAGGTGTCAATTCATCAATAGTTTACGTCAGAAATTTAAACTTGCCAAATTTTGAAAATCTGGCTCGCATGTGTGATGTGATAGTGTTGAACTACCAACTCCTTTTCATTACCACCATCATTGATCATCCATTCCTCACCATTAATTATTCTATCCTAGCTAATATTATAAGCAATTTTTGATAAAAATAGACAGAAAAGGAAATTTTAGTCGATAGTTACAGTAGAGAATTTTCATAGCAAGGTGGTGATTTTTTAGCAGAATTTGCAGAAAGAAGGAATTTTTATAGGGTGACGACAATTTCAGAAGATGGATGGCAGCTTAATTCATCATGAACATTCAATTCATGACATTCTACTTCAAGACACACAATGTTTTCCAGAGTTACAACGATGCAGATGGTTCGATTACTTCACAAAATTAGAGGGATTTGATGAGGGAATTGCTCTTGAATTTCTAAAGTATCAAGGTTTCTAGCTAATGGATAAAATTACCCTATTTTGAGGGATGCTAGTTCAGTAAGAGCTGAATTAATAGTTCATGGTGACCCACCTATCAGCATTGACAAGCAAGGTGTGAAGAGGACATCTCTTCTCTAGCCCTGGAAACAAGCAACTATTTATATCATTAGGTACATTACCTATGAGGGGCACCTGTCTAATTTTCATTTAGTTCACTTCAAGCTCTTGAGCCACATGAGGCATGGAAGGAGAGTAAATGTGCCTAATGTCCTCTATAACCTTCTTTCCATCATGGTTGCTAAGACAAAAAATTAGGGACAGATTTCTTTCAAATCACTATTTGATAAAGTTACTAGTTCAGAAATCCCTAAATGATGTGTCTGAAATGTCTTGGGAAGAATTTGTAAATGTTCATCAATTTAGGATTGAGGAAATACCACCTAGGGTTTTACCCCTACCTCATAGGGTTAGCAGGAGACTAAGCTAGGTCAAAGCTACTCCTAGTGCTTCAACCTCTAGCACTAGACTTAGCACAAACCCCCCTACAATAAGAGAAGAGGCCATAACTATCAATTCTTCAGAAATAGAGCATTCCCCTGAAGCCAATTCCTCATTCGATTTTGATGACAATTTCCCCATAGAAACCCTATTGAGAACCAGGGCATGGAGGAAGGAGGTTGAATTTAGTAAAGAGAAGGAGCAAGTCAAAACCTAGCATGTAGAAGAATGGGTGTCAAGTGAAAGAAAAAGGAAGGCTCAAACTATTCCTCCTACAATGAAAGGGAAACAAAGAAGCACCCCTAGGAAAGCAAGGTCGGCTAGGCTAGCTTTTTACACACCTTTGTAGAGCCCTAGGCATGAAGAACCATTGTGTGGGGATACTGAGGCTCCAATGGAGCAGGAAAATATTAAGGAAAGAGAAAAAGAAGAGGATGTATTTCACAGGGAAACAAAGGTAACATTAGATGACCTTGCTAATATTGCAAAAGAATTAGAGGATGAGCCAGGGTTCCTACAACATAATGAAGAATAGGAGTAGGAAATCCTACAACCACAGTCAGATAAGGAACAAGGCATCCTGAAATAAGAGGAAAATGAAGAAATATCACCTTCCCAATCAATGGGACAACCTGAATTAATGTAGATAGTGCTACATGGAGAGCAACCAACATCCAAAATACTGGTAGGTATCCATAACCCCCCTGGTTTTTTAAACCATGCTGCAATTTTGAATTTATGGAAAGAGATAGAGAGGAGAGAGGAAGAATGGAGACAGGAAAAGAAGAAACTTGAAAATGAAATTGAATTGAGGGACAAAATTATTAAGGAGAAAGATGAAGAGATTGTCACCTTGAAGAAAAAAGTGGACAACATTGTAGCTATATTACCACAAATTGTGGAGTCCAGACCTCCTCCTAGAGTTTATGCCCTCAATCTGAAAGAAAAATACCTCTCTTTCAAACTATCAAGGATTATCTTTAACCTAAACTCCTCCATTGAGACCCCTATAGATTTCTTCAATGCTTGTAGAATTGCCTCTCCATAAATGAAAAATTTGTTGTGTGAATTATACCTCCATAACTTTATAGTTACAAAAGACCACAAATGGGATCCCTTACTTTATGTAGGAGATATAAAACTGAATGCATTTTTATATTGGGTCCAAAATGAGATTATCTAGGGTAAAAAAAATGATGCTAATAGGAGAATGGAGACTAACACTCCTCTAGCTATTAGGGCTGAATTAGGCTTCCCTAAAGATATCTGTCAAGAGTGGCTTATAATGCTGCTTAGGCCAATCTATGGAGAAAGAATAATGCCTTGGATAGAGGCAGTATACACTGGGTATGAAGTTAAAATGGCTACTAAGGAAGAACTTGTGAGAAGATACTTGGCTTAGAGGTGGAATAGTCTATCGAATGAATTAAAAAAAGAAAAGCCCCATTCCATCCATAACTATAGTGCAACACTAAGGCATGCTGAGAAGTGTATCCAGTTGGGAAAAATGCAAGGAAGATTCTAGCTTCCCTTGACCTTTCAGCCACCACTTCTCCTATGGCTAGTGCCTAATTTCAGATTCTCCCAGCATGAGACTAAGCTTGAAAGGAAGAGATGGAGCAGGTTTGATAGGTTGGGTGGTTTCTACTGGGATCAAGCTTTAAGGAAAATAGCTATAGATTTTCGTCAGTGTGATGTTGCCAATTTTAGAGCCTTGCCAAAGCAAAGGAACATCCCTTCTACTAGAGGACCAACAAAGCATTAGGTTGGGGGAATGATGAGTCTAATTTTTGGTCTAGTCCTGGGTAGATGTTATAAGTTTATCTTTTGACAGTTTCATAGACTTTGATGTTTAAAGTGATAAAATTTTATAATGTTTCCCTCAAACCTTTTATATTGGGTTGATTTCCACCTTGGTAAAACTTTGATGACATAATCATGTTATGTGGATTATTTGTATTAATTTTATATATCATTGTTGAATGTTATTTTAAGTAATTATAGTTGTGCAATTAAGCATACTAATAGTGTCGTGTAGCCATTATTCAAAGATGCTAGATTTAGAAAGGAATTCGTCAGAAGACCATGCAAAAGAATCATTCGAAGGGGTCAACCATGGACGTGTACAATAGATTCTCCATACTAGAGTTGTAAATACCTTGTAATCAATGGCATTGAGCATTCACATACATTACTATAGTGTTAAGTCCACGTTGGGCTTGAATGTTTGACTGGATTCCCTCTGGAACATAACTTCTTTGCCATTATATTTCATGCTTTCCCTAAATCACGTCCTCTCAACTGGTGGGAGTTAACTAACTAGTTTGTTTGGTAGTATAAATAATGGTTTGAATCTTCTTCTTGAAGGTTCAAGTTCTGGTTATGCATAGTTCTTGATTGTTGTTGGTAAAACTAATATTGTACTGAGCATTCTCTATTTTTCAATACAACTATGTAATGTTTTTGTTTCTATGTTTCTCCATGAATAAAATGTTGTTCTAAGTTGAGCATTTGAATTTTTAATAGTTTTAGAGGATTCTCATCCAAGGGGGGCCACTTAGTGAGTAATTTGTTCTTTTAGAGGAGATAGTTTAGTTGTCATTTTTTGTGATGCATTTAGTTAGAAATTTGGCTTTGTCTATTCCTATAGCAACTGGAATTCTTCTTGTAGCCAAAGAAAACAACATAGTTTTATGTTAGATTTCCTATATCTTTACTCCTGTTATGCATTTTAGTTTAGTAGAATTATTAGTTGATGCTCAGTATTGTTTCCTTTCTTTCCATGCAATTTACTTTCCAATATTTTGATTTTCTTAGCCATAGGGTAGAGTGGTTACCTTAAAGTTCCTAGTGTACATACATTGCCGACCCATTTCAAGTTCACGTCCTTGGGTTGAAAATTTAAATGCACCTTCATAATGACTGAGATAGTTGTTTAGTTCAATATGTCCAATCTCTAAATAATAGTCATAGAGGTTTAGTTATTGAATCATTATAGGAGGCCAACAATGATTATGAGATTTCTTACATGTAGGAGAAGGAAGAAAAATCAAGTAGGCTTTTAGAAGCAACAAAAAGATATGTTCTTGCTCAGATAGAGGATGAGGAGCAAGAATCAAGCCTTTCTCTTGTGGAGAAAAGATTGACTACTTACAAGAAGAAGGCTTGAAGATAACAAACAAAGCAGGGACCAATCCACAAGAATGAGATTGAGTGGAATTCATGTCACCATTCAACTGTGGTTTTTGTTTATATTATTCATCCAAGAAATCAAGTGATAAATTGTGCTTATGCTATGTGAATTCTATATGAACCTAAATGCCTTGTTCATTATGCCCACAACCCTTACGCCCATAGCCATATTTAGAGGCAAGCCTAAAGCTAAACCATAACATGTTTTCCAATCTTGAGAAGGAGGAGAATCATCATAGAGAGCATTTTTCCAACAATGGGGATTATGCTCCTCTATGGGATTGCTATCATCCTTATTAATAGGACTACTAGCATTATCCTCTCTAGTATAAGTGTAATAATTTTCCTTGGGAGGAGGATCAACACTAATAAAATTACAATTTATGCTCACACTATCCCATGATACAAAAGAATAATCATCTTTGATAGCAGGTGCGAATGATGTTATCAAAAGCTTTAAGTGGATCGGGTCAAATTTATGTTCCCCACTGAAGAAATTTGTAAAGACTATAAATCCCCAATCATCACCAAGACACGCATCCTTTTGAGAAGAGGTGGAAGGAGCAAACTCAATAATTCTTTCTTCAGAAGGATTTTTTTTAGGGACATCTATCTTGAGAGTATCCTTTGTAGTAGGTACTATTGGAGTAAAAAATTTGACATTGGAAGACACAAAATGAATAAGAGTAGGAACAATTGAAACCTTACCAACAACTGCCATCTCACATAAGTGCAGAGCCTCAAGGTTACCATTGACTGTGACTACTTTACAAGTTACAAATAAAATTAATAGATTTATGCAAGGTAGATAGGACTACTCCCATAACATGAATCCACAATCTACCAAGAAGAAGGTTATATGGTAATTTTTCTAGCATAACATATAAAAAAGGTGGGTACAGTAATAGGTCCCAAGCTCAAAGGAAAGACTATCATGCCTAGGGCTTGTCAATCGATATTATTAAACCCACAAATGTCAACATAGGAAGAATTAACAACATTTGAATTAACATTAATCTTAGGAAATAGATCAAAGATAAATACATTGAGTGTCAAACCAACATCAACAAGAGTACATCTAATTCTGATATTATTAATGTTAACTATAATCATCAAAGTGTCCTCTTACTTTTGTGCATTCAAGGGAAAAATTTCTTGTGGATAGAATGTGAGATTTGGCCAATTTGCACAAATATGAACCATCAACACATTAACATCCATCGACCTATTAGAGGTAGGAAAGAGGATATTTTTCAAGGCTTCTTGAAGCATAGCTTGGTAAACCAGAGAAAACTAAATCAAGTCTCACAGTGAAATCTTAGATAGAGTAACATGAAGTTGCTCGACAAAATAATAATTAGAAAGTGATTTAGTTGTAGGTTTAGAAGCTTGAAGAAGGCTTGGTTGTTTATTCATTCTCATAAGTATGGGCTACCACCCTATAAGAGGGAGTCATATAAAGATCAAGATAATCACTATCAAATGGGACACCATCAATAGAAAAAATTCTTTTAGGAGAAGGACTAGCTGGAGTCACACAAATGACTAGTCTCTTAGGCATTTGACAAGCAGTAAGGAAATATATTACATTTACAAAATAATCACAACTAGTAGAATAATTATTTGAAGACATATTCTCAACATCAACCCAAGGAGGTTCAGGTGTGGAAGGAGACTCATCATTGACTAATGCATCATCTCTAGAAGAGAGTGCATTGGAATGAAGAAAAGGTAGAGTAACATTAAGAAAGGTATCAATGATTTCATCTTCTTACAACAAGATATCTTACAAGGCAAGAGGAATCTCATGAGAAGGATCAAAAATACCAAGTGACATGGGAAAAGACAAGTCACTATCACATGCATGAAATGGAGCATCATTAATTCTTTGAATAAAATAAGATATTTAACTAACAAAAGAGGATGTTAAATTCATTTTGGTGATAGAACTAAGAAAAATCAAAAATCTAGATTTTTCAAAAAATTTGGTATTTCTAGGTTCTAGTAATTTGCATTTTTAGAGGTCTTAAGAAAAAATTTGGGGTCCAAACTTGTGTTGGTCCTTAAAATTTTTCTATCGAAAGAATAATATTATAGGGATTGAATTAGTCCTCTTAAAGACCTTTCTAATGGCATAAACTTTTCTGAATTCCAAGCACCAAGTCAAAAGTTATGACCCCATCAAGTTGGGGTAAATAAATTCCTAGTGTTTTGAAAAATATTGTGGTTCACATTGAGTTCACCAAAATGTAGAGAAGGGGGATTCACTAATCATGATTTCTCTTCATTTAGAGAGCCTCACGGGATGAAATACCCTAAACAACCTCAAGGAACACAATGAGATAGTTCTAGAATAAAAAAGAGCAAGTCACGATATTTTTTTGGACAAACTAACAAACTCTTGACCAAAGGATAAAAGCATGGGTATGGGACGACAACACGGTGCACTAGAGTCTCTCTAGCATGTTAGCATTCATATAGACTAGAAAGTGATAATGTCACATAAAATAGCTTAGTGACTACTAGCAATCTAATTACTGAGAACTTCAAAAATACTGGAAAATAATAGAATGTGATAAAGCTAAAACAAAGTGAAATAGAAATGATAAAGAGAATATGAGGTAGAAAGGAAATTACCACAACCATGCAAGTGGTGAAGCCTCTAGCATGTGAATTTCATCAATAACTACATGTGTAAGATCTAGAGAAAGTGTTGGAGCTGTATAGGGGTTTTCCTCAATCAAACCTACATTTTGGTGTTCCCAGCTCCATAGACAACCAAATAGATAGAGATAAATGAACAAAGGAGTGATAAAAGCAATCCAAACTTGAGGAGGAGGACATGTATCATAAAGTATAAGTGATAAAAGCAATCCCCACTCAAGGAGAACCCATATCACAAAATTTAGATTAAATAGATAGAGGATGTGTGAAATCCCAGAATGCTTGCAAGCACAAGGTGATGGAGATAGAGCTACAAGCCTTAAGGAAGCCAAGGAGGGAAACAAAGAGATTTGCAAGAGCCAAGGGTGTTGCAAACAATGTTGAAAGGATGTGAGAGTTCAAGGTAGAATCCAAGGAGCCAAAGCCGGAGAGAAGTTAGAGTGAAGCTAGTGAGAATTTGGAAGCACAAATGAATTGAAAAGATAACATTTAAAGAAGGAAAATAAGTAAAAGGAAGCTTCTTGGGTGATTATAAGGCATCCTGAGCCATTACCACCAAAAAATTTGATTGACAAGTGGAAAACATGCACATAAATGGCTATTTGAACATTGAAACGTCATAGGACACTAGTGCAGTGTGTAGAAATCTATGGAGCATGCTAGTGTCTGAATGCATCATGCTACAAAATGAGAAAAATGGTAAAGCAAAAGGTTCGACACAAAGTTGGCATGCAATGGTAGTTTATGAAAAAGGGGTTTTGAGCATCCTGAGAGGGGAAAAAGGTTGATGCAGGGGCTAAAATGAGTCTACACAAGTTCTAGGGGAGTGGACACTAAAGTGGATGCAACAATGTAAGTGAAATTTCAAGGGGTGCAATTTTATGCCATTACAGTCATATCTTATATTGGTGGAAAGCTCACAATTTTATCAAGAAACCCTTTTCATTTCATCAAATTCAGATAAAAAATGTCATCAGCCACTTTTGGGTCATACCATCACTTTTTGGACCCCCATGATCCCATAGTCACCCAATCACCTTTCTAATTAATTTTATTTTAACACTTTTCCAAAATCTCTTTCTTGAGATCTTTCTTCAATTATGATCCCTTGATCTTTAAAATTCATATTAGCCCTTCATTCCTCACACAAAAAGTATATAAGTTGAATGCCTCTCATCCAATGTGATGATATTCTAACATCATATCCTTATTTTTCATTTATTTGATATATCCATCTTAATCCTAACATCATGCTATAGGTTTATTAAGCAAAAATATTCTATCCATCACCACATAAAAAAATTGAAGAATAAGTGGAGAATTTAGTCCAACTCTTCTTTTGGATCAAATGAAAGAGAAAAAGTGAGAAACAAGGTAAAGGGTTCTATTTACATGTTGAATTTTTCTTTACCCTTATTTATTTTCTCATCTTCAACCACTAAAGTAAAATAGAATATAATTCATGTATAGAAGGGAAATTTCAAAAGATAAACATTTTGATTTATTCTTTAATTGTTTATGATTTATGAATGTCTATAGGGTAACAAAAATTAATGATGAACATGGATTGAACTAATTTAATCATAAAATTTTATAACAAAACCTAATAAAGAAAATAAAAAATGAAAAGCACTCAAAAATCACCTCATTTAGGTCAAAAATACTGAGTGATCTTCTCCACTGCTACCCGCTAGCATCCCTTCTTCCTGTATTTCTTGGGCTACAACACAGTGATCTGGGGAATGTGGCCAATCACAACCTTCACACCAAAGATTAAAATTCCTTAATGGATCAGGTGTTTCTTTTTTCTTGGGTCTATCCATTATAGGTTTTCCATCCTTCCAATTTGTATTGTAAGGCATGTCATGTAATTGAGGCCTCTCATTCCTGTACATGTTATCCTATTTGTACTGATAATTATTGGCATGCTGAAAAACCCTAGGATTGTCTCTCTTATTGATCATCCCAATAGCTTCCCTATTGTTTTTAATAGTCAGTGTTTTCTTTTGGGCTTCAGCCAAATCCCTTGGAAACCTATTTCTTAATTCATGCCCTATTTTTGGATCAAATGCATTCAAATAAATACTCAATGCTACAAAGTCTGGAAACTTTGAGCCAGGTGGTTTCTTATTATGCAATTTGTTGAATCTCTGGTTAAAATCATAAATTGACTAATTCTAATTGTTTTCAATCCGTACTAGTTCATGTAAAGACACATCTAGTGCACATGGATTTCCATATTGTTCAATAAATTGATCCTAAAATTCTTGAATAAAATCAATAGAAGCTATTGTCGGGCCATTGAACCTCCCTAGCTTCTTCGGTGAGTGACATCATGAATAAAATCATATGTAAATCTTCATATGCTATATCCAATTCCTAGATAAAAGCATTAAAATTTCTGAAATGATCTTCAACAGTAATTGCACTTGTGTATTAGAATATATGTTATCAAATGAAAACAATAAACACAAATAATAGAACTTTAAACTGAAAGAAAGCTAATTAATTTGAAAGAGTAACAAATGAAGCTTCCTCAGAGGCGTTCCATCTTTCTCTATCTCCAGAGATTTGTTTGAAGCTGCTGCTCTTAGATTGTGTAAGCTTGGCTTCTCCAAATGGAAATCTGTAGAATGAGTATGCAAAATGATAAAGCTTCTATATGTTGTATGATAATGAAATGAAAGTTCTGACACAGATATGCACAGGGGTAACGGATTATGCACAGGGGTAACAGATTATGAATGCTATGGTATCAAATGGATATGCCATGATATGATTCTATGTTATACTATGATACTTGAATACTGTGAATGCTAAAAGGCTTATGCAAATTGGCTATAGTTATTCTATTGAAAGCTTCTGTGTGATTTGCAAAGACCCGACAATCCTATTTATAGCTTTTTGCAAGCACAATCCTGGCTGGCAAAGATCAACGGCTATGAAATTGTCTGGTAAAATTGAAAGGTGAAAGATGGAGAGGTTGGGAAGAAGATGGAGAATGTTGGGAGGTTGGAGAGAAGAATGGAAGGCTATCTTCAACCCATGGGAACAAGCTCGCACAAGAACAGAGAAATTTAATTTTTCTGTTTTGGCAGTTTCTTTCACGGTTGTTGAAGATAATCCCCAAATTAATTAAATAAATCAATTTATTTAATTTCATTTATTGAGTTTGATTTTTGATTTTAGAACTATAGAAGATTTAATTAAATATTTTAGAATATTTAATTGTGATATGACTTTAGAAGAATTAATTAAATATTTTGATATATTTAATTGCAAATGGATATTAGAAGAATTACATTAAATATTTAGAATATTTAATGATGAATGAACATTTAGAAGAATATAATTAAAAGAGACGAATATTTAATCTTTATTTGAATAAAATATCCAAGCCAAGATTAAATAATAATTAATATAAATAAATCGTAATGTTTATTTAATTAATTAAGAGATGGATAAGAAAAGTGATTTAATTGAAATGAAAGAATGAACAATATAAATGAATTATTTAAATTTATTTATATGTAGATCGAATTCAGAGATTTTAATTAAATATTAAAAATATTTAATTAATTACTAGACTATGTGATGTGACCATTTTTAGGTGTATACATTTTGCCCCTCTTTGAAGTGATGTGTTTTACACATTGCTTCAAAGAATTTTGAAATTTTCCCAAGATGTTGACTGTCGAATGTTGATAGGTATATGCCCCCTCGAACGATGAATCGATAAGATTTTAATTTTTGTGATTTTTTTGAATTTTTTTTTTGAATTTAAAGATGTCGATTCATCGTTTGAAAATTATGATGTGAAGAAAACGACTTAAAAAGATGTGAAATGAAAAATTGATGACCTAAATTGCCCCTGCTGTGTTAAAATGTGATAAAATGCCCCAATTTTACCATTAAATAGGTTTAAAATGTCATTTTCCATGTCATTTTCCATTTTAACCTAGTAAAATTTGTAAACTTTGAGCTCTAGTTTGATAATTATGGCACTTCCGATTCACCAGCATTGTTTCGAGCGTATCCGACAACATCAGCGGCTGACACACTATGGACCCCCGGTATGTACCCCGTGAAACTCCTACTTTTTGAAAATTTTCCATTTGTTGCACATTTTTCGATGTTTTGATTGTGAAATATTGTGTTTTAGCGCCTGTAATGATTTTCATAGCGCCTTTGATTAGTTTTGTAGCGCATTTGTTTCTGTAGTGCCTTTGATAAATTCTGTAGCGCCCTCAATAGTTTGTGTAGCGCATTTGATCCTATAGCGCCCTTGATGAAAATGGTAGCGCCCTTAATCATTTTTGTAGTGCATTTGATACAGTAGCGCTTGTGATAAAAAGCGTAGTGCCCATGATGCTTTCTATCGTGCCTTTGATTATATGTTGTTGTGAGTGATAAATTTGTTCCCAAAGTTGTTGAAAAAAAAATAATAACTGATAAATTTGCTTTTAAAGTTGTTAAAAACAAATAGGATTGATAAGTTTGCTTCTAAAGTTGTTAAAAACAAACGTGATTTTGATTATCTGCTTTCATAAAAATGAAAAACAAACAGTTTGATTGATTTGTTTGCTTCTAAGGTTGTTAAAAACAAACATGATTTTGATTATCTGCTTTCCATGATGATGAAAAACAAATAGTTTGATATTTAGATTTGATTGATAAATCGTGATGATTTGTCAACAGGAGAGATTAGGCATTTTGCAGTCACGGGAGACATTGCCGAGTACATGGAAATTGATTCCACATCTGTTACAGCCAGATCGAGATGTGATTGAGGCTTGTGGATTGAGTTCATTGCTTGACATGCCTGAGGTGTGCCTCAACAGGGCTTTATTGACAACACTCGCAGAGCAGTGGCAAAGTGATACCAACACCTTTCATTTACCAACCAGAGAGATTACAGTGACCCCTGAGGATGTATATCGAATCTTGAGGATCCCAGTGATGGGAGAGATAGTGGTTTTTGATAGCCGAGAGGCTGGAGGCACTGATGCGTTGAGGAGGATTTTCAGAGATGATCATATTGCTAGATACTTCATCCCATGGGGTGATATGGTAGATTCATATCCACCCTTACCATCTGTATTGGCCAGTTTCATTGGAGGTGTTTTATGCCCCGACCATAGGTCGAAGGGGTTTGCAGTTAGGTGGGGTCAGGTGCTGGAGAGTATGGTGATGCAAGGGACACGGTATGCATGGGGGACATGCATGCTTGCGCACTTGTATGATGAGTTACATCATATTGTTTATGGTAGAGGCCAGAGTTTTGCTGTTGGTTGTTCGTTGCTATAGATATGGCCATGGGAGCACTTTGCCATTTTGCGACCATTGACTCGAGGACAGCGACCAGCTGGTCGATCATACAGATGGAGATATGCTGATATTATTGCTCAGCTGAGACTGGGAAAACTGGAGCATTGGCTGCGTCTCTTAGATGATCTGGATACAGTATGTTTGCAGCCATATTTAGATTGTGAGGCATGGCTAGAGGATGCGAGGGAGATGCCTTATGTTTGTACGTCTAGATATCTGATTGGGCGTACTTCATGGATTATTGAGAGATTTCTTACTGGACGAGTATGTCGGTAGTTTGGATGGATTCAGGGTATGCCTACAAGTTTTTCTATTTATGCACGGTGACATCCAGAGCTTGCAGTATGGGGTCCATGGATTTCATATGAGGCAACGATTGTAGAGTTCACCAGTTTAGGAATGGTGATGTGGGATTACCGAGTTGAAGTCCTTGACGCATGGATGATGCCAGAGTATAGCCAGTATGTATTAGAACATCCTGCACCATGTATGTTTGATCCTGATGAGCCTATTGCACCAGTTACTATACAGAGACCACAGAGAGGTAGTCAGAGATGATAGAGAGAGGCAGCTGCAGAGGGTGATGATTTGGAGGGAGGTGATGATGATGAGAGTGGAGATAGTGATGATGATTCAGAGGGAGATGATGATGATGAGGAGGGTGGAGGTAGGGGTGGTGATGGTAGGGGTGTTGATAGAGGTGGTAGGAGAGGTGGTAGGAGAGGTGGCAGAGGTGGACCACAGATGAGACATATGGATCCATCACCTTTAGTAGATCTAGTGATGTTAGGTCAGATATCCTCTCTACAGAGTACAACGCAGAGCTTACAGAGTCAGCTAGTATAGGCACAAACCCTTATTACACAGCTTCAGGGATAGTTGACTTCAGTTACTGCTGAGAGGGATACAGCCAGACAGTGGGGTGAGCAGGCCATTGCTTTAGTGGATAGTCTACAGAGAGTGGAAGTGAGTACTCTGCCTGGTGACATGATGAGAGAGGTGACCCGAGCCACCCGGGAGGCTGAGTTTTATAGGACCAGATATCATGATGTTGTTCCACCTGAGCGAAGGGAGAGTTTTACATAGTCACGGTCTACTCATAGTCACTCTCGTACCACTAGTAGAGGTGTGACACAACCATTACCTCCAAGAGGGCCATCAGGGACAGGTGGAGTAGGTCCATCAGGTGCAGGTGGTACAGGTCCCAGACCAACATTATCAAAGGATAGCACTGCCTAATGCATTGTAGATGATGTTTTATGATACTCTTTTGAGACATTTGTATACACCCCGAGATGATCTCATTTTTGATGATGTTATATAATGTGTAGTTGACATCCTTGTACATTTTGACATTCATTTTTGAGATATATGAAATGCAGCGATGATTTATGATACGATGAATGTAT
The DNA here is from genome assembly GCA_007258455.2 of Sequoia sempervirens. Lineage (NCBI taxonomy): Eukaryota > Viridiplantae > Streptophyta > Pinopsida > Cupressales > Cupressaceae > Sequoia > Sequoia sempervirens. Next base: position 99,382,896 of record VDFB02193867.1, read on the forward strand.
CTATTTTCTATATGCGTGATGTTTATGATATGATTATTTCCCAATGTTTTTGAATGTATCTATATGTATACATGATTTATGAGATCAGTGAAAATCTACTAATGCATGATTGTATGAACATGATGGATAATATAATTTTATACATGTTTATGAATGTTTATAATGTATGCTTTGTTTTGTATGATTTTGTAATGCAAATATGTATGAAATGATGTATGAAATGTTGTTTTATCAATGTCAAAATATACTCAGTCATGTAGTCAAAAAGATATTAACCATTTGATACTTTGCCAGATTTTTGGGAAAATCTATGAATGCAAAATGCATATCCTAATATGAATGCAATCTATACTAACCATGTAGGATATTTATACAATATTTCCATTTGGAGAGCTTATCTGTTGCTTTTTGTATCATCATAGAGCATTGAAATGTTGAAAGTTAATACAAGCATCAAAGGGTATGTTAGCACCAGTGATGACCTGAGTATTGCTTTCATGAACAGACAAGAGTTAACCCTTTTCCCATGCAAATTCTGAAATGTCATCCATGATACATAGTAGAGCATGTCTCATGACCAATTTGCATAGTACTAATGATTTCCTCGCAAATAGAAAACAAATAAAATTCATACTCCTTCCTTTCTTTTCTAGTTCAATACATCATTGAATTGCTCCAGAGATATGAAAGAAAATCAAAACAACCATTCAAATTTTGCTTAAAATATTTCAAACATTATTCAGATTAAAATCATCCAAGTTTATTATCATCATTGATAGTCTGCTTTGATGTTTGTTTGAATCATGTTGTTTCGATTTCCATTGGCATTGAATAAGCATGTTGCGGTTAATTTGATACGTCAATGTTTGTTGCATTTTGACAAACTGTCTTGCGTCTGTTTGTGATGTTTGAAAAGCTCATTGCCCCTCTCTTGTTTAGTCTATATTTCAACTTTTTCCCCCAGTGTAAACACAACCTAAAGATTATGGATATATACAAATTTCATCAAGCCATGATGAAACATAAGGATCCCGTCATAAGATGTGGATATGTACAGATAATAGATATGAACGGATGATGCCGAAAGTGAATGCAAGACATAAACTAATAAACGGAGAAGCCCATTTTGATCACAAGTAGCACCTGTTTGCTAGGTTTTCACCACTTGTTTTTATTGCACTTTTTCAAGATTTTTCTGATTTTTTTGGATTTTTTCAGGACTTTTTATGATTTTTTTTGGATTTTTTTCAGGAATTTTTATGATTTTAGACATAGAATTTTTTCAAATGAATGCTATTGATTGGCTCTTCAAACAATTTCCCTTCTGATGTAGATAAATAATATGCACCAGAACCATATGCTAAATTGATGACAAATGGACCAAGCCAATTTGGTTCAAATTTCCCTTTCTTTTCTCTATCTTGCTGATTACATGGATTTTCTCTTAAGACTAAGTCACCTACTTGAAATGTTCATGATTTAACTCTATGATTGTAGCTACGAGACATAACCTATTGATAACCCTTCAGATGATCAGCTGCACGTTGACGTCTTTCATCTAACAGTTCCAACTCTTGCAGATGAGAAACTCTGTAGTCTTCATCACTTATCAATCCCTTGAGTGAGACTCTAAGTGAAGGTATTTCAACCTCTAGTGGTAAGATTGCTTCTGCTCCATAGACCAAGGAATATGGTGTAGCTCTTGTTGGTGTGCGAATGCTAGTTCTATATGCCCACAAAGCTGGATTTAATTGGACATGCCAATCACGACTAGCATCATTTACTGTCTTCTTCAAGATCTTCAGGATTGTTTTATTGGAAGCTTCTGCTTGACCATTGCCTTGTGGATAATAAGGTGTAGAGAACCTATGTTGGATATGAAATCTTTCACAAAGTTCATCAACATCCTGATTCTTAAAAGGCCTTCCATTATCAGTGATGATAGAATTAGGAATTCCATATCTACAAATGATGTAATTCAGAATAAATGAAGATATTTGTTTACCAGTCACAGTTGTCAAAAGAACAACTTTAATCCATTTTGTAAAATATTTCGTAGCTGTGATGATAAATTTATGGCCATTTGATGATGAAGGATGAATTTTACCAACAAGATCTAGTCCCCACTAAGAAAAAGGCCATGTCGGAGTGAAAGGTTTCAGTTCCTATGCAGGTGCATGAATAAGTTTCTCCATGGTAGGCCAATAATATCCCATTCTGACAAGTTTCTTAGCTAAGGTCAAACCACTCGAATGAGTTCCACAAATACCACCATGAACCTCTTGTAAGGCTTTTTTAAATTCATCACATTCAAGACATCAAAGGAGTGTACCATCAAGACCAGGTTGGGAAAGGATGTTAGCGATCAAAGTATAACGAGATGATTGGCATATAAAGTTCCTTTTTTGGTTTCAAGATAAATCTGAAGGTAAGATGTTATCTTTCAAATAGGTATAAGTCTTGCCATATAAAGGTGAATCACAACCAGTTAAATGACATATGATTTGGGTCTCAGGATTTTCATAGGCAGGAGAAAACAATTGTTCCACCAAGAATTCATGCTTGGTTTGATCTTCTGATAGTTGTAATAAGGAAGCAATGGTAGCCATTGCATCTGCAACTTTATTATCAATCCTTAATATTTGTGAAAACTTGATTAACACAAAATACTTTTCATAATCATCCACCATGTTTCTGTAAGGTAGCAACTTATCATCTTTAGTCTGATAATCATCATTAATTTGATTAATGACAAGTTGTGAATCACCGTAAACTTGCAACTCTGTAATCCACCATTCCAATGCTTTTTTCAATCCTATGAGCAATGCCCCATATTCAGCTATGTTATTTGTGCAAGGAAACATCAACCGATATGATCATGAAATGGTATGTCCTTCAGGTGTAACAAAGATAATCCTTGCCCCCGAGCCATATTGTGTATAAGATTCATCAAAGTACAATATCCATACTTTCTGAATTGTTGCTGTGAAGACATCTGCATCAGGAAACTCAATGTGCATTGGATTTTCTTCTTGTAAAGGTGCTTCGGCCAACTGATCTGCAATGACCTGTCCTTTAATAGCTTTTTGATCTACATAGTGAATGTCAAACTCACTTAAGATCATTACCCATTTTGCAAGTCTTCCTATTAAAGTAGCTCTACTTAATAGGTATTTTAGTGGATCAATCTTGGTTATCAGCTTAACTGTATGAGCCAACATATAGTGTCGCAACTTTTGAGAAGAAAACACCACTACGAGGCAAGATTTTTCTATGAAAGTGTAGTTTAATTCATGACTTGTTAGAGTTCTGCTGATATAGTATATGGACCTTTCTTTGCCTGTAGAATCTTCTTGTGCTAGCAATGCTCCCAAGGATACTTCTATTGCTGAAATATAGAGTATGAGTGGCTCTCCTGGAATGGGTGGAATTAAAACTAGTGGGTGCATAAGATATTGCTTGATCTTATTGAATGCTGCTTCACATTTGTCTTCCCATTTGAATGGGACATTTTTATGCAATAAATGTGTAAATGGTAAGCTTTTGTCTACCAGTTGAGCTATAAACCTTCAGATGGACTATAGTCGCCCTTGCAATGATCGAAGCTGACTGATATTTCATGGTGGCGGCATGCCCATTATAGCTTGTACTTTTTCTGGATCAACCTTTATGCCCTTTTCTGAAACAATGTATCCTAGGAGTTTTCCACTGAAGACACATTTCTTTGGATTGAGTTGAACATTGAACTTCTCCATTCTAGTAAAGATTTTTTATAATATTTCTAGATGTTCTTCTCGTGTGTGAGATTTGGCAAGTAAATCATCAACGTAATCTTCCATGAATGTGTGCATCATATGATGAAAAATTGTCATCATTGCTCTTTGATAAGTGGCTCTTGCATTCTTTAACCCAAATGGCATTACATTCTAGCAATAGGTACCCCAAGGGCATGTAAACGCTATTTTATCTTGATCCTCTAGTGCAATTTTTATTTGGTTGTATCCTGAAAATCCATCCATTAATGAATACATTGCATGGCCAACAGTTAAATCAACAATCATATCTATGTTGGGCAAAGGAAAGTCATCTTTGGGACAAGCCTTATTCAAATCTCTAAAATCTATACAAACTCTGATCCTTCCATCTGGCTTTGAAACAGGTACAATATTGGAAATCCATTCTGCATAGTCAATAGTCTGAATGAATCCAACATCCAAAAGCTTCTTTAATTCCTCTTTGACCAATAATGCAACATGTGGATGCATTTTTTTGAGTTTTTACTTCACAGGTTTTTCCCCTGCTTTTATAGATAAATGATGCATTATTAGATTAGGATCTAACCCTGGCATATTAGCATATGACCAAGCAAAGTTGATTTGATTCTCTTTCAAGAATTCCATGAATTTAAGGACTTCTTCAATTGTTAATGATGCTGCAAGTTGCAATATTTTTGGCTACTCTACTATACTTATGTTAATGGATTCTATTGGTTTGATCAAAATAGAAGATCTTTCATGATAATACTTGGGAAGAGTGTCAAGTTCCTCATCCTTGAGTGCCTCAGAAAGGTTTTCACTATCGGATTCGCTCTTTATTTTTCTCTTGTTGTGATCTACCACTGCCATTTTTCGGTTTTCACCAATAGATCCATCTTTTATTTCATTTATTTTGCATCTAAGAGACTTGACACCCTCCTTATCAAAATCATGAGTATGAAATTCTTGGATGAAACAATTGTTTTCCTCATTAGAGGAACAAAGGAAATTTATAATGTCCTCATCATCATGGAATGTAGGGATATGGATAGGCGTGTCATTGTCCCAATCAATAAGTTCTTGATAAACTAAAGGCATGGGATCATTAGGCTGGGTAAAGTCTTGAATTGTCAAAGTCATGATGTGGTTATCATTTTCACAGTAGACAAGGTCCATGATGGTATTCTCCTGTTGATCGTCAATCTTGTTAAAATCTGAATCATCTTCACTTGAGTCATGATCGCTTTGTAAAACATAATCAAGTGGAGGCCTTGAACCTTCTCCTTGTATGAGAACAGGTGCATATTTGTGTATGGTATCAACATGTTTATCTCTCCAAAATTCATCATTATAAATTGTGTCCCATTCATATTCATTAGAATCAGTATTAGAACTATTCTGCAATTGGAAAACTGATTCATGAGGTTTATCTGACATTGATCCTCCATGAGTTGATTGTGCTTGCTGTGAAGTAGATTCTTCTGTATTTTTACCATATCCAAGTCCTATTTTATCACTTGGATGTATTGAAATAGGTTGAATTGGTTCCATGATTCCTTCTCTTCTTTTTCCTATAGGACCATTTCCTTCATAGCCCATTTTCTGTATGATAGCGTATCCCTTACCATATTGTTCTATAGGTAACTTAATGTGCAAGAGAGATTCATCTTCATCTTTGTATAACCAATTTAAGATGTCTCTATCTTTAGCTTATTCCTCAGTGGTGTTGGATTTAATGAATTGTCCATCAAACTTTGTGATTGGCATAGAAGCTTGGGATGTAGAGGCTGTTGCAATCATTTGATTTGATAAGGTTGGTTGACCATGTGATCTCAGAGAAGGAGGTAAGGTAGAAAGAGATAGTGAATATTCACCTACCCCTTTGCCTTTAAAATTTAGCTTAGTATCAAGATTCTTTGTCAATTCTTGTAGTTGGCCTTGTAGATTGGAAGAAGAAACAACAAGAGCCTCCCTATTATGTGGTACAAAGGCATCTTGAGCTGCTCAAATATTTGAACAAGTTTGGGTACTATTGTAATCAGCTTGTCTAGTTATTTCCTATCCATCATATGGAAACTTAATGCATTGATGATACGCTGATGGTACTGCCTGCATATCATGAATCCATGGACGACCCAAAAGTATGTTATAGGAAAGATCCCGATCTAGAACCTGACAAAATGTGTTCTTCACAACAGGTCCCACTCTAATAGGTAGCAATATTAATCCTTTAGAAGCTCTTTCTTCATCATCATATGCCTTGATAGTTATTTTCCTTCGTGGATCAATAGAATTTTCTGAAATTCCCAAGGCATGTATTAGCTTTAAGGTACAAATGTTTAAACCAGCTCCTCCATCTATTAAGACATGTCTAATTCGATGTTTATGGATCATGACTTCAAGATAGAGTGAGGAATTATGTGGATGTGTCATAGAGGCATCATCTTTGTCAGAAAATGAGAGACAAGTGGGGGAAGACAAATGCCCCACCATAGCTTGAAATTTGTTTATATCTAGATCAATATCAATAGTTGTGTTTACAAGAGCTTCTTCTAAAATATTCTTGTGTATGGGGGATATTTTGAGAAGTTCAAGGATGGAGATTTGAGCTAATGTTTTTCTCAATTGATCAACCAGATTATATTGACTTGAAGGTGAAATAGTTTTTTTAGATGAACTTCCTTTTAAAATAACCTTTGCTTGTAATCTCGTAGTCACATTAACTTGTTGAAATTATTTTTTTCCCTTGATTTTGATAACATTAACCCTTTGATCATCTGCATAGATGTGATGGATTATATTGTCTTCAACATTATGTATGCTTTTGGCTTTTGTATCCGATGTTTCCCCCTTTTGATAGTTTGGTAAAGGGTCTTTGAATGCTTGATGATCATCATTGGTATGGTGTCCTTCAATTGTAATGGTGCCATTGTCAATTAAATCTTGTACTAGATTTTTCAAAGCTTGACAATTATTCGTTCTATGACCTTTACATTGATGATAATTGCAATAATACAAGTCATTCCATGATGGTGGTTTGACTCGTGGCTCATAATCTCTTTGTGGTGGTAAGGTGATAACCTTATTATCAAGGAGCTCTTTGAGAGTAGACTCAAGAGATTGACCCAACGTGGTAAAATTCTGTTGATTTGAAAAGAAAGGAGATCTAGACGGATTTGATGTTTCGGTATTGCCAAGATTTTTATTGAAATTACCACGATTATCCTTGGTTTTTTGATTGGTCATACTTTCTTGATTGGAGTTTTGTCCTTGTTGTTTGTTGTTTCCTTGTTGGTTGGTATTTGGTTGTTGATTGTTTCATGGAGCACTTGATAGATTAAAGATAGATGGTCTTGTTTGTAGATTATTTGCATCCACTATACTATCATTGACAACATTTTTGTTTATGTTCCAAAACCTTGTTTTATCGTTGTTGTTTTGGTTTGATGTACTTGGATTATCAAGTTTTATCACTCCTCGTTTAACCAATGCCCCTTCAATGGTGATTGTGTTTTCAATCAATTTTTCAAAGTTATGAGGGCAATGAAGGTTAAGCCTATAGCTTTATTCTTGATCTAGGCTATTGATGAAGATATCCATCTTTTCCTTTTCAAGAATAGGACGGGAATATCATGCAAATAACCTTCTCCACCTTTGCAGGAACGTAGTGAAGGGTTCTCCTACCTTTTGTTTCACTTTACAAAGATCAAGCATTGTTATCTGGTGTTGGATGTTGTAGGAGTATTGTGATATAAACTGATTTATTAACTCCTCAAAGGTTTTGATGGGTGGAGTGATCTTAGAAAGCCACTCCATGGATTGTACACCTAGACTTTGTGGAAATAATCACATTAAGTATGTGTCGTCATAGGCAAATTCTAGACTCATATTTCGAAAATCCCTCACATGGTCAATGGGATCAGTTTTTCCATTGTACCTATCATATTTAGGGATTTTGCAATGTTTTGGAAAAGGAATCATTTGAAGACTCCTATCTAATGGATAAGGAGATATGTCTTCCAAAACATACTTCTTTGTTGTACCCCCTTGCATCTCCTTTATTTTCCCTTGTAATTCTTTTATCTGTTGAGTAAGGGCATTAAAGTCAGTAGGAGGAGTTTCAGGATTCTGTTTAATCCCTTCTATATTGAAATTGTAAGGTAACTTAGCTCCTTGATTAGCTAATGAAAGAAAATATCTTTCTTTGTTTCATTCTAAAATCCTTTCCATAAGAGTATGGAATTGGGGATCTTGCTCTGCTTCTTGAATCTTTTCTTCTGTTAATTCGTCAACATTAAATGCATCCTCTTCTTTCTTAGTATGGTCACCCATTTTGCTTGTGGTAGTTTCTCCCTCGTCTTTTTCCATGTTTTTTTGAGATCTCGTGAAGACAAGCATAAGTTTTGTTCCAAATCCTACTAAATTTTGATTGAAAGGGTGAAATAGTGCAATTTGTGATGGATATGAAAGTCAGGATAGAATGAAGATTCTATGACTTAAAAAGGTTTCTAGTCTTTAGCTTATGTTGTTCCCTAATTGAAAGGATGAAAATCCTGTTGATGGGAATTTAAACAAAAGATCAAGAAAATGATGATTTTTCACTTTATGAAGTTTTGATCATAGTTTTGTAAAAGGATGGATTTTGTGATTGATGCCTAATGTGATTGAGTTCTCTATTGTAAAATTTGATTTGGATGAGTAGAATATTCAATTGCAGGTTGGGGAATATAACTAAAACGAATACGTTGACTATGGTTATGCCTTTGAGAAAGGGCTCTTCTTTGAAAGAAAGCTTGTGAGTACAAAGGTTCTATAGCATAATCATCAGAAATACCTCTAACACAATCATGATACCTATGAAGAAAGGTTCTATATTTGAGTAAAACTTTCGGCTTTGATACAAGAATCGTGTTTTCTTCAATAATTTCTTGTAGCTAAGGGGTTTCTTTGGATTTTTTATTCTTTTGAAAATGGAATTCTTAACAAAGGTTGTGGATTTCCAATCTCTTAACATGGGAGTAATCAATGTGACTGTGAGTTTTGGATGATCTTATCTGAATTAGTGTATAGAAAACACATCAAACAATTTGTAGAATAGTTATTTTAAGTCCTATGCTAAACATCAAGTGTATGATCAAAATGTTGTTCAAAAATTGTTTTAACAGGATTTACACATGATAAGCATTTCAAACAGACTCACTCTTAGTTCTCAAGTAGGTCATCATAGTAATCAACAACCCACATCTTAAAACTGCGTTGACTCACACAGCCATGTCACCCCCGAAAGGGCGCCCATGTTTTTTTCTTTTCTAGGTGCGTACTCAGAGTGACGAAAGTGGATACCGGATCCCCTAAGCAAACAATCCTTGGCAGTTATATGGTGAGTATCTTGGGGGTAGATTCTCCCCTCCCCTGCACTATGATTATTATGATGTTTGGAAATTGACAAGTTAGATACTACACTAGGTTCGTAGTAAGGGTTTCCGTTCGGTGCGGAAAATGATAGACTCCCTTGAGAGACCTCCCTACCTTTAGAACAAAGGCTTTGGGGATGGTTATCAATGAACACTACTGTCAAAAGAGGGTTTCCCCAAAAAAAATTTAAATTTTAGAGTGGGGTGAAATAGCCTAGCTTTGGCTTGAACCCACTTGAGTCGTTCCTCTTGGGTGAGTACTTTTTCCCACAAGAGCAGGCTCTCTAAAAGGATTTAACAAAACTAGAAATTCCATCAAGTAAAATAGGTGAGTTTGGCATTTTGATCACCCAGTTAAGGGGAGAGCATAGGCCTATCACCATTTAAGCAAAGCAATCAAAGATTCAATTTTAAGCCCAAAATAAAATTTACTATGCTAGGTGAAGATTTGGCTTCACAAAAACATGAAATTATTTTTAGCCCAAAATCAAATATGAAGTGACTATCCTAGGATTGCTTAATTCCATTTATGTGTCTACCCTAGGATTGCTTCATTTTAATTATATGACTACCCTAGGATTGCTTCGTTTTAATTTATAGTTATTGGCTGTCCGCGGTTGCATCGGATTCAGTCAAGCTATATTTAAATTACAAATTACAGTTTGCAGGTTTTCTAAAAATGTGCTATAACAGTCTTCACGGGCACTGCAGGATTTTTCACGAGTGTTGTAGAAGTATTCATGGGCACTACAGAAGTCTTTATGGGTGCTGTAGAAGTCTTTATGGGCATTGCAGGAGTCTTGACGGGCGCTGTAGAAGTCTTTATGGGCACTGCAGAAGACTTTATGGGCACTGTAGGAGTCTTCACAGGCACTACAAAAGTATTCACGGGCGCTGCAAGAGTCTTCACAGGCGCTATACTGGGTATAAATTTTGTTGAAGCATGTTTCTTGCTCTAATCCGTTGTTTTTGACCGTAACCTGTCAGGAAAACCTGCAAAAAGATGTGAGAATAGGGGCAAGAGCCCCACAGTGGGCACCAAAAATGTGTATTAGAATATATGTTATCAAAATGAAAACAATAAACACAAATAATAGAACTTTAAACTGAAAGAAAGCTAATTAATTTGAAAGAGAAACAAATGAAGCTTCCTCAGAGGTGTTCCATCTTTCTCTATCTCTAGAGATTTGTTCAAAGCTGCTGCTCTCAGATTATGTAAGCTTGGATTCTCCAAATGACAATCTGTAGAATGAGTATGCAAAATGATAAAGCTTCTATATGTTGTATGCTAATGAAATGAAAGTTCTGACATGGATATGCACAGGGGTAACAGATTATGAATGCTATGGTATCAAATGGATATGCCATGATATGATTCTATGTTATACTATGATGCTTGAATACTGTGAATACTAAAAGGCTTATGCAAATTAGCTATAGTTATTCTATTGAAAGCTTTTGTGTGATTTGCAAAGACCCGACAGTCCTATTTATAGCTTTTTGCAGGCACAATCCTAGCTGGCAAAGATCAACGGCTATGAAATTGTCTGGTAAAATTGAAAGGTGAAAGATGGAGACGTTGAGAAGAATATGGAGAATGTTGGGAGGTTGGAGAGAAGAATGGAAGGCTGTCTTCAACCCATGGGAACAAGCTCGCACAGGAACATAGAAATTTAATTTTTCTGTTTTGGCAGTTTCTTTCACAGTTGTTGAAGATAATCCCCAAATTAATTAAATAAATAAATTTATTTAATTTCAGTTATTGAGTTTGATTTTTGATTTTAGAACTATAGAAGATTTAATTAAATATTTTAGAATATTTAATTGTGATATGACTTTAGAAGAATTAATTAAATATTTTGAAATATTTAATTGCAAATGGATATTAGAAGAATTACATTAAATATTTAGAATATTTAATGATGAATGAACATTTAGAAGAATATAATTAAAAGAGAGGAATATTTAATCTTTATTTGAATAAAATATACAAGCCAAGATTAAATAATAATTAATATTAATAAATCGTAATGCTTATTTAATTAATTAAGAGATGGATAAGAAAAGTGATTTAATTGAAATGAAAGAATGAACAATATAAATAAATTATTTAAATTTATTTATATATAGATCGAATTCAGAGATTTTAATTAAATATTAGAAATATTTAATTAATTACTAGACTATGTGATGTGACCATTTTTAGGTGTATACAACACTGCTCCCTGTAAACTTAGGAATAAGACTTCTCCAACTGTTGTCCATAGGGTAAGGGTATAATTGAAACCCTTTCAAATCAAATTGTCTTAGCATTGTTGTGTATTGTTGAGGGGGAGGGTTATGTACATGTTGATAAAGGTACATTGGATTATTGTATTGTGCATAAAGGTATGGCACATATTGTTGACCATGAGGTGGTTGTAGATTTGTATGTTGTGATGCAATATACGATGGATGGTTTGGCTGCTTGTATTTATTTCTCATATGTGTTTGAAGGCCCTATATTTTCATTTTCTTGCCTATGAGGTGGTACATTCTCATATGTGTTTGAAGGCCCTATATTATCATTTTCTTGCCTATGAGGTGGTACATACTTTGAAAAACCAGTTGTCTGAGCATCAATTTGGGCTTTTTTTAATTTCAAGTCTTGTATTGCTTTTATCATTTGTGCCCTCTCCTATTTAGCCTTTGCTCTTTCTACTTCCTGTTTATGAAACTCGAACTGTGCTTCCACTTCTTGATGAGTTGAGAACTCATAATTTCTTGAGGAATGACATGGTCAATAGGCTCATTTTGATTACCCTCCATTCTTTGATCATATTCCTGTTGAATTCTAATTTGTTCAGTTTCAATTTTGGCATCGAACTCTATCTGTCTCTGAGGATTATAAAAAGGATTTCTTTGTTCTTCATGAGTACAAGGTTCTGCACTTGAATTATCTCTCCATGTATCATAATGGTCATATGTATCACAATGTGGTCTTGATGCTTTGTCTTTGTTCGTTATGCACATGTCATCCTCTTTCTTCTTACCCTTATTATCCTTATCACCCTTATGTGTTCACTTACTATTTCCAGTAGGACCTCTAGAAGGACCTACTTTGTATTGGGACCTTCTACCATTCATGTTGAATTGATGCAATTTCTTTGTCAGAGTCACCACTCACTTTGTGAAAAGTCAGAAAAATGAAACTATTCTTGATTGTACCCCCAGCGGAATCGCTTTTTCTAAAAATTTTGAAATTACAATTTTTTCTTCAATGACTTTGTATGATGATCTTCAACTGGATATCTTGCAATAACTCCCCAGCAAAGTCACCAATTTGTTATCTCTCAAAAAAGTAGGTGAAATACCTCAAGAGGTTGCCAATCTCTTAATACGTTTCAGGGTAACAGACAAGGCCAAAAGATTTAGACCTTCTACTCTTCAGGTGCTGCTAGACCTAGGTGGGTGTACCTGAGATAATGAAGTAGACTTGACCAATTTTTATTTCCTAAAGAAATTTACCCACATTGGCAAATAGGAGTGGATAAATGAGTTTAAATTTGGTATAAATTGTATACGCAATATCAAGGAAAAAATCTAATATGTTCATATGTAAAAATGAATGAAATTAAATAGAAAAATGGTAGAGACTAGTGCCTTAATGGGTATACAGAGTTCAAGTTAAAATCTGAAATGAATAACCTTTTTAGCAGAAACTCAAATTGTTTGGCATATAAGTTTAAGTTTATAACTAGTATAAACATGCAGGAATATGACTACTAAGTTCTTAATGAGCCAAATGAGATTCCCTAATTAGTACGATTGTTTTAAAGGATTTAATCTTTCCTTGAAAGACCCAATTAATCCAACCATACAGTTACAACAAATGTGCACTGATAAACTGAAAAATATCCTCGATATTATCAGTTTAGACAATTAGAAAATATCAACCTTGGAGACAACTTCAACAATACTTTTAGTTATCACAACAAACAACTGAAACCAGAAAAATTCCACCAAATTAGATGAATTCAATTGAAATCTCCATCAATTTTTTTTACATGCATCATAGTCTCAAAATTCAACATTTTGATCTACTATGTCTTCCTTTTCTCTCTCTGTCTGCTGTTGTAAAAAATGGGTTTTATATATTGGCCACATGAATAGTCGTGTCCATTCAAATTCACATCCAGGTAGTTATTTCATTCAGGCCCTTTTCAAACATTCACCAAACATCGACTATGACGTCCTATAGTCACACCGATACTCTAAGTCCTCCCAATAATAAATATATCACATATCACTATGGATTCATGTAGTTACACCGACGACTTAAATATCCCCGATGGTTATTCCTTCAGTCTAAGTGTATCGCTGTGACTTCAGGGGTCAACAAAATGTTTAACAGCTCAATTTATGTCTTACCAAAATGTTTCTTTCAGTTTACCTTTTGATCGCCAAGACATATTAGTTTCTTCTACCAATGGAACCTCATTCGACACTACTCTCATAGCTCTCACTGATGAAACCTATCTCACCGAATCTATCTCCAAGTCTAAATCTTGTCCCTGTGACATAGAGGTCGGTAGGACTCCCTGATTTCATTCCAATGGTGACAATGGGACCCACATCCTGCTTTATTAGTGAGACCAAATGGATGCTATGGGACATTACACCAATGGCCTGTGTCTGGCCAATATAGCCTTTTGTGTTTCAATTGGTAAAAATCTTATGTGCTCGATATGACTCACTCTGAGGATTGTTGTCTTAATGATAAGATCACTTTCTATTCTAATCGATATGACTTACAATCACTCATTATGACATATACCAATAACCATTGTCTTGCTGATAGAATCCTTCTATCGCTAAGATAGTGAATTGCATCATGTTGATATGAATTCTTTTATCGATGAAACATTTCCAACCTTTTGCCGATATTCTACAAAAAGAAAAACATTAGTAAAAAATACTTCTTGGATCGGTGAGACATGTATTATGTCTTGTCGATATGCTTCATACATTGAAATGCTTAGGGCCAAGTGAATTCTATAGGACCAATTGATAGAATATGGGAAAAATCGATATGCAAAGCGGATGGTATGGGCATTTTTTAGGAATTAATGAGTATGTGCAGCCATAAAATTTTCAAAATTTTACATTTCTAATGAGTTCATCAAGTTTGGCTGAGCTTGCTTTGAATTTCTCCTTATACTCATTTGTAGTAGCAAGTTCATCTCTAAGATCATCAAGCTATTTTTCAAGCTCCTCTTCATTGTTCTTGGATTTCTCCAATTCATTATCTATTCAACTGCATTGTTCAGATTTTTCTTTCAAAGATTGTGCAAGCTTTTCTTCATTCTTCTTCCTTTCCTCAATCTCCTTGGTCATTCTCATCATGATAGATTCCATCTCACACTTCAAGGTAGAATTCTCTTGGGAAAAAATTTCACATTCTTCACTTTTCTCTTTCAGAGCCTAACTGAGTTGTTCATCTTCCATGGTTTTTTTCTTCTATTTGAGTTGACCACATAATTCCTTGATTTTCTCCCTTGATTCATTGATCTTTTCTTTCAATTATTGGATGATTTTTTTTGCATTCTCAAGATTTTCTTGAAGTTCCCAGATTTCAGATTTTGACTGGTCAAGATCATTGAAAGCCACCATAAGTTTCTATTGAAGACTGCTTGTATCAATTGAGAACACTCTCCAAGATCTCCCCAAGTTGTTATAATTATTTTGAGGAACTAGCTCTAATACCAATTGTTGGAAACAAGCAACACTGAGAGGGGGGTGAATTAGTGTTCTACAAAAATTAACTTTATTATTCTGATCTTTAATCCACTTAAAATATTTAATCAAAAGTAATATGTAGAAAAAAAAGAAAGCAACCATACAAACATAACACCATTACACAAGGATTTTTATGTTCAAACCCTATTAGGAGAAAAACCATAGTGGATGGCCAATCCACAATAAGTTCTAAGTATACCCAAAATAAATATTATAAAATGGGAATGCACTTGCATTCAGGCTCACTGCCTAGAGCTCACTGCTCAACAGAATGGGCTCACTTCCCTAAAACAATTTGGAATAGATCCAAAAGAAATGAACTAAATGGATAGCATCTACTAATGCTTGATTATAGTTTTTATTAGGCTCTAATGATGGTCTTCTGTACTTTTGACTGATACTGAACTTCTACTTTGCTTTGCTCAAGTTCACACAAATTATTATGCGCAAGTGAAATTGCACATGATATCACTCTAATACTCTTTATATATTTGAAACATACATCAATATGCCTCTTTCATTACACCAAATGATATAATCGATCATCTAAATATATCCGCGACTAAGGATTTAATCACTACAAGTCAGCTTAATAAAACTTAAGAATATTTGCAACTTGACGGCCCAAATCATGAAATTTTTTGATGCATATCCAAACAAGTTAGGTAGTCCATAGCTAGGACCCATAATTATCCAAACAAGTCAGCTAGTCCATAGCTAGGACCCATAATTAAATATTTGAACATGAAAACATCTTAAATAATTTCACTTTACACATCCACAACATGCCACATTTATTGAGTCGGCTACAACAAACAAGTAAATAGAAAATATCCTACCGGACCTCCAAACTCGTACTGCAACTAATGCAACACCACAAAACTCAATAATAAGATAATCAATGTGCTCATCAAAAAATTTAAAGGATCCACAACACAAAATGATGATCCGGTTAAGTTGTTTGACAGGATACCCTGTTCTTCACGTATTCTATTGGTAATACATAGTATTTCACTTTATCTGCTGGTATGATTAGATACTGGGTTGCGGACCATGGAGATGACTTTAGTTGCCATCAATGACAATACTAGAAGCCATATGCCAAAAGCATTGATAGTTAAGCTAGCTAAATGGGTTATGAACCTAAGTGAATATGACATCAATTAAGTTGACCGTAAAGTAGAGCATCTTTTGGTATCTGACTTCCCAGATGAATCAATCCTTGTCATAGATACACCATAAATATTGAAGTTATAGGGTATGTGCAGGATCATCATTGAAAAAATAGGCCCTTAAGTGGCAAAAAATTCAAAAAAATCATAGTTAGGCAACTTGATGTAAAAATTTGAAAATGTTATCTATATTATTTAAAAAATATGTAAGAATAGAATCTATAGAAAATTGAATGTAGTTTCTAAACTGCTAGGTTTATTTAAAAAGAAAAATCTATTTGGTGAAAATTTGAAATTTCAATGCAGTAGTACTTAAATTTCAAGAGAAAAAATAAGTAGGTGTCTGTCTGACCACCCTAACCACAATAAAATGATGATATTTTTTATAAGATTTTAGATATAAGTAGAGGACTCATGTCCCGATGTGATGCATATGTTTTTGAAATTTTTTTCCAAGTAAATAATTAATTATGATTTTTTTATTACAACTTATAGAAAATATAAAAACTCATATGTCTAACCACCTTAACTTGGTCAAAACTTCATGAAATTTGATTCTTTTTTTAATACTATAGTATGCAAAGCATAGAATGTGGCACATGTTTTGGATTCAAAAAATGTGACACCTTTTGAAAGCTATAGATATTTTTCAATTAGCCTATCAATCAGGGCTTTAGTCTTAATTCAAATAGAAAATGAATAATAATTATTTATTAAATTCAAAGTAAAATATAATTTATATTGGTGGAAAGCTGAGAATCTCCTTCAAAAACCCTTTTTGTTTCATCAATTTTGGGTAGAAAAAAGTTGCCAACAACATACCCTACACATACCCATCATATTGCTACTTTTTGGCCCATCATGATCCTACACATACCCTATATTTTGATGGATATTAAATAAGTCATGGATCAGGAGCCAATATTTTATTTATCACACCTTAGGGGGACTCCATTCCTAAGTAAATTTAAATAGCATTTTCATGTACAGACAACATGGTTTAATATGAAGCACTATTGAAAAGACTCTGAATGGAAATTAATTAGAAAATCAAGGACCTTCAAGTCTATGGTGACTCCCAATTATTTATTAAACAAGTTAATGATGACTATGACACCAAGGATGAGAAATTGATCTCCTAAAAATGCATGGTAGATAGCTTCAGACTATACTTTGATAATATTTATTTTGAAAATATACCAAGAATCAAAAATAAATTAGTTGGTGCAATGACTACAATTGAATCTCTCTTGGACATTCCAAACAATGCCTCACAACATGAGTTCTTGGTGGAACAACTGTTGATCCCCGCATTCGATGTCCCCAAAACTAAACTTGTGTGTGAACTTCTTGGTCTTGAATATCCTTGGTATAAAGACATCTACACCTATTTACATGACCAAATTATCCCCCCTAACTTGTCCATTAACCAATGCAAAATCTTTATTATACAAGCATCCAAATATGTCCTCATCAGAGATACCCTTTATCGCCATAGCCTAGATAGTACCCTTCTTTGATGTCTCAACTCAGAGGAAGCATAAACAACTTTACAAGAGGTAGACTAGGGTATATGTGGAGCTCACTATGCTGGTCCAAGCTTAGCTAAAAGTATCATGAGAATAGGGTATTATTGGCCTATGATGGAATGTGATGCTTATCACTTTGTGAAGAAATGTCATTAGTGTTAGATTCATGGAGATCTTATACATGCACTAGCTCAAGATTTACAACCACTTACTTCGCCTTGGCCATTTTCTTAGTGGGGAATCAACCTTGTAGGAAAGATCCATCCCACCTCTTCTAATGGACATAATTTTATCCTTGTCACCACTGAATATTTCACAAAATGGATCGAATACATCCCCCTAGCTTATATTACTAGAAAACAAATAGCTAAGTTCATCCTAAATTATATCATTTTCCACTATGGTATTCCATAGTCCATCATCACTAATAATGGTCACCCTTTCAAAAACCAGGATGTTTGTGAACTTTGTGACAAATTTCACATCCAAAATCATTTCTCTACTCCATATTATCCCCAAGGCAATGGCCAAACTGAGGCATCTAATAAGACCATCCTAAAAATCTGAAAGAAGACTATCAATGATGTTGACCGCGATTGGCACTTACAACTCAACCCTACTTTACGAGCTTACTATACCAGTGTCCACACTCCTACAGGAGCCACTCTATATTCCCTTGTCTATGGATCTAAGGTGATACTTCCTATAGAGGTCAAGTTACCCTCTTTGAGAGTCTCTATGCAAGGATTGAATGATCAAGAAGAATATCATGTATCCCCTCTACATGAGCTAGAGTTATTGGATGAAAAGAGATAGAATTCTCTGACACATCTACAAGAATATCAAAATCACCTTTTTTGTAGCTACAATAAAAAGTTCCAACCCAAAATATTTGACATTAGTAACCTAGTCATGAAAGAAAATTTGAAGAATCAAGCATAAAGAGAAAAACCTGAAAATTTTGAACCTAATTGGTTGGGCCCTTGTATCATTACAACATCATATGGATTAGGTGCTTATCAAATTTCTACTCCCTAAGGAGATCCATTGTCTGAACCTATCAATAGCATGCACCTCCATGAGTATTACACTTGATTCTCAGAGTATCCCCTTAAAAAGTCAAAAATACATAAAAAATCAAAAGAATAAATAAATGGTCACCTTGATGAAAACTTGGAAACCAAGTGTATTTATGAGCTTTATTTCCCTTTATTGACCTCTTTAATTCAAATCCAAGCCTGATTAATTACATATTTCGAGGGATAAAACCCAACATTCATAAATAATATTACACAACACTTAATTTTACAAGGTATGTGTCCTAGGTTAGTGACCTAGGATCCATTCACCACCTAGCAAATGGGTCCTTACCAGGTCTTAGGACCCCCTTTTCACATATCATTTCACAATCTCTAAAGTGTGTCTTAGTTAAGTGTGCTAGGACCCATTCACCCTATGGAAAATAGGTCCTCACTTAACTCTAGAATCCCCCCTTGGAATATGTTTTTGGCATTATTTTAATGATTTAAAATCCTAGCTCTGATATCAAATTGTGTTATTTGAATTTTAAGAATGAAGAGTAAGATAAGTATAAATAAAAAGCTATTTTACTTGGTTTCACCTATATTTTCAAGAATTCAATTCCTAGAGAAAAAATTATGATCAAGAGTGTTTTCAAGACATTCAAGGGAAAATTATTGAAGTTTATTACAACAATCAAGATATCAATCATCATGTCAAAGTCATGCATGTTGTTGAGCTAATGTGATGATGTAGCATTGGTGATCAAGTTCAAGTGTTCAAAGCCATTATCTTATGTCAAGTTCATGATCAAGATCTACATGCATTGAGGCCATTTCATGTTATGTTTTAGATTTGAAATCAAATGTTGAATTGGGGATTGGTGAGTTGGGGCATTAAATTATTCATTCATCATTTCATTATGCATTGTTTCATTTCAAGGTTTAATTACCAAAATAGGGTTTGACCAAGAAAAACCCCTATTCCTCAACAATCAACATTTTTCTCCTCTTTGATGTCTGATTATGGGTTTTAGGTTGAAGATCAAGTGGAGAGAAAAATTCGTCAAAGTTACAAATTTTTCAAAGTTGTCACCTTACTTGCAAAATCATGGAAAGTATTCTACAAAATTCATTTTTGACTTTTGGGAGCTAAACACCTAGAGTTTGGAGCTGTAGACATTGAAGGAAAGAGCCCAAAAATTGATTTTCCAAAACCCTAGCCAAGACTCTTTCGCCACTAGGCGAATGAATCCTTAGTGAGGCCTGAAAAAGAACTTTTTGCAATAGGTACACAACATTTGACCCTCTTAAAACATTCCTTTTGATTGATATATTGGTTAGGTTTGATTTTTGATATTCATCTATACACAATTGAAGGAAATAACTAGTGAAAAGAGAGGTTAATCATCTTAATTACATTTTGGTTCATTCCTACCTCTCTCTTTTCATATGTTTCACCAACCTCATCCCCTTATTTATGTGATGTAGGAGCATCCAGGTCCATAAGAGATTAACATCAACAAAAAAATGGTTTGGTTTTGTTTTTTTTTGTTTTGGTTTTCTTTGAATAGAGCAATTCAATTCATTTTTTTTTGTCATTGGCAAGGAGATGCAATGACATTTTGTCATAGAAATTGACAAATTCCATATTTGGGTATGTGCAGGATCATGATGGGCCAAAAAGTGGCAATATTATGGGTATTTGTAGGGTATGTGACTGACGACTTTCTTTTTACCCAAAATTGATGAAACGAAAAGGGTTTTTAGAGGAGATTCTCAGATTCCCACCAATATAAATTATGCTTTAATTTGAATTTAATAAATAATTATTATTCATTTCCTATTAGAATTATGACTAAAGTCTTGATTGAAAAACATCTATAACTTTCAAATGGTATCACATTTATTGAATCTGAAACATGCGTCACATTTTATGCTTCACATAATATAGGATTAAAAAAATAAAAAACAAATTTCATGAAGTTTTGACCAAGTTAAGGTGGTCAGACATACAAGTTTTTATATTTTAAAAAATTTGTAATAAAAATTTCATAATTAATTATTTACTTTGAAAAAAATTACAAAAAAATATGCATCACATCTAGACATGAGTTCTCTACTTATATATAAATATTATAAAAAAATATTATCATTTCATGGTTAGGGCAATCAGACAGACACCTACTTCTTTTTTTTTTCCCTGGAATTTAAGTACTATTGCATTGAAATTTCAAATTTTCACCAAATAGATTTTATTTATTTTTAAATAAACCTAGTAGTTTAGAAACTACATTCAATTTTCTACAAATTCTACTCTTACATATTTTTGAAATAATATAGATAACTTATTCAAATTTTTATGTCAAGTTGCCTAACACTGATTTTTCTGAATGTTTTGCCACTTAAGGGCTTATTTTTTCCATGATGATCCTGCACATACCCATTTTATTATGCATTTTGAGTTCCATATACAAACATTTTATTGTAAATTCAAACATTTTGGATATATTCATTTTATCCAACATTGAAGTTTATTAAAAATAAACGAGTCTTTTATTTTACCAAGAATTGACAGAGTTGAACAGGGAGCTAAAAAGGTCACCTCATTTTGAGTTCAACATATATTGTTGATTTGAATGCTAGGGGTTGTAGCCTTGGTTATGGAAACACCTAAATTTCCAAAACAATATGAGAGGAGGAACACCAAAAAGAAGACAAGGAGGCCACTAAGATAAAGGAGGATTGAGCAAAGGCCCAAATATCCACACTCTAATTTAATTGTTCAAAGTCAAGGGGGTGTGGTTTTAGCCAAGACAAAAGATACCTAAGGATTTTTCAGCTTCCTCTTGCTTCCTTTATGTATACAAAATATCTATCTACTTACCCATATGGCTGAGTAGGTCGGTATTAAGATCCTTGAGTAACATATCCAATTTTCATTTTGTAACTCCAAATGTCCCTCTGAGAGAAACATGCTTCTTGACATACCCTCTAGATGAGCAGGTAGATATTGAATAATTCTTGTACAAATTAATACAAATATTGTCAAACCTCATTTTAGAAATATCACCTCCACCCATGAGATTTAAACTATCCAAACATGCATCTCTAATTCTCCTAAGGAAAAGCATTTTTATGGTATCATGGGTCAACCCTATGTGTTTGGTTCTTTGTAGACCAAATAGGAAATATTACAAATAATCTTCTAAAGTTTCTTCCTTGCATTGCATGATGTGAAATGTCTCATAGATCTTGTTTCCTTAGTCCTATAGTACTCTTGGTATTTCTCCAAGAAATTGTTATTCATATTGTCCCAACTATGAATGGTTAGTCATCCTAGTCCCACAAACCAACTTAATACTACATCCTTTAGAGTAGTCGGAAATAATTTCAACTTTTGTGCCTCAACATGATAATCATAGCTATAACATAAAATAAATTCAAAAAGGAACATATCATGGTCTTCAATCGAAAGACCTTGCAAGATGGGAAAATCTTAATACAAAATTTTCTTCATTGGGGTATCCTCTTCTTGATATGCAATGGGAAATTAAAAAGTAATTGGGTTGTTGTTGGCCAATTCCCTTGCATTTTTGTTGTATCTTACATTGTTGTTGTCGTTATCCATGAATGCCCAAGGAGTCTAGACAATTATGGAAAGTTTAGCATCACTTGAGGAATTTCCACTTCATACTCTATAAGATTCTTGAAATAGTTTACCAACCCTATTATAAAATTCTTCGAAAGACTCTTAATGGGTACTAGAATGGGTCTCAACAATGATAGACTCAATGATGCACTTTTCAATATCTGGTTTGACTAACTCTTTCTTAGATGATGTGTGCTCAACTAGTGTTTTTTATTTGAGTTTTTATTTTTTCTTGTTGTGAACTACTTCCATTACCCTTATTAACAAATCTTCCTCTACTATCTCTACTATGATTCATGCACCTATATTATTCATAGTAGAGAAAATTAAGGGTAATTATCGAAATGAGGTTGACTATCATGTATAATTTTTCCTTAGCACACTAGTCCTACCTTAGTTCACTAGGCTAACAATATTTTAACACCATTCCCTGACAATGGTGCCAAAATGATTGGATTAAAATGTGGATTGATATTCAAGATAAACTATCCTTGTAATTCTATCAAATTGGTAAATGTATTTGGATCAATCTTAAGGAATTTCATGGTATTTCTCAATTTACTCCTAAGTGTCAATCTAGAAATCATAGAATTGTGAAGGGTGATGCAACAATTTTCCTAAGGGCTAAAAATAATGAACTAAGTGGGGATGGATGCAGCTAACACACAATTTGTATTCATTTAGAAATCTAGTTTTTAGACTTCCTGTCAATTTTATGACATGAACCTATGCTAGGGACAGTTTGCAATAAAGAAAGATTTATAATAGAGAAAAAAAACAATTAATACTTCATATTGGGAATGAATTAACAAATTATAACCAAAAAATATAATTGAAGCCTAACACTTATGAAATAAAACATGCCAAACTAAACCCCCATGTATTAAAAAACACATCAATTAACATTTATGAAATATATTATGCTAAACTAAACCCACATATATTACAAAACACGCTAATTAACCACAAATACAATAATTGTAAACTAACATAGTAATGATGATTAAAGATTAAGTCATACAAATGGTATTTTAAATCACAGTCTTTTAAAAAAAAACAAATTTTTATAGATTTATATAATCGATATGAATTTGAGTCTTAACATACATATTAATAGATATTATGAGCCATTAATTTTATAACTAATTCATATCAAAAAGCATATAATTGTTTAGGTTGTTTTGACCTCTATCCAACAACCTTACAAGCTAATTAAAAATATATTAGAGACTTTTGATATTGTATCAAAACAAATTAACAACTTATAACATGCTTAGCAACTCATAATAAACTTAGCAAAAATGACACATGAATTTGAATGGCTTCATCTCGACTCCATCAATGCTCTTGCTCCCATGTGATATCCACCTAATTATCCCCTACTAACATAATCATGAAGATAATCAATAAATGATTGAAGGTTTTATCTTTTCTTCACAATTTATGAAATATCTTTATTTCATTAATAAATAGTGATAGGAACAACAAATGATACTGTAGAAATGAAAAGGTAAATTCAAATAAAAGGTAAAAATGATGACACATTTCACCCCCATTAGATGAGAGGAAAAAGGGAAATTTAAAATTCCTCAAAAATCTTCATGGGAAAAATGAAGAGAATTTAATATTCTTTTGTGAGGGGATGTGAGGAATTAAAAATTACTTCAAATGTTAAGTTGAGTACAAATTAGAATTTTAAATTCCAAAGGAGGTATGGGGTGAATTCTCTAAAAGGACAAAGTCATAAATAGGGTTGACCATGGGTGGGTGCCATAAGTGGAATAGGATTAGGTTAGGTTAAACCATGCATTTAGGTTGTGAAAATGTGAGGTTAGGTGAGTTAATGAGGATTAAGCATTCACTTGCATTTTATGGAGGATGTGACCTCAAGCTCAATTAAGGATGTTTGCATCCTAATTAGAGATTAGGTTGGATAATCAAAATTAGAGGGAAATTATGGAGGATTTGGGATTGTAGTGTAGGAAAATGCATACCTTTGTATTTTCATACTTGTTTGGGATTTCCTTGCTTTGTTTATCCTCGTTTAGGTCTTAATTGGTCCTATTTTAATCCACAAGCCCTATGTTTGACATCTTTTTTTGGCTAATCCTGAAAAGTAGCAAATGATAAATGATTATTTAATGATTATGGTTATGTGTTCTTGGGTTTTGGGTTGGGACTAAGTCACCACATAGGGTGTCTTAGTCCCCCAAAGGTCTTGGGACCCTAATTTCAAGTGTACCTTATTTAGGTCCCTTGTTTGATTTTGTGCCTCGAGATTTGAGCCTCAGGACTAAGACACCACCTAGGTTCCTTGGCTTATTTTTGGGATTTAGCCTCCTTTAATTAATGATTTTAGATGTCAGCTTTTTGTGGTGTAATTTCAGGATATTAAGCATGGATAAGTATAAATACAAGGTTCCTTCACTCATTTTCACATCAAGAATTTTGTGAGAGCATTACTAATATCAAGTTGGAGTCCACAAGAGCAATTCTTCAAGCATTTGGAGCCATCATCAAGATTCAAGTATCATATCAAGGGTATTCTTGCATCATGTGTGTTTTTGTGCTAGCATTTGTGATGTAGGGTTTTGATTCAAGCAAGCAAAAAATTTAAGATTTATCAAGCATTCCTTTGATTCAAGATCCATATCAATTGTAGTCATTTCACACAAAGGGTTTGGTGATTTGTAACATTGCATGTTTTTCTTTCATCATTTCTCTCCTGTATTCAATTTCATTTCAAGGTTTAACTACCAACAAGGGGTTTGACCAAGGGAAACCCCCATTTACTAATAGTCAACAAGTTTTTCCTCTCTTGTGCATTTGTGATTGTATATTTAGGTTGAAGACTTGAATATCATTTGTAGTGAAAAGTTGCAAAGTTACACTACAAAGTTGTCATCTTCACAAAAAATCACTTACAGGCTAGATCTGGGAAGTTCAAAACCTAAGATCTCGAAAGAAGGAAGTACAGACCTTGGACCTCAAGACCACATTCAGACATTTCAAAAATTCCATATGAGACTATGTCACCACCTAGGGTGTCTTAGTCCTCCACAAGGTATTTTGTAGAGATTCTTTAGGATTCTATTTTGGCATCCGAAGATTCTACATCTACCCAAAAAATAGTAGTAGCACTAAGCCAATAGTAAGGGTGTCTTAGTCCTCCATAGAAAATTTTGACAACTTCTTTGCATTTCTAGAATCCTTGTGACATCTCTAGAATTTCCAGGTACATACATCCTAACTCCCTATTGCATAATTTCATCATTTGCACTCATTATTTGGCTTACATTACTAGGTTTTTGAGTTGAATGTTAAAGTGTCTTTTCCAAGAATTTCCTTGGTGGTGAACCCCTTAAATCTTAAAGAGCCCCCTCCTAGGTCTTCCTTGTTGAGAATTGACTCACCTTATGAGGTTGATAGTCAATCTAAATAGGGTTCCTAGGACATCTTTGAATCATAATAGGAGAATAGTGGTGTTCTATGACCTAGGTTATAAAGTACCCATTTTCCTATTGATCAGGGACAAATGAAGAGAGAAAAGGAAAAATTAAAAATTAATTTAATTCATATTGGATAAATGAATAAATTAAATAAATTGGTCTATTTATTTAATATGGAGAAGAAGGTGATAAAGTATTTAGGTTGTCAATTAAAAATTTTAGTGGACATTAGGAATAAGGAAAAATATTAATAAAATGATGAAATTGTTTAATTAATATAGGTAAGAATAAGAAATAGAGGAAATAGGGAATAAATTTGACTACATGGGAATGGCCAAATTTAGATGTCTATGTTGTTTCCCTCTTTAAAATATCTTTAAAATAATGATGTTTCACAGAAAAATAAAATATTTAATTGACTTGATAGAAGAAAAATTATGCCTAGATGTCCCAGTATGGTAGGGAGAGGAATGTGAAGAAAAATAGAATATTGTGAAAATGAGTATTATGATTTTCACAAGATTAAAGGTCACTCCACTAATAAATTTCAAGGACTTCAAACTTATATCCAAGATCTTATGGATCGAGGTGATGTTATAGTGGATGCAAATCAGGCTGCATCATCTAATTCTCAATTACAGATACATCAAAATTCCTTCCCTAGGCACAATCAAGGTCCCATTACCTAAACTACTAATCTCGAGCCTAACAATAGCAACCAAAATAATAGCATGAATAATTTTAGCTATAAGAATCTACCCTATAACTATGATGACATTTTTATGTGCATTAATCAAGTAGAGCCACGTTGTACCTGCTTATCCATTCCTAGGCCTTCCACTTCATCTCAACCTACTTCTATGAGCTCACAATACAATATTCTTGACCATCTTGGAAAATCCCCAACCCAAATATCCATTATGGATTCACTTAAGTCCTCCCCCATACATCAATAAATCCTCAGAAAATCTCTATAAGATACACATGTGCCAAATGATATTGATCCTACCTAGTTCAAAGCTTTAGTAGGAAATTTTTCATGAACATACTAGCTAGGATTCATCCAAAATGATATGACTTGAATAATTAGACCATCACCATCAAATCTTGTGACAACATAGAAAGGGACTCAAAAGGAGTTATTTTTCTTCCTATTCATGTTGGCCCGATCATGCAGTACACTACATGCCATGTCCTTGATCTGGATTTTCCATACAACCTTCTCCTTGGCTACCCATGGATCCATGCCATGTAGGACATTCCATCGACCTATCAACAATGCTTGAATTTCCCATACAATGGGGTCAAAGTAACCATCCATGTAGACCCTCATCCCTTTGCATACTGCCATGCTCTAGAGCCTTCTTTTCCCTACTCCTGATATTTTCTAGGAGTGAAAATGGGGGCACCTCAAGCATCACCTTCCAATCCATCCTCTAATCCATCATCCAAAAAATCATCCACTCCATCCACCATATCCAAATCCACCATTACCAAGGTCCAGATCATTGATAAAGGCTCTGGAGAATATGAGATGTGAATAAATCTTAATGTGGCAACCATGCCTCCTTCTCTTCACACCTATGACCAACCTTCCCAGTTTGCACCAAAGGAAGAAATGAAGAAAAAAACTATAAACTCTAAGAACGTGGCTTCTACCACTTTCTAGTCCCTAGGAATGCTAAAAGATCACATAGATGAGGACATCAGTCAATGGGTCTACAAAGAACTAGAGCCATGACGTCCTCTTATTGAATATTTCCAAGAGGTTTATCCCCATGCATCAAAGTTGGAAAAAATATATAATTATCAAGGGGAGGACTTGGTGTAGAGGAACATGGAAGATTACATACCATTAAGACACCTATAAAATGGACATGTTTAGTGTCAATGAAACCATAATTGATAGTGTTTTTGTTCTTTTTCTAGTAGCATGATTTATCTCTAGATGACTTATCATTATCTTGATTAAATATTTTGATTTGTCCCTTAGCAATGACGACCCTCTCAATGGTAGTTACCTTCTCAACAACCTCTAGAAAGGTGATAATGCAATGGAGGTATAGGTTATGGGTCATTTTAGGATGAGTGTTCGCAAGAAAGATGGTTACCAAATCCTTCTCATTGAGATTCGATTTTAGCTGACTAGCGAAGGCTCACCACCTTTGCAGGTAGCTTGCAAAGGTTTCTCCCTCACATTATTTATCTTTCAAGAGATCTAAAGTATCAATGTCCTCCAAATTGAAGGAGAAATGTTTAACAATTTTTTTTGAAAAATCCAAGAAGAGATTGACCTCTTTGGAAGATCCATGAACTAGTATAAAGCTTGCCCCATTAGACTCCTAGGGAATAATTGCAAGAGATAATTGTCATTATGAAAGTATTCTTGGCAATGCATGTAGAATTCCTGCAAGTGGTTTCTTTGGTCACCCATTCCTTTGTATTTATCAAATTTTGGTATTTCAAAATGCTTAGGGATGGGGACAAGTGATATGGAGGGATCAAAAGGATAAGGAAAAATCTCTTCAAATTTGAAGGATTTCTTGAATGTCCCCACTTGCAATTCTCTTAGCACCACTTTCATCTCTTCCCACTCCTTATTGAAGGGTGTTGATGGGTGAGGATTGGTCATATTGGATTGATCGTAAGGGAAATATTGTTGATATGAAAGAGGTGGAGTCAAAATGGTTTGATCATATGATGGTGGAGGTGGATATGGAGGAATTTTTTGGTATTGGCCAACATATGTGGATTGAGGGTTGATGTAAGTTTTTTGATATGATGGTGGGGCTTGGTAATAGGATGAAGAGGCACCCTACGGATATGTTGGTGGTTATTGGGAATAAAATGAATTGGATTGGTAGTTGTAAGTAGTTTGTTGTTGGGAATCATATGGAGGCTATTCTAGATTAGATTTCTAATAGTAGGTGTTTTGTTGCAATTTCTATGGATTCATATGAGATGGTTGTTGCTAGGATTGTTGTGGATTATACTAATAGTAATTGGTATTGGGTTTGGATGTAGTGGCTTGTGAATAATAGGTTCTTTGGGGATGATATAGGTACTGGGTAGTAGGGTTTCCTGGAATTTGTTGGGAGGATTTTTGTTAATGTTTTAGGATTTGTGAATGTTGAGGGGGTTGTTGGTCAGTTGGTGGTTGTTGTTGAGGAGGTTGAGATCAGATTTGGGATTGCTAAGGTAGCAATTGATAAGGGGATTTTTTGTTGAGGAGGTTACTAATAGGATGGTGTTTGTTGTTGAGGAGGGACCTTTGATTGATGTGGAGGTTAAGATGGATTTCCTTGAGGTTCGTGCAGAGGTGGTTGTTGATGTTGTGGTAGAATTTGAGTTTGTTGTGGAGGCTAAGATGCAAATTGTTGGTGAGGTGGTTGTGATGGTATTTTCTATGGACTACCTTGGGACTAATGCAAGGGTGGGAGATTTCCTTAAGGTTGATGTTGGGATGTAAACAGATGTGGTGGTATGTTTGATGTGTGTGTGGGACAAGGAGGTGGAGGTGGCACAGTTAAAGGATTATAATCATTATCCTCGTATTGCCTGAAAGCTAACCCAATTGATTCAGTGGGAGAGGTGGTGTGGATGGTATAGGGGTTGGACCTTGTGGGATGTTCATGCCTTGTGGATTTGGAGCACCTTGCAGATTACCAAAAATAGGGGGATTGTTAGGATCAGGGCCTTGGGGATTGTTAACATCAAGTGTTGCACCCATTATTGAAATGTATGTTAGAGGTGGGAATATTTGATTATAGACATCATTATGAAAACCAGGTTGGTACAAAGTATCATGTGACGTAACCTAGGGGACTTGTGGAATTTATAAAGAGAATAGGAGGTAAAAATGAAATTCCCACAACTATGCAAGTGATGAAGCCTCCAACATGTGAATGTCTTCAATACCTGCATGCATAAGATATGGAGAAAGTGTTGGGGTTGTATAGGGATTTTCCTTAGTCAAACCCTCGGTTTGGTGTTCTCACCTCCATGGACAACCAAATAGGTAGAGAGAAATGAACAAAAGATTGATAAAATCAATCTCCACTCAAGGAGAACCTATATCACAAAATATAGGCGATAAGAGCAATCTTTGCTCAAGGAGGAGAACCCATATCATAAAATGTAGATGCAATAGATAGAGGATGTGTGAAATATTAGGATGCTTGAAAGCACATGGTGAGGGAGATAGAGATGTAAGTCTTAAAGAAGTCAAGGAGGGAATAAAAAGAGATGCAAGAGCCAAAGGTGTTGCATAGAGTGTTGTAAGGATGTGAGAATTCAAGGTAGAACCCAAGGAGCCAAACCTAGAGAGAAGTTGGAAGCAAAAATGAATTGAAAACATAACTTTTAAAGAAGGGAAAAAAGTAAAAGGAAGCTTCTTGGGTGGTTACAAGGCATCCCAATCCATTACCACTGACAAAGTTGGCTTACAAGTGGAAAACATGCACAAAAAGGGTCATTTGAACATTGAAATGTCAGAACATGCTAGTGCTATGCACAAACATCTACATGACATGCCAGTGTCTGAATGCATCATGCTAGAAAATGACGAGAATGGGAAAAGAACAAACAAAAAGTTGATGTGTGAGGGTAGCTATGAAAAAGGGTTCTAAGCATCCTAAGAGGGGAAAGAGGCTAATGGAGGGGCTAAAATGAGCCTAGAAAATTTCTAGGGGAGTCGACACTAAAGTGGATGCAACAATGTATGTGGAATTTTAAGGAGTGCAATTTTACGCCATTGCATTTTTCCCCCACTTTAATAGGCATATGAATCTACACTAATATGCACACTAAAGGAAATCTACTAAACATAAATAACATCATAATGCCAAAAGGATAGTGTAGAGGAAGCATATAACTCTTCAAATGAAGGAAGCATGCCCCCAAGCTGAAGACTTGTAAAAATATACATTAGAGAAGAAAAACCTACACAAGACACCAATATTAGAAAATAAAGATACATACACACATGCACCTAACTAACTAAAGGATTTGAGTTAGCAAAGTGAAAGAGACCTCGACGTGGAAGGTTGTCTCAATACTATGTGTCATCCCCAAATTAAAAATAATAACACATAGAAGAATTTTAAAATGAAGAGAAAAAGGGCATATACTCAAGATGAAATAGATGTAGATCTTCAATTCGATATACACAATTGCGAAGAGAAGAGAAATGAAGAGGCTCAAGAGAGAGAAAGGAGGAATGAAAATTCCAAGAGAGACGATTCTTCATTTGTCTTAATTATCAGATATAAAGAAACTAAGTGAATTCAAATAATGAAATTGTAGAGACCAGTGCCTTATTGGGTATGCAGAGTCAAATGAAACATAAGTGGGCAACTTATTATGGCAGAAAATCAAATTGTAGGCATATGATTTGTTCATAACTTGTATAAACAATGCAAGACTATGACCACTAAGCTCTTCTTTAATAATCTAGATGAATCTTCCTGATTATTGTGATCAACGAAAAGGATTTAATCCCTACTTGAGAGAACCAGTCAATTAATCACACAAATACAGCAAATGTGCATTGAAAAACTGAAAGTAAACTTGTTACATCAATTTAAACAACCAGAAAGAATCAACTTGGAGACAACTTCAGCAATACTTTTCAATAAGTTCAACATACAATTGACATCAGAAATAACCTGCCACACCAGCTGATTTTCATTGAATTCGCCATTTGAAAACATGCACATAGTCTCTTCAATAAGAGAAAATTATTCTACTATAGCCATTCCTAATCTACCGTATATATTCTAAAATATGATTATCATCAATTACAATCGGGGTGTATATTTATACACTAGCATATGAAAATAAAACACTTCAAAATCCATGTCGGCCACCGTAGAATTCGAGAAAAACCCATGTCGGCCACCAACAGTTAAAATTCCATATGTCGGCCCATAGTGTTTGAATATTAATCATCAATGGAACAATTGCCAGGACAGCTAGCTAGTATGCCGGAGGAAAAATAACATCAATCGCTCCATCTCGTGCTCCTCTATTCACTATGTTACTCACTTTCGCTGTGACCAACCCGAGTCATGGAGATATCATACAAAAAACACCACATTTCACTGAAAATACCTTTATCACTTGTATCGCTGTGACCCACTAGATTTCTCATTGATACACCATCCATCCCATGTCACTGTAACTTAATAACATTGGTGAGATGTCACATAGATTACTTTGTCATGCTGAAACAACCAAGCATACCCAGATCACCAAGAGAACAAAAAACTCTCGCCGAAAGCTAGTTTCCCCATCGTCGGTCGGTGAGAAAATGTGAAGTCGTTATAACCCTTCACCGAAGTCCATGTCTGGCCAAAATAAAATCTAATGTGCCTGTCGGTAAGACAAAGAGGGTTTGCTAAGACCAAAGTTGATGAAAGATCTCACGCCGATAACTGCTAACAGATGAAAACTCCAATCGCTGTGACAAAGGAAATGTCTTGCCAATAGGAAAATTAGACGTTTGCAAGTGGAAAACGGATTGGGGAGACCTAGAAATTTTCACGCTAATACAGATCAGAATGTGAAACATGCATGACACGATGGAAACACAGGATAAAGTATGCAAAATGTAAGCCAAATGTCATGATGGAAGGGAAAATGTGCTTACAATAAGGACTCATAAGGGAATTAGGGGGATGAAAATTTTGTGAAATCAGGCAGAAATTTATAGTCCCAATAGTGGCTCCATCTGGGGATGAATGATAGTAAGATCATTGCAAGGATGCAAAATCCATGGGTGAGCAGACCAGACGCAAAATGAGCAAAATGAAAATGGACAAGAAGTAGATGGAATGAATGCAAGATGGAGATGAACCAAAACCCTAAACTTACTGTGCATGGAAAAGAATTTTAAAGAGGAAAAACAAGAGTTGTCCATGCACTGGCAACCCTTAATCCTTTGTTTTGCTTCATCGGTTTTGAGTTGTTACAGTCTAAAACTCAAACCAAGCTTTCCCCTATCAAACACCTGGTTTTGTATCAAGTTCATCAAATTCTTCTTGAAGATACTCACACAATATTTCTTGTCACTATATTTCCACGTTCTTAGAGTATCAACATGCTCGGTTTGGCCCAAATCCCTACATCATCCTGTAATTCAAATTCTTCAACATCTTGGGACAAACCCTTATTATTTTCAATACACAGAATGCATGCATATGAAATACTAATTTTTACATTATTTCTCTCACTATTATGAATTTGAAACATTCTCCCAGCTATATTGAAAATTCATCATCAAAGTGCTTCTCTTGAGAATAAATTTTTTTTGTTGTATCAATGCTATCTGAAACAAACAAATCTGAAACCCTTTGCATCTCTTTGATATCTCTATGACTCAAATCTTCAATATTAAGCATATATGAACCAATCAAATATGGAACACTATCATCCATGGTATGCAAACAAATGTCTTCTTCACATGAGTTAGAAATTTCAAAATCACATACCTCCTTTTGAACAAACAC
The DNA here is from genome assembly GCA_007258455.2 of Sequoia sempervirens. Classification (NCBI taxonomy): domain Eukaryota; kingdom Viridiplantae; phylum Streptophyta; class Pinopsida; order Cupressales; family Cupressaceae; genus Sequoia; species Sequoia sempervirens. Next base: position 99,416,172 of record VDFB02193867.1, read on the forward strand.
AAACTTTTGATCAATACCAAAAGTTTCACCATCATTCCAAGAAATGCACAGGGAGTCATAAGAATATTTACATAAGGATCTTTCACTGTCAAAACAAATGTAAGCTGGAGAAAAAACTTCAAGATCACCTTCATGTGTATATCTCTGATATTCAAGAGTTAACAAATCCAAAATTTGCTCATGGCTGAGTAAGCAAGTTTCCACATTTTCATTATTATGGTCATACTTATCACTTTTATCATCATCAAAAAGAGGCCCAGGATCATCAGAGAATGAAAAATTACCAGCACAGTCATTTGTTCCATAACTTGACACATCCCTTTGTTTATCTAAAAATACCTCTTTCTCAACATTAAGTGGATTTGAAAATACCTGAAATTCATTCTGGGGAAAATTTTTGCAAAACATTATCTGATCCTCTTTTAAATCTTCATCATGCAATGGGCTTGAAAAATTTTAGAAACCATTTTCAAATTCACAACCCTCCTCCTCATCAAATGTATCTTTGTAGCTTTCAACTGCAGTTGGAGGTATTGTATACTCACTACCAAATGAATCAACATTTCCCATTGCTTCTTCATCCTGATCTTCATAAGAGGTAAAAGAATCCCTTGATTGTAGATCCTCTGATGCATCCTCACAATCTAAATACTCACTGAATTCCTCACAACACACACTGCCTTCCCTGTCATAGTCTATTATGCAAGAGAGATATCTTGTAAGTTCATCTTCATTATGCAAGCCATCACATGAATCATCTTGACTTGCACATGTTTCATCTTCTCCGGGATGCATTGTTTGATCAACTCCTCTATCTTCATCTTCATATTTTTTCCTATCTACAATATCAGCCCATTCAACCAGTTGATCTAAATAAATTGGTATATATGATTCAAGCCAATATACTGGGTTTGGCTCATACACTTTCATGAACTGCAGAATGATGTCAAACCTACTAGGTGGGAATTTAATAGGTATTTTCTTACAAATATCAGTCATTCAGCAAAGCAAAGAGTACCCAGATTCTCCTCTATATCTCCTTATACCAAGAAAGTCATCCAAAAGATTTTTGAAGTATTCATCATCTTTAGATTGTTGGTTTTGATACATACCTTGTTGCAGATTCTAACTGACATCTTCAAGTGGGCTATAATTATGCTGCATATGGCATTGATCACATTGGCATTGCACTTGACACTGATCACACTGACATTCTTGATAACTTGCCAATCTTTGTTCAGGAGGGACTGGATAAACACTTGCTTTGATGGTTGTGGAGGATAAGTGCTCTATTGTGCATGATATGTATCGCCTCCATTGTAGAAATTTCCATTTGTAATATCAGGCGCTTGAGGGGCCTAATAACTTCTTACATTTATATAATCATTTGTTCCATATACAAATTCCATTCTGCATCAAAAAAAATTTAGAGTCACCACCTACTTTTCCAAAAGTAGTAAAATGATTATTTCTGATCTTTCCTAGTAGAATCACTCTTTCTGAGATTCTTCAAATTACAACTTTTCCTCCAATGACTCTATAATGTGGTCTTTAGCAGAATTTTCTGATGTAATCCCCAGCAAAGTCACCAATTTGTTAGCTCTCAAAAACATAGGCTGAATGCCTCAAGAGGCTGCCAATCTCTTGATATGCTTCAGGGTAACAGTCAAGGTCAAGAGAACTCAACCTTCTACTCTTTAGGTGCTGCAAAACCTGGGTGGGTGTACCTTTCTGAATAGTGTAGACTTAACTTGTGATTATCTTTCTGAAATGCTTTGTCCACAATGGCAGATGACAATGAACAAAATGAAATCAAACTTGATAGCAATCTTTAGACCTAAATCCTAAAATACTTAATTAACAAATATAAAGAAACTGAGTGAATTCAAATAATGAAATTGCAGAGACCAGTGCCTTATTGGGTATGCAGAGTCAAATGAAATAGAAGTGGGCAACTTATTCTGGTAGAAAATCATCTTGCAGGCATATGATCTGTTCATAACTTGTATAAACAATGCAAGACTATGAACACTAAGCTCTTCTTTAATAATCCAGATGAATCTTCCTGATTACTGTGATCAATGAAAAGGATTTAATCCCTACTTGAGAGAACCAGACAATTAATCACACAAATATAGCAAATGTGCATTGATAAACCGAAAGTAAACTTGTTACATCAATTTAAACAACCAGAAAGAATCAACTTGGATATAGCTTCAACAATACTTTTCAATAAGTTCAACATACAATTGACATCAGAAATAACCTGCTACACCAACTAATTTTCATTGAATTCACCATTTGAAACACATGCACATAGCCTCTGATAAGAGAAAATTATTCTATTGTAGCCATTCCTAATCTACCGTATATATTCTAAAATCTAATTATCATCAATTACAATCGAGGTGTATATTTATACACCAGCATATGAAAATAAAACACTTCAAAATCCATGTCGGCCAACAACAGTTCAAATTCCATATGTCAGCCCACAGTGTTTGAATATTAATCATCAATGGAACAGTCGCCAGGATAGCCAGCTAGTATGCTGAAGGAAAAATAACATTAATCACTCCATCCCATGCTCCTCTGTTCATTGTGTTACTTGCTTTCATCGTGACCAACCCGAGTCGTGGAGATATCATACATAAAACACCATGTTTCACCGAAAATACCTTTATCACTTGTATCACTGTGACCCACTAGCTTTCTCACCAATAGACCATCCATCCCATGTCACTGTAGCTTAATATCATCAGCGAGACGTCATGTAGATTACTTTGTCACACCGAAACAACTGAGCATACCCAGATCACCAAAGGAACACAAAACTCTCGCCGAAAGCCAGTTTCCCCACCACCAGTCGGTGAGAAAATGTGAAGTCATTATAACCCTTCACCGAAGTCCATGTTTGGCCGAAATGAAATCTAATGCGCCTGTCGGTAAGACACAGAGGGGTCACCAAGACCAAAGTCGATGAAAGATCTCACGCTGATAACTGCCAACAGATGAAAACTCCAATCGTTGTGACAAAGGAAATGTTTTGTCGATAGGCAACTCAGACGTTTACAAGCAGAAAACGGATCGGGGAGACCCAAAAATTTTCATGCCGATACAGATCAGGATGTGAAACATGCATGACATGATGGAAACATGGGATAAAGTATGCAAAATGTAAGCCAAATGTCATGATGGAAGGGAAAATGTGCTTATGATAAGGACTCATAAGGGACTTAGGGGGATGAAAATTTGTGAAATCAGGAAAAATTTATAGTCCCAATAGGTTCAAACAAATGAACACCATAGCTCCATGAAACTAAAAAGTTGCACAAAGTACACTGAAGGCCCTCAAACCAATGATGAAAAAATCCCACAGGTTGAAAATGTCTCATAGGCCCGCAAACCTGCAAAGAGGAAACCCCCAAGATCTCTCACATGAAGGAAGCCCCAAGATGTAAGCTCCTCACAGGCTAGAAAACCTACAAGGAAGTGTCCCCCAAGATATATCACATTAGGGAAACCTAGTAAAGTAAGTGCCTTACAAGCCTATAGACCTGGAAGGAGGCATCCCCCAATATCTCTCACATGAGGGAAACCCAAATAATTAATCACCTTACAATCTTGTAGAACTACAAGGAGGTTTCCCCCAAGATATCTCACATGAGGGAAACCTAGATGTAAGGGGACTCTTTAGAATCATAAATTGACTTCATAGAAAAATAAGTGGACAATCACATAGACCGTCAACAAGCTAGAAGGATTTCTAAGGGGTTCCTTAGGAACCCTTCAAAATAAAATGGGTCCAATCAAGGGACACTCTGTTTGGAAGTGTATAAAGAAGAGAGTGAGTCCTTAAGAAGGAAAAAAATCTCCAAAAAAATTTATCACTACCCCCAACATACAGGGGAGGGGAACCATGCAAGATACTTAGAACACATAGGATAGAGGTAGTCCTCGATATCACTTGTCATTTTGAAGAAGAGACAGGTGCATCAAAGAATAAATGAGTGATGAAACCTAAATCATGAAGTTGTATTTTATCCTTCAAGGCCGTACATTCACTAATGGAATGGCTAGGTACTCGATGGTATGCATAGAAATGATGTTTTTCTTTATCATGATTATGAGATTTCATATGTGTAGGAGAAGGAAGAGAAATCAAGCAAGATTTTAGAAGCTGCAAAAAGATACACTATTGCTCAAATAGAGGATGAGGAGTAGGAAGCAAGCCTTTCTCTTATGGATAAATCCTTGACTGCTTACAAGAAGAAGGCATGAAGATAGTAGACAAAGGAAGGACCAATCCATGAGAACTAGGTTGAGTGGAATTGATGTCACCATTCAACTATGGTTTCCATTTAGATTGCTTGTTCAAGAAACCAAGCCCCAAATTACGCTTATGAGGTGTGAATTCTATACCCACCTAAATTCCTTGTTCGTTAGGTCGACAACCTTTACGCCCATAGCCATATTTAGAGGTTAGGGCCATAATGTGTTTGCAAATATTGAGAAAGGGGAAGATCAACATAGAGAGCATTGTTCCAGCAATGGGGATTATGCTCCTCTATGGGATCACCATCATCCTTATTAATAGGACTACCAACATTATCCTGTTTAGTAGAAGTGTAATCTTCTTCCTCAGAAGGACGATCAACACTAAGAACATTACAATTTATGCTCACACTATCCTGAGATACAAAAGAATAATCATCTTTGATAGCGGGCATGGATGATGTTGTTGGAAGGTTTAAGTGGATTGGGTTTCCTTTATGTTACCCACTGAAGGAATTTGTAAAGTCTACAAACCCCAATCACCACCTTGACATGCATCCTTTTTAGTATAGGTGGAAAGAGTAGAATCAATATTTCTTGCTTCAAAATGATCTTCTTCACAGACACCTATCTCGAGAGTATCCTTTGTAGTAGGTACTACTGGAGTAAACATTGATACATTGGAAGACATTGAAGGAATAAGAGTAGGCATAATTGAAACCTAACCAAAAACTACCATCTCACATAAGTGAATAGCCTCAAGGTCAACCTTGATTGTGACTACTTTATTGTTACAAATAAACTTAATAGATTTATGCAAGGTAGACGGGACTACAACCATAGCATGAATCCATGGTCTACCAAGAAGAAGGTTATATGGTAATTTTTTTGACATAACCTATACAAGAGTGGGTATAGTAATAGGTCCCAACCTCGAAGGAAAGACTATCCTACCTAAGTCTTGTTGACTAACATTATCAAACCCACGAATGTCAAGAGAGGAAGTATTAACAAAAGATCAATACATATTAATCTTAGGCAATAGATCAAAGCTACATTTATTGAGCATTGAACAAACTATGTCAACGAGAGTACATCTAATGCTAATATTATTAATGTTAACTATAATCATCAGAGGGTCCTCTTATTTTTGTATATCCAAGGGTGGAAGTTCTTGTGGATAGAACATGATATTTTGAAAATCCACATGAATATGAGCCATCAACACATTAACATCCATCGACCTAGAATATGTAGGAAAGAGGATCTTTTACATGGCTTCTTGAAGCATACCTTGGTAAACTAGAGCATATTGAAGCAAGTCTTATAGTGATATCTTAGCCGGAGTAACATGAAGTTTCTTGACAAGATCATTTTCACTAGGTTCTTTAGTTGTAGGTTTAGGAGATTGAAGTAGGCTTGGTTTTTTATTCATTGTCATTTAAGTATGGGCTACCGCCCTATAAGAGGGAGCCATATAAAGATCAAGAGAATTGCTATCAAATGGGACATTGTCAATAGAAAAAAATATTTTAGGAGAATTACTAGATGGAGTCACGTGAATTACTGGTCTCTTAGGCCTTTGAGGAGCATCAAAGACATAGATTACATTTACAAAATCATCTCAACTAGTAGAATAATTATTTAAAGACATATTCTAGACATTGAGCTAATGAGGGTTAGATGTGGAAGGAGATTCGTCATTCACTAATGCATCATCTTTAGAGGAGAATGCATTGGAATGAAGAGTAGACTCATCATTCACTAATGCATCATCTCTAGAAGAGAGTGCATTTGAATCATGAAGAAAGGGAAGAGTAACATTAAGAAAGGTATCAATGATTTTATCTTCTTGCAACAAGATATCCTTCAAGGAAAGAGGAATCTCATGAGAAGGATCAAAGATACCAAGTGACATGAGAAAAGCCAAGTCACTATCATATGCATGAAATGGGACATCATAAACACATTGAATAAAATCATATATTGAACTTAAAAAAGAGGATTTTAAATTCATTTTTGTGATAGAACTAAGAAAAATAAAAAATCTAGATTTAATTTTTTTGATATTTTCTAAGTTGTAATTTGCATTTTCAGAGGTCTTCGGAGTGGAACTTGGGTTGAAACTTGCATTAGTACCTAAAATTTGACTATCAAAGGCACGCTATTTAAAGGACTAAATTAGTCCTCTTAGAGAACTTTCCAACAATGTAAATGGTTTTGAATTCCAAGCATCAAGTCAAAAGTTATGACCCCACCAAGTTGGCATAAATAAATTCCTAGTGTTTTGAAAAAAAATATGGTTCACGTCAGGTTCACCAAAATGTAGAGAATGGGGATTCACTACTCATGAGTTCTCTTTATTCAGATAGCCTCAAGGGATAAAATACCCTAAACTACCTCAAGGAACACAAAGCAAGAGTTCTAGAATCAAAAGTAGCAAGTCACAATATTTTTTTGGAAAAACTAACAAGCTCTCATCCAAAGGATGAAAGCGTGGGTTTGGGATGATAGCATGGCATGTTGGAGTCTCTCTGGTGCACTAGCGTCTGTACGAAACAAAAAGTGAGAATGTCATAGAAAATAGCTTAGCAACTACTAGAAATCTAATTACTAAGAACTTAAAAAGTACTGGAAAATAACAAGATGTGATAAAGCTAAAATAAAGTGTAATATAAATGATAAAGAAAATATGAGGGAGAAAGGAAATTCCCACATCTACACAAGTGATGAAGCCTCTAGTATGTGAATGTCTTCAATACCTACATGCGTAAGATTTGGAGAAAGTGTTCAGGTTGTATAGGGGTTTTCCTCAATCAAAACCCCATTTTTATGTTCACACCTACATTGACAACCAAATAGATGGAGATAAATGAACAAAGGAGTGATAAAACCAATTTTCGCTTGAGGAGGAGAACTTGTATCACAAAATAATAGATAATAAAAGTAATCCCCACATGAGGAGGAGAACCCATATCATAGAATGTAGATGCAATAGATAGAGGGTGTGAGAAATCCTAGGATACTTGCAAGCACAAGGTGAGGGAGATAGAGATGAAAATCTTAAGGAAGCCAAGGAGGGAAAAAAAGAGTGTTGCAAGAGCCAAGGGTGTTGCAAAGAGTGTTGTAAGGATGTGAGTTCAAGGTAGAACCCAAGGAGGCAAAGCTAGAGAGAACTTAGAGTGAAGCTAGAAAGAAGTTGGAAGCACAAATGAATTGAAAAGATAACTTTTAAAGAAGGAAAAGAAGTAAAAAGAAGCTTCTCAGGTGGTTACAAGGTGTCTCAAGCCATTACCACTAATAAAATTGGTTGAAAAGTGGTAAAAATGGACAAAAACAATAATTTGAGCATTGAAACATCACAAGATGCCATCAGGGCATGTAGATGTTTACATAGCGTGCTAGTGTTTGAATATATCATGCTACAAAATGACAAGAACAAGAAAAGAACAAGGTTTGACACAAATCTGATACATGAGTGTAGTTGCTAAAAAGAGGTTCTGAGCATCCTAGTAGGGGAAAAAGGCTAATGCAGCGGCTAAAATGAGCCTACACAAGTTCTAGGGGAGTGTACACTAAATTAGATGCAACAATGTAAGTGAAATTGCAAGGGGTACAATTTTATCCAATTACAATCATATCTTATATTGGTGGAAAGCTGGCAATTTTATCAATAAACCCTTTTCATTTCATCAAATTTGGATTAAAAAAATGTTATCATTCACTTTTGGGTCATGTCATTACTTTTTGGACCCCCATGATCCTATAGTCACCCAACCACTCTTTCTAATTAATTTTATTTTAACAATTTTCCAAAACCTCTTTTTTGAGAGCTCTCTTCAATTATGATCTCTTGATCTTTAAAATTCATGTTAGCCCTTCATTCCTCACACCAAAAGTATATAAGTTGAATGCCTCTAATCCAATGTGATGATATTCTAGCATCATATCCTTATTTTTTCATTTCTTTGATCCATCCAGCTTAATCCTAACATCAAGATATAGGTTTATTAAGTAAAACTATTCTACCCATCACCACATCAAAAAAAATGACAATAAGTGGAAATTCAATCCAATTTTTCTTTTGGCTCAATCGAAAGAGAAAATGCAAAAAAAAGGTAAAGGGTTCTATTTACATGCATTTGAATTGTTTTTAACCCTTATTTATTTTCTTATCACGTATGGAAGAGAAATTTCAAAAGATAAATGTTTTGATTTATTCTTTAATTTTTTATGATTTATGAATGTCTATAGGGTAACAAAAATTAATGATGAATATGGATTGAACTAATTTAATCATAAAATGTTATAACAACACCTAATAAAGAAAATAAAAAATGAAAAGCACTCAAAAATCACCTCATTTAGGTAGAGTGGGCTTTAATCTCTTTCTAGAGGGTTCTCTATTTTTTTTAGACTACAAGAATCGGCATCGGATAGTTGCCCACCTATAAATTGTAGTGCGCTTGGTAAACTATTTTCATGTGACAGATGATGTTGGAGTGACACACCCTTTGGTACCGTAGAGATGATGGGGAGACTAGAACTTGTGACCTCTTTCCTACAATAACATTCTAGAGGGATGTCTTGAAGATAATATAGTTACAATATTTTTTTTGTACCTTAATGGGACCACTTGTAGGTCAAATTTTAGAGAGAAAAAGTAAAAAATAATTGGAACATAAATAATGGAACTCTAATGTCTCTTTTATATATCTAATCCATATTCCCTATCTAGGAACAAAACATGGGATTTAACTAGCATAAAATTCAACTGAATGGAGATTTTGTTCTATATTTTATTCTTGAGATGCATAATCTCTTTCTCCAACAAAATATACTAGCACCATAACTAGGATATGTCCTTCATTGAAGGTGTGAGGGAGTACAATCATGTAATCAAAGGAAAAGTTCCTTTGAGAGAAACTCAAATCATTTAGATGACATTAGATTGATTGGAATAGAATGTGAAAAATGGAACTTAAGGCAATATGAAATTCCTATTCTTCTATGATACTTTTTGATATTGAAGTTGGGAAGTGAAGTTAGTTGAGATATTGTTGGTATGGTTATCTCATCACTCATAATTTTATCTTGGAATGCTATTACTCACTCTAGAACTCTACAACCCACTTTACAGTTCTTTTATCCAATTCAAAACACAATGACCTCTTTTGAAATTAGTTGTTTTTCCTTATGATTAGCTCTAGGGAGATCTAGAATGGTCAATACCTATATCCTACAATTAATTTTTCATAAGAAATATAGATAGACATGCATGGAAATAGGAAATCATATAATTATTGAAGAAATCTTAACCATGAGGTAAAGAACTTAAAACACATAATCCATTCATTTTCAAAGTAGTTAGTGGTATTTAACAATGTATCAACTATACCAAGTCTATAAAAATGTAGAAATATTATATGAATTCATATAGGATATTATGACAAGAACTCTTTTCCCCTATGGGAAATAGACCATATCCTCATGGTAGAATTTGGCGCTCATCATCATTGGATAAATTTCCCCTCTTAACCATTTGAGTGCAATCATATTCCTCCTTATATGTAGCATTATTTTTTCCCTATCTATGAATATCCATACATATGACTTTGGGTAATTGTGTCGAGCCACCTCTCCATGATGTTATGTTCAAAGGTTCTCAAAATATCATCTTGGTCCACTATTATTTCCATTCCTTGATGAAGAAGATGAGATGCCTCATTCTGTTAAGGCTTCAACATAGATTCATTGGGAAGATGGGATCCCTCCATTGTAGAATTGTGCATAGGTTTTCCCCTTTGTGAATGCATGTGTTGATAGATACTAGAGGGATATTTCCTTCATTGTATTAAATTGTTACAATTCAATTTCGCTCTTGTTTTATCACCTTCAGCATTTGTCAGTAGTTCACAAGAAAATAGAGCTCCATTAGGACTTGATGAGAGCTTATGAAGCTCTCCACTTTCACTAAGGAACAAAGGGACCTGTAAAACAAAGAACCATGACTTTGCTGATGAACTAAGAAAGGTTTGAAAGTGCATTAAGGTTATGGAAAAACTCTAAATTACTGATACACTAATAAAAACTACATTAGAGATTTATCCAAGGTTTTGAACTATATCTAAAGAATTGATAAACACATGAAACCTTCACCAATGGCTAAATGCTTCATTTTTTTCACTTTGGATGATTTAGAAGTGTGAGAGAAGCACTAGAAAGACAAGAGTGTGCACACATACAATTTTAAATAAGAGAGAAGACAAGAGTGTGCACACATACAATTTTAAATAAGAGAGTGGTCCATTTAGTAATCCTCCAATTAATTCTCTATGATGGGCCAAATAGAAGAAGATAAAAAGAATAAACTATGATTCGAGCAAAATATGACAATCCATTTAATTGAAAACATGGACATAATCTCTAAGTCGAAAGTTTATGTATTAATTCAAGGAAAGGCCAAATAACTAGTTTATGAGTTAAATTATTTTATCATACATTATTGTCTATAGATGATGCAAACCAAAACACGCCCAAGCAAGATGGAAAATGACTGTTTTGATATAATAATAGTTGTATTATGTTATGCAAGATCATTGAACTGCCACTTTGACTTGGCTAAAATGAATCGTGGATTCGTGAGATCTATAAAATGTGGGTTTTATGCTTTGTTGGTTAATGCATCTAATCATTTTTTTGTTATGTATAATTTTGGTTAGATATTTATAATTTTGTCCCATGCACAAAATTATTTATGCGTTCTAATTTTTTATTTTTAAAATTAATGTTGGTATTTTTATTTTTATATTTTTAATATATTTCTAAGTTTGATTATTAATATTTGGTAGGATTTTGGTTTGAATAGAGTTTTTAAATGAATATTTGTGGTTAGTATATTATAATTTTTATTTCTTATTGTTTTGTAATTTTGTTAAATAATTTTTTTTTCATTTAAATAATAGATTATAGTGTTTGATTCAAAATCATTATGTTATAAATTATTATATTTTTATATTTTTTATTTGGATTATGGAAATAATATGTCTCTTGATCAATATTTTATTTTATATGGTAACTTTATTGGAAAATATGGTTAGTCCTTCTCAAATTATATACTATAAGACTTGAAATTGAACATCTAGAATCTTGTATTTAAATATAGTATTAAGTCATTAGTCATCATACTTGCATCATTTGAAACACTTAATTCATAAGGAAAGAAAATCATATTATGACTCACATCAACATGCATAATAATTCTATAAGAATTGGCTATGAAGGTAGCCACCCAAGATCTAGAGGCCTAATAGAAAGCACAAGCAAAAGAGAGATAGAAACAAGATGACAAGAATAAACTGTATTCAATGTCAATGATATGAGAGGATTCTGATTGATTACAATGAGAGAGACCCCTTGGTTATATAGCCAAGGTGATAACATAGAAGGGCATAAGATTATGACAAGTGTCGTAATCTTATGACATGAGACAACTATGAAAAGTTATCACTCCACCTAAAGTGGGAAAGAGATAATGTGATAATCACCACAAAAGGTGGATCATCCACAAAAGGTGGAGAGATAATCACATGATGTGTCCACAAAAGGTGGAAGTGATGTGGTAATGACATGTCAAGTCCACCAAAAGTGGAAAATATCCAATAACCTCCTATGTGGTCCCTAATTAAACTTAACTAAGGTGTAATCATGACCTAGGACAAGGTACAAAACATTTAATTACACCAACAAATTCATTATAATTTTATATTAGAAATTTTAAAAATATTAAAACTTGTTTGTCTGACCACCATAAATTCGTCAAAAAATTATGAAAATAATTTTTTCTTTGTTTTATCCTATAGTATGGGAAGCCTAGATTTTGCTACATCTTCTAGATTTAAAAAATGTGAAATTCTTTGATAATTATAGATTTTTTCAATTGCTCTATCAATCAAGACTTTTGTCAGGATGCATGTAAAAAATTATTAATAATTATCTATCTAATTCCAAATAAGTCATTGTAAGGAAGGGAGATTCACTTACGAGTTCTCTACATTCAGAGAGTCTCACGGGGAAAACTACCATAAACTACCTCAAGGAACACAACATGAGAGTTGTAGAATCAAAAAGAGTAGGTCATAATCAATTTTTGGACAAATTGACAAGCTCTTGAACAAAAAACAAAAACACAAATCTGGGATGACAACGTCATGCACTAGAGTCTCTCTAGCACACTAGCATTTGTATGGACCAAAAAAGTGAGAATGTCACAGAAAATAGCTTAGCAATTATGAGCAATCTAATTACTAAGAACTTCAAAAGTATTGGAAATTAACAAAATGTGATAAAGCTGAAATAAAGTGAACTAGAAATGATAAAGATAATAGGAGGTAGAAATTAAATTCCCACAACTACACAAGTGACGAAGCCTCAAGCACATGAATGTATTCAATACCTACATGCATAAGATCGAGAGAAAGTGTTGGGGTTGTATAGGGGTTTTCTTTAGTCAAACCCTTGTTTTGGTGTTCGCCCCTCCATGGATAACCAAATAGATAGAGAGAAATGAACAAAGGAGTGATAAAAGTGATCCCCGCTTAAGGAGGAGAACCCGTATCATAAAGTATAGGTTATAAAAGAAATCCCCACTAGAGGAGGAGAACACGTATCATAAAACGTAGATGTAATAGATAGAGGATGTGTGAAATCCTAGGATACTTGCAACCACAAGGTGAGTGAAATAGAGATGCAAGGCTTAAGGAAGCCAAGAAGGGAAACAAAGAGAGCTAAAAGAGCCAAGGGTGTTGCAAAGAGTGTTGTAAGGATGTGAGAGTTCAAGGAAGAACCCAAGGAACCAAAGTTGGAGAGAAGTTAGAGTGAAGCTAGAGAGAAGTTGGAAGCACAAGTGAATTGAAAAGATCACTTTTAAAGAAGGAAAATAAGCAAAAAGAAGTTTCCAAGGTGGTTACAAGGCATCATGAGTCATTACCAATGACAAATTTGGTTAAAGAGTGGCAAACATGCACAAACATAGTCATTTGAATGTTGAAATGTCACAAGAAACTAGCACGGTGCGTAGAAATCTATGTGGCATGCTAGTGTCCAAACACATCACACTACAAAATGACAAGAATGGGAAAAGTGCAAGGTTCAACATAAACCTGACATGTGAGGGTAGGTACATAAAAGGGGTTTGAAGCATCCTAAGAGAGGAAAATGGCTAATGCAAGGGCTAAAATGAGCCTACACAAGTTCTAGGGGAGTGGACACTAAAGTGGATGCAACAATGTAAGTGGAATTGCATGGGGTGCAATTTTACACCATTACATTTTTCCCCCACTTTAGTGGGCATATGAATCTATACTAATATGCATGCTAATGGAAATGTACTAAACATAAATAACATCATAATTCCAAAAGGATATTGTAGAGTAAGTAAATAACTCTTCAAACAAAGGAACCAAGCCCCCAAGCTGAAGACTTGCAAAATAAATACTTTAGACCTACACAAGACAACCATGTTAGAAAGGAAAAATACATACACACATGCACCTAACTAACTAAAGGACTTGAGTTAGCAAAGTGAAAGAGACCTTGATGTGAAAGGTTGTCTCATTACTATGCATCATCCCCAAATTAAAAACAATAACACATAGAAGAATTCTAAAATGAAGTGAGGAAGGACCAATCCATGAGAATGAGGTTGAGTGGAATTCATATTGCCATTCAATTGTGGTTTTCATTTAGATTTTTCATTCAAGAAACCAAGCCCCAAATTATACTTACGAGGTGTGAATTCTATACAAAACTAAATGCCTTGTTCATTACACCCACAACCTTTAACGCCTATAGCCATATTTAGAGGCAAGCCTAAAGCTAGAGTGAGAGCGTGTTTAAAAATCCTGAGGAGGAGGATAATCATAGAGAGCATTGTTCAAGCAATGGGGATTATGATCCTCTATGTGATCACCATCATCCTTATTAATAGGACTACCAACATTATCATGTTTAGTAGAAGCATAATCATCTTCCTCGAAATGAGGATCAACACTAAGAACATTACAATTTATGCTCACACTATTCCAGAATACAAAATAAAAATTATCTTTAATAGCAGGTGTGAATGATGTTATCAAAAGGTTTAAGTGGATGGGGTCAACTTTATGTTCCCCACTAAAGGAATCTATAGAGTCTAGAAAAACTCAATCATCACTAGGACATGCAAGCTTTTGAGAAGGGTGGAAGGAGTAGACTCAATATTTCTTACTTCAGAAGAATCATCTTTAGGGAAATATATCTCAAGAGTATCCTTTGTAGTAGGTACTACTGGAGAAAACATTGAAACATTGGAAGACACTGAAGGAATAAGAGTAGGCTGAATTGAAACCTATCCAACAACTTCCCTCTCACATAAGTGCATAGCCTCAGGGTCAACCTTGACTGTGACTACTTTATTGCTACAAATAAACTTAATAGATTTATGCAAGGTAGTAGGGATTGCACCCATAGTATGAATCCACAGTCTACCAAGAAGAAGGTTATATGGTAATTTTTCTGATATAACATATACAATTGTGGGTACAGAAATAGGTCCCAACCTCAAAGGAAAGAGTATCGTTCCTAGAGCTTGTCAACTGATATTATTAAACCCATGAATTTCAACAAAGAAAGGATTAATAGAAGATGAATCAATATAAATCTTAGGAAATAGATCAAAGCTACATACATTGAGCATTGAACCAACATCAATGAGAGTACATCTAATTGTGATATTATTAATGTTAAGTATAATGATCAGAGATTTCTCTTGCTTCTGTACATCCAAGGGTGGAAGTTCTTGTGGATAGAATGTGGTATTTAGTGAATCCCCACGAATATGATCCATCAATGCGTTAACATCCATCAGCCTAGCAGAGGTAGGAAAGGGGATTTTTGCAAGGATTTTTGAAGCATAACTTGATAAACCAGAGCAAACTAACACAAGTCCCATAGTGAGATCTTAGCTGAAGTAACACGTAGTTGCTCTATAAGAGCATAATTTCCAAGTGCTTTTGTTGTTGGCTTATAAGATTGAAGAAGGCTTGGTTGCTAATTCATCCTCATAAACTATATGGGATACCACACTATAAGAGGGAGCCATATAAAGGTCAAGAGAACCACTATCAAATGGGACACCACCAATAGAAAAAAAATAAATTAGGACTAGCTAGAGTCACATAAATGACTGGTCTTTTAGGCCATTTGGGAGTAGTAGAAACATAAATTATGTTTACAAAATCATCACAACTAGTAGAATAATTATTTGAATACATATTCACAACATTGACCTGAGGAGGGTTAGATGTGGAAGGAAATGGAAAGGGTTTTTAAAGGGTTTCAAATGGCGTAAACGGTTCTAAATTCGAAGCAACGCTTCAAAATTTATGACCCTACCAAGTTGGGGTAAATAGATTCCTACTATTTTAAAAAATACGGTGGTTCACATCACGTTCACCAAAATGTAGAGGAGGATTCGTTACTCATTAGTTCTCTTCATTCAAAGAGCCTCATGGGGTGAACTAGCCTAAACTACCTCAAGGAACACAATGTGAGAGTTCTAGAATCAAAAAGAGAAAGTCACAATCATTTTATAGGAAAATTGACAAGGTCCCAGCCAAAGGACGAAAGCATAGTTGGGTATGTGCAAGATAATCATGGAAAAAACAAGCCCTTAAGTGGCAAAAAATTCAAAAAAATCAGAGTTACACAACTCAATGTAAAAATTTAAATAAGTTATCTAAATTATTTCAAAAATATGTAATAATAGAATCTGTAGCAAATTGAATTTAGTTTCTAAACTACTAGGTTTGTTTAAAAATATATATATATTTGGAGAAAATTTGAAATTTCAATGCAATGGTACTTAAATTTCAAGGAAAAATAAGAAGTAGGTGTCTATCTGACCACCCTAACCACAATAAAATAATAATATTTTTTATAAAATTTTAGATATAAGTAGAGGACTCATGCCTCGATGTGATGCATATATTTTTTGTAATTTTTTTCCATGTAAATAATTAATTATGATTTTTTTATTACAATTTTTTTAAAAATATAAAAACTCATATGTCTAAGCATCTTGGTCAAAACTTCATGAAATTCATTTTTTTCTTATTTTAATCTTATAGTATGTGAATCATAGAATGTGATGCATCTTTTGGATTCAAAAAATGTCATACCATTTGAAAGCTATAGATGTTTTTCAATCAGCTTATCAATTAGGACTCTATTCATAATTTGAATAGAAAATAAATAATAATTACTTATTCAATTCAAAGTAAAGCATAATTTATATTGGTGGAAAGTTGAGAATCCCCTTTAAAAACCCTTTTTATTTCATCAATTTTGGGTAAAAAAATAGTCGTCAATACATACCCATCATATTGCCGCTTTTTGGCCCATCATGATCCTACACATATCCAGTTCTAGGATGACAACATAGTGTGCTCGAGTCTCTTTGGAACACTAGCATCTATATGGATCAGAAAGTGAGAATGTCACAAAAAATATCTTAGCAATTACTAGCAATCTAATTACTAAGAACTTCAAAAGTATTGGAAAATACCAAAATGTGATAAAGCTGAAATAAAGTGAAATATAAATGATAAAGAGAATAGGAGGTAGAAAGGAAATTCCCACAACTATGCAAATGATGAAGCCTCTAGCACCTGAATGTCTTCAATACCTACATGTGTAAGATTTGGAGAAAGTGTTGGGGCTATATAGGGGTTCGCTTTAGTCAAACCCTTGTTTTGGTGTTCCCACCTCCATGGACAACCAAATACATAAAGAGAAATGAACAAGGGAGTGAGAAAAGAAATCCCCACTCAAGGAAGAAAGCTTGTATCACAAAGTATAGGTGATAAAAGCAATCCTTGCTCAAGGAGGAGAACCCAATCAAAAAATGTAAATGCAATAGATAGAGGATGTGTGAAATCCTAGGATGCTTGCAAGAAAAAGGTGAGAGAGATAAAGCTACAAGGCTTAAGGAATTCAACGAGGGAAATAAAGAGAGCTACAAGAGACAAGGGTGTTATAAAGAGTGTTGTAAGGATGTGAGAGTTCAAGGAAGAACCCATGGATCCAAAGTTGGAGAGAAGATAGAGAAAAGTGGAAGCACAAATGAAATGAAAAAATAACTTTCAAAGAAGTAAAAAGGAGCTTCTCATATTGTTGCAAGGCATCCCGAGTTGTTACCATCGACAAATTCGGTTGACAAGTGGAAAACATGCATAGAAATAGTCATTTGAACATTTAAACATCATAGGATGCTATTGTAGTGCACAAATGTCCGTGCAATGGGCTAGTGTTCAAATGCATCATGCTACAAAATGACAAGAATAGGAAAAGTGCAAGGTTCGACACAAAGTTGACACACAATGGTAGATATTGAAAAGGGGTTTTGAGCATCCTGAGAGGGAAAAAAGGTTGATGCGGGGGCTAAAATGAGCCAACAAAAGTTCTAGGGGAGTGGACACTAAAGTGGATGCAACAATGTAAATGAAATTGCAAGAGGTACAATTCTACGCCATTATAGTCATATCTTATATTGGTGGAAAGATGACAATTTTATCAATAAACATTTTTCATTTCATCCAATTCAAATATAAAAAATGTTACAACCACTTCTAGGTTATATCATCATGTTTTGGACTCCCATGATCCTACAGTCACCCAACCACCCTTTCTAATTAATTTTGTTTTAACATGTCCAAAATCTCTTTCTTGAGAGCTCTCTTCAATTATGATCCCTTGATCTTTAAAAATCATATTAGCCCTTCATTCCTCACAACAAAAGTATATAAGTTGAATGCCTCTCATCCAATGTGATGATATTCCAACATCATATCCTTATTTTTTCATTTCTTTGATCAATCAATATTGATCCTAAAATCATGCTATAGCTTTATTATGCAAAAATATTATACATATCAACACATGAAATAAAAAGAACAATAAGTGGAGAATTCAATCCAACTCTTCTTTTGGCTCAATTGAAAGAGAAAAAATGAGAAGCAAGGTAAAGGGTTCTATTTACATCCATTTGAATTTTTATTTAGCCTTATTTATTTTCTTCTCTTAAACCGCTAAAATAAAATAGAATATAATTAATGTATACAAGGGAAATTTAAAAAGATAAACGTTTTTATTTATTCTATAATTGTGTATAATTTATGAATGTCTATAAGGTAACAAAAATTAATGATGAACATGGGTTGAACTAATTTAATCATAAAATGTTATAAAAACACCTAATAAAGAAAATAAAAAAAAGAAAAGCATCCAAAAATCACCTCACTTAGGTAGAGTGGGCTTTAATCTCTTTCTAGAGGGGTCTCTTTTTCCTTGGACTACAGGAATTGGAATTGGGTAGTTGCCCCCCTATAATCTATAGTGCACCTAGTAAACTTTATTCTTGTGACAGGTGATGCTAGTGTGATGTGCCCTCTAGCACCATAGGGACAGTGGGGAGACTAGAACTCATGACCTCTTTCCTACAAAAGGATTTTAGAGGGATTTCTTGAAGATAATACAGTTACGGGTATGTGCTGGATCATGATGGGCAAAAAAGTGGTGACATGATGGGTATTTGTAGGGTATGTGGCTGATGACTTTTTATTACCCAAAATTAATGAAACGAAAAGGGTTTTTAAAGGAGATTCTCAGCTTTCCACCAATATAAATTATGCTTTACTTTGAATTTAATAAATTATTATTATTGATTTTCGATTTGAATTATGACTAAAGTTCTGATTGATAGGGTGATTGAAAAACATATATAGCTTTCAAATGGTATCACATTTTTTGAATCCAAAAAATGTGTCACATTCTATGCTTCATATACTATACGATTAAGAAAAAAAAAACCAGAATTTTATGAATATTTGACCAAGTTAAGGTGTTTAGACATGCAATTGTTTTTATTTTTTAAAAGTTGTAATAAAAAAATCATAATTAATTATTTACTTGGAAAAAAATTACAAAAAAATATGTATCACATAAAGACATGAGTCCTCTAATTATATCTAAAATCTTATAATTTTTTTTTATCATTTTATTTTGGTTAGGGTGGTCAGACAGACACCTACTTCTTATTTTTCCCTGAAATTTAAGTACTACTACATTGAAATTTCAAATTTTCACCAAATAGATTTAAAATAAAATAAAATAAACCTAGTAGTTTAGAAACTAAATTCAATTTTCTACAAATTATAATTTTACATATTTTTGAAATAATATAGATAACTTTTTCAATTTTTTACGTCAAGTTGTCTAACTCTGATTTTTCTAAATTTTTTGCCACTTAAGAGCCTATTTTTTCCATGATGATCTTGCACATACCCTTACAATGTTTTTTTTGTAACTTAATGGGACCACTTGTATGCCAAATTTTAGAGAGAATACACACACACACACACACACACGCACACACACACACACACACACACACACACACACACACACACACACACACACACACACATATATATAACAAATATATTGGAACTTAAATAATGGAACTCTAATGGCTCTTTTATATATCTAATCCATATTCCTTATCTAGAAATAAAAAATGGGACTTAAGTAGCATAAAATTCAGCTAAATGGACCTTTTTTTCGATATTTTATTCTTGAGATGCATAGTCTCTTTCTTCAAAAAATTATACTAGCAACATAACTAGGGTATGTCCTTTATTGAAGGTGTGAAGGAATACAATGATGAAATCAAAGGAAAAGTTACTTTGAGAGAAACTCAAATTATTTAGATGACATGAGTTTGATTGGAATAGAATTCAAAAAATGGAACTTAAGGCAATAAGAAATTCCTATTTTGCTATGATACTTGTTGATATTGAAGTTAGGAAGTGAAGTGAGTCGAGATATTGTTGGTATGGTTATCTCATCACTCATAATTCTAGCTTGGAATGTTGTGACTCACTCTAGAAATCTACAACCCACTTTAGATTTCTTTGATCCAATTCAAAACACAATAACCTCTTTTGAAATTAGTTGTTTTTACTTGTGATTAGATCTAGGGAGATCTAGAATGGTCAATTTGTATACCATATAATTAATTTGTCATTAGAAATATAGATAGACATGGATGGAAATAGGAAATCATATAATCATTCAAGAAATGTTAAGCATGAGAAAAATAACTTAAAATGCATAATCCATTAATTTTCAAAGTATTTAGTGGTATTTAACAATGTATCAATTATACCAAGTCAATAAAAATGTAGAAATATTATATGAATTCATATAGGACATTGTGACAAGAACTCATCATTGGTCCCTATGGGAAATAGGCCATATCCTCATGGTTGAATTGGGATCTCATCATCATTGGAATAATTTCCCCTCTTAACCATCTAGGTGCAATCATTATCCTCCTTATATGTAACATTATTTTTTCCCTATCTATGAATATCCATATGACTTTGGGTAATTGTGTCAAGCCACCTCTCCATTATGTTATGTTCAAAGGTTCTCAAAATATCATCTTGATCCACTCTTATTTCCATTCCTTGATGAGCGAGATGAGATGCCTCATTTTGTTGAGACTCCAACATAGATTCATTGGGAAGATATGACCCCTCCATTGTAGAAGAGTGCATAGGTTTTCCCATTTGTTAATGCATGTGTTGATAGATACTAGAGGGAGATTTCCTTCATTGTATTAAACTGCTACAATTCATTTTCACCCTTGCTTTATTACCTTCTGTATTTGTCAGTAGTTCACAAGCAAATAGAACTCCATTAGGATCAGATGAGAGCTTATGAAGCTCTCCACTTTCACTAAGGAACAAAGAGACTTGTAAACCAAAGAACCATGGCTTTGTTGATGAACTAAGCAAGCTTTGAAAATACATTAAGATTATGGAAACACTCCAAATTAGTGATATAGTAACACATGAAACCTTCACCAACAACTAAATGCTTCAATTTTTAGAAGTGTGAGAGAAACACTAGAAAGATAAGAATGTGCACATATACAATTTTAAATAAGAGAATGGTCCATTTAATAAACCTCCAATTAATTATATATGATGGACCAAATAGAAGAAGATAAACAAAAGGAAACTATGACTCGACCAAAATGTGACAATGCATTTAATTGAAAACATGGACATAATCTCTAAGTTGAAAGTTTATGTATTAATTCAAGGAAAGGCCGGATAACTAGTTCATCAGTTAAATTATTTTATCATACATTATTGTCTATAGATGATGCAAACCAGAAAATGCCCAAGCAAGATGGAAAATCACCGTTTTAATAGAATAACTCTAGTTGTATTAGGCTATGCTAGATCATTGAACTGCCACTTTGACTGGCTAAAATGGTTTGCGAAATCTATAAAACGTGGGTTTTATGCTTTGAATTGGTGAATGCATCTAACCATTTTTTGTTATGTATAATTTTGGTTAGATATGTATAATTTTGTCCCTTGCACAAAATTCTTTATGCGTTCTAATTTTTTATTTTTCAAATAATGTTCATTTTTTTATTTTTATCCTTTTAATATATTTCCAAGTTTGATTATTAAGATTTGGTAAGATTTTTTTGTTTGAATAGAGTTTTTAAATGTATATTTGTGGTTAGTTTATTAAAAAAAATATTTATTATTGATTCATTTTTGTTATGTTTTGTATTTTTTTTAAATAAATGTTTTTCATTTAAATAATAGATTGTAGTGTTTGATTCAAAATCCTTATGTTATAAATTATTATATTTTAATATTTTTTATTTGGATTATGGAAACAATATCTTTTGATTAATATTTTATTTTTATAGACTAACTTTATTGGAAAATAAGATTATTCCTTCTCAAATTATATACTATAACACTTGAAATTGAACTTCTAGAATCTTGTATTTAAGTATAGTATTAATTTATTAGTCATCATGCTTTGCATCAATGAAAAAACTTAATTCATAAGAAAATTATATTATGACTCACATCAACATGCATTTTACTATAGTGATTTATCTTCTAGACACTTTTCACATTTGATTATCATATCTTTCAACATCATACATCAACAAAGGGAGAAAACTAGTTATTAGGAATGTAATACTTCCCCTTACACACTACTAGTCTCCACAAGGTGCTTTAACCTATATCCAAACCAATATGAGAATAGGTTATGTAGACGTATAGGGGAGGAGGACACTTCCACATGAATATGACAAGGCTACACTAAGAATATCTAGCCTTTCTACAAAAATTCTATTATCAAACTAAATTTTATCAAGTCAATTACAATGTAACAATGAAACAAAAAATAAAATTGATGAGTGTAATTGAAAATAATTATCATTTCTAATCTAAATTACTTTTAATTATTCATTTTTTCCTCATTTGAGGCTTTTTATTATAAATCAAGATTATTTTTTCTACCTAAAGAAAGAATTCAATTCTAAGCTAATACTAGTTGTAGTGATGAAAAAAGTATCCATTTTTCCTTATTTTGCGAATAATTAATATTAAAACGGACCTAATGTTTCCTTGATTTAGTGTCGTAATGTGTTTTACATATTCACATTAAGTTTAGGGCCATTTTTAACTAAATGAACTTAATTGTGCCTCATTTAGGGTGTTGTAAATTAAGGTTAATTTAGGGATTTATTAATTAATTGAGGTTATTTTTTCTTTATTGACCCCTTCAATTCAAATCCAAGACTAATTAATTGTAGATTCTGAGGGATAAAACCCAACATTCATAAATAATATTACACAACACTTAATTTTACAAGGCATGTGTCCTAGGTTAGTGACCTAGGAACCACTTACCACCTGGCAAATGGGTCCTCACTAGGTCGTAGGACCCCCTTTTCACATATCATTTCACAATCCTTGAAGAGTGTGCTAGTTAAGTGTCCTAGGACCCCCCTTGGACTATGTTTTTTGTAGTATTTTAATAATTTCAAATCCTAGATCTCATGTTGACATGTGTTATTTGAATTTTAGAAATTAAGAGTAAGATAAATATAAATACAAAGCTATTTCACTTAGTTTGACCTAAATTTTCAAGAGTTCAATTCGTAGAGGAAAGTTTATGATCAAGAGTAATTTAAAGAGAATTTTCAAGGCATTCAAGGGTAGATTATTGAAGTTTATTGTAGCAATCAAGATATCAATCATCATGTCAAATTCATGCATGTTGTTGAGCTAATGTGATGATGTAGCATTGGTGATCAAGTTCAAGTGCTCAAAGCCATTATCTTATTTCAAGTTCGTGATCAAGATCTAAACTCATTGAGGCCATTTCATGCTAAGTTAAAAAATTTCAATCCAAGGTTAAATTTGGGATTGGTGAGTTGTGACATTACATTATTCATTCATCCTTCCTTTAGATGAATACAATGAAAAGGTAAGTGCTATTGAAGAACATATAGATTACAATACTTACACTAAAGATCAATTGTTGGGAAATCTAAATCTTATGAGATGAGAAAGCTAAATTTGATAAATGGATCCAAGTCAGAAACTGCTTTTAAGGCTACAAAAGTTGAATATCCAAATGAAGAAAGTCTTGATGAAGTAGAAGTTAACTTTGTGAGAAGGATGAAGAAAGGATCTGACAAGTATGAAGGTAAGTTACCCTTTAAATTATTTAGTTGTGGAGGAATAGGACATTATGCTTTAAGGTGTCTAGAAAGAGCTAAGATGAATAAATAAAGATATGAAAAGGAAAAGAAAGGTAAGAATGTCAACAAAGCATAGTATGTGAATGAGGATGCTAGTATGTTTGATGAGGAATCTAATTATGGAGATCATAATAACAATGAATGCTTGTTCTTGGCTATAAAATATGAACCTACTTCTACTAATTCTAAAAAATAGATGAAGGCATGCCCTTTGGAGAAGGAGAAAAATGAAGGTATTGTAATCTCTTCCCTACATGCTAAACAAAAAAACAACCATTGATTTTTTCATAGTGGTTGTTCACATCACATGATTGGTGATAAGACTAAGTTTGTCAAACTTGAAAAATGTGATGGAGGCTTAGTTATGTTTGGAGATGATACTTGTGTTGATATTTGAGGGGTAGGTTCAGTAAGTTTTGATGGTAAGCATGATATCTACAATGTTAAGGATTGAAGACATAATATCTCAAGAGTTTTGGAAAGATGTGTAGTAAAGGATATAATCTTGTATTTAAGGATGAAATATGTGAGATTAGGAAAGATTCCAAAATAGTGATTGTTGCACGAAATAAATATGAAGGAAATATATATCAACTTAAGCCTGATGATGGATGATGCTTTATGACATAGATTAATGACAATTGGTTGTGGCATTAGAGAATGTATCATGTGAATTTCAATAACTTGGTGAGGATTAGTGTAGTTTAGTCCATGAGAGATTTAACAAGGATTACAAATCTTGTTAATGATATTTGTACGAATTGTCAGTTTGGAAAGCAAGTAAGAAAACATTACAGATTGAAGGAGCAATCTACTAGTGGACTACTAGATTTAATTCATATAAATATAAGTGGTCCTACAAGAGTGATAAGCCTACGAGGTGAAAGATACTTTATGCTTTTGATTGATGATTATTTTAGACATACATGGGTTACAATTCTTAGAGAGAAATTTGAGGAATTAGATACATTCAAGACATTCAAAGAAATGGTTAAGAATGAAGTAAATTTGAGGATAAAATTCCTAAGGTTTGATAGAGGTGGTGAATTCACCTCTCATGAGTTTAATATGTTTTGTGAAGTGTATGGAATAAAGAGATAGTTGCCTCCTTCCAAAACTCCTTAAAAGAATGGAATTATTGGAAGAAAGAATAGAAAAAGTCAAGTGGCCTCTAGATTAATGATTACTGAGGCTAGCTTATCAGAAGTGTATTAGAGGGAACCTATTCATACTATTTGGAACATAGTTTTTTGGCGCTTACTTGCTTTTTATCACTCCCAAAGTTTTTCACCTAGAAGGAGAAAGGTGGGCCAAAATTGCATAATGTTCTCATTAGAAGAAATGGAAAAATGGGTGTGAAGTGTGTGTGGATGTGTTTGAATACTAAAAACCTAATGAAAATGCATATTAAAGAGTCCAAACTAGTCTAATGCAAAAGTACTAGAAAACACATTGAGTATTCAACCAAAAGACCTAAAAACATGAGAAAACTATAATATAACTTAACACAACTTGAGATATGTACCTAGAAGTTGGAAGAGGATGGAATGAGGCTCTGAAAACTTGATGATGCCATCAAAAATTCTTACTGAGACTTATTCACCATTCTGGGCAAATGAGTCTTGTTTCGATGCCAAAAAGTGTCAGAACTAGTTTCGGGGAGGTTGGTATCCAAATCTATAGAAATCATTGTTCAAGCCTAGAAGTAGAATTGATTCACCATCAATGGTAAATAAGTCCTCTTCTAGAAAATAGAGAATTCTAGACATGATTCTATGGCTTATGATCTACAATTTTATTTATGAAGATTTTCTAGATCTGAATCTACAAAACTCAACCTGCAGACTCTCTCCAACCTTGAAATAGGGCTTTAGACACCTTGAATGACTTTGATGGGATATTGACACATTTTCTCACCTTCCCACTTGATAAAATATGCATACACAAACACATACAAAAGGGAAAAAGTGTTGAGGGTTAGGATATAGGGGTTTTCCTTGGTCAAACCCCACTTTGGTAACCAAACCCTTGTTGGAGAAGTTTGAAGATAATTCAATGGCTGCTCCAATATGTCTGATCTATTCTTGACTTGATGATGTAACTACTTGAATGATTGAGTGAATTGGATCAATGGGTGAATGCATGAAAGAATGGGGGTTAAAATGGATGTAAAAGCACTTATTTATACAATTGTGTGCCTTAGTTACCTGTTCATACTTCATCATAGGCGAACATCAAGTGTTTTTTAATAAAATCCTAAAAGGAAATTTAAAATATTTTGAATTTGGAGCCAAGGGGGACTCATTAGCCACCATGGCAAATGGGTGTTGGGAATTATGTTGCATTTAATGTTGTTTATCGGGCTTACATTAAAAAATACACTTAATTAAAGCATATGAGGGCATAAAGGGGGTCAAAAAAGTCATAAGAAAGTGATAAATAGTGAAGTTATGCCTAGAAATGTGTGAAATCTTGTTACAAGACTTTACAACACTTCAAAATAGGACTTGTTGATGTGTAAAAAGATGATTTTTAGGTGACTTATAATGATTCAAGTCTAGAAGAATGTAGAAATGTTTCACAACACTTCACAATGCCTTCACAAGATGTCATTATTTGAATTTTACTACCTAAATATGCATGTTCAAGCCATGTTGCATCATAAAATCAGAGAAAAATAGATCAAACACCATGAAACAAGACCTAAAAGGCCATGATAATGATAAGGGACCAATTTTATATGGCACATTTAGCCCCCACTTTAGTGAGAGGATGAACCTACTTCAAAATCACACTAAAGTAGCCATGAACAACTCAAGAGAGATTCATTTTTTCTATGGTAGATAAGAAAGATCAGGAAGGAAATCAAGCCTGTGGGATCTAAGGTGTATGATGAAGATGCTAAAGATGTGCTCACTCTAGGGCCACAAAACATTAGGTTGTCTGTGGGGTGAGTAATCCCAAAGAAGTAAAAAGGTGGAATCAAGCTTCGACCGTTTGTCTAGCTAGTTGTAGATCAAATCTAGGTTGTTTGTCCACAAAATACTTTTGAGTGTCATGTAAATTTTTTGATTGAATGGGGATTTTTATTTATTCATGTAAGGTCTTCTTCTTAGGGTGAATTGTGCCTAATGTCTCCAAGAGAGGACAAGTCATGAGGTTAGATCATTATCCATGGGATGCTAAGTTTGCATCAGGCTACTTCAGTTGATCATTATCCCTAGTGTTAGATGCCTATCCATGGGATGCTAAGTTTGCATCAAGATAATTTAGTTGATTGTTGACTCTTGGAAGGAATCAAACTCAATGAAACCACCAAGGAGAGGACACATCACAGGAAAAAATAAATCATGCCATGAAATTTGGAAAAGAATGTGGTCTAGGTATGCCCCCACTTTAAAGTGGTCGCTACAAACTATATTATGAGAAATTTATTTAAAGTAGAAGAGAGGAAGGGAGATCATGAGAGCTTATTAGGAAATCCCTATGCCAAGTCATATGTTTTCAAGAAGCTATGTCCTGAAGAACGGGAGTATTGCACATGTGAGTCAATCTTAAGACATGTCATCCACATTTTGAGTTTTCTCTTATAGGTTCATGAAAGGTTAATGATTAGTCAAAAGAGACAATGACAAGTGACATACAAAGATAAGGCTTTCTAACCCCTTGCCCCCCCTTAGTGTAGGACAAGGGTGAGCTTGAAGTGGATGACAGTATGCTGCCTCCTGCGATGGATGCAAAACATGTAATAGTGAGAATGTTATGATCCTACAACTATTACAAGGAAAGGAGTATAAACTAATGTTATTTAATAATTTATTTAGGATGTACCAAGGGTAAAGGTTTCTTGGAAAAAGAGTTGGTGATCGCATGGATGTTGAGTGAAGGTTTTTTGGATGGGTCACTTTCTAGTGAAAGGACAATCACGAAGGTGAGCTTGTTTCTTTAGTACACATAGGGGGATGATGAAGGTTTGGAAATTTTTGAATATCAAGAGTGAGGATAGGAGAAGGAGGCTCTATTTGGTTGTCTGATTTCTTCATGATATCAATCTTAGGAGGAGAGCTAATATTTTTATCACATGTCATAATTGGATTTGGCAAGATAGTTCCATCGCTCATAGGAGATGTATCAATAAAAGGTTAGCTAGTAGTTTCATGGTTACTAATGATTGGAAATTTTTGTTCAAATAGATCTTCCATCATGATATCTTCTAACACTAAACTATCTTCTTCATGTGTAAAGAAGATATTAGGAGAAGAAAGGGGTTGATTATCATGATTAACAACATTTACAGTCGCATGATCTATGATTTCTTCTTGAGTGGGAGAGGTTATAGAAGAGGAGATTTCAACATTTTCATGATTCTCAATTAGTGTATCTTCTAGCACCAAAATACCTTTGTCACATGTACGAGAGATATTGGGAGAAGAGGAAATATGATTATCATGAGTATTGATTCTTTCATCTTCTTGTGTCAAACCTTTAGTGGATGATTTAGGAGAGATGAAGTCTTTAAGGGCTTCATCTAACATGTCCAATTTAGCACTACTAAAAGGTTTGGGGGATTAGTTGTCATCTGGGTATGTGCAAGATCATCATGGAAAAAATAGGCCCTTAAGTGGCAGAAAATTCAAAAAAATCAGAGTTAGGAAACTTGATGTAAAAATTTGAATAAGTTATCTATATTATTTCAAAACTATGTAAGAATATAATTTGTATAAAATTGAATGTAGTTTCTAAACTACTAGGTTTATTTTTAAAAAAATCTATTTGGTGAAAATTTAAAGTTTTAATGCAATAGTACTTAAATTTTAGGGAAAAAATAAGAAGGGGGTGTTTGTTTGACCACCCTAACCACAATAAAAATGATAATATTTTTTTATAATATTTTAGATTTAAGTAGAGGACTCATGTCCCGATGTGATGTGTATTTTCTATAATTTTTTTCCAAGTAAATAATTAATTATGAAATTTTTATTATAACTTTTAAAAATTAAAAAAACTGTATGTCTAACCACCTTAACTGGGTCAAAACTTCATGAAATTAATATCTTCTTTTTTAAATCCTATAGTATGTGAAGCATAGAATGTGATGCATGTTTTGGATTCAAAAAATGTGATACCGTTTGAAAGCTATAGATGTTTTTCAATCAGTCTATCAATTAGGAATTTAGTTGTAATTCAAATAGAAAATAAATATTAATTATTTATTAAATTAAAAATAAAGCATAATTTATATTGGTGGAAAGCTGAGAATATCCTCTAAAAACCCTTTTCGTTTCATCAATTTTGCGTGAAAAAAATTCATCAACCACATACCCTACAAAAAGTCATCATATCGCCACTTTTTGGCCCATCATGATCCTGCACATACCCATCTTATTGAATGTATATGTCAAGAATATTAAGAAAATTATAATGAAGAAAGATTGTAGGTGTTCAATGGTTGCTCTAAGTTTTTCTCCAGAATTTTCTCCTATGTTTGTGTGGTTTAGATATGTTGATCATGGTTGTTGGAAGGTGCTATATCTAGATTTTTGGCTTCTGATTCATTAAAAAATATGAGTTATGTTCCCCAGTTGTGAATTGTGGTTTTATGTGTTTCTGGTTGAGGTCCAAGAGAAATTTTTTTGGTCTGAATTTCCTTTTGGTAAAGTCTTATGACTTGTGGTTCTAGAGTTAAGTTTCTATGATCATGTTGAAGGTAATTTTGGTACTGGAAAGATTTTTTCGTGCTAAGGTTTGTGTGTGCTTAATTGTTCTATGTGTTTTACATTGGTTTGGTTGAACTTGTGCTAAATACTACCTTCAAAGTTGACGAAGCATGTTGGACCCATTTGGGTCCTCATCATGCATGTATTTGGGTCTCACTCATTCTAATTCCACCCTAGGATGTTTTAGTGCTGATTTAATTTGAATTTAATGATGGATGGCCAACTTTGGATATGTTTCAAAGTTGAAGATGGTATAAATATAGGATGAGTTAGTGAGGAAATATGTACAAAGAGATAAGTGAAAAGAAATAGATATGAATCAGAGTGTGTGCGATGCGAATGTGGTAGATCAGTGTGAAGTCTAAATGTTGAGTTTCTAGATGTAGTGAGCTGAAGGTGTACTCTATCTTCAATGCATGTCTACAAGTGGTTGAGTTAATTATGGTGGAAATATTTGTTGGATTGAGGTTGTATTCTCTCTATAACATATCTCATATATCTTCTTTGTATCTCTATGATAGTGAGTCATGAGGGTGATTAACCTTGTTGGATAGTGAGTCCTTGTTTTGGCAATGAGGATTTTTCTTAGATAGTGAGTCCTTGTTTTGGCAATGAGGATTTTTCTTAGATAGTGAGTCTTTGCAATTGGTTTTGATATTATTTATAGTTTGAGTTAATCCTCACCATGGTTTTTACCTTATTTGGATTTCCATGTAAATCCAATGTTACTTTTTTTGTGTGATGGTTTTTAGTTTATACACTTGCACTTAATTTTTAATCATTATAGTAGAGTTAAGAATTTGTGATTGAACTAAGTTCTAGTGAATGTTTTAAAAAGTTTAAATTTTCTAGAACTAATTCACTCCCCCTCTCAATTGTCTTGTTTAACAACTACATCACCAATATTTACCTTCATCATTTTAATTCTTATATATATGTACTTAGGGATGGAGATCATCCCCAACATTAAATCTACAAGTTTTTCAATGACTCAACTATCTTGGGGTCTTATTTCTTTTGTTGTTTCCTCTAGCAAAGCTCCTTGTATGCTTTAGTGTATAGTGAAACATTTCAAGTAGCCTACAATAAAGGAATTTTAATGTTAACATTACGTAACTCATTCATAAAATCAAAGTCTAATTGAGATGATTTAGGTGGTTTTGGTTGATCTTGCAATCTATCAGGAAATAGGGCTATTGGTTTCTCTTCTTCTAATTCAATGAAAGTATCCTCTACTTTTGTGATGGTTGGCCCTTGAAGATTCTTCCCTGACCTTAGGTGTATACCATCGATTTCTAATGAATTAATAAGATAAGTCAAGAATCTTTCCATTTCATTTTTATAAACTGTTTGAACCACCATATTGTTTGGATTAGGTGATGGTTGTGTGGACATAGGCATGGATTCGAAAGGTTGAGATAAACTA
Source organism: Sequoia sempervirens (assembly GCA_007258455.2). Lineage (NCBI taxonomy): Eukaryota > Viridiplantae > Streptophyta > Pinopsida > Cupressales > Cupressaceae > Sequoia > Sequoia sempervirens. The sequence continues at coordinate 99,447,283 of VDFB02193867.1, forward strand.
TATGGTTTATTAGACGGTGGTGGAATAGGTGGCAAGAGTTAGTAGGATTGATAATAATGATTTATTGTTGGAGGTGGTGGATATGGAGGAAATGACTAGTATTGTGGAAAATGGGGATAATTTTGAGTCCCTTAGGGGTAGTATGGAGGTTTTTTCCAACCTCCAAACCATATAGGTTGTTTTTGGAAAGAATTTTGTTCAAAAGGACTTTGGGGTGTTACTTGATAATCAGTTGGGGGCATTGTTCTTGGTTGCCAAGGTCTCTATTGGACCATTAAGTAAATAGGATCACTTGTGTATTCTACCTCAATCATACCTAAATGAAGAGGTTTCAAAATAGTGTCGCTACTAGCTTCCTCTAGAGAAGATATTTTTTTCTATTATTTTGGTATTCTTCACCACTATGCCTTTTATGGCAAACAAGGAAAAAGACAGCTAAGGATCTTTTAGCTTGGAACCTCCTACTTCCTTCTTGTATATAATGTATCTATCTACTTACCCATATGGTTGAGTAGTTCGGTCTTAAGATCCTCGAGTAATGCACTAAATTTGTGTTTTGTAACTCTAGATGTCCCTCCAGGAGAAGCATGCTTCCTGACATACTCCCTAGATGAGTGGGTAGACCTTTAATAGTTCCTACACACATCAAAAATATCATCAAACCTCATTTTAGAAATATCACCTCCACCCACAAGATTTAAAGTATCCAAACATTCATCTCTAATTCCCCTAAGTAAAAGTATTTTTACAATATCATGGGTCCACCTTGTCTATTTAGTTCTTTGTAGACTAAATAGGAAACATTTCAAATAATCTTCTAAATTTTCTTCCTCACATTGCATGATGTCGAATATCTCATCTCATTTTTCCTTAGTCCTATAGTATTCTAGGTATTTCTCCAAGATTATTTTCTTCATATTATCCCAAGTATGAATGGTTTCTCATCCTAGTCCCATAAACCAACTCAATCTTGCATCCTTTACAATAGCCAATTTTTTTTTTAGCTTTTGTACCTTAGTATGATACTTGTAGCTATGACATAAAATAAATTAAAAATGAACATATCAAGGTATTCCATTGAAAGACCTCGAACAATAGGAAAAGTTGAATTCAAAATGTTCTTTGTTGGGGCACCATCTTCTAGATGTGCAATGGGAAATTCATAAGTAATTGGGTTTTTGCCGGCCAGTTCCCTTACATTTTTGTTTAATCTTGTATCATTGGTGTTATTGTTATTGTTATTGTTATCCATGAATTCCCAAGGAGTTTAGACAATTGTGGAAGGTTTAGGATCACTTGAGCACTTCCCACTTCAAACTTCATAAGAATCTTGGAATAGTTTACCAACCCTATTATATAATTCTTCAAAATAATCTTGATGGTTACTAGAGGGGGTCTCAATAATGGTAGACTCAATGACACACTTTTTGATACTTGGTTCGACTAACTCTTTCTTAGGTGATGTGTGCACAACTAATGCTTCTGATTTTTTTTCTTTTTGTGAACTACTTCCCTTATCCTTTTTATCAAATCCCCCTTTACTATCTCTTAAATGATCTACACCTATATGATTTATAATGGAAAAATCTAAGGGTAATTATCCAAATGAGGTTGATTGTCATGTAGAATTTCTCCTTAGTACTCTGGTCCTAACTTAGTTCACTAGACTAACAAGACTTTAACACCATTCCCCAGCAAGAGTGCCAAAATGATTTGATTAAACTAGGATTGATATTGAAGATAAAATATCCTTGTAATTCTATCAAATTGGTAAATTTATTTGGATCAATCCCTTGTAATTTCATGGTAGTTACCTCAATTTACTCCTAAGTTTCAATCTAGGAATAGTAGAATTAAAAATGGTGTTGTTGCAGTTTATCTAAGGGGTGAAAACAATATACTAAGTGGGGATGGATACAACTAACACACAATTTGTATTCATCCAAAAATATAGTTTTTAGACTTCCGATTAATTATGTGATAGGAACCTGTGCTAGAAATGGTCTACAATAAAGGCATATTAATAAAAAACAACAAAACAAAATTAATACTTCACACTGGGAATGAATTAACAAATTATATAACCAAATAATAGAATTGAAACCTAACACTAATGAAATAAAACATGTGAAACTAAACTCTCGTGTATTAACAAAAACACTATAACATTTATAAAATATATTATGCTAAACTAAACCCACAAATATTAGAAAACACACTAATTAACAAAAAATACAAGAATTGTAAACTAACAAATAATGATGATAAAAGATTAAGCATAGATTTAAAACTAAAATACTTATTACTACACAATGTACTAATATTGTAATGAATCACTAAGTAACCAAGGAAGTGGCCCTTGCCTTTTTTGATTATCAGGAGATAAAAGTTTGAAAAAAAGCTTACTACATGCTAATCGATACTCATATGAACGGTATTTTAAATCATAGTCTTTTAAAATAGAACAAAAGTTCATAGATGTATATTATCAATATGAATTTGAGTCTTAACATACATATTTATACATATTATGAGCCACTAAGTTTATAACTAATGTTTATCAAAAAAAGTATAATTGTGTAGGTTGTTTTGGCCTTTGACCAATAACCTTAGAAGATAATTAAAAATAGATTATAGACTTTTGATACTATCTCAAAAGAAATTAACAACTCAGAATAGACTTAGCAACTCAGGACAAACATATCAAAAATGATCATCTATGCTCCTTTGGTGCTCTTGTGCCTACATGATATCCCTCTCATAATCCCCTACTATCATAATCATGAAGATAATCAATAAATGATTGAAGGTTTTGATATATTTGCAAGTTTTTATCTTTTCTTCACATTTTATAAAATATCCTTATTTCTTTAAAAAATAGTGATATGATCTACAAAGTATACTATGGAAATGAAAAGGTAAAGGAAAATAAAAGGTAAAAATTATGACACATTTCATCCCCATTAGATGAGAGGAAAAGGGGAAATTTTAAATTCCTCAAAAATCCTCATGGGAAAAAGGAAGAGAATTTAATATTCTTTTTGTGAGGGGATATGAGGAATTAAAAATTCCTCCAAATGCCTAGGTTGAATAAATTGGAATTTTAACTTCCAAAGGAGGTATGGGGTGATTGCTCCAAAAGGAGAAAGTAATAAATAAAGTTGACCATGGGTGGGTGCCATCCATGGCATAAGATTAGGTTAGGTTAAACCATGAGTTTAGGTTGTGTAAATGTGAGATTAGGTGAGTTAATGAGGATTAAGCATCCACTTGCATTTTATGGAGGATGTGACACCAATCTCAACTAAGGATGTTCACATACTAATTAGATATTAGGTGGAATAATTACCATTAGAGGGAACTTATGGAGGATCTGGTACAAGCGGAGAGAGAAAAGGAAGAAACTAAAATTAATTTAATTCATATTTGGCTAAATGACTAAATAAAATAAATTGGTTTATTTATTTAATTTAGAGAAGATGGTGATAAAGCGTTTAGTTAATCAATTAAATACTTTAGGGGACATTAGGAATAAGAACAAATATTAATCAAATAATGAAATTATTTAAATAATATGGGTATGGATGAGAAATAGAGTAAATAGGGAATAATTTGACTACATGGGAATGGTCAAATTTACATGTCTACATTTTTCCCATCTTCAAAATATCTCCAAAATAATGATGTTTCAAAGAAAACTAAAAATATAAGCGACTTGATATAAGAAAAATGATGACTAGATATCCCAATATGGAAGGGAGAGGGATGAGAATAAAAATAGAAGAAATATGGAGGATTATGCCCCCTCGAGAGGGCAGATGGGGAAAAAGGGGTGTTGGGTGGTATCTTGATAGAGGAATTTAAGGAGAGAACCATGGAAAAAATGGTTAAAAATAGGTTTTGAATAGAGGGAAATGTATAAACATGGTGCAAATGGAAACCAAATGAAGGAAAGGGGGATGCATAAGCGGGGGTAGAAAAGGTTAATTATAAATAATAATAAATTGAAGTTAATATTCATTTAAAACTTAGTGCACACAAGAGGTTGAGCAATGCTGAGAAAAAAATGACACATGAAGGTGATATCCCACATTAATTGGAGGTAATTCAAGGGTACTATTAGAGTGGTGAGGTTCTTGACCGAGTAAATCTCCAAAACTAATATTACACTTTGAATTTTGCACATGTTTTATTCATTTTTATGTGGGAGGTCAACTAGGGTAAATATGGATTCACCTATGGAGAGGTGGATCCACCCATCTAGGTCTGCACGTTCATGTCTATGAAGGAGAGGTGATTGTGCAAGGGTAAAGGGGTGAATGAAATTCTGCATGGGAGAATACTCAATGATAGGGTTGAAGTTGATACGCCCATCCCAGAAGGGCGACTACATGATGCCCTAGATGTGAGAGCATGGATGTGGATGGTTGAACCCACAAAGTGGGAGTTGAAGTGGGTTAGCCCAAGAAAGATAAGACTCTTGATGAGAAAATGTGCTTGAAAAATAGGAAAAATGCATGGGAAGAGGTGAGAACACATGAGGCAAGTGGCAAAAATAGGTTCATCCAAGAGGGTCATCTATAGAAAGGGTATGTGCAGGATCATGATGGGCCAAAAAGTGGCAATATTATGGGTATTTGTAGGGTATGTGGCTGACAACTTTTTTTAACCCAAAATTGATGAAACGAAAAGGGTTTTTAGAGGAGATTCTCAGCTTTCCACCAATATAAATTATTCTTTAATTTTAATTTAATAAATAATAATTATTTATTTTCTATTAGAATTACAACTAAAGTCCTTATCGATACGCTGATTGAAAAAATCTATAACTTTCAGATGGTATCACATTTTTTGAATCTGAAACATGCATCACATTCTATGCTTCTAATACTATAGGATTAAAAGAAGAAAAATTACATTTCATGAATTTTTGACCAAGTTAAGGTGGTCAGACAAATGAGTTTTTATATTTTTTAAAAATTGTAATAAAAAACTCATAATTAATTATTTACTTGGAAAAAAATTACAAAAAAATATGCATCACATCTAGACATGAGTCCACTACTTATATATAAAATATTATTAAAAAATATTATCATTGTATTATGGTTAGGGTGGTAAGACAAACACCTACTTCTTATTTTTTCCTTGAAATTTAAGTACTACTGCGTTGAAATTTCAAATTTTCACCAAATAGATTTTATTTATTTTTAAATAAACCTAGTATTTTAGAATCTACATTCAATTTTCTATAGATTATATTTTTAAATATTTTTGAAATAATATAGATAACTTATTCAAATTTTTACGTCAAGTCGCCTAACACTGATTTTTCTGAATTTTTTGCCACTTAAGGGCTTATTTTTTCCATGATGATCCTGCACATACCTGAAAGGTGAATTCTCCTTCACTCAAAGATAAAATTGTGAAAGGGAAGGGAATTAAGATGTTAAGGTAAGAAAATAGTTAAGGAAATGAACAAGTCTAACATGTTAGTGGGATGGATATAAGATACTGATAATGTGAGGACACTAGAGCAAAGGTCAATGAATCTAGCATGTCCTTGAAATCTAATAGATATTGGTTTGATGACACTAGAGGTAGCAAGATTGATCCATATGCTTCTATTTCCTTCGATTAGGACCCACCGACCTACGTTGACAACCTTGATCAAGTGGTGGAGTTTAGAAGCATGTATGTTTCTCCTCCTCATAGGGGAGATGATAGTGACATTGGAGGATGTATGGAAAATATTATGACTATCAATCAAAGGACTAATCGTAGAGGGTGTGACTCAACAATCCTTTAGAGTAGAGCTGATAGGTAGTGCTTGGGACCACAAATCTCCCTATAGGGGGATGCAGTTAGACTTGGATGGGTGTATAGGTTAAGCACTAGCCTTGCCACTATATTTATGTGGTCTGATTAGTGGGATCCTCCTCCCAAATAGGAGCGAGAGATACTGCATCCTTAAGTTGATTGAGCTTGTTCAAGACATAATGGAGAGGTGGAGAGTATATGCATGGGGTGCCTGCATGCAATCTTAGTTGTACATGGATATGCAAGGTGTGTACTATTGGTGGTGAGGGATCATCACTCGTGTGAAACAACCACAATTTTGGACATGATACCATATTCACATCACACAATTAGTGGTGGTTGGGGTGGAGGATAGGGAGGAAAATTTTTAGATTATTTTTTAGTGTAGGGGTATGCATCACTATTCAAAGGTGAGGGTCTTCTCCTTTTTGGAGGTAAGTGATGGATGATTTAAAATATTATTAGATCATTTGTAGGCCATACAAGGTGTATTAATTTCACTCCTAAAGGAAGGATGGTAGAGTATACAGGGGATACATGCTTGGGTGATGCTTCTTGATTAGATGAGACCCATATATTATTGAGATGTACCAACCTGATAGGGTTACAAGATAGTTTGGGGTATGGTAGGATATTTAGTAGCTAAAGGAGAGATGTTGATAGATCAGTTAGGAGAGCTAGCTATGGGGATGAAGGGTGCCACTAGAGTGAGCTAGATAGAAATGGGATCAGTTCGGGGAGACTGCTTGGCCATGGAGGGCTGAAGTAGATGATTTAGAAGTCACAGAGTGATATGTAGTGTGGTGGAGAGAGAGTAAGTTAAGGAAAGTGATGCTAGTAGAGAGGAGAGTGTAGTCACCAAAAAAATCACCTATGACAAAGGACAAGGGTGAGGAGGAGGAGGTAGTGGGGGGAGAGGATGAGGAGGAGTACTTGTGGGAGAGTATTTCTAAGGAGCTTGAGATAGGGAGGATGGTTAATTCAAGAGGATATAGAGGAGGTAGATATGCAAGAGGAGGGAGAGTAGGATGTTCCTGTAGAGAGGGCATTAGTGGTATCTGAGCTACCGCTTAAGGATGATGCAAAAGTGGGATTGGTGGATGCACAATCCAAGATAGCTCAATTAGAGCGATAACCTTAATAGGTGGAGGGGGATGCATAAACCTAGAAAGTGGAGAGGGACAGGTTGCAAAAGTAGCTAGATAGGATACAAGGGGCACATCCAGAGGTGGATGGGGCAGCGAGAGAAAAGAGGGATGAACTATAAGGAGAGGTGGAGAGGTTGCAAGGTTTGTTAGATCATATGATAGAGCAGTTTGATATAGTGTAGGAACTAGTGGACTAGGCATAAGTGATCATGCAGATTCTAGCATTGAAGTGCAATGATGTGTGCACATGGGTAGAGTAGGAAGACAAAGATCTAGCTAGCATTATTGCATCTTCTTTAGTGTTTACTCCCTTAGCACTTGTGTAGGATCATTTTAGACCTTACATCAACCTTTTTCCCTCCCAAGATGCTTAGGGACCCCTTTTTAGCAACTACCTCCACACATTAGCTTTGTGTCAAACCTTGTGCTTTTTTCATACTCCTCATTTTGTAACATGATGTTTGTAGACACTAGCATGTCATGCGGATGTCTGCATGACACACTAACATCTCGTGACATTTCAACATTCAAATGGCCATTTTCAAGCATGTTTTCTACTTTTCAACACCCTCTGTCAATGGTAACAACTAGAGATACCTTGTAATGACTCAGGAAGCCTCTTTTCCCTTCTATTCTCTCTTTAAAATTCTACCATTTCACTTCATTTTCTCTGTTGAGATATTTCAAGCTTTGGATCTTTCCTTTTCCCTCTTCTCTTGGCCTTGATTTGTTTCTTGCACATCTCCATACAACTTGCTATAGTAGCACTCTCAAGCTCTTACAACACTCTTTGTAGCTCTCTTGGCTCTCACGACTATCTTTTTCTCCCTCATTGGCTTCCTTAATCCTTGCATGCAATACCTCCATTATCTTATGCTAACGAGCATCTTGGGATTTATCATATCCCCTATTAATTGCATCTCTATCTCATGATATAGGATCTCCTCCTTGAGCGGGGATTTCTTTTATCACTTCATATTTTCTTACTTTTCTCACTAGCTCTATCTATCTAGTAGTCTTTGGAGGTGGGAACACCGAAATGAGGGTTTGATTGAGGAAAAACCCTATACTGCCCCAACATTTTCTCTTAATATTAAATATGTAGGTATTGAAGATATTCACTTGCTAGAGCCTTCATTACTTGGGTGGTTGTAAGCATTTTATTTGTTCTCTTTATCTTTATTATTTATACTTTACTTTAGTTCTATTACTTTATGTCATTTTCCTCGTATTCCAAGAGTTCCTAGCAGCCAGGGTAGAAGTAGATACTTTGTTGTTTTCTATGATAAACTTGGTTTCCAGTCTGTACGAGATGCCAATGCAACTTTAGGACTCCAGCACATCACATTGTCATTCATTTGTTGTGTTGACATCCTTTGGCCAAAAACTTGCTAGTTTGTCCAAAAATCCTCTATGGCCTACTCTTTCTAATTCTAAAACTATTTCCCTATTCCTTGAGATAGTTTAGGGAAGTTCACCCCTGGGGATTGTCTTGAGAATAAAGAGACTCATGAGTAGTGAATCCCCCTTTTCTACAAATTATAATAATGAATTAGAGTATAATCAATAGGATCAAGATGTTGAAAAAATTAAGACAAATAATTCTACTATGTAATCACTAAAACATGTGGTATGAAATGGTTAATAATCAAATAAGGTTACAATGATAGAAAAGGGTGCAATATATGCATCTAAATTATTGTGAAAGGAAAGAATCACTGAGGAAACCATCATGTACAAATGATAGTATATGGAATTAACAAGGAAATTATTATGGACCTACATGGAATCAAAGAAACAATTATACCAATCAATGGTATCATAGAGTTAATGGCTAATTAGGGAAGCCAATGAGGACTTACTATGATAAGCAATGGAATCAAAGGGGTATAAAATAATATGGATCAAGGATGGGATCATATAAATATCAATAAAAATGAACAATGATCAACTATGTATGGTTAGATGATTGGTCATCGAACTATATTTGTAATATCTTGCAACAATCTCATAATTTAGCTTCTTCTAGTGTTATGAGGAAAAAACATCTCAAGGAGGGACAGGATGTTAATGTACCTAGGGATATGATGTTATAATGTGTATAGATGGACTGAGATGTCAATATCTAGAAAACATCACTTAAGTTAGTTATATTGATTCATGTGAATAACTTTTGTAATTAATTATAGCAGGTGTTAAGTAGGCCTTCATTACGATTACCCCTCCATTACATTATTAGGAGGAGATCTATATAAATGAGATGATTTTCATTGCAATATAGGTTTTAAGTATGATATTGTATTTTTGATCTATTATAATTGATGATATCCCATCCACATGTGTTATAATTTTCATAAATGAGCTTAATTGTAAGCCAAAAGGATATGTTATAGGTAACAATTTTGGTTTTGTAAGATTAAAGAAATAATATACTATGGGGATCTTACACATCTTATGTTGAGGATTTAAATAATATCATATATCTCAAATATCTAACCCTCAATTGAGAATATTTTAAAGATTATTTTATTTAAAATGAAAGGTTTATTAGGCAATATTGATAGTAGCTTCACCAAAATTGAGGACAAGCTTCATTAAAATGTTGAATCATGAAATAGGGAAATTTGGACATCTAGTAAGCTATAATTTAAAAACCTCAATTGAACCAATATAGAAGAGGAGATTTTAGTTAATATTGGCACCTCAAATTTAAAGACTCAAGACCAAGGAAAAGTTTTCTTCTATCCAAAAAATAGAAGTGTAATGACATATTGGAATGCCTTGAAAATGGATTTATCAAGAGAAAACTACTTTAGGCTTATTTTGAAAACATCAAGCTTTTTCAAATAAGAAATTTCACTCCACTGATGTAGAAGGGAATGAATCACTAATACAAAAACTTATGGCTTCTGATGATCAAAACACTAGGTGTGATTTAACTAAAATTAGGGACTATAAAGATGCATGTGGAAACTCATTTCTTTCTCTCAATGAAGAATGTACAATGTTTGAAACAAATTTGAGGCATAATTCAAATTTTTAAGAAAGTTCATAGAGGGATTAGAAAAAGCAAGTGATAACACCTAGGTAATGGAGGCTACATAAAAGCGATCAAGAACTTCATTTCAAGGTTACACTATTTGGGAAGACTATGATTTCACATAAGGAAATGATACTTAGAAAACTTAGTTTGAGTGCATGTCCTTGAATTAAAAGTGGTTATTGAGTGGATGATTGATCGATTGGAAGAGGATACAATGCTCACTTCTGTAAAAGTGATAACTTAATATTTCTTTGAAATTATTGGGCTTCAAATTATCTTTTTGTAAAAGTGACTTATGCCACTTATTGTAACTAAAATTTAGAAAATGAATCTTGTTTTTGAAAGTGATGTAAAAAAACCAATTAAGGGTGTATTATTTTCAAAAACCATTATGCTTCAAAATTAGTTAGGAAGTGGTTACTAGGTAGATATAGGGTAGTTACAAGAGAAGAAGTCTATAAAGAGAACCTATATTGTATTGTAAAAAAATAGACTCACACTAGGGGAAGCTTTTAGAAGGATTTTTTGAGAGAAATTTTGAGATCATTTGGTATGTCTCTTTGTATCTAGAAGGGTTTTTGAAATTTCATAATTTCATAAAGATAATAAAGAATGTATTTGATTTGTATGTCTAAGCCATTCGTTGTCTATTAAAACAATTATAAATCAACTCAATTGGTGTAATGAAACACAATCATATATTGGTACCTTGGTTTGAATGTGTTGAAGCCACTTGTCTCTTCGTATGTTGACATTTAATATCCTTTTTGTGATTCATTTTCCTTTTGTTTTTCCTTTTTTTTTTTTCCATTTTGTACTTTTAGGTTTAAACTACACCAAAACCTTCAAGATCCCTATTATGCGAATGAGTTACCCCTCTAAAACATAGAGGAAAGTTGTTAGCCCATTAATAATTTATCCAACTGTTAAAACATTTGTCACTGCCTACTAAGCAAGTCACATCAAAATTTACAAAGACATAACTATTTACCACATGAACCTACTCTAAAAATATATATTTTTAATCATAATTACATGTGATGGTTGATTTCACTCATAAAATAATTTTTTTTATGATAATTATCAATTTCAAAATTTACTTCAAAGACTAACATACCTTTTATATATATACCCTGCTTTCAAAAAGCATATTCTCTTTAAAATTTTAATTATATTTTATAACAAAAATACCTCAATACACCTATAAAATCATTCAATTTGAACCTGACTTTTAATCATCTTACCTAAAGGAGATGTACTCACAATTAACCTTTTATCTTTATTATAACAAATGATATTGAGTTGGCTAATTTTTTATTATACTTAAAAATAAATTAAAAAATTGACTTGTCGTTTCCCATCACCCACTCCTTTGCTTAACTATTATCATAAACAGTTACGTTGTGAACTACCCATCTCAATTATTGCGGGGGGAATGTCCATGGCGTGCCGACTCATTTCCACGTTCCAAATGAGTTGTTGGCAACATGCTTACATATTCTAACTCACTTCTGTTCAAAATGAGTTGGCGAAGGTCATATAAAATGTTTATAACGTCGGACAGATTAAGGATTGTCATCTAACAAATTAGGGAAATCAACCGAGGAATCTTTGCGTTTAACTTTTTCGATTATTCTTTGTGTCTATGCCCCACAAATTTTGAAGTTGAACTTGTTTAATTATTATAGAGAATACTCCAGAATAGTGGTCCTGATGAAATACTCTCTAAGTTGGATATTTATATTTATGGAGTAGGTATTCACATGGGAAGATTTTTTCAATGCCAATAAGCTGGAAACTGCGTGCGAAGAAGACTTTGAGGACGCCATAAGCTAGAAAAATTGCTGACCCCGTGCCCACCCAGCCAACGCTCCCTGGAGCCCACTCTGCACTAAAATCCACAGCCAAAAATATGAAAAAAAAGCAAGAGAACGTGGCGGGCCTGAGACACATAAATCCAATGGAGAAAATTCGATGGACCCCATGTTATAGTCTGGGACTGCTGCGGATTCCGTTGAAACCAGGTCTACAGGGGTTTACACAGGAAATAAAACCTCACCAGTCTCCACGTCTGCAGCATCAACACGCTCAGCAACAACTAATGGAACAGAAGACGGTCAGAAGGACGGTAAATCGATTTTCTTTCAATTTCCGGATGAAATAATAGATGTCATTTCAGAATGTAGAGCAAAAATTATTCTCCTGCTATTCCTATAGAAGAAGAATTTTTGAAATGGGTCTACAATAACTGAGAACTCAAGGTTTGGGTAATCGAATTCTTCAAGGGTCTGGGTAGGGGTTATGTAGCATGCACATTTTTTTGACCCTGACCATATCTGTATGGTGCTTCAATATGGATCCTAGATTATCTGTGGGAAAACTTGCTATGTACAAGCCTAGGAAAATTGACTTTCATCAGGAAGGCATCACTAAATCTAGATACCCCTTGTGGGTGGAGTTTCCCTTCCTCAACTTAGCATTTCATCCCTTTTTGCCAAATATCGCAGCCAAATTGGTAAAGTTTTGTGGTCCAAACAACACTCAAACAAATGGGCAAGCTTATGCTCTTATCCTAGGGCTTGCATCGAGATGGACCTTAGTCAACCTCTCCCTGACTCCATCAAGCTTGTAGGTCAAGGCTTTGAATTTTCTCAATGCATTAATTACTTCAATAAACCCATTGCATGCTTCTATTGTAGAAGGGAAGATCACCTCATTCGCAATTGTCCCTTCCTTAAGCCAAAACCTTCCCAGCCACCTGCAGATAACTCCCAAACTATTGTTCCATCTTATGATGGTGTTCCTCTTAAGCCTTCTTCCTCTCAGCCCTCTTCACCTATCTTACTTATCGCTTCCCCTATGCCCAACAATCAACTTCCCCCCTACCCCCCTAATCCACCTCTTCACTCAAAGCACCTCACCATCCTAAAAACAATTTTTTTCAAAGAGGTTGTTTTGGGATCAAAATCTAGGATCTTAAAGAGGAAGAAGGAGACTCCTCATAATGGGAAAAAATTTACACCTGAAACAACCTTGTCATCTCAAGATAATATCCTTATTGTAATTCAACCCCATCTACCTTCCCACACACCACTTGGTGAAGACTCCCTTATGGACAACCTTGAACAAAATCCTAATACATTTGTCGAGAACTGCAAAAATTTAAACTAGTTTAATGTGCTTTAGTCTAATGAGGAAACCCTCCTAGACTCTTCCCAATGAAGTGCAAAATGCAATTATGGAACATGTGGGGACTGGCCATCTTGCTCATAAATTTTAGGTCCAAAATTCCATCCAGACTAATCAAATTGATGTCCTAATGCTACAAGAAGTGAAAGTGGGTTTTGTTCACCTCAAGGTCACCCTTGCTTCCATATGGCCTTATGTGAGATTTCTACATACTAACCACTCTAACAACCACTATCTTTGGGCTACTACTCTCATCACTGGCATGTGGGTAGGGTTTTGCTCGATTTATTCTTCTAATTCGCATACTAAGAGAACCTTAATTTGTGAGTGGCTTCACACCAATCTTGCCAATGTTGAATGGGTCTTGGGAGGGGACTTCAACATGGTGGAGAATCCTTCCGATTGTAGTTGGGGTGGATCTTCCCACTTGACCTAGTCTAAGCTTGAAGCCTATATGTTGGCTCAAAATTCTCTTAGAGTGCATGACCCCCTCTTCGGTAAATTTAACCTTCATATACCTAGTTTTTTGACATGGAATAATTGTAGAGAAGGAAATTCAAGAAAAATAAGTCGCTTGGATAGATTTAATATTTCTCCTAAATTCCCTATTCTCCTTTTGTTTGATGGTCTTGTTTCTTTAGACCTTTCAACCACTCTCTCTAACCACCTCCCCATCTTCATCAATCTATCCCTCTTGAACTCCACACCCCCTCCCAACAACCATCCCTTCAAGCTAAATGTTTATCATCTCCAAAACCAAGATTGGCTTGATGGTCTCCTTTGCATTCAAAATGTAGAGCCAAGAACTCAAGAAGGAAGTTGGATATGTCAGTGGGAGAAAACTATTTCTATATGTCCATTTGTCCTTCACGATTATGGGTGAAGAGCTACAAAAAAATGTTCCAGTTTTGAGAAGTCTCTTAAAGGACAACTTCAATATGGGAGATCATGTTTGGCTTATGACCCTTGCAATAGTTCCTTGTAACTATCTATGGCCAATGCTAAAAACATGCTTCAGAAAAAAGGTTGCATATAAAGGGAAAGGGGCTCAAATTTGTGTCTAAATGTAATGGATTAAGGTTGGTGATCATGAGTCCAAATTCTTGTTTCAATATCTTAACCACAAGCATAAGATGGAGCACATCTCTACAATCAAATCTATTGATGGTTCCCTACAAAATAGTCATTCTGATATCATGAATACTTTTTATGAGCACTTCAGAAACCATTTTACTAATGAATTGGCTAATGGCACTCTCCTTCCTATCCTTGAGGATAGTGTTCCTTGCTATATTCCCAAAAGAATAGACCTTGAATACAATAAGTTCTTCAACCACCTCCTCTCCATAGATGAAATTGGTGCTTCCCTTAAATGTATGGCATTAGCAGAAAACCCTAGTATAGATGGGATTCTATTGGAATTTTATAGAGCTATTTGGCCTCACATTTGAGAGAAATTTTACTATGTTTACCACAAGGGATTTGAAATTAGATCCTTAGGAAAGGTGATTAATTAGGGGCTAATTAAACTCATTCTCAAAGGTAAAGAGGAAGATACTGTCAATGGGTGGCAAAAAATTACCCTCAACACATCATAAAAAATAATAGCTAAAGCACTGGCTCAATGAATTAAACACATATCCTAAATGATCATGAACCCATAGCAAAGTGGATTCTTGGGGGAGAGATTTATTTTAGAAAAACTGATACTTATCTTGGAAATTGTTGAATGGGCTCAACAATTTGCTCAAGAATCTCTAATTATAAATATTGACTTTGATAAGTGCCTATGATTGAATTTGTTGGCCTTTCATTCTTAAAATGTTAAAATGGCTTGGATTTTCCACTAAATTATGTGATCAAATCAACATGCTTTTTAGGGATGCAAATGCTAGAGTGTTTATTAATGGTAGTCTATCTCCTTCATTTCCTTTGCAAAAATCCATTTTTTGAGGTTGTCCCCTTGCTTCCTTCTTATATGCCCTTGTTGTTGATGCTCTTGACTATCTGTTTTAGCATACTTGCTTGAATAAGCTTATTCAAAGCATTCCTCTTTCCAACAATAGTATTTCTCTTGACTCACATTTTGTGGATGATAGCATGTTGGTCATACAAATTTTTGGATGAGGAAGTGACTAATATCTTGGACATATTGTATCTATTCTATACTAATTTTGGCTTCAAATTGGCAATGCACAAAACTAAATTTATAATTACCTTTCCTAACCTTCATCTACCTTAGATCCCTAGTGAACAACATGAAGTGAAGAATGAGGTTCTCACGAGATACCTCAACATCCCCTTTGGCATTGGAGTTACACTAAAAGAGATATGGTCATGGTTTTTACATAAAATTAAAAAAAATGATTTGGACAAATAAATTCCTCTCAATGGCTTGTAGAATCCAAGTTGCAAAAAAATATCTTTTGGCCAACCATGTTTACATGTCTTCTTGTTGGTTGGCCTCTAAAATGTGTTATAACAAGCTAACCTAGCTTATCAAAAAATTTCTTTGGGATAAATGGGGTAATAAAAAAGGTTTTCCAATTACTCCATGGACTCACTACATCCAACCAAAAGAGAAGGTAGGATTGGGCATTATAGACCATTATACTCAAGGTATATGTCTTATAACAAAATGGACTCTGAGAACCTTGGACTATGATGGTCCTTGGAAGTACCCTATACACCACTGTATTCGAACAACCACTTTTGGTCACTCTTGGGAGTTGGTCAGCTAGAAAGATAAAAATATTCTTGCACCTTACTTGAAAATGAATGGCTTTGCCTCCTTTAATACCATTTGGAAAGTGTGGAAAATGACATTTCCAAAATTAACTTGGTATGATCAAAACTTGAGTCATGGTTTGAGTTTTTCCTCTTCTTCCATCTGGTGGAACCGTTTGGTCCAACTTGATAAGTCATTTGGCTATTATAAAAAATCTCAAGGGTAGACATCTCTTTAAAAAAGGAATTCAAATGTTTCAAGACTTATGGGACCAGGCTTTGAAGTTTAATTAGAAAAATTGGCTGCAACTAAAATCTTCATTTATACTTCCCTTGTCTTGAAAGGCTCCAATCCAAAAAATCTAACAATTAAGGTTAAACTTGAATTCTTGCAACTCATATCCACTCCATGCCATCATAAATTCCTTAATAATTGGAAATAGCCTAACAATCAAAACTTCCAAAATTTCCCTCTTAGTCCTATTTAGAAATAGCTTCTCCCATCCACCCCCTTTTCTTGTTGGCTTAATTGTAAATGGTAATGCAAACTCAATAGATCAAGAGGGAAAAAGTTAAGTTCCTTAATCTAGAATTCTAAAGTGGATGAACAAGCTTAGTTGATTTCTTGCAAAAATATTCACATTAAAGTTCCTATTGGTTATCAACTCTCCTTTATTTCTCCTTTTCCAATGTGTCCATTTTACTCTAAAAAAGAGACTATCAAACATTCTTTTTGGTTTTGTCCCCATGCTCAGAATATTTGAAACTTCCTCTTCTCCAACTTCTCGATGATTTTTCATCAGCCATGTTCTTGGAGAAATACTCTTCTTGGTCTCTCCTCATCTCACAATAGTATTACTCAGACCTTCATGCATATCACTCTTAAACACATTTGGAGATTTTGATGTTCAGCAGCTCTATCTCAACCTTTCACTCCTTTCATGTTGAATTGATCATTATTTGTGTAGAACTCTCTCTACAATTTCATGTGTTTCATTCTATTGTCCAGGCTTACTTCAAACTCAAAAATGCTTTGGATTCTCTTTAGACACAACTCAATTATTTTGAGACAAGATATAACATGCAAATAGTCCAGGTGGTACTAGGTTTTCTTTGAGTGGAGTCTCATTATCACTTGCTCTAGGTGGCCTTTTCTTCAAACATGTTGTGGATTTCATTACCAAAGAATGATGCTGGTTGGTTGGAACCTGCTAGATCTAGATTCTTTAGTTTTCCTCTTGTTGTTGTCACACAATGCATGTTAAAAGGAAATCCTATTTTATGATGGCATTGTATTATGACTATGTATTGTGATGTATTTTGAGAGTTTGATAGCGGTTGTGTTGCCTCTAGATCTCTTGTAGGTGATACTCTTGTGAGAAGCTTTCTTTGCAAGTATATTGTAATCTTTGTGATTTCTAAATAATATATTGGATGACTTTTGGAGTGTGGTTTTTTTCTCCAAAAAGGGTATTCCCCACATAAATCATTGTGTTGCGGTATATATGATATTTATGTTTATTTCTATTTAAATTTTTGTAACTGTTAAATATCTATAAAAGTTTTGTATTATTTTCCTCTCAAGATTAGTGTAGGAAGTTGTTTCACTACCTTATCTTCCTTACAATTGTCATCTCCTCCTTCCATTATCTCAATCTCTTCCCATCCTCCCTTCTATTTATCATCTTGCATCACCTTCCTCCTTTATCCTACACCATCTCTTCTATTTTTGAGAGCACACCTATGTTCTCTTGAACCTACATGTCTTCTCAAGGGGGAATTCCTAATTCTCATCTTCACTTCCATCAACTTTCTTACTAGTCACTCCTTTGAATGAATAGGGAATCTTCTCAAATCTAATCATCTTCTTCCAACTATTATGTTTTAATCTTCTTTGAAATGATAATACTTCACAACACCATCTCAAAGAGGGGAAAATGTAGACACCTAAAGTGACCCATATTTGGTCAATTTACCTCTAATTTGACTAATTTCCTATCCTCTATATTAATTAAATAATACTATAATATTTAATTAATATTTAATTATCTCAACCTTCATCCTACTCCATTATCCATGAATCTTAGCCTAATGTAAATAATTGTTTTTAGTTATTTACACCCATCACTTCTTTCCTTTAAAAACTAAACAAATAATCTATTTATTTAATTCCCCTTTGCATGTCCCATCCTCCAACATCTTTTCATTAAATCCTAATATAATCCTAATCACACCTAAAGTGGTTGCACATAAATAATCCATGATTATGTGGGTCACCCTCCCCATCACATCATGCACATGGCCCTTGTACATGTGACATGGCCTTTGTACCATGTCACATGGGCCTTGTCCCCTCAAAGTAATATAATTTAATTTATAATTTATTTATTCTCATCATATCACCCACTTTATGAGAAGATCTCCTTTATCACTCAAAAGTACCATCTCCTTCTCAAATCACCTCATGGTACCACTTGCCACCATTCTATGAGGTGATATGTCTCAACCATCCTCCACCCTTGATCATCAACTTGTACTCTTGACCCCTAATCTAAACTCCCAAAATCTATAAATACTCAAAACTTAGCCATTTTCCATCTTTCTCACACAAGAACACCTTGGAAAGTACTATTATGTTGTGGGATTTGTGAGCACACATAAAAAATCATCAAAGGGCACAACCATTCATGCAACTAGATTATTTAACAAGGAATTATTTATTTAATTTTATGTTTTTTTGAAAAATTTCCTAATACCCTAAATAAGTGTTTGTTTGGTTTTTGAGTTGATCAATTTCAACATTTGAATTGTTAATTTGCAACATAATTTCCCTTGCACACACTATTATACCTTGGAAAGATTCTTCATTAGATTCTTGCTCTTTTTTTTTGCAAAAACAACTTCATTGATGGATTATGTAATGCCTATTTTCTATAACCAATCTCCTTCAACAATATCACTAGTATGTTCTTCCATTTCTTTCCTTCTTACCTTTGTAGAACTAGTACTTTTCTTAATAGGTTCACCCTTACACACACACACACACACCCTAATAAAAATCATTGAGCTTACAAAATATCATAGTAAAATCAAAGTATGTATCAATCTATGAATATGATCATTGAACCAATAGTACACATAAAGTATGGGTTTCACATATAATAAAGGTAGATATCTCATGTCATAATCCAATGCATGAACATCATAAATAAACCATCTACCCAAAAGGTCCTAGAAACATGCTAACTATAAGCATTACAACATAGTCAAGACATGATAAGAATAACAAAATGACAAACCATATAGATGATATCATTTATTCACATTCTCATAGCTAACATACCATTGGAGAGGTTTTAGAAAGGCATTAATTTTAGGTTAATATGTATTCTTAAAATTTAAGGATTTGAAAACTAGAATAGGAACTTGTACCATATATTGACCTATGTCAAGGACACCATCATTTCCACACATAAATTTTAATTTATATTTTTAACTTAATATTTGTAGAACAAGCTTTTGGGATGATCTAATCCTTAAGTTTTAATCGAGAACTATTCACTTACTCCATAAAAGGTTTGAGAAGTGGTAAATTTTTCATAGAACACACTTGAAGGAAAGCTTACTAGAATAAGTGAAGAATATATGATATTTTTATTGTGAGCAAATTTTAATCTAATTAGAGGAAGGGCCGAGATGTACTATGTATAACTAGATTTGATTTTAGTGTTGATACCTTGAAGAACCTGTGAAAAAGGTACACCAATCAATAAATTATGAATGTTTTCAATCAAGCGAAAGAAGTAGAATTATTAATTTAGTAGAATTTTTTAATGTAGTAACAAAGAGCTTATATTGATTCACATTAACTTCATGAATAAAATCACGTTGTTCATTATCACTAGCATCTATGGAGTCAATAGGAACCTCTTGATTAGTTGAATGAAAAACCATAGTAAAATTTAGATGATTTAAGTTATTTTTAAGATTAGATTGTGTAATATTTTTTGAATCAACATTTTATAATCCATCATTAAGAAAATAAAGAACTAAAAAAAAAACATCACACTTGATAATCTATTATACCATTTATAATTGTTTTCATGTATAAATGATATAATAGATTATCAAATATGATTTTTTTCAATTCTTTATTTAAAAAATCTTACACAATCTAATCTAAAAATATAAAGTTTTCTACCATTAATAAATAAAGTTTAAGTTAGATATTATTCACTTGCAAGTTGGACTTGTAGAGATGAAAAGAGTTTATTCTTACCTTGCTTTACGTATTCTTCGAACATTGGTTACCCCGTAAAGATGGACAACAATGCTTTGTCTATACACTTAAGAAGACTATTTATTTATCTCGTTTAAATTCGAAAGCCTTCAAAAAACAAACCTCCGGAGAAGTGACTTAAACCCATAATTGGATCCGTGGATGATAGATTACAATAGTCCTGATTATGGACGAAAGGTGCCCTTCATAGATTTCTTCTATTTTTTTTATTTTTTATTTTTTGGATTAATCCAAACAGAAGGATTCACTGACCTAGGTCTCGCATAAGATTGGAAGATGGCTTCAACTTTGATTATAACCATTATTTAGAGACGCCGTCGGGTATAAATGTATTGGGGGCCCTTGTTTTTATGCAAACTTACTATTAGTCCATTCTGATCTTCAGTGGCGAAGGAAGCTCGTAGAAAAATCTAAATGGCCAGTGAAGAAATAGAGGCGATCAATTCTAGCAATCCTCAGGATTGCACTATAATTCATGTCGGTAATGGCCTGACAATGGAGGAAAAAGATATACCCGATGTAGGCGAGGCTCTAATCTTCCGAGTACCAAAGTCACTGCGAAGGGACGATCGTTTGTACAGTCCACACCTTGTTTCCATCGGCCCTTTTCATTATGGGAAGAAGAAGCTGAAAAGCATGGAGAAATCAAAAAACGAGGCTGTTCGAAGGATGCAAGAAAGGATCCAGAAGAATAACCGAGACGCTTCTATCAAATCGATCAAATCATATGTTGAACAGCGCTTGCTGCTCGAGGAGAAGGAGAAGGAGATGAGGAAGTTCTATGGTGAACATATTCCCTTTTCTTCCATAGAATTGGCGTGGATAGTCGCCAGGGATGCATGCTTTATTTTTGAAATTCTTGTTAATTATGTAGAACGGAGTTCTGCTGCTAAGAGTTTTTATGAAAAAGAATTGAAAGAATTCTCATGGAAGTATGATGCAGTTTTCGATGTCAGTTATCAAAATCCCATGAGGGAAGGACTGATGAATGATATACTTCTACTTGAAAACCAAATTCCTCTCTGGGTTTTGAAGGACATCCTTGAAATCCAGACGGGTTCTCCAGAAGCCGCCGATGAAATGTTGGGTGAATCTCTCCGCTTGCTGCTTCGGTGTTTGATCAGACAAAACATATTTACGTGGAAAATGCAGTGTTCTTACACGAAGTGTTCTCATGTCCTAGAAGCACTCTACCTTAGCATTGTTGACGAAAATCCTAAACACTACGAATATATGGAAGCGCTACAATTGCCTCCTTCCCGGAATAGCGTGCAGATCTACATTAAGAAAGGCGTTCATTCAATGAAGACCATTTGTCAACGTTTGGGCTTGCTCTCCTCAAATAAGAGCCCAGGCGAAGAGGAAAACCTGAAATTTGTTAAGCTGCCAACAGCATTGGAACTCACGCGCACAGGAGTGAAGATCCACCCAGTGACCGGACAAAATGGGGGCCCAGCCATTCGATGGATACGATTTGATGAGATAACATCAACGCTGTACTTACCACAAGTAAGGGTAACACCCGAGTTATTTTCAGTATTGAGCAACATTATTGCAATGGAAGTGAGTATAACAGAGAAGTACTGTCCGAGAGCAATGACACAGTATGTCTTATTTATGGATGAGTTGATTGACAACGAGGAGGACGTTGCTGTGCTAAGAAAGGCAGACGTGATTAACAACTTCCTTGGAAGCAACCAACAAGTGGCGGACCTTTTCAACTCCCTAGCTACAGGGATTACCCTTGACGAAGGGTGTAATGTAATTGATGAGGCCAGAAGAGGGTTACATAACTACACGAGGAAAAAGTGGACGATCCTCCTGAGTGAGTTCGTAACTGCTTATTGTTCCAAGCCATGGCTGGTTGCTGGTTCCATTGCTGCAGTGCTGCTACTTCTGATGACAATGTCGCAAGTGCTCTGTTTGTTTATCACTTGCAACCCCTAGGTAGTCCTCCTCAAATTCATCTTTCATCCTCCTTTCCGTTTCTGTCCTACACTTTCTTTAACGCCCAAGAATTTCCAATAAATGTATTCCATGTTTTTCGATGATTCAATTCTCACCGTTGTAGACTTTGTCACCAGGACTTGGTCGGTGGTAAAAATTTCAACGTTTTTCGAATTTATTCTGGGGTCTTTTATTTAAAAGTTATTATTGTTCAACTTGCCATCCGTGTGGGTATTTGAACCGCAAACAATTCTTAGCAAATATAATTTTTTTGACCGGAATACTTTCATTTTGAGGTATTTAATTAAATTATGTTATAAAGTAATAATAAAATATTAACTTTCATTGCTATACTTCATAGAATCTTATAAACTAGCAATCGCACCTTGGTGTGCAATGGGTACGTCAAAGAGATCTGGAAGGTCAATTAGGAAATAATCTGATTTATTTTTTTGTATACATTTGTGCAATACATGAGTTCAAAATGGGGCATCCATTAGAGGGTAAGGAGATTAAATATTTATGTATTTATTATTTTCTATAATACTTGGGATGTTATGTAAGAAGGCATTAGATAGAGATGTTAAACTACAAATATCAAATTAGAAGTTATATATCATTTTCTCAATTCACATGTTATGATAAACCATTGATTACCCTCGTGGATTGCCTAGATTTGCTAAAATGGTCAAATTGACAATTGCAATATAATCTATAATGTTCAAGAGAGGTGTAATATATGCAAGAGGAATTGATTGTTATTTTAGTTTGCTTGACCATCTCTATGGGGCATTAATTTTTTGTTATGGCTCATGGTTTTGCCTCTTAAAGATCAAGAATGTCAAAGGTCTAATATTCCCTTTTATTACTATCCATTATAGTTGTTTGAAAAAAATCAATATTTACACTTTAAGGGTATTTCTTCATCTATAATAGATAGTAAAGCTTATGAGTAAATATCTTACTGCAATGTCTTTCATATGATCTCCATTTCTTATACAAATTAAATGATTTTAAGCTTGTGCATAATGTATGTAATGGATACTAGTACACTTTAGAAGGATTGGCATAATAATTATGGAGTGCTACTAAAAGAAAAAATCCATATTTATCTATTTGAC
Organism: Sequoia sempervirens; assembly: GCA_007258455.2. Taxonomy (NCBI): domain Eukaryota; kingdom Viridiplantae; phylum Streptophyta; class Pinopsida; order Cupressales; family Cupressaceae; genus Sequoia; species Sequoia sempervirens. Next base: position 99,470,578 of record VDFB02193867.1, read on the forward strand.
AATAGAACATGAAAGTATATATATGAGAATTGTTGCATGTACATAATGTATGTAACAGACAATAGTGCACTGTGAAAGGATTGGCATCATAATTATAAAGTGGTAAATTGAAATTAAAAAAATCCATAATTATGGAGTGCCATAATTTTATGGAAGTGTCATCAAACTTGCTTATTTTTGTATCTAGGAAAGGAAATGTTGCAATTACAAACGATGCCCATCCAACTATTTAAAGCTTTATTAAAATGCTTGTTGAAAACTTTCTTTCAATCATAGTTCCAACAAGTTTATTAAAAAATACAGTGTTGGTGGATAAAAAATTTAGTAAATAAACAAGAACAGAGTCACAAAAACCAAATTATGAAGAAATACTTGTGAATGAAAATGTCCATGATCATGATATATATGTTTTTGCTTTTTATTTGTGATAAAGTTGAAATAATAAGGTTTTAATTTTTAATCTTTTGTAGGTTATTTGAAGTCTCAAACTTTGACAGATATATGTAGAATGAATTTTGAAATAATGTATCCTGAAATTAGGGAAAATTTGAAATGTCATTATAGAATATATAGACAATACACAAAACAGATTCAATGAAAAGGCTATAGAAACTCTTGAGAAAATGTGAATGGAAAATGCAAAGCTAAATTTGTAATCTTTTCCAGCATCCTTTTCACCTGTGTCAAAATAGGAGTCAAGTGTCAAATTATGGACATCCATCAAAGCATAGAGGATATAGGAAATTCAATAGCATTGTAGCTATAATTCTCTAGTAGACATTTATGCTAAATGTGGATTCATTGGAAGCCACCATGCTAATCTCTAAGGAGTGGGAGGAACAAGAGCTGGAAGCCTCGAAGCACTTCGAGGAGGAAGACGATGAATACCACGAACACTCAGAGTACGAACACCGAACCATTGACAGGGTGGCTTATGAGGAGGAAGGAACAGGTTCTTCTGAGAGTGGGGACGAGGCAGATGACAGTGGTTGGGTCATTGTGCAAACCTTTGATGATGATCTAGAGGAAGAACTGGCCCAGCAGTTGAAGGACACCAAGGCAGAAGCAGAAAGGTCACCCCTTAAAGAAGGAGGACGGCCACCAGAAGATAGTCCAAGGGAAGATTTACCTAAGGATGGAACCTGAGCTGTCAAGAGTCTCAAAGTCAAGCAATCCAAGGAACCTGTGCACGAAGTTGAGCATGCTGAGGAGAAGAAGGAAGAAGGGATAATAGGTAAAGGGAGTCCCGTACAGCAACTGTCTACCAAGCCCCCTATCAAGCGCCTTGTGTTCATCCAAGACTCTGATGACAAAGAAGAAAATGCTGCCAAAGAGGAAGAAAGGTCCCCAGAAGATAAGAGAATGGAAACCTTGGCCTTGACCAAGAAGGGTGAGGATGACCATGAATCACCTAAGGGAAAGTCTGTTGTGCCTGAATGGTTAGAAAAGTAGCTCAAAAGAAAGACCCCTATACTAAAGGACCCAAGGGCGAGGTTGGAAGCTATCTTAGCCTGAGCTTAGGTCACAACAAAGAAAGAAAAAAAGCTTAAGACCCGATCCAATTTAACGATGGATGCTTCTGGGTCTCGAGCTGTGCAAATAGCCATGCCTGTGGTAGGTCAGGAAGGGATAACTTACAACATCTCCACCATGGATCTAGGGACTGCCACCAGAGAACAAAAGGTGGGGCATCTTGAGGAGTCAGAGGCCATGGTGGTACATTTAATAAGGCAGGACAATATTTCAAAGGATGAGCTCAAAGCACAGGTGGCTGCTTTAACAGATTATATCCATCAGTGGTCATCAATGGATAACTTGCCTACCACGTCTGCAACCATGCCCCAGCTGCTGTCCAAAGAACAAATTGATAAGATGGAAAGAAGGAAGAACTTGGAGAAGACTACGGAAAACTGGTTCTGACAAGTCTTATACATTGGAAACATGGGAATTAGCCAGACTGTTCAGATAGCCAACAAGTTCCTAGACCTATAGCAATCTTTTTAGGGCACAAAGAGGCTATGCGCTGACTTCCCTATAGTGTACAACTCCACCTTTCCAAAGATCGAGGATATCCTTCAACTGCCAAAAGCTACATGGGAAAAGGAACTTATGTTCAATAAAGATGATCATTGGCTGATGGATGTATGGCGGCAGGACTTTGGCAATAGGAAGGAAAGCCTAGAATAGATAATGAACAAAGTGGACCCAGATATCGAATGGATAAAGGAAATTAGGAAAAAATGCACTCATTATCTCAAGATGATGACAGAGTACGATATGCCCTCAGTGCAAATGGATCCGGAGAAGATAAAGCCCTATTTCCAAAAGAAGATGGAGGACGGGATGTCTGATGAAATCACGGTGGAATTCATGAGTTTTGCTACCCGCGTCTTTGATCAGTCAGAGCTATTTAGGGATGAAGGTAGAAAATACGATGAGGACTAGAAAAGACTAGAGGACAATGCAAAGGAGTAGAGCTACCAAGTGCTAAGGAATGAGATTATTGAAGTGGATAAGCTCTAGCCAGTCATCTTAAAGTTCATGGAATACACAGCCTCAAGGAAGCAGGAGGATAGTCCTCTTGAGGATGAAGAGCTCCCTAAAAAGTAGCTACAGTGAAACATCAATTAGCTAGAGGACAAAATGCTACAGTGCCATCACTAAAGGACAAAATAGGAAAAAGACAAAATATAATTTTAAATTGTGATATATTGGGGGTAGGTGAAACCCTATTTTGTAATGAATCTTGGCCACATAATGAGAATTAATTTTGGCCATTCATTTGACTTTTGGGGCACTATAAATAGGGGTCTCCTCTCATTTGCAAAGAGAGTTGAGTTTATTGTAAATGCATGCTACAGAAATTTATAAGGAAAAAATATTGACTTGGTGCATTTTATGAGTTTCTCACATGTTGTTTGATTCAATCTCCATAGTTAGATGTTTGACTTAGATTTTATCATTGTTTTAGTTAATTTTTCTCTTGCCTTGGTAGATTTTAGGAATGCTATTTTGTGATCATGAAAATTCCTATTATGTAGATGACTCCTTAGTCCATACTTTTTGCTATTTGCTGATGGTAGATAGCTGTGTAAAGTTAGCCTGGACTTGAATTCAAAGCTGCTCCAAAATTTTCATCTTTGTTCATGCATGCACATGGTGAATTAAAGGTAAAATATTTGCAGACCTTAGAAGATAGCACAAGTTCCATGATACTATGAGATCTCTAGTTAAGTGGAATATTGTTTTAAAAAGCTGTCTATTGCAGGAACTCCATTATCACTGTTCACAGTTAGTTGCAGATCTAGAAGCCTTCTCTCTCCCCTGTCTTTTTTCCTTTTTTTTAATGAGTGACCTATGCTAAGGTTCATTACACATTGTAAAACTAAATCCAGTGACAAAATGGAGTTCAAAACCACTGTTTGAACCTACAGCAAATGCACGACAACTCTACCATCTTAAGAACCCCATTTGTAGATCTAACTTCCCTTGCTTTATGACCCATCCGTAAGTCTACCTTGTGATTCTAACAAATCACATCAAACAACTGAGATATTCCAAGCACTGTCAAGACCTAACATTAAAGACCTTGGGATAATGTTCTGCAATCTGATTGTGGAAGATTGTCTTTCAAGAGAGGTAGTGCATCTACGCACTGCCTGTGTTGAGAAGTGCATAAAAAACACATCAACAGAACTGACGCTAGAAGGAGGGCTACACATCAGGAATATAAAGCTAAGGGTCAAAAGTGAAGCTGAATTGAATCAGATCATTCTCCCTAGAAAGATTTCAAAGAGTTCTACGGTCAGCACCAAACAAGGGAGAATTTGAGGAATTGCAGCCTCCTACAAGAGCAAAACGAGTTAAAGAAAGTAGTGCTTTTTCTTCCTCTCCTTCCATTCTACCCGCTTCCATTCCACTTTCATCCTCATTTAGCTTGCCTTCGTCTTCCATCCGACCATCCGAAACTGCATTTTCACCTCCCATCTCTGGCACCCAGGGGATTGCTTCTCCTCTGGCCCTTCCAACCCAAGGCACAGTCCAAATAGCTACAGCTTAGGTGCAGCCCCGAATTGCTATTCCAGTGTAGGCGCAAGTCCAACTTGCTACTTTTCAACAACAGGCACTACCTCCGCCTCCCATCATGGCTTGGTTGGTACATAACCCTTCACTGATTCATTTCACCGCTTACCATGATATGCCCAAGAATCTAGAAGGAATTTGCTCAAAGTTTTATTCTCGTGACTTACAAAGAATAGCTGAGGAACACATCAAAATATTTGAAACAACCATCACTGAAATGCAAGTCGACCATGAGGATGTTGCATGCCGTCTCTTTCCGCATTCGTTGGGAGAAGAAGCCTTTTATTGGTACATCAATCTGCCGAAGGGGTCCGTTATCTCATGGAACCTAATGAAGAATGCCTTCCTGTAGAAATATAAGATTCCCATCAGCCCTTCAGAACTTTACCAATAGTTTATGTTTGTCAGAAGGGAAGTCAATGAACCTATTGGGTCCTTCAATGATCGCTTTCATCAAGCCTATACAAGGTTTTAGGACCCGTACTTTCATAATGATGCCAAAGCTCTCCATATCTACTATGAGGCATTGGACAACCTCACGTCGGCTTTGGTAAAAATTATGCAACAACTAGCCACCTCATTGGTAATGGCCTATAAAGGGGTTGTTGTTGCTAGTGCAGATTTGGGGTAGAATATCTCCGACCTGCTGCCTTTTTTGGGGCTAGTAGCTCACCCGATGCAGATTGAAGGGCTTAATCAGGAATTCGCTCATCAGACCCCTCTTATGAACCAAGTACTTCAGTTGCCCATAGTCCCACATCTAGGGTAGCCACTGAATTATGTGCCTCCTATGCCTTTCTATTTGCAGCCCCAACCATAATATAATTATTCTCAGGCTGCTCCACAACAACAGGTGTATTCTCAACAACCCTAGGTGCTATTGTACCTATCGGGGCTAGAATTCTCCATGGCATATCAGAATCAGCTGATAGCCCCGCTCGCTTTTCTCCAAAATCTAGTGCCACTGCCTGGGAACGAGATGGAGAAAGACAAGTTAGAGGAACTGACATAAATGATAAAGAAAATGTCCACAAAAATAACACACTTAAAAAATTAGAATAATCAGTTATAGGCCTCCCAGCATAACTTCTAGGCTAATCTTAACCAGGATAGTAGGGACAACTGAGAAGCAAGCACTTCTTCTAGGCAGAATATGATAAGGGACCAAACTTTAATCAGAGTTCTGAAAGGAGACCTTCTCAAAGGTAGAATCACACCTGGAATACAAGGCCCAATAACGGAGGTGTCCCTACGCCTTTTGACCAATCAGAAAGCAACGAAAAGATGACCAGTGGATTGTACCTTATCGAGGCAGCCCTGTCCGGATGGTGTTAGATTCACAAAACTAGTAGACATTCTGAGTTGGATTGCCCCGAATTCTAAACAGCTGCTGAAATATTCCAAGTAGAAGTGCAAAATGCAGTTGACAGTGCCAACTGCAGGGACATCATCCCGTCTGAGCCATATGACTCCTCCTATCTCGTGGTTAACCAAGCACCGTTTCTGCGAGGTGACCGCAATGAGCTTAAGGTTGAGTCTACTCCTGTTGAGGGCAAAGAAGTGTAAGAGGTAGGTAACAAGCAAACTTTGGCTCAACTCTTTGATTCAGTAGATAATGGTCCAATAGACAAAGAGGAGTCATTTGTAGATGAGGTACACATGTTCCATCAAAGGTCAACCCCCTACTTCCTCTGGAATAGACAGGCGGGTGGACCCCTTACAACCTCTATTCCACTAAACAATTTCGCCACTCCACCTGATCCTAATGCCAACAATAACCCTGGACTTCCCCATATACTTACCCAATACCTCAACAAGAATGGGTCTCAAAACCAGTCACAAAATCAGACTCAAGGGCAACCCCAAAATCAGTCTAGTCAAATGAAAGTCCAACCTCCTAGCTCTGCCATAGGTCAAATTTTTAGTTCAGAAATTGAGCAAATGGGTGAATATGTGGTAGAAGAGTTCAAAAGGGTGAAGATCAGCTTATCTGCCTTTGAGTTACTCAAAGTCCCTACTGTAAGGCATGCCTTCTTTAGGGTCCTTAATGGGATCCCATCCTATGAGACAATGCAAGAAACATTAGCTAAGAAAGTTACCTTTGAAGAACCCAGGCTAGAACCGGTAATACAGGAGAATACCAGGAAAAGGAAGGATGTCCCTATAAATCAATCCGCGAGTAAGCAAGGGAAAAGGAGCCAGAGCAGAGTAATAAGTAGATCTCCGAGGACCAGCCATTTAGGCAGACTAGGGATAAAGGCAGTGATAAGAACAAAGGTCGAGTCGCTTACATAGATACACCTATGGGCATCTTTCAAGGAAGGATGGAAACTCCCCCTTTCCTTACCACCATCCAGATATTAAGGAAGAACCTGCATAACTGCTTGCTCGACTTAGGAGCGTCTGCCAATGTCATGCCCTTGGTAGTATGCAAAGCTCTTGGCATCACCCCCATGCCTTCAAGAAGAAAAGTGACTCAATTAGACAAAACAGAGATTAATATCATGGGAGAGATAAATCAGATCCCGATGCAAATTGCCATAGACCCAGGGATACAACAAGTCATTGATATTCAAATGGTGGACATTCCCGATGCATATGGAATCATCTTGGGGAGGGAATTCACTAGGGCGCTGAACGAATATACTGCCATAGATCTTTCTCACATGTGGCTGCCGTGGAAGGGGTTGCCCAACCAAATCCATGTTGACCGTGAACCCCGTATGAAGTATATGATCACGGAATACAACAATCTCAATGAGGTACTATTTGTTGAGATAGAACTAGGCAATTACCATCCTTTTTCCTACCAAAATGAGGTCGAGTCTCGGGAAGAATGCGCTGATGAAGTACTTTTGGTGTTGTGCAATCCTCTGACTGATTCTACCCAAATTCCCCAAAACATGGAAATGTTGGTAGAAGACGATGACGAACCTGATAAAGACAACAACTGGGAAGTACTCAATGGTTTCCAAGAGTTCATGGGAAAGTGTGCTGGAGATCAACTCAGCTTGGGCACTCGAATGAATTTTTGGGATCTCTTGTTGCCAAATTGGTGCAGGATTCACAATGCTGCCCACTCTGAGTTTAATTATTGCTTATGTCAAATGACTGTCAAACATGTTAAAAAATCAACTACTCCTCAGATGGAAGCATCAAAAGAAGTACTAGCAGAACCACCAGCAACTCAGCACCCTGAGTTAGAAAATTCCCTTAGGCTCACAGAGCCAGTCACTCAGCTGAAAGGGAGTAGAAACTTAATCAGACCTGGAGATAAAGAACTTTCCACATGCTGGACACTCCGATTTGATGGATCTAAGTCCAAGCAAGGAGCTGGAGCTGGGTTTGAACTCATTAGCCCAACAGGTAAGACCTTTCTTGCTACCCATAGACTGCAGTTTTATTGCACTAATAACGTAGCAGAGTATGAAGCTTTCATCCATGGCCTTCTCATGGCCTTGAAGAAAAATATCAAAATGCTACAAGTTTTTGGGGATTCGAAACTCGTAGTTAAGCAAGTTAGAAAATTGTATTCCTACCATGATAGAAGGCTCGCCAATTATAGACACAGGGTTTGGGATCTCTTGTAGAGCTTAGATGCATTCAATATACAATTGATCCCTCGTGCTCAAAATCATACAGCTGATGCCTTGGCGTAAGCGGCCAGTACATTGTAAACCCTCTCTTTATCTAGGCTCAAGAAATTCACAGTTGAGCTGACATCCATGCCATTGGTCCCAGATAATGTTACCCATTTGTAGGTTTTCAACAATGACAAACATATTCTCGAATTCATCACAAGTTCTGATGTCTTCGCAGCCCAAATAATTGATGAAGCTGATCCGCAGGAAGGCGAACTAGACATAGAAGGGGTTATCAATCTCAAGACCAATATGATCCCTAGAGGCATGGTTTACCTAGAACATATATTTAACTTAGACCAGATCAGAGACTAGAACCAGCAAACAAGGAAAGAAGCCATAAGCAACTAGTGCGATGCTTACAACCTTGAGACAACTGGGGAGATCAAGAATGTTTTTATTGGAAAGGTGTGCACGCCATATGAAAAGAAGGGAATTACGGATGTGTTGTGGAAGTACCATGATATGGTGGCATGGAGCTACGCAGATTTAAAGACATATGACACTTCTGTCATTACACACACCATCCCTCTCAAGACAGAAGTGAGGCCATTCTATCAGCAGCAGCATCCTATCAATTTATTGTTGGAACCTGTCATTTACAAAGAAGTGCAGAAGTTTCTCTTGGTAAGGATTATTTTCCTAGTCAGACACTCTATGTGGGTGGCCAACTTGGTCCTGGTCAGAAAAAAGAAAAGGGAGATTAGATTGTGCGTGGACTTCTGCAATTTGAACCGAGCTTCAGAAAAAGATAATTATCTAGTGCCTTCATTGGATGAGGTGTTGCAAATCGTCAACGGCTCCCATATGATGTCTTTCCTCAATGGGTACTCTGGATATAACCAGGTGATGGTACAGTATGAAGATCATCATAAAACGACATTCACCACTAAGTGGGGGACGTTCGCGTACAGGAGAATGCCTTTTGGGCTCATCAACATCAGCGCCACCTTCCAACGCGCAATGGATATCGCCTTCAAGGATCTGATTGGAAAATGCGTAATCATCTACATGGATGATTTAACTATGTTTTCTAAAAAAGAGGTGATCACGTCTCTGATTTATGCAAAGTGTTTTAGAGGTGTAGGGAGTTTGGGGTTTCCCTTAACCCCAAGAAGTGCATTTTTAGAGTGAGTGAAGGTAGATTGCTCAGACACATCATTTCATAACAGGGTATCTCTATAGACCCTGAACATATCGAGTCCTTACTCAAAATCCCACCCACAAGCAGCAAAAAGGAATTAAAATCCTTCTTTGGAAAGATCAACTTCGTTAGGAAATTCATCACGGGTTTTACAGAGATTGTTAAACCTCTCAATGCTATGTTGAAACAAGATGCCAAAGTTGAGTGGACTCCCGATTCCAAACAAGCTTTCGAGGAAATCAAACAGCCCATTGCCAAGGCACCTGTGTTAGTCAACCTAGATTATCTGAAGCCTTTCTACATCTACTCGTTCGCTTCAGAACATTCCTGTGCTAGCATGTTGACTCAAAAGGACAATGAAGGAAATGAGCATCAGATCACCTTCATGAGTGCTCCCCTAAAGGATGTTGAATTGCGATATCACAACATAGAAAAGCAAGCATACACTCTCATCGGAGGAGAAGAAATTTAGGCACTACATCCTGCGCAATAAGGTGTTTGCCATTGTCCCTGACCCAGCAGTAAAAATGCTACTCATGCAAAATGAATTGGGCGAACGAAGAGCCAAAGGGGTCACCCTGCTCCAAGAATATGACATAGAGATCCAACTGATGAAGTTGGTGAGAGGACAGGCACTCACCCGCACGATTGCTAAAGCAGCGCTAGAGGCTGGATCTGAACTCATTGTGCAGCATTACCAGCTTGAGGATGTCTCCCCGAGAGAGTGGTACAAGAATGTTGTTTATTATCTGTTGAACTATAAGTGTCCTCCGCACCTGCAGGGAGTCCAAAAGTGTGCCCTTAGATTGAAAAGTAATGGCTACATGCTACAAGGTTCCATTCTCTATAAGAAGAATCATGAAGGCATTTACTTAAGATGCCTTGGTAAGGAGGAAGTAGATCGAGTCTTAAAAGAGTTCCATGACAAATTTGGCACGGGCCATAGTTTTGGTTCTTCCATAGCACATTAGATATTGAGAGCAGGGTATTATTAGCCAACTATCTTCAAAGATGCCCATTTCCATGTTTGCTCATGTCACACGTGCTAGACCGCTACCACCGGGGAAAAGAATGTTGCTGTCCCACTGCAACTTGTGCTAGAGGTAAGGCAGTTCGCGCAATGGGGTCTCGATTTTATCAGTCTGGTAAGCCCTCCATCGTCTGTGGGACACAGGTACATTTTTACCACTACTGATTACTGCACTAGATGGATAGAAGCAATAGTATGTAAGCAATGCACAACTAAAGTAGTTACTAGCTTTTTAGAAAATTTCATTTTAAATCGCTTCGGTTGTCCTTATGCTTTAGTATGTGACAATGGATCTGCTTTTGCTTCATTGAAAGAAATGGGGACACAACAAATTTGACAAGCTCTGGCTTGGCCCCTTTCAAATAGTTGATATTTTGGGAGACAATGCCTTCCACCTAAAGACTTTAACTGGTGAGAATGTCTCGTTGTAGGTCAACGAGTAGCACCAGAAGCATTACTTCCAGGCTTGAGCTCGTTCGAGCTCTTCTTTGTAAATGTTTGTACATAGGTTAGGGTAGATTGCTTTTCTGGTTTGCTTGCGTCTTTTGTTTTACATCGCTCTTTTTTTCTCCCTCCTGGCAGTTTTGTTTTGAAAAGTTGTTTCTCACCCCTTTGCGGTGACTGTGCTTACTCAACGAGTGCTTTACTTTGTTGTACATCCTTAGTGTTCTTTGGCTAAACATTCACTCTCGACCATCAGTCTCTAAAAGCTACCCATGAATGACTTCCTTGTTTGAACTCTGCTCAAAACTTGACCCTGGATTGGATCTCCTTGCACCCATCTTAGATCTCACACAAAACACATAATAATCATTTCTAAAGGATTGTGCCATGGTTGCTATGACACCCTAGTGAGTGAAAAATCTTAAGTCTGCTCCAGTGACCACTACAGTCTCAAACCCCTTATAGGTTTCAGTGCTTACTCGGTTGAGCTAAATGATAAATGACAAAGGTACATTGAAAGAAATATAAAAAAAAAAGTAAAGGAATTCTAAAAAATAAGTGACCGTATGGGTGTTCGTGTAAGTCTATCAGGGCTATGGATGCCCGGCTGGGAGTAGAGAAATATCCGTGGGATTGCAGTGACAACTCTATTGGGGCTATGGATGTCTGACTGGCAGTGGAGCAATGTCCAAGTTACTTTTGGTGTTAAACGATATATGTAGCTCTCTTAGTTGAATTGGTAACCCTAGTCACTATCTTGAGGAAAGGAATGAATTCACTGCACACACTTCTAAGATGTCCTATAAACTAACCCAATCAAGGATCTCGTTCTCCCAGATTCACCTTTGGGAGCCACTCTTGGTCTTCGAAACCTGAGATTCTAGATCCTGAATGAATATTTATCCTTAGAACACTCGGGAGCATTTCCTAACGGAGTCGCCATTTGTTGTGCCTGTAGCACACATGCCCCGTTCGGAATAGGGACCCTCTTTTCTCTCCTTGGGCAGGTCATTTTGTTGCCACTTTGTTTTGCGTGCCCCATTTTTTGTGCCCCTAATGGTCAATATGCCTCCAAAGTTTTGTCATAAGTTGACCATCCTTCTCGTTGGCTCTTTTGTCATGTTTTGGTGCTTCTCGGGGTCTCTCTAGAAGTTTGCTTTTACCAGCGGCCCTCGACCCAGTCGGGCCTGCCCTCTCAGGTCTCCTTGGCTGGGTTTCCCTGTTGAGTTCACCGTCCTCGACGGTGGATGGTTCCCATCCTCCCAGACCCTGGGTCCTGGCTCTATCTTTGCCATCCAAGGTGTTTGTGGGAGAACTATGACTACCTTCAAGCATTCCGGGCCTGAACTTCCAAAATTTCAAGTTCAGAATTCTGTGATGGTTTTGTTGTCCTTGACGGTGGACCTGTAGTGGAACTCTGCCCTCCGGGCCCCGACCTCCCCTTTGCTGGCAATGAATCTTCAAGTGAAACTTGTCAAGTGGCTGCCATCCAGTGTCCTCTCGGTCTTCGGACCCCAGGTCTCTCGCTACCGTCAGTGAATTCAAATTCACCAACCATCGTCCCGCCTGTACCTGCATTCAATGAGGCCATTAATGGTAGTTAGGGTATAAAAGACCCGCTCAAGCCTATCATTTTCACTTGATAGTGTTGCAGAGAATAATTGGAGCTTGCCATAGGAGTCTGCCATCTTTGAAGCCTCCATTGATCATCATCCATTCCCTTCGCTTAACCGACCGCTGGTGGATCCTACACCTCCCCTCATCGAGTGTTCGAGGTGGGTATTCTATTCACCCTCCTGAGCATTGTTTCCATGATTTTATAAGGTTTAAAATGAACAATAATCATCAAGAAGACATATGGATGATAAAACCCATGTCCTCAAAAATTGGGTAGACCAACGTAGCATCCCCATGACCAACACGGAGCTTTATCTCCGTGTGGCTGTTCTTCATAGGGGCATTCATGACCCTCAGGCCCAAACGCTCCCTTTACCGATGAAGACTTACCTAAAATTAGAAATGTCAAAACAGCCTTTGGGTCTCTCAGACCTAGTTTTCTGGGATTCTGCTCCTCGTTCTCCATCGCCAGGACCTCACCACGAGCTCCTTTGGTCTTGCTGATGCCCTCACTTTTGGTGAGACTCCTAGCAGTTGCCCGAACTTCATAGCAAAATCTTTGTCTTGGCAGGGCCGGCTCCCCTGTCAGGGTGACTTTGTGAAGTCAATAGGAGGTTATGCTGATGCCTAGGGCTCTTCATCAGTGAGACTTACGGACTTTGTCGAGACCTTTCCCTGACCTGAAACTTACTCCAAAGGCTCCCTCTGTCGGGATAGCATTGCCCGGTCAGCAAGACATCTCCCTACCTAAAGGTTTTCCTGCCGACATGCTCGATCGGTAAGACATTTAGATGTCGCCAAGACATCTTGCCGAAGATCAACCTCCTACCGATTTGCCTGTTTGGTGAGACACGTGGAAGTCGGTGAGACCTCTCACCGAGGACACAAGCCTCCCGTCGATGAGCTTCCTTCCTGACAGTCACTGGGGCCTTTTCCTTTCAGCGTGACTTCTTGGCGAGAGTGCTTTGTTCTCCCAAGCTCTTCCATCACCATGACTTCGCCCGATCAGTGAGACCTCTCCCCGACTTAGAATCTTACGCTGATGGCTCCCTCTACACTGCCCTAGAACCCATCATCTTCGACAAGACATGAAACCTTCACCAAGACATCACGACGATATCAATTTCTTTTGGTGAGTGCCAAACATCCTTCCACCACCCGGGTCTTGGGCTTCCTTTCACCATTTGGGAAATTCTGTGAACCTTGAACGACCTTGACCGTGCCGGGCCTCCGAACTTCTGCACTTGGGATTCCACCCCTCGTTCTTCGTCAGCTAAACCAATCATGTTAGCGAGACCTCTTTTCGAGGCGGGTTTTCACAACAACTAAAACTTCTGGTCGCCAAGACAAAAGAAGACTCTTACCGAGATGCATAATCAGCTTTACTCGCTTCGCTATAGCTTTCAGATATCAAGGAGACCCTATGTCGATCATATAATGTTTCACCGAGGGCACCCACTTATTCATAGGTCACTGTAACAACCCCATTATCATGTCAACAGGGTGACTTCATCCTTCCATTTGGTGAGACCTCGAGCACCTCACCAGGACTATACACCGAAATGAATAAGCTACACCGAGCAGTTATGTTTTGTTTTATTCACTTTTGCGAAGACATTTTGGCTTTCTTACCAATAGAGACCTCATCGTGATTTCGGCGAGACATAATGATGTTGGGGAAACCTCATGTATAATGCCTTTGTTTCACTGAAAGCCACCCCAAGCTAGCCCTTTGTTTGCCAAGAGAAAGTAGATCTCACATCGATAGCCATTATTACTTGTCAGCAAGACCTGACCTTTTCATTATGACCTCCTACCGCAAACTCATGTTTGGCCGAAACAAAACCCGAATGTCATTCGGCGGGACACCACAAACCTTATGCCGATAGAATCCACCATAGTCTCACCGAATGTATACTCAAAGGGAATCCATGCGTAGGGTCGGTGAGACCGAAGGTCTCTCGCCAAGACCTTACAACGATAGCAGTGACTCCACTTGATATGCATCCCTTGCATGCTGATTGGCGTGACAAAATGAAATCACCATGACAATTGCCGATAACCCAACTCTCGCCAAGGACCCATATGCAAAAATCGGGGGGATGAGCTGAGTTTGATAAGATATAGCCCTGACAACAAAACCTCTGCCAATAGGTGAATGCACTAGACTTGTGATCATCGAGACATCAAAGGAGTTATGCCGATAAAACCTGTAGCATGCAAATGTTAGAATAAAACAACATGGGTGTCCAGAGGACAGTCATGGACCTATGCCGATATGGACCCAAACATGAAAAATGCATAACTTGATTGATTCAATGGGGCAATATAGCAAACTACAGATGAAATATGCATACGGTTGAACCAAGTCATCCATGCTCAACTTCCGTCCAACTTCTGGGCTCCGCCATCTAGGAGTCTTTTCCTCATCCGCCATTCTGAGGGGAAAATATTGCCTGCCCCTCCAAGCTTCGGGCTCTGCCCTTTCGTCCGCCGTAAGAGTGAAAATGAAATCGAACAGCGGGCCCTTGTGCCGGGTCTGGTCTTGCTCTTAGCTATCGGCGAGACATTCATCTCTCGCCAAGACCTCACCCCGTAGTGGAGACCTTACGCCGACTTGCCTTCCCCTATGATTGACGACACTCACACCAGGTTTGATCCGCCGGGCCACCCCTTCCGGACTTCCGCCCAATGATAGCTGAAAATTGTAATCTCACAACTACCCTGCAGCCCTCTGGACCCCAGACCCCGGAGTTCCATCTCCGGAATTCCATTTTCAATCTGCTGTGCCAAACAACCATCTCTTGACGGCTCTCCAACCTGGTGCCTCCGAATGCTCCTAAACTGACCCAATCGAGCCCAAATTTGAAATCTGACTTTGACCCACATGCTTAATCTTGGTCCTTTTCTTTGTGAAACTTTTAAATTATCAAAATTTTACTGAAGAGAATCTCTAGGATCCCTCCACCCCGTTTGCCTACCCAAACGACATTCCTACTAGGGAAGTCCGGCCCTCCAGACCTGAACTGTCCAAATGCCCATAATCAAAAGATCAATGAAACTGGGAGATAAAAGTTCATGTTATGCTTGAGAGATTATTTAAAATGGATTTCATCTTTGAGATTTCGACTAACATGAATGCTTTTTGTGATCCATTGCGCTGACTACACCTTTACTTGCAGAATATATGGAATTAGGTGCAGGACCTTCAGGGGCACCCACTGAGAAGGACAAAGGAATATTTAAAATGACACTGGGAGATAAAAGTTCATGTTATGCTTGACAGATTATTTAAAATGGATTTCATCTTTGAGATTTCAACTAACATGAATGCTTTTTGTGGTCCATTGCACTTGATGCAGGAGCATCCAGTGGTGTGAGGGCAATCTTGCATCACCCAAAAGATGATTTCCATTTTTTGTTCCAGTTGTTTTCTTTTTGTAGATGTTTTTGTATTTCTGGATACCCTTTTCGTCAAATAAGAGTTTCCAACTTTCAGAACAGTTTTTCTGCTTTTTCTACTCAACTGCTATTTTTAGCAGGTTTGCATTTGAAGTCATGGGAAGACAAAAATTTATGGGAAGGTTCAGGATGGAAAAATACACAGTCTGGTGAAAGAATCAGGTCAAGATCATTCACGACTTGAAAGTTATTCAAGTTCCTATTTCTTCTTTTTGCCCTGAAAAACCTTCTGAGCTCAGTTTGAGGCACCAAACGATCCTGGATGGGCCTGAAAATTTGCGGAAACACCAAAGTAGTCCACCGAAGGCCTACTTTGTGGAAAATCATCTTTTCGAGAGCTTTCCGAAAAGGTATTATCATTGAAGATCCGACGGTCGGATTAAAAGTTATGGCTGCCAGAAGTTGGTGCATATTTTAGAAATGTGCTAATTTTCAACCGTGAATTTAAACTTGAATTTCAAATTGTAATTTTGGCGCCAAACCGTCAAAAATCTCATCTCGAAGGTTGTTTTTGGTTCCAAACGGAAATGGGTCTATTTAGGGGGTTGTTTCTGATTTTTGGGTAACTTTTTGGGGAAAGAAGTTCGCATGCTGTGAAAGGGGATCTGGGTAATTTTCTGTAAGTTAGTAATTTGCATGTAATACAGAGCTTGGGGATTGGAGATCCTCTGCATGTAAGAAGTTCAATATTTATGAATAAAATATTATTCTCTGTTTTGTGAGTGTATTTCTGTGTCTCGGGTTTGCTCCCTCGTCAGCACTGACTACACCTTTGCTTGCAGAATATATGGAATTGGGTGCAGGACCTTCAGGGGCACCCGTAGGACCTTCAAAGGCACCCGCGGAGAAGGACAAAGGAAAGAAGTCAGGCAAGACTCCTCGAGGCAAAGAGGAAAAAGACCAAATGAAATACCAGTTCTAGGGTGAGCCACTACACTCATAGATTTCCACAGATTGGAAAGAAATCACCGACACCAACATAGGCCATGTCAATATTGACGAATTTATACAAAGGGTTAGGATCAATCCAACGACCAAGAATTCAAGACTAATAAGACAAATTGGAATCGCAAAGGCTACGGGCTTTCCTCCATCTCTTGTAGCCTCAGAGCTCATCATGGCCTGTCAGTAGGAATATCAATCAGATACAAGGACAATTGTCAACAAGGATGGTAACATTTGCGCCGACATGTCGGCTGAAGGAATCACAAAAACCTTCCATATCCCTACTTTTCAAGAAATGGAAACGCCCACCATTGAAGAATGTCAGGCAACATGGGATGATAATTCGGCATGCTGTAAAAGGTCAATAAATCAGCATTGGCTTAAGGAAAAGCAGGGTAGCACTGTGAAGGTTCTGCATGAACTCTTCCGCAGTGACTTCCACGAGGATTACCACGACTTGGTCATGATGCTAAGCAGGGTGATGAGCCTCTCGATGGTCGCCTTCTTTTAGGAATAGATGGTATATTTCGTTGAGTAGATTCTTCAGGGTAATGATGATGTTACCACAAAGGCAACATTCGATTAGGGAGGTATAATTAGCAACTGCTTTCATGAGCAGTTCCTCAATGTGAAAAAGAGCTCCAAGTTCTATATGACTTCATACCTCGTGTACTCCTTGGCAGACTAGAGACAATACAACAGGTTATTTGTGGCACCTGATTAGGAGCAGGGTCAAAAACTCAAAGTCTATGACAGATACCCTCAGCTCCAGTACATAAACTTCAAAAGGGAATATTGCAGAGTAAATGACGCCTTCATTGGCCATATTGTCAGAATGATTGCCGAGGATTTCAGAAGGAGGGTTTCCCATAGTGCTAGAGAATTTTTGAAGCAATATTCCTTCCTCTTCATTCAATTCTTGAAGTTCACATAGATTCGTGCCTAGGGCTTCACTGAAAGGAAAAACAAGTTTCCTCGATACCCCAATGACAAAATTATCATATTGGAACTTTCTTGGTAGCTCCAACACATATAGGCAATCTTCAGTGGCAAACACATAGCAGGGATCTCTTATCCCATGACTCTTGGCCAAGGCATGTATAAGCTACAAACCTCCCAATGTGCCGGTAACTCTGAGAAGGAACTGAAGGATTACCACTTTCACCTGCACATTGCTCACCTGCGGATGGACCCATATGGACATGTAAGGAGGGCATTAGGGCCGGGGTTCGCTCATTTGCACCACATTGAGGATTTCTGGGTGGATTGTCAAGATGAAAAGGAAGTGCGGGCAAGGCACTATATGCGGATGACTACGTATTTTTTAAGAAAGGTGCAACTCTTTCCCATATTGGACCAAATTGAAGACAAGAGCACCATAATCGACCCCAGGTACCCCGCAGTTGCCAACTTGCTACTACCAACAATAGATTGGGATGAACAAGAGGTTGATGACCTCAATATTATAACCAAGCCAATCTTGGCTCGTACTAAGGAGTGGGTTGATGGACATATAGCCCAATTGAAACAACAGGAAATGATTTTGACTTATGAAGGGCTCAAAATGAGCCAAGTGCCATAGAGGATGCCACTACCACCACTTCAACCGGTGGAACATCCAAGTCTCCTCCAATCACTAGATCCAAGAAAAGAAAGGAGACAGAAACAAAGAAATCTCTTGACCCCAAGGTCTATACAAGGAAGGATCTGGGGGGCTCACCCTCTAAGAGATTAAGGAAAACAGAGGGCACCACAGAGCAGCCATTAATCCAGGAGGAGGAAGCCAAAGATACTGATCAAATAAAATCTGTCCTAGCTCTCCTATCCTGGCTCTCCTAGCTTTGTTCCCCATCTACCTCCCTAGCCATGATTACCACATCCCCACCAGTGGTGGACATCTCTATCCATCTTGCCCCTTCGCCCCCGACGGAGCTTGTGATTTTAATTGACTCCTCTGCCATGACCACTCCCCCTTTCTCCACTACCATGTCACTAACCACATCGCTCCCTCTGGAAATGGTAACAACACCTATTCCCACTTCCACCATGCCTAAGACTTTCTTGAGACATATACAAAATCTTCCCCCTAAGCTCTCCCAGATCCTAATGGATCCTACTCTTCAAGCAGCCCTTGCACAAGTCCTTGCTACTGTGCAGCCTTCACAACCGCCGACAGGGCCACCGGCTATGGAAGCCACCATCCTAATCTCTAAGGAGTGGGAGGAATGAGAGTGGGAGGCCTCGAAGCCCTTCGAGGAGGAAGCCAATGAATACCACAAACACTCAGAGTACGAACACCGAACCATTGACAGGGTGGCTTATGAGGAGGAAGGAACAGGTTCTTCCGAGAGTGGGGACAAGGCGGATGATAGTGGTCAGGTCATTGTGCAAACCTTTGATGATGATCTAGAGGAAGAACTAGCCTGACACTTGAAGGACACCAAGGCGGAAGTAGAAAGGTCACCCCTTAAAGAAGGAGGACGGCCACCAAAAGATAGTCCAAGGGAAGATTTACCTAAGGATGGAACCCGAGCTATCAAGAGTCTCAAAGTCGAGCAATCCAAGGAACCCATGCATGAAGTAGAGCATGCTAAGGAGAAGAAGAAAGAAGGGACAGTAGGTAAAGGGAGTCTCGTACAACAACTGTCTACCAAGCCCCCTATCAAGCGCCTTGTGTTCATCCAAGACTTTGATGATGAAGAAGAAAATGTTGCCAAAGAGGAACAAAGGTCCCTAGAAGATAAGAGAATGGAAACCTTGGCCTTAACCGAGAAGGGCGAGGATGACCATGAATCACCTAAGGGAAAGTCTGTTGTGCCTGAATGGTTAGAAAAGCAGCTCAAAAGAAAGGCCCCTATACTAAAGGACCCAAGGGCGAGGCTAGAGGCTATCTTAGCCCGAGCTCAGATCACAACAAAGAAGGAAAAGAAGATTAAGACCCGATCCAAGGTAACGATGGATGCTTTTAGGTCTCGAGCTGTGCAAATAGCCATGCCTGTGGTAGGTCAGGAAGGGATATCTTACAACATCTCCACCATGGATCTAGGGACCGCCACCAAACAACAGAAGGTGGGGCATCTTGAGGAGTCAGTGGCCACAGTGGTACATTTAATAAGGCAGGAAAAGATTTCAAAGGATGAGCTCAAAGCACAGGTGGCTGCTTTAACTGACTATATCTAGCAATGGTCATCAATGGATAACCTGCCTATCACATCTGTAACCACACCCTAGCTGCTATGCAAAGAACAAATTGATAAGATGGAAAGAAGGAAAAACTTGGGGAAGACTACGGAAGATTGGTTTTCACAAGTCTTATACGTTGGAAACATAGGAATTAGCCGGGCTGTTTGGATAGCCAACAAGTTCTTGGACCTGTAGCAATCTTTGGAGGGCATAAAGAGGCTATACGCTGACTTCCCTGTAGTGTACAACTCCACCTTTCCAAAGATCGAGGCTATCCTTCAATTGCCAAAAGCTATGTGGGAAAAGGAACTTACGTTCAATAAAGATGATCATTGGATGATGGATGTATGGCAGCGGGACTTTGGCAATAGGAAGGAAAGGCTAGAATAGATAATGAACAAAGTGGACCCAGATATCAAATGGATAAAGGAAATTAGGACAAAATGTGCTCGTTATCTCAAGATGATGATGGAGTATGATATGCCCTCAGTGCAAATGGATATAGAGAAGATAAAGCCCTATTTCCAAAAGAAGATGGAGGACGGGATGTCTGATGAAATCATGGTGGAATTCATGAGTTTCACTGCCCGCACCTTTGATTATTTAGAGCTATTCAGGGATCAAGGTGCACAATATGATGAGGACTGGAAAAGACTAGAGGACAATGCAAAGGAGTGGAGCTACCAAGTGCTAAGGAATGAGATTATTGAAGTGGACAAGCTCCAGCCGGTCATCTTAAAGTTCATGGAATACACAGCCTCAAGGAAGTAGGAGGACAATCCTCTTGAGGATGAAGAGCTCCCTAAGGAGTAGCTACAGTAAAAAACAATCAGCTAGAGGAAAAAATGTTATAGTTCCATCACTAAAGGACAAAATAAGGAAAAGACAAAATGTAATTTTAAATTGTGATATATTGGGGGTAGGTGAAACCCTATTTTGTAATGAATCTTGGCCACACAATGAGAATTAATATTGGCCATTCATTTGACTTTTGGGGCACTATAAATAGGGGTCTCCTCTCATTTGTAAAGAGAGTTGAGTTGTTGTAAAGGCATGCTGCAGAAATTTATAAGGAAAAGACATTGACTTGGTGCATTTTCTGAGTTTCTCGCATGTTGCTTGATTCAATCTCCATAGTTAGATGTTTGACTTAGATTTTATCATTTTTTTAGTTAGTTTTTCTCTTGCCTTGGTAGATTTTAGGAATGCTATTCTGTGATCATGAAAATTCCTATTATGTAGATGACTCCTTAGTCCATACTTTTTGCTATTTTCTGATGGTAGATAGCTGTGTAAAGTTAGTTTGGACTTGAATTCAAAGCTACTCCAAAACTTTCATCTTTGTTCATGCATGCACATGGTGAATGGAAGGTAAAATATTTGTAGACCTTAGAAGATAGGACAAGTTCCATGATACTGTGAGATCTCTGGTTAAGTGGAATATTTTTTTAAGAAGCTGTCCATTGCAGGAACTCCATTATCGCTGTTTACAGTTAGTTGCAGATCTAGAAGCCTTCTCTCTCCCCTATCTTTTTTCCTTTTTTTTAATGAGTGACCTATGCTAAGGTTCATTGCACATTGTAAAGCTAAATCTAGTGACAAAATGGAGTTCAAGACCGCTTTTTGAACCTACAACAAACACACAAGAACTCTACCATCTTAAGAACTCCATTTGTAGATCCAACTTCTTTTGCTTTGTGACCCATCTGTAAGTCCGCCTTGTGATTCCAGCAAATCACATCAAACAATTGAGATGTTCCAAGCACTTTGAAGACCTGACATTAGAGACTTTTGGATAGTGTTCTACAATCTGATTGTGGAAGATTGTCTTTCAAGAGTGGTAGTGCATCTACGCACTGTTTGTGTTGAGAAGTGCATAAAAAACGCATCAACAATATTCTTGTTCAAGAGTTACAACATGATCTATGAAGGGTTTTGAGTAGAGGAGTAAATTGTCTATTCCTATCCCCAAAGGAAAAAGGAATTTTCATATTTATAATAGCCACTTGGTTGTCAACTTGTTGATTTGGTTAAGGGGAATTAAATTGTTAAATCCGCTATTCTATTTCTTGAAAGGTTGGTAACTATTTTGAGGTGCGGATTGAGACTTTCTAGAATGGCTAGGGGTATTTTCACGTCATGAATACTAATCAAATTTTAGTAATCACGAAGGGTTGTGCATAACTATGTGAAGGAGGGAAATATCATCATCTCAAGCTTATTTTGAATTTTTCCTTGCAAATTGGAAATAAACATTCTATGAAGGTCGACATCAACAATATTAATGTTCATTTGTGAATAAAACATGTGATATCGCACTATGAAATCAATGACTTTCTCATCATCCTTTTGTTTACATTTGATCAAGTAAACTAAAGTCGTATTGGGACCAATATGAATTTGGTAGTGGTTATAAAATGCATCAATAAGTTAATTGAATGAACTAGTTGAATTATTTGATAAGGAGAAAAAACACTCTAAAGTAGTATCTTTTAAGGATCTAGGAAAGAGTTTAGCCAAGATCTTATCTTCAAAAATGAAATCACTACATAGGGCTATGTAAGTAGAAACATGGCTAACAAGATCTCCTTTCCCACCCTATTTCCCAAATCTAGGAACCTATATACCTTGTGGCATTTGTGTTCTCAATATCTCCAAGGATAACATATTGGTTTTGATGTATTGTGAAGGTTGGACATAGTTATTTTGATTTAGAGTGGAATTTTTTTTTTGAAGGGATGACATGTTTTGAAAAATTGTGTTAGTGATGGGATCATTTTTTATATTGTGAGATGGAGGAGAATAAGGTGGAGTGGTGTATATTTGTAGAGGGTAAGTGAAATGTAAATTTTTGAGTAGGGGTGGTTGACGAGATATGAGATTTTAATGCACAAATCTAGAAGGATTCCCAATGGAAATACCAAAGGAAGTGTTGACGTTGCTAGTAGGTTGAATGGTTGTGGTAATATGAGCACTGGTATATGTAGGAATAGAGATGCGGATTATGGAAGGAGGAATGGAATTTCCACCTTCTCAAATGAGTATATCCCAAATCTTGAGCATAGCTAGTCATGGTAGGGATGGTATTATTAACAAGATGACCTATACCTCACATAATCTCCATTCCATTTTTCTTTCAATCAATTTCCTTAGATTATCTAAAGTAAGAATGATACTATTTTCCATGTTTCTAGTATGTAGAAAGTCTTGCAAATTTTCTAGGCCTTCATCCATTCTTCTTATGCTTTATTGTGGGACATGAAAAAATCATGTATATTGATTGTAGGTAAGGAATTCATTGGAAATGAATTATGCACGTTATGATCCATAGAGGGTTGATTATCAACACTATTAGTAAAAGAGTTGGAAAACCCAAGATCTACAACCCATAGTCTATCATAGGATGGCATGAGTCTCAAAATAGGTCTCACACCAGTATTACTAATAGGACACCAAGTTGTAAATCTCATACAAGATTCACAAACTCAATGTCAACCCAAAAGGTAAAGAGGGTAAAATGCAATGCAATGACCTAGAATGCAATATGCAAATATAATTTAAATAGTTCTAAACAAGTCAAATTTTTTATTACACTATGCAAAAATATAAAAATAATGTCTTGTAAATGCAATTTTTAAATCACAGAATGCACTAACTTTATCAAATGAATCTAGATATGATCAAATTGAAGAAACAAAAATTATGCAAATAGAAATAGAGATCTAAGAACAAAAAACATAAATGCTAAAATGAATCTTTTAATGCCAACAAAATAAAATTATGACCTTGATTAGGGACTCATTCAACCTAGGGAGAATGGTTCCTAGGTTAGGGTTTTGAAAAGTGTTTTTATAGGTTCTAAGTTAATTTTAGTGGTTTCTAGATTATGATCTGATATAGCAAGTTGCAGTTTTCCTTTTTTGTGAAATGAGGATTGAATGAAAATTCAAAATGTGAAAAAATGACAGCCTAAAATACCTAATTTGATACACATTTTAAAAAAAAATTCAAATTCAAATGAATATGATGTAATGGTATATAAATGATATGTAATATGATAATATGATAATATGATTTATTTTTTTGTATTTTTTAGATTTAAAGAATGCAAAGATCCAATTCTAAAACCTTTAAATTAAGTCTGTAAAGCTTCTGGATTTGATTGTGTGCAGAAGCTTTACAGACTTATGATATGGATTGTGGAAACTTATTATCATTAACCTTTAAATTAAATACGAAGTTAAATCCAAAATAGATACCCTAAATGAGACTCAATTCAATGCAAAGAGATGCAAATGAATGCAAGATCTAAATTTGGGGTGAAAGAATACTCTAAAATCAAAAAATGCAATGATCAAACTCAAGTTCACCAAAATGAAACAACAAAAAAATGGGGTTAAGTGGATCAAAATATGGGTATGAACCACCTAAGGACCTCTTTCTCTAATTTAATTCAAAGAAATGAGACGCAAATGATGATGTGGCTAACAACAAAAAGGGTGAGTCAAATAAAGGTATGAATCAACAAATTTCCGTCCTATGCAAGGAGATTCAAATAACACTTTGGGGAGAGATTACAATAATCAATTAAACTCCAAAATGCAAGCTATAAAATGCAAATGAAGGAAAATATTCAAACTGACAAAAATGGTAATCAAAAGACAAATCTCAAAAGGGGAGAATGATGTGTACCATTCACCAAAAGTCACTTTTTAAAGCTCACTAAGGACTCATTCACCCTATGGTGAATGGGTCATCGATAGGGCTCTCCAAAAATCCTTGTTGGGTTCTCTTTTGTTGTGTCTACACTCCTAGATTCTCAATTTTCACTATCAGATAGTCGGAAATAAATCCTATAGAAGAGTTTTGATGAAATGACAACTTTTCTTGAAACTTTGAAAAAATTTCAACTTTATTCAATTTTTCTCCTCAAAGGATCTTCCACCAAAAATATGTAATCAACTATCAAAGAGAGAAAAAATTTGTTTGTTAGGTGAATGGGAGCTTTCCTTGGTAAAATCCTATATTGGTAGTTAAACCTTGAAATGAAACAAAATAGCATGAAGGAATGATGAATGGAAAACTTTATGTAACAACTCACCAAACCTTTGTTTTGATGCAGGAGCACCTACACCTTATTGACAAAATTTGATTTCTTAAAGGCTTGATAGGAAAAGTCAAGGGTAAATTAGGGGTGTTTGAAGTCTTTTTTGTTAAATAAGGTCTAAAATGACCATTTTCAATGTAACTAGGTGATTTTGAGTCATTTAGGGTGGTATGTCAAAAGTTGCACAAAAAAATGTAAATGTTGTTAATGAAAATTTTTGGGAAATGAAGGGTCTAAGAAGTTCAAAAAGTAGTTATATGAATTTTTTCAGTTAGAATTTAGAGGGAAATTGTATAAAAATCCTCAATTGGCTTGAGCAATGGTTACTAAGCATTGTATTGAAGATTTCCAATAAAATACAACGTTGTTTCTGCATATTTTCCTAATTTTCTAAACTTTACAAGATATGTATGGACCCATACAAGAAATAATTGGTTTGTAACTTTTTGTGTTATGTAAAGGCTTGTTCTAACTTTCCATTTCATACGTTTTGAGGTTCTATCATTGTGTTTGGTGAAAGTTCTCCTCAAATCTCTATTGTAGCCTTGTTTACACTGTTTTAAAGGGTTGATTGTCACTTAAAATGGGGAATTGACCCATTCCACTACCTGTGCCAATTGTATCTCATGGAATGGGTCCAATAGATTGTAAATAAGGTTTTCACATGATCTAGAGTGCAAATAAGTCAAGTTGTTAGTGAAAGTGTGATTACTTAGGGCATAGTAATGTTGTTTTCCATGTGAAGTGAAGGAATCAATGATGGGTTTTGTCAAAATATTCACAAATATGTCAAATGGATGGGTTTTTGACCATGTGTAAAGTACTTAAAGGGTGTTGGATGCTTTGATTAGGTCTGATAAGCTCAGGTGGATGGATTTCCAATAAACCCTAGTGTTTTGTAAGGAGAATGAGGGTTTTATGGTACAACATCCTAGAGGACTTGGGTCTATGTTTCAACCAGTGAGTTTGGTATTTTGTAACACATTTTGTGACTATCAAAGGAATTTGAGTTGTTAACTAGTGTTCAAGAGGTACTTCCTTTGGAAATTTGGGCTAGTTTAGTAGCCTTAGAATAGGGTAGTTTAGTGGTTCTCTATATTGGTACAAAGAAACCATTAGAGTTATTTTGAAATGATGTCTGGGGATCTATGAGAAGTTTTAAATGAGGGTTGGTTGGTCTATATATGGCCTTCTCTAAAATATATTGTGCCAAGTCAAGTTGTGAGGGCTATAAGCCTATGGTTGGGTGTTTAGAATTGGTTGAGTGAATTGTGATGGAAAAGTTATTTCCTTGTTGATTTCTTGTCAAGGTTAGATCAGTTTGAGGTTGTTTGTTGACTCATCACCACCTTGCCTGCATCAGGTGGTATGAGAGCATAGGAATAAGTTCTTTTTTTGGTGATTTTTTTGCATTTTGCAGGTTTGAAGAAAGTTGATTGGAAGATGAAAAGGAAAATTGGTGAAGATGCCTCTGAAGGGTGTTAGTGCTGCTAGAGAGTTGTAGGATCTGAAGGAGAAGCATGCTAGGCTTCTAGAGTCACATAATGCAGTTTTGGCAAGGATTGCTACCTTGGAGACAAAGAGGGAAAGAGATGAGAATAAAGAAAGTGAAATAGAGGAAGATGATGAAGAATATGAAGATGTTGATGAAGAATTAGACCCTGAAGATCAAATAATGTAAAAGTTAATTAGAGCAGTCAAAAGTGATTCTCATAAGGTAAAATTTGATCTTCCTATGTATGGTGGTAATTTAAATGAAGAAGAGTTGCTTGGTTGGATTGCTGCTATGGATAATTACTTTGAAAGTGAAGACATTTCAGATGAGTAGATGGTGAAGGTAGGAAAAAAAACTCAAAGGTCATGCTCTTTTATGGTGTGACTATGAGAAAGAAGAGACAAGAAAACAAGGAAAATCAAGGATTACTTCATGGGAGAAGATGGTGCAAAAAATGAAAGGTAAGTTTCTTCCAAAGGATTATGAAGTTCAATTGTATAAGAGGTTGCAAGGTTTGAAACAAAAAGATCTTGATGTCAACTCAAACACTAATGAATGTTATAAAATAAGCATAAGGCCAAGAAGGGATGAAGATGAAGTTGAAAAGGCAGCTAGATATCTAGGTAGTTTGAGATTTAATATGCAAGATGAACTTGTTGATGCTAACCCAACATGTGTTGAGGAAAAGCTTAAAAGAATGCAAGAGAAATCTATGAGAGGAAGAGGAACTAGTGTAATATGGAGAGAAATAATCCCTACACCAAAGCATCCATTAGAAGAAAAAGAAGGAGAAAATAAGGGTAAGGAGCAAGGTGTTGATACAAGAGGATGTTTTAGAGGTAGAGGAAGGTTTAGTGGTGGTAGAAACTTTAATGATTTTGTAGGGAGATGTTATAATTGTAATGAATATGGTCATCCATCTTGGAAATTTCTTGAGAAGGTTGGTAGTTCATCATGTGTTGAAAATAGGACTGATAGGAGGGCACAAATCATTCAATAAGAGAAGTGTGAGAGGAAAAATTGTACAAGTTTGAGAGCTACTCCTGAAATAGGGGAAATGCTAATGATGAGGAAGACAGTATTGAAGGTAGCAAAAGAGGTGGAACCTTTCCATAGAAAGAGCCTCTTCAAGAATACATGTAAGTTTAAAGACAAGGTATGCAAAATTTTTATTGATTCATGGACAACTAAAAACATGCTGTCTAGTGAGATGGTTAACAAAATAAATTTGCAAAAAATACCTCATGAGTTGCCATATAAGGTGTCATGGTTGAGTGATGGGAAATCTTTGTTGGTTAATGAATAAACTATGGTAGATTTCCAAATTGGAGGCTATAAAGATAATGTAGTTTGTGATATCCTTCCCATGGATTGTTGTCACCTACTCCTAGGTAGACCCTAAAAATATGATAGGTGAGTCTTGTATGATGGTAGAGAGGACATCTATACAATAATGAAGGATGGCAACAATTTTTTTTAATTCCTTTGATAGAAGATGAGAAAGGTAAATCAAAAGTGATTATGTGTGGAAAGAAAGAATTGGTAAAGGATGTAAAAGAAGAAAAAAAGGAAGATGTTGCAGTAAATTCAAGGCATGATAATGTTGGGACAATATGTAAGAAGGTTGAATCAAGTTTGCAAGGTAAGATAATAGAGCATTGGAGTGACAATTTTTTGGTTGGGACCATTGTGTGTCCTATAGGTGAGAATGAGTTTGGAAAATTAACATAATCTATAGGTACAATCGTCAATCAATCTAATGGTATAATGAGAGCAATGGAATATGTGGACAATAAGATGGTACTTGGTGCTGGTAGGACAAAAGGTCTGATGATACCGATTAGAGGATAGGGTATTCAAAGAACTAAGGATGGATACGAGCATCAAGCAGAGGTAAAGGTGAAGATAGGGAAAAATGTTTCTAACAATTGTTTGTTTGTAGGTGTAGGTAAAGGAAAGCAATCAAGTTTTGGTCAAGGAAGAGATGGAAGATAGATGGAAGATAAATGAAAGAGATGAAGATAGTTGCATATGCAAACAAATACAAAGATGCAGGGCAGATTGGGAGAACACAAAATTTGGACCAGTGGAGAGGATTTGTAGAGCAGAGGAATATATATGAGGTTTGGAGGAACTGGCACAAAATGTAACTCATGTGGCATGAGTTTTTCCCTCTGAAGGTGTATGGTGTAGGAGCACCTACACCTTATTGACAAATTTTGATTTCTTAAAGGCTTGATAGAAAGAGTCAAGGGTAGTTTAGGAGTGTTTGAAGTAATTTTTGTTAAATAAGGTCTAAAAAGACCATTTTCAATGTAACTAGGTGATTTTGAGTCATTTAGGGTGGTATGTCAAAAGTTGCACAAAAAAATGCAAATGTTGTTAATGCAAAATTGTAAAAAATGCAACTTTTTGGGCAATGAAGGGTCTAAGAAGTTCAAAAAGAAGTTATAGGAATTTTTCTAGTTAGAATTTAGAGGGAAATTGTATAAAAAGCCCCAATAGGCTCAAGAAATGGTTACTAAGCATTCTATTGAAGATTTCCAACAAAATACAATGTTTTTTCTACACATTTTCCTATTTTTCTAAACTTTAAAAGCTATGTATGGACCCGTACAAGAAATAATTGGTTTGTAACTTGTGTTATTTAGAGGCTTGGTCTAACTTTCCATTGCATACATTTTGAGGGTCTATCATTGTGTTTGGTGAAAGTTCTTTGCAAATCTCTATTGTAGCTCTATTTACACTCTTTTAAAGGGTTGATTTTCACTTAAAATGGGGAATTGATTCGTTCCACTATTTGTGCTAACTGTATCTCATGGAATGGGTCCAATAAACTATAAATAATTATGTGTTCACATGATCTAGAGTGTAGAGAAGTAAAAATATTAGTGAAAGTGTGATGCCCTGGGGCAGAGTAATGTTGTTTTCCATGTGAAGTGAAGGTATCAATGAGGGGTTTTGTCAAAATATTGATGAATCTATCAACTGGATGGTCTTGTGACCATGTGTAGAGTATTTAAAGACTTTTAGATGCTTTGATTGGGTCTTGTAAGCCTAAGTGGATGGATTTCCAATAAACCCCAGTGTTTTGAAAGGATAATGAGGGTTTTATGGTAAAACTTCCTAGAGGACTTGGATCTGTGTTTTGACTGATGAATTTGGTGTTTTGTAAAACATTTTATGACATTCAAATGAATTTGAGTGGTTAACTAGTGTTCAAGAGGTACTTCCTTTGGAAATTTGGGCTAATTTAGTAGCCTTAGAATAGGGAAATTTAGTGGTTCTCTATATTGTTGCAAAGAAACCATTAGAGTTCTTTTGGAATGATGTCTGATGATCTGTGAGAAGTCTCAAATGATGGTTGGTTGGCCTCTATATGACCTTATCTAAAATATATTGTGCCAAGTCAAGTTGTGAGGAATACAAGCCCATGCTTGGGTGTTTGGAATTGGTTGAGTGAATTGTGATGGTAAAGTGGTTTCCTTGTTGATTTCTTGTTAAGGTCAAATTAGTTTGAGGTTGTTTGTTGAGTCATCACCACCTTCCTTGCATCATGTTCGAACATTGTATTGTAGATCTTCAACTAGCATGAATTCACTTCAATGGATGTGGGTATTGATCATGAAACTTATTTTGAAGAAATTCCTTTGTTATGCTTGAATATATCTTGAACACTCCATCACCATATTAGCTTAAAAAACATTCATAATGCAATAAATCTTTGACATGATAATGGAATCTTGATTACTACAATAATATTCAATAATTTTACCCTTCAATGCCTTGAAATTCTCTTGAATGCTCTTGATAGTTCTCTCTTGAAAATACTATGTGCTCATCAAAATTTTCTCATAATTTTTCTCTAGGTGATACATAGTGAAATGACCTCTTATTTATACTTGTCTTAACATTAATTCCCAAAATTCAAATATCACAAGATAAATATACATTTTGTTGCAAGTATGAGTGAGTTTGGTGGTGTTGTCATTAATGTTGCCATTGATGTCAACATAGTACAAGTTGTTGCAGAGAAAGGAAACAAGTGATTGTAGGTGGTACATGTATAGATGAGATACTTTTGAGATGTTGTGAGTATATGGAGCTATCTTTATAGTGTTGCAGGTGTGCTAATATGATGAATTACCAAGTGCTTTTGAGAAAATTAATAAATAGAGAAGTGAGAGTTGTGTGTATGTATAGAATGTGCCCTGGTATGTGCTCTACATTTCTTTTGTGTTGATCCTATGTTTTTGTGGATTTGAAGTATTGTTTATGGGCATATTTGGGTGATATATCCTGGATTGTAGCTTTTGGTTTGATGAAGAGTGAAAGTTCTTCACTAGTGTGTGAACTAGTTTGATAGAGTTTTTTTTTCTGAGGATTGGGATAAATGTATTTTCTCTTCTTTCCTTTGTTGCTATGTTTTAGGTCTTATAGATCTAGAAGAATGCATGTAAGGGTGTTATCTATATCTTATCAAATGTGTTCATGGTTTGGTGCTATGGAAGACTAGTTTTAGAGTTTTTGTGTGTGTCTATACAGTCTAGATGAGCTAATGAAAAAAAAATTGTGTATAAAGGTTTTTGTACTTGTTGTAGATGAATTTGAAGGAATCTAAGATGTGTTCCAGTGTATGATGAAGCATGTTATGTGGTTTTCATGTTATCCTCTTATTGCAGAAGTGTGTACTTCAAAGTTCATTGGTGTTTTCATTAGGTTTGGCTGACTTGGTTTTTATATGTCATGCAAAGGATAAGTGTTAATTGAGGAAGCATGTGATTGATCCAAGATGTTTTTTTGGGTCCTAGTTAAGTGCTTGTTTGGTCTACCCTCATTCTTATCCACTACAAGAATGTTGAGTTTCTAACATAATTTGAATTTTTAAAATGAAGAGTGTGTAGCCAACGTTGGAGAAATTTTGTTAGGTAGAAGATGGTATAAATACAAGGAAAGGTGTTAAGCATTGGATGGAAACAAGCTAGGAAAGCAAGAGTGTGTGAAAATGAATTGAGGCAACAATACTTTAATGTGTTAGATTCTTGAAATCAATGAGTTGATGGTGTCTGAAATTCTTTGATCAAGGCTACAGATGTGTGGAAGTTTTTGTGGTGGACCTTTTGTTGCATTGAGAAAGTGTTCTCTATGTAACATTCTTATTACTATATTTTTGTATATGTAGGCAGTGAGCCTCCCTATTGGATAGTGAATCCTATCTAGATAGTGAGTCCTATCTTGGGCAGTGAGCCTCTTTGAAATTATTTTTGCAATTATTTTTTACTGTGAGTTAATCCTCACCATGGTTTTTCCCTTATTGTGTTTTCCATGCAAATCTAGTGTTTCTTGTGTTGATATTTATTTTTTTTATTTACACCATGATCATACCTAATAGAAAATTAAAGTTGATGTGATGTTAATAAGTGTTTGAGATTTGTGATTATATTTGGTGACAATTGATTCACACCCCCTCTCAATTGTCTTGCACCTTTCAACAATTGGTATTAGAGATTGGGTTCCTAATAAAAGATCTTAACAACTTGAGGTAGATACGATGGTGAATAAATTGATAATCCATGTGTTTGATGGATCTAATTACAGTTTTTGGAAAGTGTAGATGAGAAGTTACCTAATCTCTCTTGCTTACAAGACTTGGAAATCTGTTGAGACAAAATATGTTGCACCAAAAAGTGGTCCTTCTTCTGAAAATGATATTTTTTCCTATGAAGAAAATGAAAAAGAAAGGTATGCAATCTCTAGTGCTTTACCTAAGCTTGGCCTGAGAAAAGTTATTTCTTTGGGAACTACATATGAAGTTTGGGAAAACTTGAAAGATATTTATGAGGGAATGATATATTCAAATTATCAAAGAATTTAATAGCTAAGCATAGATATGATAACTTGAAAATGGAAGAAGGTGAAGAAATTGCAAGCTATTTTTAGAGAGTTAATATTACAGTAAATGAAGTAAAAAATCAAGGTGGTACTTTGAAAAATGAAGATGTAATGGGAAAGATTCTAATGACCTTACTAGAGAGCTATAGTGATAAGGTCTCAGCTATTGAGGAAGTTTATGATCCTAAGAAATTTACTAAAGAATAGCTATTTGGCACCTTGACTACATTTAAAATGATGAAATTTGGAAAAGAAAAGGAGAAAATGGAATCAACCTTCAAAGCTACAAAGACAAAAGATGATCTAGATGGTGATAGTTCAGAGGATTT
This sequence comes from Sequoia sempervirens, assembly GCA_007258455.2. Classification (NCBI taxonomy): domain Eukaryota; kingdom Viridiplantae; phylum Streptophyta; class Pinopsida; order Cupressales; family Cupressaceae; genus Sequoia; species Sequoia sempervirens. The sequence continues at coordinate 99,502,950 of VDFB02193867.1, forward strand.
GGAAGAAAATTTTATAAGGAAGTTGAAGAAAGGTATTGGTAAGTATAAAGGTATGTTACCTTTTAAATGTTTTAGTTGTGGAAATATTGGTCACTATGCTTCAAGATGTCCAAATAGAGATATACATAAGAAGAGTAGATACAATAAAGACAAATAGGACAAGAAGTTCAAGAAATTGTACTATGTTAGAGAAGATGTTGGAATTTTTGATGATGAATCTGATTTTGAGGGTGATAATGATGAATGCTTGTTTCTATCCTTAAAGAATAAATCAGTGTCTACTAACCATGGAAGATGTGCAAGGGACTGTGGTTTAGAAAACAAGAAGGAAGAGACGAAAGGTACTCTAGTTACTGTCGTTCATGCTAGACAAGATGAAATTGGGTGATTGACAATGGCTACTCAAAGCACATGTCTAGAGACAAAAGTAAGTTTACTAAACTTGAAAAGTATGATGGAGGATCAATCATGTTTGGAGATGATTCTAGTGAAATATTGTTGGAAAAGGAAAAATTAGTTTTGATGGAAAACATAGTACTGATGATGTCTATTATGTTAAGGGATTAAGGCATAATCTTTTCAATGTTGGAAAAATGTGTAGCAAAGGATGGGACAAAGGATGTGTAGCTATAGGAAGAAGAATATATGGACAAATTTATCAGCTTAATGGTGTTGATGGCCAGTGTTTTGTATGTCAAGTTAATGAAAGTTGGCTATGGAATTGGAGGATGGGACATGTAAACTTTGAAAATCTGATCAGGATTGATTCAAGAGAAGTTGTCCGGGATCTACCTAAAATCACAAGGCCTACCAATACTATTTTTAGAAGTTGTCATTTGGGAAAATAAGACGTAGCTTTAAAAGAAAAGAGTAATCAACTACCTAAATGTTGGAATTGATTCATACAAACCTTTGTGGTCCCACAAGAATAGGAATTCTTAATGTTGATAGGTATTTTATTATTTTAATTGATTATTATTCTAGAATGACATGGGTTACTTTTATTAGGTAGAAAGATCAAGCTCTAGATAGATCCAAAGTGTTCAAGCCTATGGTGGATAATGAAGTGAACCTAAAAATAAAATGCTTAAGGTCTGATAAAGGTGGATAATTCACCTCTAGTGAGTTTAATACATTTTTTGAAGAGCATGGTATAAAGAGACATTTTTCTACTCCTAGAACTCCTTAGCAGAATGGAGTTGTTGAGAGGAAGAACCAGACAATTCAAGAGGCTGCAAGGACTATGATGAGAGAGGAAAATGTACCTGATGTATGCTAGAGAGAAGCAATTCACACTACTAATTATATTCTTAAGAGAGTTCAAATCAAAGTTAACAACACAAAGACCTCTTATGAACTATGGAATGGAAAAATTCCTATTGTTAAGTAATTTAAGGTGTTTGGAAGCCAATGTTACATTAAAAGAGATGATCAGAACCTTGGAAAGTTTCATGCTAGATGTGATGAAGGTATTTTCATTGGATATTCAACTAATAGAAAAGATTATTGAAAGTGCAAATGTAAAATTTGATGAAGATATGCACATATAAGTTGAAATAAGTGAAGTTGAACTAGATGATTCTATCTATGAACAAGTACAGGAAGAGAATAAGGAAGAAGAAGAAGCTCTAGAGCCTACTCGTAAGACTCAAAAATATGTACAAAAAAATCATCCTGAAGAATAGATTATTAGAGACAAAAGTGAAGGTGTAAAGACAAGAAGCAAAGATGAAAATTGGGTTAGAGCAATGAAAGAGGAATTACAGCAGATAGAGAAAAATCAAACATGGGAATTGGTTCCTTGGTACAAGGGAACCTAGTCAACATCATGTAAATAGGGTCTAGTATTGGGTTTTTTGTTTGCGGTCATGTATTTGGATGTAATAAGGTCTAGTGAGACCATTTCTAATGCTTTTAGTTGATTAGAGTCATATAGGGTCAGTTAGAGTAAAAGTTGTCAAGTTTTGTGTAAATGTTGCAAATGTTCCATTCACAACTTTGCACTTTTTGGTGTTCCTAGAAGTTGAACGGTCTTTGAATTCAAAAGGTTTTTGGAACAGTTGTGTTTTTATGGTTGATGTTCAAATATTCCTTGAACAACCCAGGGCAATTTTTTGGAGTGGTTGTTGATGTTTAAGCAATAAGAAACTTTCATTTTTCTGTAATTTCTTGTGTAAATTTGCTGCTCCAAGCATTGGTATGGTTTCGTACTGAATGATTATGATTTGAAGTGCATTTAATTTGATGGATACATGAACTAAATTTTTTTTGGTTTTGATTTGGGTTGATTTTCATCAAGTTTGAAGCTTGTTAAAGAATTTTTCTAAAAATAGGTTGAAAACCATGATTTGAGGGTTTGAGAGTGAAAATATGGAATAAAAGACCATTCCACCAGTGACAATCTCTACAAATTAGTGGAATGGTGTTAGATACATTTCATTTCATGTTGAGTTGGTAGGAGCAGGGGAGGAAGATTTATAAAGTTTTTTTGATGGACTAGATAGAAATCACCATGTTTTAGGCATGAAAAGATGACTAGAGGTTAGGGTTTGATAAAGAAGCAAGGAAAAGTGTGGAAATTGGATTGGTGAGAATAAGAAAACCCTAGTAAGTGTGTCTAAAGTGTTGGTGAAGATAACTAATGCCTAGAGTATATAGAATCAATAAACCTCTATGTGAACAAGCCTAAATAGGCCTAGGTAGGGTTTTGAAGTTTAGTGAATTTTTGGGTGTTTCAATTCACAAAATTTGTTGTTTCTGACTCCATGTGACCTACTTGAAGTCTTGAAATATAATTTTGTGGTTGGGAGAATGAAAATAATATAGTTTCTTTTTAAAAGATTCCTAACTAGGCTTAAGGGTAGCATAGCAATCCATTTTAGAAGGTGATGTTTTGAAACAAGCCTATGCACAAATTGGATATGTCAAAAAGGAGCATAAAGGGTATCCTAAAAAGTATTACTTTCATGTGTTTGAAGCCTTCTCTAAAAGATATGTTCAAATTTCACAGTTTGGAATGCTATAAGGTAATTTGAGGAATTTGAGTAGAAAAAGCCAAGTTAGGGTTTTCAAGGTTGAAAGTTTGTTCAAAGCTAATTGAATTGTGATTGTTTGATGATCTCCACCCTGTTATACATTAAATTGGTATTAGAGCATAAGTTTTGATCTTTTGAAGGAAAGAGGTTGATGTTTGAAGAAGGAAAAGTTTTAATTTGAAAGAACAAGATGCCTCCTAAAGGAAGTGCAGTAATTGCTAGGGAAATAAGGATGATGAAGGAGTCTCAAGAAGTTTTTTAAGCTAGACTTGTAGCACTAGAAACAAACCAAAGAAGAGGTAAGGACACTAAAGATGAGAGTGACCAAGAGTAATAGGAAGAGGGTGAGAATGAAAACCCTCAAAGAGGAGTCCAAGGTGATGATGAGTTGGACCTTGTGATGAGGGTGAAACCCAAGACACAGAAAATAACTCACAAACAAGAGAATAATTTTATTATTCAGAAAATGGACCTTCTTACATGTAGAGGATCTCAAATCCCCAAGTTCTACAACACATGCAAGTTACAAATAGCTACAGAATAACCCTTTCGCAATATGCAAACTTGTCCCAAAAAATTTACCCAAAAATATTAGAAACCCGCCCATAAATAGAGCTCCTCTTTAGTTTGGAGCCAAACAACATTAAAATTTGAGTTTAGGCAGTTTGGCACCAAAAATTACAACTTGAAGTTCAAATTTCAAAAGAACATTTAGAATTGTATCTTCTAGAAAGTGCGCCAACTTCTCGGGGCCATAACTTTTGATCCGGGGCTCCGATTCGCAAACCGTTTGAACCGTTGGAAAGGTCTCGAAGTCAAGAACGCGCTTAAATTTTGCTACACCAATTTTAGCAAGTTTTGGGACCATTCCAGAAGCTCTAAGTGCCTCAAATCCAACTCAGAAGATTTTCAGGTGCAAATCTGGGAAACTAAAATTGTAATATCTTTCAACCCAAGAATAGAAAATAAAAACCATAAATTGGGAATTTAATTATGGCGAAAAGGGTATCCAAAAATGTAAAAATATCTAAAAAATGATAAACTTGAAATTTAACTATTTTTGGGTGATGCAAGATTGCCCTTACACCACTGGATGCTCCTGCATCAGACACCCAGGGTAATTTGAGAAGTGACCCCGTCACGTCTTAGATGGTTGAGGAAAACCCAATCGGTCAACTGTTGCCTTAGATAGCCAGAATGAATCTTCCATAGGCCTTCCTCTCCATTTCACTAGATATTCTTCATACTGCCTGTTTCTGGTACTCCTTCCCACATGACTATCCAAGATTTCCACAATCTCCTCCTTTTCTGAAGTAGGTGCTAGAATTCCACACTGCTCCATTGTTGGTACTTCCTCTACACCACCTTCATGATACTCTATCAAATATGAAATGTTGAACATAGGGGAAATGTTGAATCCATCTGGCAATTCTACCTCATATGCATTCCCTGAGTCATGCCTCTTCAAAATTTTACAGGGACCAAACTTCTTCATCTTCAATTTATTATATGTTCCCACTGGAAACCTTTCTTTCCTCAAGTGGACCATCACTTCATCACCAATCTGAAACTCCTTATACCTCCTCTTCTGATCTGCCTTAGCCTTATACTGCATATTCATCTTGTTAATATGTTCTCTTACCTTCTCATGTATATCCTTGATGTGTTCTGCAAAATTTTTAGCTTCAGCACTTATTTTCTTCTCTTGGTCCATCTTCCTCAATTCTGGAGCTATTCTGGGGCTACCTCCATACACAATCTGGAATGGGGATCTACCAATGCTTCTGTTGACATAACTATTGTAAGAAAATTCTGCCTGGGTAAGATCAAGTCCCATCCCTTGGGTTTATCTCCTACCAAACATCTCAGTAGGTTACCCAACTCCTGTTAACAACCTCTGTCTGCCCATCTGTTTGTGGATGGTGTGAGATGAACTTCAACTCTTTCTTTAGGTTCTTCCACAAGGTCCTCCAAAAGTACCCCATGAATTTGGTGTCACGATCTGAAACAATACTCTTTGGCAGACCATGTAGCCTCACCACCTCTTTGAAGAACAAGTCAGCAATGTGGACTGCATCATGGGTCTTCTGACATGGAATGAAATGTGCCATCTTCGAAAACCTATCAACCATCACAAAAATTGAATCATTCCCTTGTTGTGTCCTTGGCAAACCAAGAACAAAGTCCATACTTATATCCTCCCATGGCCGCTCTGGTACAGGTAAGGGCTGATATAAGCCTATATTCTGGCTCACTCCTTTAGCCATATAACATACCCTGCAGCTTTGTACAAACTTCTTCACATCCTGTGACAACTGAGGCCAATAATAATGCTCACTTATAATGGCAATGGTCTTATCCCGACCAAAATGTCTTGCCATTCCTCCACTATGCTTCTCTTTTATCAAGTTCTCCCTCATGGAACTCCTCGGGATACACAATTGACTTCCCTTAAATAACATTCCATCCTAGATTATGAAATCTACCCACCTTGTCCTGTCCACTGTAACAGGTTCCTTGCAAGCTTTCCAAGCTCTGCAAAATCAGGATCTTCTACATATAGTGTCTTGAGTTCATTGAACCCAACCACTTCAATCTGCATCTTTGTCATCAATGTATGCCTCCTACTTAAGGTATCTACAACCCTATTTAACTTTTCACTCCTATGTTTCAAAACAAAGGTATAACTCTATAAAAACTCTACCCATTTCATATGCCTCTAATTTAATTTTCCCTGACTATTTAGGTACTACAAGGCCTGATGATCAGTATATAGAAAAAATTCTTTTGGCAACAAATAATGTCTCTATTTCTTTAATGCTTCAACTATTGCATAAAATTCTTGATCATATACAGAATACTTTCTCCTGGCATCATTTAATTTTTCACTGAAATAGTCTATGGGCTTACCTTCTTGGCTCAACACTGCTCCAATGGCACAACCACTAGCATCACAATCCACCTGAAACACCTTGTTGAAATCTGGGAGGGCTAGAATAGGTTGCTCTGTCACCTTCTACTTCAACAGTTCAAAACTTTTTGCTACTCCAATGCTCCACTTGAATTCTTTTCTATCCCCTCTCATTGTTTCAGTCAGGGGTCCACAAATACTACTAAAGTTTCTAATGAACTTTCTATAAAAACTAGCCAAACCATGGAAAGATCTCACCTTAGTAGTAGTTCTTGGGGTAGGCCATTCCAAAATAGCCTTCACCTTCTCTGGGTCCATCTTGAGACCTTCTCGGATAAACAAACCCCAAGTACACTAACTCCTCTTCACAAAACTACACTTCTTCAAATTAATCAACAGTTTCTCTTCTCTTAACTTCTCAAAGGCTCAATATGCATCGGATGCTCATCCAATGTCTTACTAAAATCAAAATATCATCTAAATACACAATAACAAAACTTCCCAAAATTCTTTTAGTACCTCATTCATGAGCAGCATGAATGTGCTTTGGTGCATTGGTTAGCCCAAAAGGCATGACTAACCACTCGTACAGGCCCTCTTTGGTCTTGAAGGTAGTCTTCTATTCATCTCCCTCTCGAATCTGGATCTGGTGATATCCACTCTTCAGATCAATCTTTGTGAAGTACTGAGCTCCACTCAAACAGTCCATCAGGTCATCCATCCTTGCAGGAAATATACTTGATTGTTACTTTGGCTTGCGAATCTGTACACATCCTCCACTCTATCCTCCTTTTTGGTGCTAGTGCAGGTACTGACATGGACTCAAACTCTCCTATATCAAACCCTTTCTCAACAACTCTTGAACTTGTCTATTCAACTCCTCATTTTCTGAGGAGTCATTCTATGAGCTACCTTATTTGGAAAACTGGCTCTAGGAATCAAGTCAATCTGATGACTAATCTTCCTTATTGGTGGTAAAACCTCAGGTACATTATCAGAAACAATATCCTGAACTCATCCAACATCCCAAAAACTTCTTCGAACCTTCGCACTATCCTCATTACTCACTCTAGGAATCAATGCATAACACACATGCTCATGCTTCATACCTTCTAAATTTTTCTTCCATCTACATAACAAATTCTAGCACTACTGCATACCTTTTCTTCGGTCTCCTTTAGGGTTTCAACTTGTGACGAACCTCATCCTTTGTCAAGGAATAAGTGTTTGCATGGCCATCATGTATAGCTCGCCTATCTAATCGCCACGCCTCCCCAACAACATGTGACATGCATCCATGGGGATGATATCACAAAGTACCTCATCATGGTAGCTCCCAATCTTGAACTTTACTAGGCACTGCTCATTGACCAAAACTTTGTGGTCTTTCTGCAACCAGGAAATCCGATATGGATGTGGGTGCCTTTCCCTCTTCAGCTTCAACTTTGTGACTATCTCCTCTGACACTAGATTATCGGTGCTCCCACCGTCAATAATGACATCACAACATTTTCTTTCACACTTGCACCTTATGAAAAACAAATTCTTCCTCTATTCTGGTTCCTTTTCCTCAGTCACTAGGGCTCTCCTAATCACTAGGGTTTCTCCCCTTTTAGCATCATCTGAATGTTTAGATTGGGCCTCCTCATCTGCATGTGCAACCCTTCCATGACCTTCTGGCCTTTTGTCTGCCCTTGGTGTTGTGGACATTCATAGGCTCAATGCCCTTCTTCACCACACTGGAAACACGTTCCTCTAAAACCACCTCTTCCAGATCCTTGTCCATATCTCCCTCATCCTCTACCTCTTTGATCACCACTGTTTTGGTCACGAGGGCGATAGAAGTTATCATTCCTTTGGCTTCGGATGGTACCCACATCTTCACTTTTCTTTTCATCATCATTTCGGCTTCCTGAAGGTCTGCCATTTCCCCTTCTGCTTTGACCTCCTCGTCCTTTTTGCTTGCTATCAAATCTTTTGTTCAGCTTCTCTTCCACCTTTAGAGCAAACTGATACACATCTTCAATGGTGGTCATTCTAACTAGGCTTAACTCTCGAATGCTTGGTCATAACCCATTAAAATATCGAGCTACCTTCTCCTTATTGGCCTCTATGTGACCCGTTCTGATGATTATCTTGTGAAAATCTTCAGTATATTCTTTCACAAATCTGCTTCCTTGCTTCAACCCTTGCAATTTCTTCAATAGATCTAATTTGAAGTCCACTGGCATGAACTTCTTCTTCAGTTTCTCTACCATGTGATCCCATCTGGTGATATTTCCTTTTCCTCCTCGATTTCTTTCCAACTGGACCTCTTTCCACCAAATATTGGCATGGCCTTTCAGCTTCATTTTTGAAAATTTAACCCGATCTGGGTCCTCTATTTCCTCATACTCAAAATATTCTTCTAGCTCATTGATCCAGTTGATCAACTCTTCTGGGTTCAGACTTCCATAATAAATGGGGACTTCTGCTCTGGGTCTTTTCCCGATCTTTGAAATGGCCCTTATTAGCCACATTTGGTCTTGATCAATTGCTTCTTCTTCCTCTTCTGCATTTGAACCTTCTTTCTCTCCTTCATCCTCACTTTCCTCCCTTAGGTTTAACCCTCTTCTCAACTGCTCTTGTAATGCATCAATCTGTCTTTGGAGGGCTGCCAGTGCATCTCTTCCACCAACATTTCTGCCACCTTGACCACCTCTGACACCACCATGCCTACCAGGCATCACTCTTGGAGGCATCTTTCTTGACCTTGACCCACAACCACGATCCTGGTGTGAACTGCCTCACGATCGGCGATCTGTCCACATGCTCAAGAAAACCCGCTCTGATACCACTTGATGAGGGTGCAACTCGAGACACATAAAATAACCCACAAATAAGAGAATAATTTTATTATTCAGAAAATGGAGCTTCTTACATGCAGAGGATCTCAAATCCCCAAGTTCTACAACACATGCAAGTTATAGATAGCTACAAAATAACACTTTCGCAATATGCGAACTTGTCCCCAAAAAGTTACTCAAAAATACTAGAAACCCACCCATAAATAGAGCTCCTATTTAGTTTGGAGCCAAAAAAAAATTAAAATTTGAGTTTAGGTGGTTTGGCACCAAAAATTACAACTTGAAGTTCAAATTTCAAAAGAACATTTGCAATTGTATCTTCTAGAAAGTGTGCCAACTTCCGGAGGCCATAACTTTTGATCTGGGGCTCTGATTCGCGAACCGTTTGAACCGTTGGAAAGGTGTCAAAGTCAAAAACGCGCTCAAAATTGCTACGCCAATTTTGGCAAGTTTCGGGGCCATTCCGGAAGCTCTAAGTGCCTCAAATCCAACTCAGAAGATTTTCAGGTGCAAATCTGGGAAACTAAAACTGTAATATCTTTCAACCCAAGAATAGAAAATAAAAACCGTAAATTGGGAATTTCATTATGACGAAAAGGGTATCCAAAAATGTAAAAATATCTAAAAAATTATAAACTTGAAATTTAACTATTTTTGGGTGATGCAAGATTGCCCTTACACCACTGGATGCTCCTGCATCACCTTGATGAAAAAAGAATGGTTAAGATGCTGAAGGATGTTAGAGGAGGGACTACTGAAGTGAAAATAGAATTTTCCATGTATAGTGGGAAGATGGATAGGGAAGAAGTGTTGGATTAGGTTGATGCATTGGATAATTAATTTGAATACAAGGACCTGTAGTAGATGAACAAAAGGTAAATTTTGTAAAAACTAAATTGAAAGGCCTTGGACTAACTTTGGTGGAATTATGTACAAGAAGAGAGAGTGAAAAAGAAAAAAATAATTCATGGGATAGGATGGTGTCTAAAGTTAAGATTCAATTCTTGACTAGTGACCATGCAATTTAAGCATTTAGGAAGTTACAAAACCTAAAGAAAAAGCAGATGGATGTCATGGCCTATACAGAGGAATTACATAAATTGAGCATTAGAGAAGGTCATGTTGAAGATGAAGTTGAGAAGATAGCAAGGTATATGAATGTGTTAAGGTTCAATATCCAAGATGAATTGAGTCTTGCCACTCCCAAAATGGTTGAAGAATTTTTTAAGTTGGCTATTAGAGCAGAAGAAAAGTTGAAAAGAAGGAAAGAGAGACAAGGTAGAGGTGGAGGCAACACCTCTAGGGGTAGAGGTTCACTTTCTAACTCAAGGTAGTCCTATGAGGACCAAGAAGATGCAAGTATAGGCCAGGAAAATTTTTTGATCAAAGAGGTGGATTTAAGAGCTTTAGAGGAAGATTTGGAGGACAGTGTATGGGGTAAAAATACCTTCTCATGGAGATGCTACCAATGTAATAAATGTGGCCATCAATCATCGAAGTTCCTAGAGAAACAACATTCTATTTCAACCAGTGGAGAAAAGAGAAACCAAAATGCTCAAGGAGAGGATTGTGAAAGTGTGGGCTCAACATTGTACCATGCTACTCCTGAAGTTGGAGAATCATTAATGGTCAAAAGGAATTTCATCAAAACTTTAGAAGAGAAGGAGCCATCACAAAAAACAATTTTCAAGACAACATGCAAGTGCATGGGTAAGGTATGTAAGGTTGTAGTTGATTCATGTAGTACTGATAATATGGTGTCCATTGAAATGGTTGAGAAACTAAAATTAACTAGAATACCACATGATACTGCTTACAAAGTGTCTTGGTTGAATGCGGGTCGATCTATTTTGGTAAATGAATAAGCTTGGGTTGAGTTCAATATAGGTGGCTAGAAAGATAAGATTCTATGTGATGTGTTGCCTATGGATATATGTCATTTGCTGCTAGGGAGACCATGGCAATTTGATATGCATGCATTGTATGATAGTAGGAACAATACCTATGAGATAAACAAAGATGGAATCTTTTCTACTTTGACTCCATTGAAATAAGGTGATAAAGGACAAACTAAGGTAGCCAATGTGATAATGTTAGATAGAAAGGAATTCATCAAAGTAGAGAAAGGAGAGAAAATGACACTTGCAGCCACTACCAAGCATGGAAACACTAAAACAATATATTTGAAGCATGATTCAATTTTCAAAGGAGATGATATTGAGAAAGTCAAGGATGAACTAATTTTGGGAATGCAAAATTTTTTAAGAAGCATGCTGAGGTGATGATGAAAAGAGTGTTTTTTTCATTATTTTCAAAAGAGGCTTGTGCTCATTCAATTTATGTCAACTTAGAGGTTTTTAAATCTAATCAAGAAGTGGTTAAAGGTGTACACCAATAGATGGAAAAGGTAAGCAACATAGGTAAGGAAATTAAGGGTAAGTTGCAAGAAAATGTGGAAAAATATAAACACATAATGAGAGTGAAACAAAAGGCAGTGCATTACAAGGAACAAGGAGGTGTGGTTATAGGAGAAGTAGCTTTGACAATATTTTCAAATGTACCACACATGGAAGATCATCCAACAAGTGAATAACATCAGTCTCAAGCAAAGAACCAGTCAAGGGTAAGGAAAAATGCATGTTTACAATACTTGATTCATTGCAAGGCATTACCATATGGAAAGGCACTTGGAGATCAATGAATGGTGACATCTAGTATGGTTTTGTTGGAGCATAGTCCTCAAGGGTACTTGAGTTCCTCTTTTGTCTGGGTGTATGGTGCAGGGGCACCTAGTCAACATCATGAAAATAAGTGCTAGTGTTGTTTTTTGTGTTTTTAGTCATGTATTTGGATGTAATAAGGTCTAGTGAGAAAATTTCTAATGGTTTTAATTGATTATAGTCATGTAGGGTAAATTAGACTAAAATTTGTCAAGTTTAGTGTAAATGTTGCAAATGTTGTATTCACAACTTTTTACCTTTTGTTGTTCTTGGATGTTGAATGGTATTTGGATTCAAAAGGTTGTTGGAACCATTTTTTTTTATGTTTGAATTTCAAATATGCCTTGAAAAACTTGAGGCAAGGTTTTGGAGTGGTTGTTGATGTTCAAGCAATACAAAAATTTCATTTTTCTACAATTTCTTGTGTAAATTTGCTGCGACAGGCATTGGTATGGTTTCGTACTGAGGGATTATGATTTGAAGTGCATTTAATTTGGTGGAGACATGAAATAACTTGTTTTCGGTGTTTATTTGGATTTATTTCATCAAGTTTGAAGCTTGTTAGAGACTTTTTCCTGAAAATAGGTTGAAAACCCTAATTTGAGGGTTTGAGAGTGAAAATATGGAATAAAAGACCATTCCACAAGTGGAAATCTCTAAAAATTGGTGGAATGGTGTTAGATAGGCTTTTTTTCATTTTTATTGAGTTGGCAGGAGTAGGGGAGGCAAATTTATAAATTTTTATTTATTCCTAGATAGAAATCACCATGTTTTAGACATGAAAAGATGGCTAGAGGTTAGGGTTTGATAAAGAAGTAAGGAAAAGTGTGGGAATTGGATTGGTGAGCATAGGAAAACTCTAGTAAGTGTTTATAAGGTTTTGGTGAGCTTGGAGTATAAGGAATAAATAAACCCCTATGTAAATAAGCCTAAATAGGCCTAGGTAGGGTTTAGAAGTTTGGTGAATTTGTGGGTGTTTCAATTGAAAAAAATTGTTGTTCCTGACTCTACGTGACCTGGTTGAAGTCTTGAAATATAATTTTATGGTTGGGAGAAGGGGAATCATATATTTTCTTTGTAAAAGAGGCCTAAGTAGGCTTAAGGGCAACATAGAAATCCATTTTAGAAGGTAATGTTATGAAACAAGCCTATACACAAATTGGATATGCTAAAAAAGAGCATAAAGGGTATCGTAGAAGGTATTCCTTTCATGGGTTTGAAGCTTTCTCTAAAAGATATGTTCAAATTTCACTGTTTGGAATGCTATAAAGCAATTTGGGGAATTAGAGAGGAAAAATCCAAGTTAGGGTTTTCAAGGTTGAAAGTTTGTTCAAAACTGATTGAATTGTGATTGTTTGATGATCTCCACCCTACTCTAAATCATTCCTAGACCATGAAATAAGAATGTAATTGGTACAAAGTGGGTGTTCAAGAATTAGGTGAATGAGAATAGTGAAGTAGTAAGAAACAAAACAAGACTTGTGTGCAAAGGTTATTCATAGGTTGAAGGAATAGAGTTTGAGGAGACATTTCCAAAATGAAAATAATGGAGGCTATTCAAATGTATTTGGAATTTTCTACCCACAAATATTTCAAGGTATACTAGATGGATGTTAAGTTTGCATTCCTGAATGGAGAATTGGAAGAAGAGGTTTGCATGGAACAACCGAAGGGATTTCAGTTATTAGATAAACCAGATATGGTTTGTGTTGATGGTGTTTTTATGCACTTCTCAACACAGGCAGTGCTTAGGTGCACTACCTCTCTTGAAAGACAATCTCCCACAATCGAGTTGCAGAACACTATCCCAAGGTCTCTCGGGTGTCAGGTCATGACAGTGCTTAGATACCTCAGTGGTTTGATGTGATTTACTGGAATCACAAGGCGGTCTTACAGAAAATACAAAGTAGGAACATAAAGCTTGAAGTTGGATCTTTGAAAAGGAGTTCCTAGGATGGGAAATTGATATGCATCAGCTGTAGGTTCAAACAGCAGTCTTGGACTCCATCTGGTTGTTAGATTTGGCTCTATAATGCGCAATGAACCTTGGTGTTGTTCAATTTCTAAAAAAAAGGAAAAAGAGCGAAGGGAAAGAAAAGTTCCTAAGTCTGAAGCTTGCTATGAGTAGTGACAATGGAGTTCCTGCAATGGACAATTCCTTAAAACAATATCCCACTTAACCAGGGACTTCACAATATCATGGAAATTGTGCTATCTTCTAAGGGCTGCATATTTTTATCCTTCATCCACTACATACATGCATGAACTAAAGATAAGTGTTTGGGGCAACTTTAAATCAAGTCCAGGCTAACTTTGCACAGCTATCTACCTTCAGCAAACAGTAAAAAGTATGGACTAAGGGATCGTCAACAAAGCAGGAATTTTCACAATCACCAAATAGCATTCCTAAGATTTACCCAAATGCAATAAACAACTAACTAAAAAACAAAGAGATCTAAGCTAAAAATCTAATACTGGAGAAGTGAATCAAATGACATGAGAGAAAACAAGGAAAGGCACCAAGTCAATGCTATTTCTTATAAATTTCTGCAGCATGTCTTTACAACAACTCAACTCTCTTTTTGCAAATGAGAGGAGTCCTCTATTTATAGTTTTTCAAAAGTGAAATGAATGTCCAAGATTCATTCTTATTGTGTGGCCAAGATTCATTACAAAATAGGGTTTCACCTACCCCGAAATAGATTTACAATTTAAAAACATTCTTTGTCCCTTCCCTATTCTGTCATCTAGTGGATGACACTATTGCTCTTTCGTCTTGTAGCTAATTGTTGTTTTCTTGGCTGTAGCTACTCTTCAGGGAGGTCTTCTTCTTTGGTCGGGCTGCCTTCTTGCTCCTCGGAAGCTGCATGCTCTATATACTTGAGGATGACTGCCTCGAGCTTATCTACCTCGAGGATCTCGCATCTTAATGCCTAGTAACTCCACTCTTTGGCATTCTCTTCCAGCCGCTTCCAATCTTCATCATACTTCGAGCCTTGGTCTCTAAACAACTTTGATCGATCGAAGGCACAGGCGGAAAAACTTAGGAATTCCGTGGTGACCTCTCCAGCTGTTCCATCCTTCATCTTCTCCTGGAAGTATGACTTAACTTTCTCGGCATCTATTTGCACCATGGGCATATCATAGCCCGCCATCAGCTTAAGATATTCGGTGCATTCTACCCAGATTTCCTTGATCCACGCAACATCCGGATCCACTCTGCTCAGGATTTACTCCAGCTTGTCCTTTCGGTGGTCAAGATCCCAGCGCCACACGTCCACCAGCCAATGATCTTCTTTCTTCAGCTCTAGCTTCTCTTCCCATGTGCTCTTAGGCATCTAAAGGATGGCCTCAACCTTTGGGAAGGTAGAGTCATAAATTGTAGGGAAGTTGGTGCAGAGCCTCCACATGCTTTCCAGGGATTGGGTTAGGTCCAAGAACTTATTGGCTATCTGCACAACCATGCCAATTCCCACTTTTCCAACGCTCACGACCCGTTGGAACCAATCCTCAGTAATCTTCTCTGAGTTTTTCCTTCTTTCCAGTTTATCTATCTATTCCTTGGAGAGTAACTGCAGCGTGGTTGTAGAGGTAGTGGGCAGGTCATCCACTGAGGACCATTGCTGAATATAATCGGTCAGGGCAGCAACCTATGCCTTGAGCTCATCCTTGGTGACCTTATCCTGTTTGATTAGATGCAACACCGTGGCCACTGACTCCTCCAGATGTTTGACCTTCTGTTCCCTGGTTGCTGTCCCTAGGTCAATTGTAGAGATATTGTAGCTAACTCCAGCCTGGCCAACAGTTGGCGTTGCTACTTGTGCTGCTCGGGAGCCGGAAGCATCCATGGTTATCTTGGAACGGACCTTAGGCTTCTTCTCCTTCTTAGTCATGGTCGGGGATCGAGCCAAGATGGCTTCCAGTCTTGCCCTGGGGTCTTTTAGTACTGGGGTAGTCTTCTCTAGTTGTTTCTCCAGCCAGTCGGGCATAGCAGATTTGTCCTTGGGTGCATCCTGGCTGTCCTCACCCTTTTCAGTTATAGGCAAGACTTCTACCCCCTTTTCCTTTTGGGGCTCTTCCTTCTCCTTGGCAGCTTCCTCCTCCTCCTCGGAGTCTCCATAAAACATGAGGCATTTGACGGGCAGCCTGGTGGACAATATTCGGGTGGGATCTTCTTCCTTAGCTGCCTCTTCTTCTTCCTTCTCCTCTGCAGCCTCGGCCTCGGGGCTCTTCACAACATGGGTCTCGGCCTTCGATAAATCCTTTAGCGGCTGCTCCTCCGGCGGTTGCCCCTCTTCAGTAGATGGCGACTTTTCTGCCTCCTCCCCGATGTTTTTCAGTTGCTGAGCTGACTCCTCCTCAAGATCCTCATCAAATATTTGGATGACCTCCTTGGCACCTGAGCCATCCTCTTCATCCCCGCTCTCGGAAGAGCCTGTCTCTTCCTCCTCATAGGCCACCTTGTCGATGGTTCGATGTTTGTACTCGGGGTGCTCGTGATATTCATCGGCCTCTTCCTCAATAGGCCTCGAGGCCTTCCGTTCCTGCTCCTCCAACTCCTCTGATATTTGCATTGTGGCCTCCATGGCTGGTGGCCCTGTTGGCAGTTGTGAAGGCTGAGCCGTCGCGAAGACTTGGGCAAGGGCTACTTGGAGAGTTGGATTCATCAGTATTTGTGAGAGCTCAGGGGGAAGGTTCTGCATATGTCCGGTGAGGGCCTCAGGCATGGCGGCGAAGGGAATGGGCGACGTAATTGTAGCCAGAGGGAGGGATGTAATAGGTGACATGGTAGCAGAAGAGAAGGGGAAGTGGTCATGCCGGAAGAGGAGTCAACGACGATCACTGACTCGGCCGTGGGCGAAGGGGCGAGATGGATAGAGATGTCCACTGCCGGCAGAGATGAGGCGACCATAGCCCGAGAAGTGGGTGGTGCGCCAGGAGGGGTAGGGAGAAGCAAGGTAGGCTGCAATTCAGTTGTTACCACTGCCTATTTGAGCCTCTTGGGAGATGAGCCTCCCGTGTCTTTCTTTGCTGGCTCTGTGGGGTCGGCAGATTATGCTGTCTCTGTTCCTTTCCTCTTTTGAGACCTAGTGACTGGGGGAGACTTGGATGTCTCACCAGCTGATGTGGTGGCAGCAACGTCCTCCGTGGCACTGGGCTCGCTCTTGAGCGCCTCATACGTTAGGACCACTCCTTGTTGTTTCAGCTGCGCCACCTGCCCATCTACCCACTCCTTAGTGCGCGTTATGATTGGCTGGGTGATAGTATCCAGGTCCTCGACCTCTTGCTCATCCCAGTCTATGGAGGGGATTGCCAGGTTGGCAACTGTCAAGTACCTTGGATGCATAAGGGTGGACTCATCTTCCTCGAGTTGGTCTGGTACCTGGAACAGTTGTACCCTCCTTAGGAACTGCACGGTCATGCGCATGTAGTGCCTCATGTGTACCACCTTGTCATCTTTACAATCAGCCCAGAAGTCTTCGACGTGGTATTTGTGGGCGTACGCTGGCCCCAGTGCCTTTCTGACATGGCCATGTGGGTCCATTCGCGAGCGAGCCGTGTACCAATCAAAGTTATATTCTTTAAGCTCTTTTTTAGAATTGTCGGTGCATTGGGATGTCTGCAGGCGATACAGGCCCTGGCCGAGGGTCATGGGATAAGGGATCCCTGCCATGTGTTTGTTGCTGAAGACTGTCTAGATGTGTTGGAGCTGCCGGGAAAGCTCCAGGAGAATGATCCTATCATTCGGGTACCTCGGCAGTTTGTTCGGCCATTCCGTGAATCCCTGGACATGAATGTAGGTGAATTTGGGGAACTAGATATATAGGAAGGCATACTCCCTTAGGAGCGCCCTGGCGTTGTGGGAGACCCTCCTTTCGAAGTCTCCGTCGATCAATCTGATGATGTGGCCTATGAAGGCGTCATTGACTCGGTAGTACTCCTTCTTGAAGTTATGGTATTGAAGCTGTGGGTACTTGTCAAACGGCTTGAGCCCTCGCCTATGTTCCTAATCCGGTGCCACGAACAGCCCGCTGTATTGCCTCTGGCCCGCCAGGGAGTATACCAAGTAAGAGGTCATGTAGAACTTGGAGCTCTTCTTGATGTTTACAAACTGCTCGTGGAAGCAGTTGCTGATAATGCCTCCCCAGTCGAATGAGGTCTTAGTGTTCACATCCTCATTCCCTCTCAGGATCTGCTCAATGTAATAGGCCATCCACTCTTGGAAGTAGGCGGCCGCTGGGAGGCCCATGACCCTGCTTAACATGGTCACCAGGTCGTGATAGTCTTCACGGAAGTTGCTGCGGAATAGCTCCTGGGGAACCTTTACAGCGCTGCCCCATCTCTCCTTAAGCCAGTAAATGTTAATTGATTTCTTGCAGCCCAACGGATTGGTATCCCACGCCGCCTGACATTGTTCCAAAGTGGGGACCTCCATGTGTGGGAATGTGGGAATGTGGAATGTCTTTGTGATTCCTTTTGGCAACATGTCGGCGAGGATGTTCCCCTCCTTGTCCACGATTGTTCTTGTGTCAACTTGGTAGGCTTTTTGGCAAGCCATTACAAGTTTGGGTGCCATCAGAAAGGGAGGGAAGCTGGCAGCCTTGGCAATTCCACTTTGACGTATTAACCTGGCATTCTTTGTCCTAGGGTCGACCTTGACCCTCTGGGTGAACTCATCTATGTTCACTTGGCCAACGTTTGTATTTGAGATCTCTCTCCAGTCTGTCAAGACCTTCGACCAGAGCGGCTCACCCTGGAACTGAAATTTCATCTGATCCTTATCGTCTTTTCCCCTGGCGGCCCTCCCAGATTTCTTGCCTTTATCTTTATCAGCAGAGGCCCCTGAGGTTCCTATAGCCGATTCCATATATCCTGCAAGCAAAGGGCGAAGTTAGCACAACAAAACATCAACAACGTTAATGTTAGTCCATATTATGAGCATATCATCTAAATAACCATTCAAATACATCATAAATTTTATCCTTAGATGATATCGATTTCATTTTAGAGCATTCGGACAATTCGGGCCTGGAGGGCCGGACTTCCCTGGTAGGAATGCTGCCAGGGAGGGAAAACAGGACCGAAAGTTCCCAGAGACCCCCGCTGGCCAAATTTTGGTATTTTAAGAGGCCCATAATGGAGAACGGCATGATTTAAGACGTGGGTCGAAGTTAGATTCTGATTTTGAGTTGGTTTGGATTGATTTAAGGAACTTCGAAAGTTTCAGGCCAGAAGGCAGTTAAGGGGCAGCCGTTTGGGATGGCGAATAGCGGGCGGAAGTCCGAGGGTTGGGGCCCGCAAGGTGAAAGAACGACCAGCAATGAGGTATTACATTTGGACCAGGCGGCATTCGGAACCCCGGGCCTCGCAGGCCGGGAAGGCGCGGCGCGAAGGCCGCCGCATAATCTTCTACCATTTTGAACGGCGGCGGCGAGGAGAAGACCGGAGCCCGGAGGGCGGGGAGCCGACGGAGGTTCGCCGCCGAGAGTTTTTGCAATGTTGATCAGCAGCGACGGCTAGGGGACCCCCGGAGTCCGGCCCACGGGAGGACGCATGACGACGGTTGCCGCGAGGTGAAGGCAATGGTCGAACGACGGTGGCGGCGAAGGCATCCTCGGGGCCCGAAGACAGGACAGCGGGCAGGGTTCTGCCGTGGACGAAGGCGGCACCGTCACGGAGTTCCGAAGACGGAACTCTGGACGACCGGGCCCGGAGGGTCCCGGGGCATGGCAAAGTTTAGGTTACCCCCAGACGGCCAAGGGAAACAAGGGACCCGGAGGGTGGGCGGTAGACTCGACTTCGCCGCCGAGGCCCCGACTGGCCAAACGACGGAAAAGAGGCAGCGAAACCCTGACATCCGGGGCCCGAGCACACGAACGGACGAAGTCACGGTTTTAATTCAATCGGTTAAAGCGAGATCGGGGTCCGACCGCCACGAGGCAGGATGGCTTGGTTAGATTTTAACGCGGAAAAACTTAACATGCATTTCGGGGACGGAATCCGGATGACCTGGGCCCGGCTAGGGGGACGGCCACCGACATGCAACCATACCCAGGAATGAACAGCGAAAGTGGGGACAGGGCCCGAGGGCCGGTCGCCCTACGTGAAGAATGGCCGCCCAATGGGTGAGCTCCTGATCGACAGGGAGGGCCATTGCAATGGGTTTAGGCAATTTTAAAACATGGGTAAGAGGCGCCGCAGGTTGCCCTTCAATTTTATGCTATTTAATCAATTGTTCATTTAAACGAAATCCTCAAAAATGATCAAAACAATGGGAGGGTAAACGAGGATGGCCTACCTCAGATACGCCAAGCAGGCAGGTGCGGAAACCACTAGGGATCGACGAAATGCGACAGACTTGGACGATCGAGACGCGGGGATTGCAGTGGGCTCCAGATGCTGGCCTTATCAACTCGCTCTAATTCGCAAAGTGAAAATGAAATTGGCGGATCATGCATTATATACCCTATCTGCCATTAATGCAATCATTTATTGTAGGTACGGACGCGCCAAAAGTTGGTGGAATTCAAATTAGGTCGGCGGTGGTGGCAGAGATTCCGGGGCCCGAAGGCTGGAAGGACGCGGCGTAACGGCCGCCGCGAGGATTTGTGATGAGTAGGTGATGGTGGCGATAGGATGTTCAGGGTCCGGAGGGCGGGGAACGGACGGAAGTTCACCACTAAAGACTTCGCTTTGCATGGGTGGCGGCGGTGGCGAGCAACACCCCGGGGCCCGAGGGGTGGGCGACCGCTGGAGAGCCGCCGTTAAAGCTGGCGATCCCTAGATGGAAGTCCGGACGAGGACTTCTGGAGCCCGGGGCCCAGAGGAGCAGGGGCCATCCGGGAAATCCCCGATGAGTTCCGAACGGAAGATGGCAGGGCGGGCTCCGGAGGGCGGAAAGTAGCTCGGGGAATGCCGCAAAGGGGAAACCTGATAAGGGAACCCCGAAGGCCCGGGCCCCGGGGGGCCCAGGGCCGTTCAGAAGCAAACGAAGCCAAAGGAACCCACGAGGCCCCGGAGGGCAGCAAAAAACCAAGAGGGAAAGCATGGTTGATTTTAGGATGAAACCTTAGAGCAATATCGACCACGCGGAACATCAAAAAAGAGGGGCATGCAAAATGAGGCGGCCCTGAAAGACCCGGCAAGGCGAAAGAAAAGAGGGTCCCCGTTCCGAATGGGGAGTGCATGTGCTGAGGGCACAACAAATGGCGACTCCGCTGGAGAATGCTCCAGAGCGTTCTAGGGATAAATATTCATTCAGGACCCAGAATCTCTAGTTTCGCAGACCAGGAGCGGCTTCCAAGGATGAACCCGGGAGAACGAGATCCTTAATTGGGTCAGCTTACATGGCATCTCAGAAGCGTGTGTGAAGTGAGTTCATTCCTTTCCTAGGGATAGTAACCAGGGTTATCACTTCAACTGAGTTGTCGCTATAATCTCATGGATATTGCTCTACTGCCGGCCAGGTGTCCATAGCCCCGGTAGAGTTATCCAAACACCCATACGGTCATTTATTTTCTTTTCAGAGTTTCATTTCTTTTTTTTTTTCTTTAATATTTCACTTCTCTTTTACCATTTAGCTCGACCGGGTAAGCATTGAAGCCTACAATGGGTTTGAGACTGCAGTGGTCACTGGAGTAGACTTAAGATTTGTCACTCACCAGGGTGTCAAAATAACCATAGTACGGCCCTTTAGAATTTATTATTATGTGATTTGTGCAAGATCCGAGATGCGGGTAAGAAGATCCGGCGAAGGGGCAAGTTCTGAGCAGAGTTCAGATAAGGAAATCATTCGCGGATAGCTTTGCAAAGACCAATAGTCTAGAGTGAATGTTTAGCAAGAGAACACAAAGAACGGACAGCAAAATGAACCACTTGTTAAGCAAGCACGACCACCGCAAAGGAGCGGGAAACCTCTTTCGAAAACAAAACTACCAGGATGGAGAAAGAAAAAGGCGACGCAAACAGAAAGAAAACAAGCAAGAAAGCAACTACTCTAACCTATGTATAGGTATTTACAACAAAGAGCTCGAAGGAGCTCAAGCTTGGAAGTAATGCTTGAGATGCTGCCCGTTGACTGGCAACGGGACGTTCTCACCGATTAAGTTCTTTAGACGGAAGGCATTATCTCCCAAAATCTCAGCTATCTGAAAGGGGCCAAGCTAGAGCTTATCGAATTTATTGTGTCCTCCTTTCTTTTCGTGGGCCTTGTCCCAATATAGGACCAAATCTACAATCCTAAAGGCCTTGATTTTGGCTCGGCGGTCGAACCATCTCTTCACTACGCCCTGATGCTTGGCGAAATTTTCTATCGCGTGATTTCAGACTTCCTCTAAATGTAAAAGTTTAGCTAAATGAGCTTCCCTACGATCTCCTCTTTCATAAAAATCATTGATGAACTGAAGAGTAGGAATCTTCAGGTGGATGGGGAATATAGGTTCCAGGCCATAGACAAGGTGGAACGGAGAATCGCCAAGGGCAGCTTTGTGGCAGGTGTGATCAGCCCAAAGGGCGAAACAGAGCTGGGTATGCCAGTCCTTGGGATTCCTATTTAGCAGCTTCTTGATCACAATAATCAAATTTTTATTTGTGGATTCGACAAGGCCATTGCCCTGAGGGTAGTAATTGGATGAGAATTTGAGGGCAATCCCATAGTCAAACGCCCAATTAGCAAATTTTAATGAAGCAAAGGCAGGTCCATTATCACATACCAAAGCATATGGACAACCAAAGCGATTTAGAATGAAACTTTCTAAGAAATTAGTAACTACTTCAGTTGTGCAATGCTTACATACTATTGCTTCCGTCCATCTAGTACAATAATCAGTAGCGGTAAGAATGTACCTGTGTCCCGCAGATGATGGAGGGATTACCAGACCAATGAAGTCGAGACCCCATTGCACAAAAGGCCTTACCTCCAGTACAGGCTGTAGTGGGACAGCAGCATTCCTTTCCCTGGTGGCAGCGGTTTGGCACGTATGACATGAACGAACATGGCAATGGGCATCCTTGAAGACGATTGGCCAATAATACCCTACCCTCAATATTTGGTGTGCTGTAGAAGAGCCCGAGCCATGGCCCGTACCAAATTTATTGTGAAACTCTCTCAGAACGTGTTCTGCTTCCTCCTTGCCAAGGCATCTTAGATAAACGCCCTCATGATTCCTCTTATACAGAATGGAACTCTGTAACATATAACCATTACTTTTCAATCTCAGGGCCCTCTTCTGGACTCCTTGCAGATGCAGCGGACACTTATGATTTAGCAGATAGTAAACGACATCTTGGTACCATTCTCCCGGGGAGACATCTTCAAGGTAGTATTGCTGTACCATGAGTTCAGGTCCAGCCTCTGCTGCTGTTTCGGCCATTGTACGGGTGAGTGCCTGCCCTCTTACCAATTTCATTGGTTGAATCTCCATATCATATTCTTGGAGTAGGGTGACCCACTTAGCCCTCTATTTTCCCAATTCATTTTGCATTAGCAGCGTCTTAACTGTCGGGTCGGGGACAATGGCGAACAACTTATTGCGTAGAATGTAGTGCCTAAATTTCTTCACTCCCCTGACGAGAGCGTACGCCTATTTTTCTATGTTGTGGTAACGTAATTCAACATCTTTGAGGGGGGCACTCATAAAGGTGATCGGATGCTCATTTCCTTCGGCGTCCTTTTAGGTCAACATGCTAGCATAGGAGTGTTCCGAAGCAAATGAATAGATGTAGAATGGCTTCAGATAATCCAGACTGACTAACACAGGTGCCTCAGCAATGACTCGTTTGATTTCTTCGAAGGATTGTTTGGCATCTTGCGTCCATGTGACTTTGGTGTCCTGTTTGAGCATGGCATTGAGAGGTTTGACAATTTCTGCGAAACCTGTGATGAATTTCCGGACAAAGTTGATCTTTCCGAAGAAAGACTTTAATTCCTTCTTGCTGCCCGGGGGCTGAATCTTGAGTAATGACTCAATGCACTCAGGATCAATGGAGATTCCTTGTTCTGAAATGATGTGCCTAAGCAGCCTGCCTTCGGTCACTCCGAAAATGCACTTCTTGGGGTTTAGGGAAACCCTGAATTCCCTGCATCTTTGAAATAATTTACATAAATCGGAGATGTGATCACCCCGCTTCTTAGAGAATACGGTCAAATCATCCATGTAGATGATTATGCACTTGCCAATTAAGTCCCTGAAGGCGATATCCATGGCGCGTTGGAAAGTGGCGCCAGCATTGATGAGCTCGAACGACATTCTTCTGTATGCGAACGTTCCCCACTTAGTGGTGAACGCAGTCTTGTGGAGATCCTCGTATTGCACCATTACTTGATTATACCCGGAGTATCCTTCGATGAACGACATCATCTGGGAACCGTTGACGATTTGCAGCATTTCATACAGTGAAGGCACTGGATAGTTGTCCTTCTCTGAGGCATGGTTTAGATTGCGGAAATCTACGCACAATCTAATCTCTCCATTCTTTTTCCTGACCGGGACCAAGTTGGCCACCCATGTGGAGTGCCTGATGGGAAAGATGATTCTTGCTGAAAGTAATTTTTTCACCTCCTTGTAAACAATAGGTTCTAGCAAGGCATTGATAGGGCGTTGCCGCTGGCGGAATGGCCTTACTTCAGTCTTCAGCGGGATGGTGTGCGTGATGACAGAGGTGTCGTACATTTTCAAATCCTCGTAACTCCATGCCACCACATCATGATATCTCCACAAAGCATCCGTGATTCCCTTCTTTTCTTTAGGCGTACACACTTTGCCAATAAAATATTTTTGGTATCCTCGGCCGTCCCAAGGTTGTGTGCGTTACACTGGTTGCTTATAGCCTCCTTTTTCGTTTGCTGACCCTATTCCCTGATCTGATCTAAGTCAAATACGCATTTCAGCTGAACCATACCTCTAGGGATAGTGTTGGTTTTCAGATTGATAACCCCCTCTATGTCCAATTCAGCCTCTTGTGGATTAGCTTCGTCAATTATTTGGGCAGCGAAAACGTTGGAACTTGTGATGAACTGGAGGATATGTTTATCATCATTGAAGACCTGCAGGTGAGTGACATTATCCAGGACCGATGGTGTGGATGCCAGCTCAACGGTGAATTTTTTGAGCCCAAACAAA
>VDFB02193867.1:99527682-99567013 GCA_007258455.2 Sequoia sempervirens
TTAAGGATGTAAAATTAAATTTGTTGAACTGTCCCCACCATTGTACTATTGTTATTTGTTGTATTGCAACTTTTTACTGCATTTTTATACCTATAAAAAATATATCCCAAAAATATTTCCATTGGGAACATGTTCCTTAGAGAAATGAAAACATTGTTTTTAAAACTTGCATTAAAAAGAAAAGACGCAACAAATATACACACACTCACTCAACAACCAGTCAACCATCATGTCAACAAATAAGAAAGAAAAGCATATCCAAAATGACAGCCTCCTTCACCATCACCAGCTCAGGCACAAAAAATAGTAAAAATGCATGACCTTGTGAATTCTTCAGAAGCAAAAATGATTCGTTTAATGAATCAGATTTTCCTCAAAAGACTACAACTGGAGAGGAACCGAGGAAATGGCAAAGATCAACTAGTGACTTTTCCCAATAAGCACCACAAATCCATTGCTGTTTAAGACAATTAGCGACTAGGCAAGAAATCCAACTTTAAAACATTTGGTTGAAATACAGACGAAATCCACCATTAGGGTTTGGAAATCCATCACGATTTTGCCACAAACAGGGTAAGTGAACCAGTGCCATTGTCGTAATGGATGTTATTACTAATAACACTCTTCAAACACCACAAAATAGCCAAGAAAAATATCAAACCCTAAGAAAACAAATGGATTTGGAGGACAATAAATATTCAAAACCTAGGCCAAAGAAGATTGAAATCATGACTTTCTAAGAATTTAATGATTTTGTTACATTTCAAATAGCACAGTTTATGGTAAAATCCATAATAATACCAAAATTAAGGCCACTTCGTGGAGTGCTCCTCCTCCACTTAGATGTTTTCTAAAACAAATTTTGTTAAATAAAACACAAATGTGAAAATGCCTAGGTCTAAATTAGCATACTAGAATCACCCATCTTTAAAATTGACGCAGAAATTACTCTCCTTGGTCTTTTTTCCATTAGCAGATTACTCCCCTTGTCTTTTTCCCATTAATAAAGCCACCATTACTCAAAGCACAAAAAGTTACAATCATTTGAAATCAAAGTAGACCTTGAAAAGGACCTCTTCAAACATAGATATAATGAAGAAATGGATTTATTTTGATTGCTAGATTAGCTCTCTCCTCCAGATTTAAATAGTTTTAAGTGTAAAATTGTCATCCTGCTAAAAAGTTAGTTATAGGTATAGAATAGCTCTGTAGAAATAAGGTGTTATCTGTTGAAACAGGGCAATTTCCTCTCCTAACTTAATGCCAGAAAATACCCTCCTACATATGTAATTAGAGCTTGCTTTTCCATTTAATCTGGTTGCATAGCCTTGGTGCACAATTAACTTAATGTGAATTGTAGTGAACTTTAAAACTAACAGACAACTAGCATACGCACAGGCTATAAATTAAATAAGTATATTCCTTAGACTATAGATCTTTTTTGGGCTAGAAAAAAAGGGAATTTTATAAAACCACAAGTTTTAAGGCAAGAATTGATCGATAAGAGCACAAAAAAATGAATAGAAAGAATGGTGATTAAGATAATGATCTTAAAATAATGATAATACTCATATTTATTTCTTTGGCAGTTCTATGTACTGTCATTGTCGAGTATGAGAAAACTGAGGTCCAATTTGTTGTAGCTCGAACTTTTTGATGGATCCAACAATATCTTTTAGAGTACCATTGTATGTATATGGAATTTCTTTGAGCATTGTGATGATTTTTTTATGGAGGGCTTCACAAACTACCAGTAGGGCTTTGTTTTGCTAGAAATGGTGCTGTGATGATGGTAATAGTAGACCAAGATCTTGTGCCAAAATGGGAGCTTTAGAACTAGGCACGTAAATGGAGTAATGCACAAGATAAGGTATGAATTGTTTTCTCTGGTAGGCATGACTGCAAAATGTGGAAGCACAGACAAACCGAGTGAACTGTTTGACCAAAAAACTCATATGAAATGAAATTGATACATATAAACATTTTCAAACCCTAGCTTAAAATTCATAAACAAAATATGTGTAAACACCAGAGTAGATTGGCATTTTGCTTCAACAATTTTTTCGGATCAAAATGAATGTTTAAAAAAATCCCAATATCTTGAGTTTTTTAAGGTAATTAACGAAATATAAAAATCTCACTTTTTTGTATTAAAAAGACTTTGATACATATACATATTTAAAACCCTAAAATTTAAAAATCACAATTTGAATATGTGTAAACATGTATAACAACTTGGCAGTACCTAGAACCTAGAACCCCTACATGGTAGTACCTAGAATCATAATCTTGGATGTTTGGACACTTCCTTGCCTGCAGTACCCACAACCCCTACTTCTTGTCATTAAGTAGCTCTCGCGTCGGTCTATAACTCTTAAGAAGAAGCCACCATTTGTTAAACACACAAAAAAAACATAAATATTAAACTAGATGCCTCAACAAAGAGCATATAAGACTGTGACATGCAATAATAGACAATAGAAACAAAGCCCAGATAAAAAAAAAAACAAAAATATAAGGTTTCCCTAGAATGGAGCAACCCCAATGCCTCACTTTTTCCTAGACTATCTTTGCAAGACGATCCTTGGTGAAGAAACTGTCACTACCATGTTCTTAGCTTCTGAAGAAGACCCACAACCTACAACTTTCATAAAAAGAGAGATGCCTATAAAATGAAGTCCAACTGCCATAGCCATGAAAGAAGAAATGGTTAAGTGAAAAGAACAAGAACCAGTTGCCACAATCAGGGAAGAAGAAATGCAAATAGTAACTTGTCGTGCATTTTCCTACGCTTCCAGTAGCTTCCACTGTACTGTATCCAACAAATACATTTAATATCAAAATATTTTCCCAATCTAAAATTTATTTATGTCTCTCTATTTTCCTAATTTTCTTAAACAAAAATGATTTATAGAGCTACTCCCACCAATAGAAAAAGAGACAAATGTTAATTTTCAAATATAAAAAATAAATTTAAAAATTCAAACTATACAAATAAAAAATAATATGTTAAAATAATTGCATATGATTGGTTGATGCTGCATACCAAATGCATATAGCATGAATGCAATAGTAACCTGTCTTATGACAGGAACTAATAACTATTTAACTTTTTTTTTTTTATGGAGGTCATCTATAAATTATTAGTAGCTACCTGATACGGGAGAAGGAGCCTTCTTGGGTTGAACCTCTTCGGCTAAGAGTCAAGGACTGAGGGGTATCCATTCCACCAAATTTGTCTGAGGCACGATCCCGACCTCATCCCTTTTTCGGTGTCGGAGCCTTTGCACTTAGCGAGACTTGATCCTTGGTGGGCTCATTTAGAACCTTTCAACTTCACTAGTAGACCAAAGACCTTTTGAAATGAAATTGTCTGTAAGATAGCCCTCAAAATGCAATTGGATTGTTTAAATCATATTTTATTAGTGAAATTGACCACAATTGCTCTTTGATACATTTGACATGCTAACACAACAAGAAAATCAAACTGGCTTCAAATCATAGTTAAAAACATTAATGATTCATTAACATAATGAGTAATGAAAGTTAAAGAATGTAAATGTTAAAATATTTTATAAAATATGTGAAGGCCTTAAGTTTGCACCAAGAGGCAATGTCTTCCACACAATAGGTATTTTTGGTGCACCAAGCAAACTAGGCGGTCAAATGGCCCACTTAGGTAGGGGTCCCATGAGGGGGGCTTAAGCTCTATGGATTATGATCAAATTCGAAAGAAAAAAGAATAGTGGAGTAATAATCATTTATTTAGTCATTTTTATTTGTCTAGTATTAGTCATTTATTTATTTATTTAGTCATTTTTATTTATCTAATATTAGTCATTTATTCAGTCGTTTATTTAGTCATTTATTTAGTCATTTAATTGTGATTTTACCCAATGACCAAATTAGTCACTTATAAATGACCAAATTAGTCATTTATTTGCCAAATTCTACTAGTGATAGTCATGTGACTAAAATTTTTAGTCAAGTAGTCATTTATTTGCCAAATTCTACTAGTGATATTTTTGAGCTCAAAAGTGTTATATTCTTTGCATTGAATGATTTTAAAGGGGCCCTCCTATAGGCTATCAAATTTACCATGCTGACTTGGCTTAGTAGCCCTTTTATCATACTTTAGCACTAAGTCTCTGCATTTTAGACCTTGGTCGGAAGCCTTCTTGTCAAACCACCACTTGACCACTTGTTGATGATTTGTCATGGCTATTAGGGAATTCTCCCTTTTTTCCTATACTTCTAATAGTTCAACAAGTCAAATCTCCATGGCATCATTTTGTTCTATCTCAAGAGATTTCAACAATTGTAGTGTTGGAATCTCCATGGATATAGGTAGTAGCACCTCTTTCCCATATTCCAACTCATAAGGTGAAGTCTTAAGGACTTACTAAGGAGTTATGCGGTTTTCCCAGAGCGTTGCTTGAAATCCATTCCCTCTGGTGTTCTGAACTAATCATTTTAAGGAGTCGAACTAGGCTCTTGTTTGTTGACTTCGCTAGGCCATTTCCCTGTGGGTAATAGTTTGATGATGTCTTGAGGAATATGCCATTCTTCAATGCAAAGTGACATACCTTTGTGCCTAAGAAAGCTCTGGCATTATCTATAATGATAGTTTTTATAGGGCCAAACCTTGTCACTAGTTCCTCGAGGAAATCTACAATCTTTTTTTTTGTTGCACTTTTAAGGGGAACAACCTCCATCCACCTTGTGAAGTAATCTGTGGCGATCAAAATCCACTTGTGTCTAGCACTAGAAACCAAGTTGATCATTCTGATGAAGTCCAAGCCCCATTATGTAAATGGTTCATCCGCCGCTATGGGTTTGAGGGGCATTATAGATTTCTTCCTTTTGTCAATAAAGAACTAGCATTTTTTGCAAGCCTTCACCAAAGAGTGGGAGTCATTAAAAAGTGTAGGCCAATAATAGCCAACACGCATGATTTTAATGGTGGTGGTCTTAGCAAAGAAATTTCCACCCACAACGCTATTGTGGAATGCATGAAGGATTCTCTGTGCTTGCTCCGAAGTGATGCATCATAGGAGAACACCATTGAAATTCCTTTTGAGAAGGACTCCCTCTATTAGTGTATATCTACAATTTTGCAGCTGGTAATAGTTCCTTTTTTGGGATGAGAGACCTAGTAGATACTTTCTGGTTTGCATGAACCTCATTATGTCAATCATCCAACTATCTTTTGATTCTAATTCATTTATCAAGATGAGCTCTGATTGCTCCTTTGCGGCAGGTATCTCCTCATTTTGTGCCATGTACTCACACAATCCTCTTCCTTTAATAGTTTCAGTAGGTTTGACTTTAATGTCATATTCAAAGATCTTGGTGATCCAATTATCCCTTTTTTCTGTGATCTCCCCTGCCATGATATATTCACGCACACTAGAATGTGATACATATATAAGCACCCTATTACAAAAATTAGATGGTGAAATTTTTTAAGTCCCTTTACTATTGCAAAGGCCTGCCTTTCAATGAAATTATAATTTTTCTCATATTCCTTTAGGGTATGGGAGTAGAACGCCACTGGATGTTCTCCTCTTCCTTCATTGTCCTTTGGGGTTAGGATAGTAGTGATACTGGACACACTACTAAACACATACATTATAAAATCCTTGGATTGATCTGGGTTAACCAACATCGGAGCTGTGGAAATAGCTTTCTTGACCTTTTCAAAAGCTTCCTGAGCTTCGGTCATCCACTTGAATGTTTGATCTTTCTTCAGCATCAAGGTGATCGGCCTAATTATTCTCGTGAAATCAAAATAAACTTGCTGACAAAATTGACTTTTCCTAGGAAAGACTGAACACCTTTCTTATTTATTGGAAGGGGAAGTTCTTTGATAGCCTTTACTCATTCGGAGTCAATTGAAACACCTTCTTTAGACACAACATGCCCCAACAGCTTACCCTGTGGTACTCTAAATACACATTTCTTTGAGTTTAGGGAAACTCTGAATTCCTAGCACTTTTGAAAAACTAACTCTAAATGATCAAAATGATCATCCTTAGATTTAGAGAACATAATAAGATCATCCAAATAAATTATAATAAACTTATTGATTAGTTCATTGAATGCGATGTCCATCACCCGCTAGAATGTCACTCCTGCATTCGATAAACCAAAAGGAATTTTAGCATATGCAAATGTTCCCCATTTTGTGGTGAATGTAGTCTTGTGTTGATCCTCTTCTTTCAATCGGATATGATTGTAGCTAGAGAAACCATTCAGCAGAAAAAACATTTCCGATCCTGCAACCGTTTGCATGATTGACTCCATTGAAGGCAATGGATAGTGGTCCTTTAGGGATGCTTTGTTTAGGTCTCAGAATTCCACACACAAACGGATATCTCCATTCTTATTTCAGACTGGGACTAGATTTGATACCCAAGTACTATGCTTGATTGGGAAGACCATGCGCGACCCAATGAGCTTAGTTAGCTCTTGTGCCATTAGTGCTTCAATTTTAGTGTTGACTGGCCTCTATTTCTACTAGACTGGTTTTGCACCTTCTACTAGCTAAATAGTGTGCTGAATGATATTAGTATTATACCCCTCTAGATCATCATAGGACCAGGCCACTACTCCATATTTTTTGCAGAAACTAATGAGTCTTTCCTTATCATGGTGCAAGAATTTTTTGCCAATTTAGAGATTCCTACCATTAGAGACCTGAAGGTCCACATAATCACTTTTGTTTGCTACGAAATTTTGTTTATCATTTCGGGCATCATCAAAATCAAAGAAGTTTTTGAGAGTAACCAATCCTTTCAGAAGTTTATTATATTTGAGTTGCATAATTTATCCTTTATAAGCCTTGAAAATATTTTGTTGAAGCTGATTAGTGAACTCCCCTGAGTTCTGGATAAACGAGGTGATGTGTTCATCACTTTCAAAAACTTTCCAACTTTGATCATTGTTAGGGATTGCTAGTCGAACAAGTACTCGTACTGAATGTTCATTATGAAGAAGGTCAGAGATAGGATAAAACTAAGCACCAATCATGACCATGTGATCTACATTGCTATTTTTCCTCGGGGAATAGTCTTGATGTTGAAAGCTTCAAAACCATCAATCAGTCCCTAGACTTGGTGCTGATAGGATCTCATTTGGACATTCTTTGTCACCGAAACTCCTTGGACTTGGTTAACTACTAGTTCAGAATCTCTGAACACAATTAATTTCTTATTGCCCATTCCTTCTGCAAGGAATAAACCTTGAACCAATCCTTCATATTCAAACTCATTGTTTGAACAGGAAAAATGAAAGTGAAAAGACCTCAACAATTTTTCATTTTGTGGGGATATTAGATATATCCCTGCTCCAACACCCACTTTGCTTCTTACTCCATCAAAATAAAGTGTCCATAGCTCATTTTCTTGGCTACCTTTAGATTCTTTGGCAACCCTTAGAAGCACTTAGTCTTCATCATAAATTACATATGTGCCCAATCCTATAGCATGATAATTTCCAAAAAGATCATTGTCTATGTGTCCACTCAATAGAGCATCTTCTTTATCATTTTGATCTCTGCACACCTTCTCTTCCTCTAGCAATTCAACGCAATACATTTCTTGGTTGGTGATAGAGGTATGTGTGGCTTCAAAATTGATCAAGGCTTCATCCACTACATGTTCAGAATGTAAAGCCTCCGATTCTATCTTCTTTTTTGTGCTGTGTTGGGTCCTAAGTATCAGATGTGACCAATCCAAGGATATATATCTGCCCACCCTTGAAGTAAATTCTTGGGATAGACAAAGACCAAACATAGGAGGAACATCTATGATCACTGTGTCCTGTAGGACCATGATACTAGGAAAAGCAAATAGAGTCAAAGGAAGCCCTTTGATGACACCTATGGTCTCAAATTTATTCCCATCAATCTACATTACCCCTCTTTTCAGAGGTTTGTAGTTGAGTCCCAAAGCTTCGGCTATTTGTTTAGGCATAACCATGGTACTAGCACCAGAATCAATCATAGTGTTGTCCAATAACTTCTTTCCTATAATAAGAGTCAAGAAGAAGGGCTGAGGTTTCAAATTATTCATGTCCTCGATAGGGGATTCCTTTGTATTTTTTACAAGGACTTTAGCTAGCAGTATTTGATAAACAACCTTTGTTCTAGCAAATGACCTTGTTGGTGCTAGGTTCACCTCTTCTTGAAGCACCTTCTATAATAGTGTCTTTTGTTCTGGGATGGATAACATGTCCCATAGAGACACATTGGCAAATGATTTCTTCAATTACGCTACCACATTAAAAGGTGACAAACTCAGAGGTTTCCACTCCTTGGTTCTTGCTATAATTATTTCCTTCCGTGGTTGAGAAGGCGAAGGGACGGTTGAAGCACTAGGAATTTGATTGGAAATGCATTTGAGTTGTGAGCTATCTAGATGCAAAACAACTGATTCATCGATGAATCTCCTCTTTGAGCGTGTGTTATAATCAAACTACACTTGCGGTGTTTTGGATGTGAATGCGTCATTATAAAACATCGTTTCTTCTTCCTCCATCCAGGAGAAGAGTGCATGATCAGGAGCAATATTAGATTCTCGTTCTAAAGATATTACTTGCATTTGCACGGTAAAAACCACACTCTCTATTTGTGGTGAGGCATATACATAACCTCCATTTTTCATTTTAGTGCCTTAGCTGCATTGCTCTACCACATTTTGTTGTAAGTTTCCACGTGGATAGTTCTAGAGCATATGCGCATCACTGCAAGGGAAACACCATGGATTGATATCATCAATAAGATTGTTCTGCCCTACGGTTAATTCCCTACTTGAGCTTGGCAATGCGCTTGTCAGTGGAGTAGGCACCGACACCATTTGGTTTGTAGTTGGGGCTGGTGGATTAGCATGAGGCATGCCTTGGTATTGATTCTGCTGATAAGAAGACTACCCACCTTGATAGTTTTGATATGTAGGCTTCAGAGGTGTTGCTTGGTTCTGCTTAAGAGTAGTTATATCATTTTCCATAGTTTGTAACATCTCTTTGAGGTTTCTCATTTCATCTTTGGAAGAACCTAATGTAGAAGCCACATTTTGTGGGCTTTTTGCATATGTGTACATTGAATGGGCAGTTGTGGGTGCACTAATTGACGTGACCTCGTGCCCAATAATCAATATTTCAAGAAATATCGACATAATAGGTCAAGGAGGAAATTTTTCGTAATCTATTAAATGATTTTTGACTTTGATAGCGATACGAAAAGCATCTAGTAGAGTAGCCCCTCCCAAAGACTTGATCATTATGGAAATGTTAGAATTGATGGACTTTAGATAAAATATAAATGCCAACTTAGGAGTCAAGCATATGGTAACATGAATCCTCTGTAAACTTGTATGAAATTGGGCATTAAAGTCCGTCAGAGCCTCCTAGGAGGCTTATTTTATGACAGATAGTTGATAATACAATGAAGAACGATCTCCATCATTCAAGAGCCTCTCATAGAATGGATCTTTGAGCTCATCCCAAGTGTGAATTTAATTAGGTGTCAGTGTTTGATACCAATCCAGCGCCTTGCCTATAAAAGACGTGGTGAGAAGCCTTAGGGCTACATTCTGTGATGTGATCCCATGTACCAGACATACGTCTACCACATCCTACAAATGTTGAGCTGGCATTCTTGAGCTATCTCCAATAAACTTCGGTATAGCTTTCATGGCTGAAACTAGGATAGCGCCCTAGACAACGGGTGCTATTGGGGCTATCAAGGGACTTCCAGTGTCCCATGCTACGTAGTTTCTATTAGCGGTTGAAAAAAATGGTAAGAGGAAAGGGCGACAGGAATAGAGTGGTTACCAGCTGATTTGCGACCTGAACTGTCCCTAGTGGAGATACTAGTAAACTAGGGTTGCCTGCAGTTTGGGATCTAGTTACAGGCCGATGGCTCATACATCCTTCTAAAATGTAATTTCATTTAAGCTCAGCCCCATGGGGCATGCTAGAAAAAGAACAAACCATTGACACCAAAATTTGATGAGGTAACAGAGTCTTATGGGAAACTCAGTTTAAGGGGGACCTCTTATGCTAAACTAAGTAACCTCTGAATTTTAAGAGAAGTCAACTTCTTCTATAATGGGGTTTGGAAAGGGAAAAGGAAACATATATAGTAAAATAAAGTCTAACCTAAGTCAATGCACCAAGATTTAATGATGGGCACGACAAATCATAGATTTAAGGGCTTGAATGGTGTTGTAGTGTTCCAAAACATCAGAGACTTAAGATTATAACATAGACAATTCATTCATTAACATAAAATAACATTGCATACATTCCTACTACCAAGAAGAGTCCTTAGACATGATCTAGGTAAGCAAACTTGCATCCAACATATATAGAAGTTCTCAAATGAAGTGTCAAGACAATAAAAAGCACAGTTCACAGTTTGATCAAATAGCATGAAAAATAGAAAGGCCGAACAATTGGCATAGTTTGAGAGGTTTTTTGCAATTAAATAAAATAGTAATAAAGGCCTGTTATTTTTTATTGAAACCAACATGTTTCTTCCAGATTCTAAACCCTTTTCTCATCATAGAGGAAAGTATATATAACATGAAAAAAAACCTCCCACCGCCTTGGAGAGCAGTAACAAAAAAGATCTCACAATCCCTAGCAATGATTCCTAAATCAAAATATTCCCAAGGCTATTACAATAGGATCGATCCATAACAAAGCATCCAATCATCCCAGGCATAGGTGCATCATCTGCAATGATGGCGGTGGTCCCAACTAGGCCTAATTAGACAAGGATTACCCTCCTAATCGAATGATGATGACACACAGTAGCCA
The DNA here is from genome assembly GCA_007258455.2 of Sequoia sempervirens. Classification (NCBI taxonomy): domain Eukaryota; kingdom Viridiplantae; phylum Streptophyta; class Pinopsida; order Cupressales; family Cupressaceae; genus Sequoia; species Sequoia sempervirens. Next base: position 99,538,507 of record VDFB02193867.1, read on the forward strand.
ATAGCCTCATTCGGTTCATGTAATCCCTTTCCTTTATAGGAGATCCGTTGGTTAGGCACGTGGTAGCCTTTTGTTGCCTGCATGAACCTTTCTCCCTTCGCCATAGAGGATTTTCATTAAGGCTACACATGTCAAATGAGTATATCCTTCACCAACAATGGAGGGAGTGATTGTCAGCCAAGCATAAAAGAGACGTGTGGCAGCCTTTCCTTGCCCATGATTGCTAATTCATTTCCGTGCTAAAGGATTTGTGAACATTAGACACATAGCTAGTGTATACTATAGTCAGCAACCATGGGGCCCACCAGCACCTTTTAGAAATGAGGGCTTCATGGCAAAATTTTGAAGCTTGATGAGGCATCAAGGAAACAAGAACCAAAAGTATTCTATAGCCGCAACATGTGGAAGTACAATAGAGTTTCCTAAGATCCGAAGGGAATGCTGCTACTTGAAGTTGCGAAGAGTAGACATGTGGAGCAATAGATCAAAAGCTTGATAAAAGGCTGAGCAGACTTTGCGATGTATAGGCCGGTGCATAGAAAAATAAACCTGAAGGGAGCTAGTTAAATATTTATTAATAGTAAATAAAATACCCTTGGGTTTTAGCTTCACACCTCTTGTTACCTCTAGAGGCTTTGGCAAGATAAGTGGCAGAGGCTTTGGTAGCAGTGGTGGCTTTGGTGGTAGAAGCCGTATTGGTGGTGGTGGTTCTGATGGAGGCCATGGCAGTGGCTTCTGAAGCGGAGGTGGCTTCGGTGGATGCCCTACTAATGGTAGTGGTCCTGTTGTTGGTTTCAATGATGGTCACACCAGTGGAAGATCTAGTGGTAGCTCCAATGGTGGTTCTAGAGGGGTTGCTTTGGTCCTATATCTTCTAATAACCCTATTCTGAACACCCTTCTTTAGAATATGGGTAAGATGTAGAGCCAGTTGATGATTCTCTCCCAAGCCTCTGCCTAGTCTATCTTTCAACCCTTCTTCCATCATAGCCTATTGTCTGTAGCAATCCTGAACACTCCCTTCCCTCAAGGAATGGAGATTCATAAATTTGAAAAATATGGTGGTAAAGAGGACCCGTAGACACACATGTCCACCTTTAATGCCTTATGTACAATTTTTTTCCATCATGACACATTGATGGCCAAACTATTCCCTCGATATCTCAAGGTCACAACACTTGAATGGTACTATTCCTTTCCTGATAACTCCATTTTATCATTTGACCAACTTGTAAATAAATTCCTATGACAATTCCAAGTAAACATCACACTAAAGATGACCTTTTCAGATCTCATTCGATGTAAGCAAGGAGAAATGAAAATCACTGATTTCATAGCGCACTATCAAGCACTCCTTTCACAAATCTTCTATTAGTTTCCCAATTCTAATGTACAAAAGGTATTCATAGGGAACTTGCAAAGGCCTTGGAAAGAGAAGGTTGCCCTAATGAAATACCCTTCTTTCATGCATCTGTGTGCAACCCTACGAGAGTACCAATAGATGGTGGTTCAGTTCAAGGGATCATGCTCACACTCTTGTTCTGAAGGAAATTCAATCGTATCTATCTCCAAGAAAGTTAAATTTGTTGTGAATGTAGTAGCCACTACTAATGATAATGACCTTAGATGCAACAAAAAATTCACAAAGATTTCAAAATCTTATTCTTCCATCTTGTAGAAGCTACTGAAAGATAAGATTGTAACCTTACCGAACCCTAAGCCTTTGAAGGATCCTTATCCTAATTGGTATGATAGAAGAACTTATTGTCAATACCATCAAATTAATGGACATGATATCGCATGTTTCATACACTTGCATCATGAGATACCAGACCACATCAAGGATAGTATTATTCATCTCAATGGGAGTAAACAAAATGCTAACAAATCAGTGGCGAAGGCTAATAGTGAATTGCAGATATACATGGACCCATTTCCATCACATTTTGCTAGCATGATTATCGATCCCACTAATTCTATTACTCAACTTGAGGCCTATGTTAACATGCTCATGGTAACTTCTACTACACAACCTACACTTAGTTTGCTAGATATAACATTCATGTCACATGACTTTCCCTTGTACAACAAGCCCTCTCCCCTGTACATTCCCGCTCGCCTCAATGGTAGCATTGTGACAGGGGTCCTAGTAGATCCCATGATCCAAGTGAATGTTATCACAAAAGTATTTTTTTTATTGAATTCATTATAGAGAGAAGAGTATGAAGAAAAAAATTCCACCATTCACACACATGAAGTTTCTTTTCTTAAACTGTATGGATCAATAACCCTGTCCATCCTAATGGGACCTAGGGCCATTCACATTATTTTTTATGTTATACCGAAGTCAAATTTATTTAGGCTAAAGCTAGGCATACCATGGCTAGATTCCATGAATGGAATCACTTTCATTTTTCAAAAATGCTTAAAGTTCTCCCACAAAGGTGTCATGCATGTGGTGCATGACACTGGATACCAGCCCTTGGTGTCCCATGCTAGATATTCATTAGATCACTTTTGTCCTACCCTAGTCACCCCACTTCCTCCAAGGACAAACCTACTTTACAAGAATTACATGAACTATAAGAATAGGGGTAAGGGATAGCCAAAACTAACCCTTCCTATGGTACAACATTCGGTTGCCTCCTCTTCCTGAGAGGAGAAGGAGAAGATCATATCGGTTGCCTCCTCTTCTTGAGAGGAGAAGGAAAAACCCACACTGTCTATTCCCTCTTCCCATAAGGAAAAAGAGAAATCTACACCCACTATCCCTCCTTCCCATAAAGGAAAGGAGAAGGTTAAATTTCCTTGGGTTGCCTCGTCCTCTCCCCTCTCTTGGAAATAGTACTAGATGAGCAAGCTTGGTAGTTATCCCTTGATTTTAATGGTACCTACTTGGCGTAGGCCCAAGATCAAGATATTTGATCTCCCTAATGAATACCTCAGATTGTGGTATTACTTGTATGGAAGGAGAGGTTCCCAAAAGGAATTTGATCCATGGCCTCCTACTATTCATACTCCGAAGGCATTCAATAGGAAAAGGCCTGTTGTTGAGGATCTTGAGTCAACTCCTCTTGCTCCCTGTTTGAGATTTTGTTCCTCCACCAGAAACAACTATAGTGCACATTTCCATGGTTGAACAGGATACTTCTATTCCTTTGTAGCCTCTGACCTCCAGTTCAAAGAGTTGAAGAAACTACCTTTTATGAGCGTGCAAGCTCTGGAAAAAGGCTCTTGTAGCTGAGTAGGCCACCTTATAGAGGAAGGAAGAAGAAGTGATCACCCCTCTACCTATGCCTTCCACTATGTCCTCTCTCATTCCCTTTGTTCTTATTTAGCCTAGTTTTGTCTCACCTCTAGTTCCTACTACAAGTGCACTTGACCTTAAAAAGGTGTAGGTGTTTATTGCTCCTTTGGTGGAACCACCTTTGCTAATGCCCCTTCTAGATCTCTCACCTTTCCCAAAACCTGTAGACATGATGAACACCTTGGTGGTGTCTACTACAGTCTCCTCCTCCTCCTCTTCATCTATGGTGATTTTAGTTTCCCTGATGGAGAAAAAGGTGGAGTATGGTCCTTCCAACAATGGATGATGTAAGAGGAGCCCACATTCTCTGAAAGGTGGTCCCACGTTGACTTGTTCTATTCTGGTGATAGAATAGGTCCTAGATTCTATTGGTGTGTGGCAACTGATCATGCTATACTATATAGCCCATGTATATTGTACACCCCGACATGTATCCTCACCGGGGTCCGGGGCCAGGTTGAGCCCCGAGTGGGGTTTGAGGGGTGGCAGCCCCCAAAAAATGGGGGTTCGAGGGCGGTAGCCCCCGAGAAAAATTTTCCTCCTACTTTTTCACGTCATCACCGAAAAAGGGTAAGATCAATGAAAAAAGCAAAATATGATTTTGTAGAACCCTAAATCTGGAAGCTTCTAAGCTTGTTAGAAAGGGGTTTGGTTGGGTATTATAGTATGATGAAAAACATGATTATTCACAAGATTATAATAGGGTTTTTCACTGGATAATAAAAGTATTGGATGGCTACGGTTTGGTGGATGTAGCCCAGATTGGGTGAACCACATTAAATTCTTTGTGTTATGATTTATTTTGTGTATGTTTTAGTTTCTCTATTTTATTAATTAAATCTATATTTAATTGATAGATATCTATCATCTCCAACCCTAACAAGTGGTATCAGAGCGAGTTGTGTTTCAATTATCGTCTGTAGGAAGGTCTTGTGGTTGAGTGGGAGTCTCATGGTTGAGTGGGAGCAATGGCAGATGAGGGTAAGAAGGTTGAGAAGTTTAATGGGCAAAACTATCAGTTATGGAAGATGCAGATGGAGGACTATCTCTATCAGAAGGATTTATGGCGGCCATTGGAAGGGAAAGCAAAGAAACCCATAGCAATGTCAGATGAGGACTGGGAGATCTTGGATAGAAATGATCTTGGCAGTATTCATTTATGCCTGGCACAATGGGCATTCAATATTACAACAACAAAGACAACTCAAGAGTTGATGGAAACCCGTGAAGTTATATGAAAAGCCTTCGCTTCAAATAAGGTATTTCTTATGAAGTGTTTATTTAATATGAAAATGGTAGAAGGTGGGTCATTCGATCATTTGAATGAGTTTAATACGGTCACCAAATTAACTCGTAAAAGTAAACTTTGATGAAGAAGTTAGGGCTCTTTTGATTCTGTGTTCTTTGCCGAAAGCTGGAATAGCTTAGTAATGGCTGTTAGCAATTCTATTTCTAGTTTGAATACATTGAAGTTTGATGATGTTGTTGGTGTTATTTTGAGCTAGGAAATTTGTAGGAAAAGCTCAGGTGGAACATCCACATCAGGCAGTGTTTTGAATGTAGAAATTAGGGGTAGAACAAAGGAGAGAGGAAATAATTCTGAAAATCATGGGAAGTCACAAGGTAAATCAAAGAACAAAAGGTTGCAATCTAGAGACAAGAGGGATTGCTGGTACTGTGGTAAGCCGGGTCATTTGAAGAAAGATTTCTGGTCTCAGAAAAATAAAGATGGAGATAAAAAGGAAGGAAGCAAAGAATAAAATGTGGTAAGTAATAAATCTAATGAGGATGCTTTGATTATTTCCCTTGATAATGCTGATGATTCTTGGGTGTTAGATTTAGGGGCTTCATTTCATGCTACCCCCCATAGAAGTTATTTTCTTGATTATCTCCAAGGGGATTTTGGGCTGGTTTATTTAGGAGATAACGAACCCTATCAGATTGTTGGAAATGGAAAAATCAAGATTAAGTTGCAGAATGGGAATCATTGGCTACTACGTGAGGTAAGGAATGTTCCAAAGTTAAGCAAAAAATTAATTTCAGCAGGGCAACTAGATGATGAAGGTTGTGTTGTTACATTTAGTGATAAAAATTAGAAGGTCACAAAGGGTGCCTTAGTAGTAGCAAAAGGTGTGAAAATAGGCACCTTATATCTTTGTATAGGTCATATTGTTCCTTCTAATTTAATTGTTACAGAAAAAGGTCAATGTTCAGGAACAGTTGTTGCAGTTCAGTAGGTAGAAGATCATGCAGTTGTTGTGGATTCAGAATCAGCACTGTGGCATAATAGACTTGGGCATATGAATGAAAAAGGTATGAAAGTACTTCATTCAAATAATGTTTTACCAGGTCTAAAATGTGTTAATATGGATTTTTGTGGAAGTTGTGTCTATGGAAAACAAAAGAGAGCTAGTTTTCTCAAGGATGGGAAGAAAAAGAAAGATGAGAAATTGGAGCTTGTGCATATGGATGTATGGTGACCAGCTCAGGTATCTTCTCTCGATGGCTCTCTGTATTATGTTACATTCATTGATGATGCAACTAGGAAGATATGGATTTATTTTCTTAAGCAAAAATCTGATGTATTTGAAACTTTTAAAAAATGGAGAAGCTTGGTTGAGAATGAGATGGATAAGATAAAATGTCTTAGATCTGATAATGGTGGTGAGTATTGCAATAAAGATTTTGAAGATTATTGTTCCTCTAATGGTATTCATAGGTAGAAAATGGTTCCAAGGACTCCACAGGAAAATGGAGTGGCTGAGCACATGAATAGGACAATAATGGAGCGTGCACAGACTATGAGATTGCATGTTGGACTACCTTTAAAATTATGGGCAGAGATTGTAAACATTATTGTTTATTTAATTAATAGAGCTCCCTCTAATCCTTTGGGTTGTGGTATTCCAGAGGAAGCATGGAAAGGTAAGAAGGTGAGTTACTCTTTTCTCAAAACCTTCAGTTGTGAAGCATTTGCACATGTAGATTCTGAAAATAGAACCAAGCTTGATACAAAATCAAAGAAATGTGTATTTGTTGGATATGGCATTGATAAATTTGGTTATAGGCTTTAGGATTTTGAAAATCAAAAAATTTTGAGAAGCGGGGATGTCATATTCAATGAAAAAGTGTTGTACAAAGATTTGTTGCTACAACATGAGAAGAAAGAAAATGATCATATAGTGTTGGATGATATTCCCAACAATAAAGTTTTAGTGGTTCCTCGTGTTGGGCAACAACAACAACAACAAAGTTTTAGTGGTTCTTAAAGGTTAAGTAGACCTCCAAAAAGATTCTCTCCCTCTTTGTATACTATTTTGTTAACCGATGCTGGTGAACCAAAATATTATGATGAAGCTATGCAGGTGGATACCAAGGTTCAGTGGGAGCATGGGATGGAAGAAGAAATGGACTCCTTGCTAGAAAATCAGACTTGGGATTTATGCAAGTTGCCTACAGGTAAAAAGGTTATACCAAACAAATGGATTTATAGGTTGAAAGAGGAGGATGGAGGTAAGAAAAGATTTAAAGCCAGATTAGTTGTAAAGGGATTTGCACAGAAAAAGGGTATTGATTTTGATGAGATTTTTTCTCCTATTGTTAAAATGATTTCTATTCGTATTGTTTTAAGTATTGTGGCTGCTGAAGATTTGCATTTAGAACAACTTGATATTAAAACAACCTTTCTCCATGGTGATTTGGAAGAGGAAATATATATGGAACAACCACAAGGATTTTAGGTCAAAGGTAAGGAGAAACTAGTGTGCATATTGAAGAAAAGTTTATATGGCTTGAAGCAAGCACCTCGACAATGGTATTTGAAATTTGATAGTTTTATGGCTGAGCAAGGCTACAACAGGTGTAATTCTGACCATTATGTTTATTTTAAGAGGTTGGATAATAACAACTACATTATTTTATGTTTATATGTTGATGACATACTTGTAGCTGGGTCTAACATGGATCACATAAGTGAGTTAAAACAACAGTTAGCAAAATCTTTTGCTATGAAGGATTTGGGGGCAGCAAAACAAATCCTTGGTATGAAAATTTGTAGAGATGGGAAAACCAGAAAATTGTTTTTTATCTCAAGCTAATTATGTTGAAAGGTGTTGTAGAGATTTCATATGGAGAATGCAAAAGCTGTCAGCACACCTTTTCCTAGTCATGTTAAATTGACTAAGGATATGTGTCCAAAGACACAAGAGGAGGAAGAAAAAATGTCCAAGGTACCATATACTTCAGCTGTAGGTAGTTTAATGTAGGCCATGGTATGTACTAGACCAAATATTGCACATGTCGTAGGAGTTGTTAGTAGGTATTTGAGTCAACCTGGAATTGAGCATTGGAATGTGGTGAAATGGATTCTTAGGTATTTGAGAGGTACATCCAATAAATGTTTATATTTTGGGGGCTCCAATATTGATTTAAAAGGCTATGTTGACTTAGATTTGGTAGGGGATATAGATACTAGGTGAAGTACCACAGGTTATGTATTTATAGTTGGTGGGACAACAGTGAGTTGGATTTCTCGATTGCAAAAGGTGGTTGCTTTATCCACCATAAAGGAAAATTATGTTGCTGCAATAGAGGCGGCAAAGGAGATTATATGGCTACAACTTTTCATGGATGAGTTGGGAAAACAACAAGATGGAAATTACTTATTTACATATAGTCAGAGTGCTATACATCTTGCAAATAATTTTTCCTTGCATTCTAAAAAAAAACACATACAATTGAGATATCATTTCATTTGGTTAGTATTGGAGGATGGACAGGTCAAGTTGGACAAGATACATACAGATTTCAATCCAGCATATATGTTTATGAAGGCAGTGCCAAGGGAGAAGCTGAGCTCATCTTCAACTTCGGTTGGCCTTCAAGGTTGAGTTGAAGAATAAAGAGCAGCAGGGTCCAAGGTACTTATTTTCAGTGGGAGTTGTAATTACAATAGTGTCATCCAGGATCAGTCTCCAAGTGGGAGATTGTTGGTGTGTGGCAACTGATCATGCTATACTGTATAGCCCATGGTATATTGTACACCCTGGCATATATCATCATCAGGGTTTGGGCCCCAGGTGGGGGTTCAGAGGCGGTAGCCCTCAAAAAGCAGGGGTTCGAGGGCGGTAGCCCCCAAGAAAAAATTTCCTCCTACTTTTTCACGTCATCACTGAAAAAGGGAAAAATCAATAAAAAAAGAAAAATCTGATTTTGTAGAACCCTAAATCTGGAAGCTTCTAAGCTTGTTAAAAGGGGGTTCGGTTGGGTATTATAGTATGATGAAAAATGTGATTATTCACAAGATTGTAATAGGGTTTTTCACTGGATAATAAAAGTATTGGATGACTGTAGCTTGGTGGATGTAGCCCAGATTGGGTGAACCACATTAAATTATTTGTTTTATTATTTATTTTGTGTATGTTTTAGTTTCTCTATTTTATTAATTAAATCTGCATTTAATTGTTAGATATTTGTCATCTCTAACCCTAACAGATTCCCCAAGTTCGTCATCGCTCCTGAGTCATTTAGCTATCCTAGCAATGAGCCTCAACTACAACTTTCCCTATCCATTGAAGTTAAACATGGTACTCCTATGAAGTGTATGTTTAAATTTTTGGATGAAGTTTTGGCCTTGTCAACAATCTTCATTAAATCGCTAACCTTAGCTCCACGAGCTTAGTGGAGGGCAGCTTGTGGGGCCCTCTTTCTTAGCCCTTGTTGTGGGAGGTTCAGAAGCACCTCCCTTGAACATTCCACCACTACAGACTCATCCTCCTTCCCCCTACGATGATGTAGAGTGGGATGAAGATGACTTCTTGGTTGATTAGTGTTAGGGGGAGGCCCCTTATTTATCTTTATATTAGATGTGTATGTGTGTGTTGTGATTTCCCCCTTGTGATCATGCTATGTTTCCCTAGATGACCCTTGTCACCCTTGTTGGTGCTTGGATATAGGAATGGTTTTTGTGTAGTAAACCTTCTTCTATTTATATTATCATTCTTCCATGTTTATGATTGATTTTTGATAAATTGGGGATGATGCAAACTGTTGGGGGAATTTAGGCTTCCCTTCCATGTTGACCCAATTTTTTATTTTTTCTCTGTCTTATTGTGCATTCTTCACATTGTCTGATATAGTAGGGGATTGATGACAGTTCATTTATACACTATCATTACACTACATATATATTTATGAGCAATTTTGACCTCGAAATATCAGGCTATGCTTGTGCCCTTTATTCATAATGTTTCTTTTTTCCTTTTCTTTATCTTTCTCTCTTCTTTTCCTAAGTTGTCCCTTTCATGTGTGACAACTCCACTTCTACAACATTTTGATTTTCAAATAATTCATCCATGGCCAATGAATTTTTTCTTGACAATCTTCACAAACCTTTCTTTAGGAAATCATATTCTTGACTTGGGACCCTAACAGAATGTGCTTCCTTCATCATGGGTTCACAAATAAAGAATTTGAGGACTTTCCTTCGAGGTGGGAGTAGCTTTGATCTTCCCCTTTCCTAGGGGAATTAACTTCCTTTTGAATTCCTTGATGAAGTGAACATCTTTTAAAAGGATCCCTTGATGATGAATCGATTAGAGAAAGAAATATGTTTTCTATACTTTCGAATAGTGTGTCCCTTGAGTGGACCCCTTCTTCACACCAAATTCTCAAGGGAACCCCTTGAAATTTTTCTAAATTATCGATGGTCTGAGTAACCATTGGATTACTTTCCTACATGGCCACTTTCTAACATGTTCTATATGTGGGTAAACATGTCACCACTTTTTGACTCTATGGAGTCCACTTCCTTTGGTTTCCTCCATGTGAGAGATCTTGAGGGTGACCTCCCTGCAGGTTTGTGGGCCTATAGGGTGCTTTCCTTTGAGCTTCCTCCATACGATATATCTTGGGGGTGGCTCCCCTATAGAGCACTATAGGGCACCTTCTTTCAGTTTCCTTCATGTGAGAGATCTTGGAGGACACCTTCCCTATAGGTCTGTGGGTCTATATGGTGCTTTCTTCAGATACCCTTCATGTGAGAGATCTTGAAGTATATCCTCCTTGCAACTCTATGGGTCTATAAGGTTCTTTCTTAGCTTCCTTCATGTCAAATATCTTTGGGGACATCTCCTTATAGGTCTATGGGTTTGTAAGGCACTTTTTATTAGCTTCCTTCATGTGAGAGATCTTGGAGGATACCTTCTTTGCGAGCCTGAGAGCTTGTGAGGAACTTATTTCTCAAGGCTTCCTTCATGTGAGAGATATTTGGGGTCACCTCCTTGTAGTTCTGTGGATCAGTAAGACACTTTCATTCTTCAAGTTCATAGTTCTATGGGACTATGAATTCCTTAGCTTGTCCTATAGCTTCAGGTTCGCCAGATTGTGGTCTTCTTACTTGACAATTTAGGTATACATTTCTAACCCTACTACTTATTTGATCTACTTTACCAAAGCACTCATCAGTATTCATGCTCACTAAAGTGGGAGAAAAATGCATAGGAGCGAATTTGCACCCCTTATGCAAATTCCCCTTTTCTACCCTTCTCCCCTTTAGGAAACCAAATCTGAAGGCAAAATTCCACCTAAGCCCACTACCTTCCTTCTACTTGGCGCTTATTCTATGCATCAATAAAGGAATAACTATCAGGGATACCCACACAACATTTAGACGTCCACGTGGCACACTCACATCCCTAGCAGATTCCTGTGTCTAGAGTCTACATAGGCGTTACACTTCCCATTGGGGGTCGATTTGTAAAGCCCTCTTCAACCAACTGACATGAATATGGTCATTTTCTTCATTATATCCTTCAAATTCACTCTTCATTCCTTCATTTCATCTCTTCACAAACTCACTTTCATTCAATCTAGCTCTCTTGCACTCACTTCTTGCACTCTCAAGTTTTCAAGCAACACTTTGCACTCCATACCAGCAACTACATCACTGCATCAAATCAATAGAGAAAGTGTGGAACAACACCATTATAGCAGGGGCTTGAGTCCTCTCATTTTCTCCCCCATTAGCCTTGAGTTCTCTTGCTGGAGGTGGTAATATTTCCACTCCTCTCCTCTATTATTTGGTTGAGTAAGCACACTTACTGTTTTGTAGTGTTTTAGTGTTCTTTAGTTCGTTTCCTTCTTTATCATACTTTTTCTCCATCATTGCAAACTTGGTTATCCATGGAGGTGGAAATTCCAAAATGAGGGTCTAACTAAGGCAGACCCCTATATAGCCCCTCAACAATTTCCCTCTTTTTGTGTGCAAGAGAACATGCTTTGTTGAGCTAACTAGTGAATAGACTCTTCTTTAAGACCATTTTCATCACCTGAGCTTTGGATATTTACTCTATGACATTCATTTATATTTCTTGTACTTTATATTTATTTTTTCCTCTCCTAGAAGTCATTATCTAGGTTAGAGATACCTAAAGAATAGTGGAGGGAAAGGTGGTAAATAATTAAATAAATATAATTTATTTAATCAATCAAGGAGGAATAAGGAGAAAATAAATGAATTACATAATTAAGAATTATTTAATTAATAGAAGAATATGACCTTAGGGGATAATCAAATAATTAAAATTATGTAATTATTCAAGGAGGAGGAAGAATTGATATGAAAATGTGGATTCATAGGTGAAGGACAATTTTTAGTGTCTACATTTTTCCTCTCTTTGAGATGATATTGCAACTAAGAGAAGTAACATCATTTCAAAAAATAAAACATAGTGGGTAGGAAATGGATTGGGACTAGAAGCATGATTCCCTGATCCATAGAGAGGATGAGGAAGGATGACAAGGAGGTAGTGGTAAGCCCCCTTGAGAAGAAATGCAGGTTCAAAGAACATGAGTGTGCTCTCAAAATGGATGAGATGACTAAAGGATGAAGGATAAGAGGATAGAGGAAAATAGATAAGAATGATGAAAATATGGATGGAGAGGGAGGATGGAGGATCATCATGTTGTAATGATATGAGCAACCTAGATATTATATTATACTTGATGTTATTTACCAAAGTATAAGGAACTAGGATGATAATGTGCCCAGTACATGATCAAAAAGGTCAAGTAAAAACCTATGGCCCATAACACCATGATATGGAAGACCATGATGACCTTGTGATAATAGAGTGCAAGAGACCATGAGAAATTCAAAAAGTGATAAAACTCACAAGCAACAAGCAAGATATACATCAAACCAAAAGCTAATAAGAACTATGCCCCAAGTCATTGATAGATTGATTGATGATGATGATCAATTTGTTTGATGCAGGAAGGATACATCCTGAAACAAAATAAGGATTAGGAAATACATATCCCTATGATGATAACATATTAAATTGGATCAATAGATTAACAACTAATTTGGATTGAAATCATGGATTTTGTATAGGTGATGTACTAGATTGCATGGATTACAATTGATTACATTTGGATGGATTAGATTGTGATGGTTTAGGGATGGTTGGATAGAAAGGAGAGAGGATAAATGGATTGAATAAGATAAGATTATGTGGAGGATTCAATGAGATCCAATTGACAAGGGAGAACCAAGATATGGTAAAGGATTGAAGGATGGAGGAATTCCATGGATAGGAGATAGGACCTTGGATAATGGATGGTGATGGTAGATATGACGATGGTGGATGGAGGGTAGTAAGATGAAGATCTAAGGACTAGTTTCAAAGGACTAAGATGTCCCACACTAGAGGTAGTGCAATCGTGGATGCAAGATGATAAGTGATGTATGATATGGAAGGATAGTGCATAGAGGACATGAATGGTAGGGGAAGTAAGGCTTGCATTTTCCAAAGCATTCATGTATATTTTTTCTCTAGCCTTATCAAGATCAAGGGAAAAGAGAGGGTGACTTGGATAGAATGGGAGGATGGAGATATGACATGTGATGTATGATGGAGGATATGGATAGGATGATCAAGATCAAGTGGATAGGATATGGATGCATGGATATTTGACCCCTAGCCTCTTCATCAAGATCAAAGATGGGAAAAGAAGATGAATTTGGATAGGATGAGGGATATGGAATGAATGATATGGATAAGATAAGAAGGATGGAAGGATATATGTAGAAGTTGATTATCCAGCCTCACAGATCCCAATGAACAACTGCAAGCAAATAGCCTGTCACAAAAGGAGATCAAGAGACACAAGAATGGTGCTCTACAAACATGAAGCAAAAATGCATTACCCATGAATATTTTCCTGAGAAGATAAATAATTATAGAGATCAATCTTTAAGAAAGGAGATCAAAGCCATAAAGTGAGAACCCTAGGATGCAGATTAAATTAGCATGTGACAAGTGTTAAGATCATAATGAATGTGACAATATAACTAATTTAATAATTCATAAATAAATATTCCTAAGTTTAGCTTAAGTGAAATAAAGTAAAGGCGACTTCACTAATTAATCAATATGATTGAATTAATCAAGTAAACAACCTATTACTCTAAAAATATAATGCATGATGTATATGAAGATCCTTAGCCTTATCAAGATCAATGGTGGAAAGGGGGGATGGATTTATATATGATGATGGATAGCAATGAAGGATAAAAGGGGGTGTGGTAGGTAGGATAGCATAGATGAAACTTTCCCCCAAGTGTAGAGTGCAAGAGGGTAATGGATTACACATGACACATGTTTGCTAGGTTTTCATCATGGTAATTATACAAGGAACCACAAGAAGTAGTTCTCACCATTGGATGAATGATTTCTCTTTAATTTTTTTCTTTTCTTTTCTCTTTTTTTGAAATTTTGAGAATAGGATGGACATGGAGAAGGATAAGGATATGGATAAGTGGATTCAAAAGTGTAGAGAAGGGATATCAGCTACTCATGAGTTCTCTTCATTTAGAGAGCCTCATGGGGTGAACTACCATAAACTACCTCAAGGAACAGTTGAGTTCTAGAATCTAAAAGAGCAGGTCATGATGATTTTTTGGAAAAATTGGCAAGATCTCGGCCACAAGATGATAGTGTGGAATACAAACAACAATGTGGAGTGCTAGTGTCCTAGAGGCATGTTGGTATCTCATACAACCAAAAAACAAGTTTATCATAGAAAATAACTAAGTGACTACTAGCAATCCGATTTCTAAGAACTTACAAAATGCAATAAAGTAACAGAATGTAATAGGACTGAGAAAAAGTAAAATAAATGGTAAAGATAAAGAGAAGAAAGAAAGTTCTTACAACCATGCAAGTGATGAAGCCACCAGGAAATGAATGTATTCAAAACCTACATGCATAATATATGGAGAAATTATTGGGGTTGTATACGGGTTTACCACAGTCAAACACTCATTTTCATGTTCCCACCTCCATGGAATACCAAATAGATAGAGAGAGATGAACTGAAATAGATAAAGCACATGGTGAAATCAAAACCCACTTAGGAGTAGAACCTACACCACCAAGTATGAGTGATAAAAGAAAACCTCACTCAAGGAGGAGAACCCGTATCACAAAAGAGGTGATAAAAGCAATCCCCACTCAAGGAGGAGAACCTGTATCACAAAGTAAAGATGCAATAGATAGTGGATATGGAATCCTAGGATTCTCACAAGCATAAAGAAAGGGATATATAAGTTTCAAGGCTTAATGAAGCCAAATGGAGAGAGAAATAGAGTTTCAAAAGCCAAGAGTGTTTTTATAATGAGCTTGTGAAAGCTTGAGAGTGTTGCTGTAACAAATAAGGGAGATGTGCAAGCAAGAGAGTAAAGAGGGAAAAGAGAGAGGCCAAGATGACAGAGTGAAGCTAGAGGAAATTAGAAGAAGCAATAGGATTGAAAAGATAGCATATATGGAGAGATAAGAAGAAAAAGAAGCTTCATAGGTAGTTACAAGGTTGTTTGAGCTGTTACCAATGACAAAAGTAGATGAAAAGTGGTAAACATGCTTAGAGGTAGTCATTTGAACATTGAAACATCACAAGACACTAGCATGATGTGTAGAAATATGTGTGGTGCACTAGTGTCAAGACACATCATGCTATAAAATGGTGTAAATGGGAAAAGCACAAGGCTCAATCTAAAGCAGAAACACAAGGGTAGCTAATGAAAAGGGGTGTTGGAGCATCCTGAGAGGGGAAAAAGGCTGATGAAAGTGATAAAATGAGCCCACACAAGATGCTATGGGAGTGGACACTAAAACAGATGCAAGAATGTATGTAAAATTGTAAGGGGTGAAATTTTACGACTATACATTTTTTCCCACTTTAGTGGGCATATGAATCTATACTAATATGTGCACTAAATGAAATCTACTAAATATAAATAACATCATAATACCAAAAGGATATTGTAGAGGAAGTAGAAAACTCTTTGAACCATGGAAGCATGCCTCTAGGATGAAGACCTACAAAAGAAACACATTAGACAAGAAAAACCTACACAAGAAAACAATGTTAGAACATAAAAACAAACACATGTATACACCTAACTAACTAGCAAGATTTGAGTTAGCAAAGTGAAAGAGACCTCAATGTAAAAGGTTGTCTTAGTACCATGTGTCATCCCCAAATTAAAAAAAATAATACATAGAAGAATTCTAAAATGAAGAGAGGAAGGGCATATACATAAGATGGAGAAAACGTAGATCTTCAATCTGGTATACACAACTTGAGAAGAAAGATAATTTAAGAATGTAAGCACCTCATAGGCCCACAGACCTACAAGGAGGTGTCCCCCAAGATCTCTCACATGGAGGAAACCCAAATATGTAAGTGCCTTACAAGCTCGCAAACCTGCAAGGAAGGTGTCCTCCAAGATTCCTCACATGAAGGAAACCCAAAAAAAGCACCCTACATGCCCGCAGACCTACAAGAAGATATCCCCCAAGATATCTAACATGAAGGAAACCCAAATGAAAGTGCCTTATAGTCCCGCAGACCTACAAGAAGGTATCCCCCAAGATCTCTCACATGAAGGAGACTGAGATGAAAGTGCCTTACAGGCCCGCAAACCTAAAGAAAGGTATTCCCAAAGATCTCTCACATGAAAGAAACCTAGATGAAAGTGCCTTATAGGCCCATAGACATGTAAGGAGGCATCCTCCACAATCGCTTTCATGGAGGAAACCGAAAGGAGGAGACTCTGCAGAGTCAAATTGTAATGCAACTTTATAGGTGCACCTACAAAGTGACATATTTACACGTAGATAAATCATGTCTAAAAACAAAGCAGCCTTATAGGCAAGTAAGAAGATAGTCACACAAACCATCAACAAATTGGAAAGCTATCATAGGGGTCCTTTGAGAACCCTTTAAAAGAAAATGGGTCCACTCAAAGGATGCACTATTTGAAAAGTGAGGTCTAGTTAAGTTTCCCCCAAGCTAGAAGCTAATGAATTCATTTGAGAGAAAATCCTTGTTGGCCTCCTATAATGATTTAATAACTAATCCCTTATAGCCATGATTCAAAATTGGACATCTAACTTGAATAACTATTTCAATCATCATGAAGGTGCATTTAACTTGTCAACCCAAGGACGTGAACTTGAAATGGGTTGGCACAATATGTGCACTAGGAACTCAAAGTAGCCATTTCATTCTACAACTAAGGAACACACAATGTTGAAAATAAATTGCTTAGAAGGGAATACCATAAATTCTAATCATAAATCAACAACTACATCAAACTAAAATGCATAATAGTAATGAAAGTATGAGCAACAAACAAGACACAACTCTATCTACTTTGGCTATAGGAACAATCATAAAATGAAATTCTAGTTGTTGCAGGAATAGTTGGTGCTAGATTTCTAACTAGTTACTGAATAGTAAGTAATACTAAAATAGTACTAAACTAAAAGGATGTATTACTCTACAAGTGGCCCCCCTTGGATAAGTATCCTCTAAAACTAATGAGAACTCAAATACTCAAACTCAAAACTTTATTTTATTCACTATAAATCATGAGTACAAAAGAGTAATGTATCTGTATTACTGAAAACTTGAGAGTGCTAGTACAATATCAAATTGTGCAACCTCCTAAGGAAGGAGCATCAAATCTTTATTTATACCATCAACTAAATAGGGAAATCAACACCACAACTAGGAGGACGTCATTTAGGCAAAGTAGAAAAAGTGGAGTGGCAACGGTTACACATGCATGGAACCTGGTGAGACATGCAAGTTCAACACAAATCTAGCACAATACTAATGCCCACGTCTACTCAATCATTAAAGTCCACTACAAGGTGGTTACATTCGGTTTGCATGAGGAATATTCTTCCGTCAAACTCCTTTGGCCTTTGAGTGATTCCTTTGGACATTACGGTGCATGCCCAGTTGGTGGTGTCTTCCTCAACTTAACATCTTGAAATTAAATCTACATGGAAATGTCAATAAGCACAATAACTGTAAAACTATAACCACCTTAAAGAACATTTATTAACCACATGCAAAATCAATATAGATAATCCACATAATATGCCAATGTCATTAAAACTTTTAGAAATAGGATTAAGCCTAATTTCAATGGTTTGGGGAAAAAATTATGAAAATATCAACATTTAACATCAAAGTTCATGACAACTACCAACAAATAAAAGATATATTCTGCCCAAAGTTGGACCAAAAACTAGGCTCATCACTCCCCCCAACCTAACATTTTGTTGGTCCTCCAGTAGGGGAAGGGTTGTTCTTCTGCTTGGTCAAAGCTCTAAAATTTGCAACTGATAGTTTTCTAACATCACTAGCTATTGTGCATTAATTAGGGTCCCAATACAATCCCCCTAACCTGTCAAATTTGTTCCATCTATGTTTTTCTGCAGCAATGTCATACTGATAGAACTTAAAGTTTGGCATGGGCCACATGAGCATAAGTGGTTGAAAAGTTAGGGGATGCCAAAATCGTCCCTACATTCTCCCAATTTGAATATACCTATCAATCCTTTTTAGTGTTGCAACATAATTGTGGATGGAATGAGGTTCAACCTGTTTTAGCTCATCAGTTAGGCTATTCCATCTTTGTGCTAGGTATCCTCTCATAATTTCCTGTTTTGTTGTTGTATTTACCTCATACTCACTGTAAACTACCTCAGTCCAAGGCATAATCTTGTTTCCATAACTAGGTCTAGGAAGCATTTTGTGTCATTCTCTATAAATATCCCTTGGGTTGCTTGATTCATCCCTAATGGGCAAAGTAATATTAGACTTCAATTGCTTATAAGCCCCATGTTGTTGTCCCCAACTAATCTCATTTTGTACCCAAGACATGAATGCCCTTAATTAGACATCCTTTAAATACAATAGTGGATTCCAATCATGGTCTTTACTTACAACATAATTATGCAAGTAGAACTCACATAGAAAATTCTTCATTTCAGGGGAGGCAATCCTATAAGCATTGAAATATTCATTAGGAGTTTCAATAGAAGGATTCAAACCTGAGACAATCCTTGACAGCTTAAAAGAGAGATATTTCTCTTTTAGGTGTAGAGCATAGACCCCTGGAGGGGCTCTGGATTACAATATTTGTGGTACCAAGGTTTCCATATCATCCGCCCTCTTCTTCAAGGTGGCAATTTCTACATCTTTATCTTCAATTTCCTCATCTCTCTTTTGAATTTGCTTCTACAAATTCTGTTTTTCCTTTTTCCATTCTTCCTGCCTCCTTTGTATTTCTTCCAATTATTTCAAAATTTCCTTATGTACTATAAAATTAGGAGGATTATGAATTCCTACCAGTATTTTTATCGATGGTTGCTCCTCATATAGTACTATTTGCATGGACTCAGGTTGTCGAGTTATCTCTGGCTATGGGGGTATTGTTTCTTCTCCCACTTCTTGCTACATGATCTTTTGTTTTTTTTCTTTCAATAGCTACAAGAACTCCTACTCTGGTTTTGACTATTGTTGTAGTACTTCTTGCTCATGTTGCAGGAAATCTTGATTTTCCTCAAACTCTTCTGCAATGTTAGCAAGATTGACCAATGTTATATTTGTTGCTCTCTCAAATATGTCTTCTCCTTCGAAATTCTTTTGCCCCATTGGAGCTTTAGTGTCCTCATGTGATATCTCACCAAACTTAGGGCTTTCTTGTGGAGGCATATGAAATGTTGGCCCATCTATTTTTGATTTCCTAAGAGGTCTCTCACATTTTTCTTTGGATGCAAGATGAATAGTTTCAACCTTCCTCTTCTTATAACTTCACACCTTTCTTTCTACAGGCTATTTTTTAGCTTTCTCTTTTCTCATTTTTACTTCTCTCTCTTGTTCCCTAGTTCTTATCAGGGTTTCAAGGGGAACATCATCATCAAAATCTAATGAAGAGCTTTCTTTTTCTGAGAGCTTTGATTCAGAAGAACTAATTTCTATGGTTTCTTCTACTATAGGAGGGTTCACACTAGAGCCAACACCAGAGGTTGAAGCACCAAGAGTTGCTTCAGCCATGCTCAATCTCTTGCTAGACCTACAAGGTTGAGGTAAAACCCTAGGTTGTAACTGCTTAGGTCTAATTTGACAAAAAATTATAAATTATTCCCATGTCATTCCAGATACATTATGCAGGGACTTCTCAACTAGCAATTTAATCAGATAATGGTGGGAAACAAAATTATCCTTACCTTTTTGGGTCTCGAATTCCATGATTGAGAGAAGATTGTATAGCATGTAAGGAACATTCATCCTCCTTCTGTGCCTCATGTGATTTGAAATCTTGAAGTGCACAGAATGAAAATTCGACCGATGACCCTCATAGGTGATGTATTTTATAATGTAAATGGCTATTTACTTCCATGGACTAGGAAAAGACATTCTTTTTTCACCCTATTTATCTATGCTCAATGGGGGTCGTTCAACTCTATAAATTTGGCCCTAGCTAATATGACATCTCTAGAAGCAGGGTAATTTTCACCATCAGCAGGTAAACCTATGACCTCTACAATTCTTTCCTCAGTTCATACAACTTCCAACATTTTTACTATAGTTTTTCCTTCAAAAAATATATGGGTGAATTCTAATGCAATGCCTTCATCAAAGCCATCTAGCTTCAAGAAGTAATCTAACCATCCATAATTTCTAAATTCAGCCAGGCATTGTGTATCCTACAATAAAACATCATGCACTATGGGTTCATTTCAGATTAAGCCACCTCCCATTGTCTACAATCAAACAAATACTCTATGGTTTCTTTCCTACAATTCTGTCTAAAAATCAAGTTCACCTTCTTACAAACCTGCTAAATTTCTAGTGCCAATATCGACTAAATTTTCCCTTTCTTTTGTTCCACCTTTTTTCTTGTAATTCAGGATTATGGAAGGGTCAATAATGACAAGAAAATGAGTGATAAAGGAGAATTATGATGGGAAGAAATGATAGTTACAATTAGTGTCACTTCACACATGTGAACTATCCTCTTACTCATATTTCAAATTGGCTCATCTTAAATTTTTTGATGTAGCCTAGGATGAATTGTTATATGGGTAATATATTTACATATTTTTCTTTCCCCCCCCCAACCTAAATTTGGACATGTGTCCACACATGCAAAATAGGAGTGGTGGTTTGACAAGGAATAATGACATGTTATGTGAATGTCTATACTAACATACAATGATTAAATGAATGCACTTAAAAGATGATTAAAAGATAGAAATTAATGTGCACATACCTAAATGTGTGGAGGATTCATTGCAATAATTATGGAGAAATTATTATTCACCTTTTAGAGGAATAAATTGAGTAATTAATGAAGATGAAATGGAATGAGGTGAGGTGTAATGAAGTGATGAAGAGAGAGAAAGGTGGTGATGGATGGGTGGATGGATGAATAGGGGAATAAATGAACTCCCATGTAAGTGGAAGTCTTTATTATGAAAAGTACATACCTTAATTAGCTAGAAACAAGGACACTAGGTCCACTTCCTTCGGCTATAGGAAGCTCGGGTGTTGAATGTTGGGTGAATTGCTACATGAACTCTTCTTTGGAAGTTGGCTTGTGATATAATATGAGGTGATAACCATTGACAAGTAACTTGAATCTGACGAAGTCAATGGTAGTAAACTAAAAACCTCCATTAGGAAAGACCTTGCTAACTTCATATGGTCCTAGCCACCTTATCTACAGTTTTCCTACATTGTCCTGATATCTTGAGTAATAGAGCAGGGCCCAATCTCTTGGTCAGAATTTCTTGTCCTTGATAAATTTTTCATGCCACTTGATTCTCTGATTCTAAACTACCTCTGTATTATTCAGGGCTGCTCTTATTATCTCATCCAAAGCATTTAGCTGCATGATTCTTTCTCTTTGTACCCTAGAAATATCCATCCCCAAATCTACTACAATCCTAAGAGTCTTATATTCAAATTCAATGGGAATCATGGCTATTTTTCCATACAAGAACTCAAGTGGAGTGAATCCTGTAGTTGTTTTTCAGATTGTCCTATATGCCCAAATAGCTTCTAGTAATCTATTTTCCAAATATTTTCTATGTATAGCTACCATTTTGGTCAAAATGGCTTCAATTTCTCTATTGGTCACCTCAGCTTGGCCATTAGCCTAGGGGTGATAAGGAGTAGACTTCATGTGCCTTATGTTGTACTCATTGACTAGTGTTGCAATGAGGGTTGATGTGAATTGAGCTCCATGATTTGTCACTATTTCTCTTAGAACTCCATATCTTGTGAAAATCTCCTCATAAAGAAATTTTGCAACCTTATTATCTCTTGCATGCTTCATGGCCTTAACTTCTACCCACTTTGTCACATAATCAATGCATACAAAGATATAAGACTTACCATTTGATTGAGGGTCAATGGGTCCTACAAAATCCAATCCCCACTTGTCAAAGGGAGTGATTACTACTAGAGGGAAAAGTGGCATCTCATCAGATCCAGTTGGTCTACCCATTCTTTGACATTTATCACATTTCCTGGATCTTTGTGGAGTGTTGGCCAGTAATATCCTATGTTCAAAATCATCATTATTGTCATCTTGGCTACAAAATTCCCTCCACATGGTTCATTGTGGTATGCATGCAAGATTTCATGTCTCATCCTCTCTCACACATCTCATCATGACATGGTCTGGTCCAGTATAAAACAAACATCCAACAATCCAGGAGAAAGGAAAAGATTTTTCAATGAGTTCCTTTTTTTCTTTTGGAGAGAAGTGAGAAGGAACTCTACCTGTGACCAAATAATTGGCTATGTCAGCATACCAGGGTGTTTGTATACTAAGGGAGAATAGATGATCATTAGGGAAACATTCATCTATTGGTTGATTATCTTTTGATGTAGTCAGCCTTGAAAGAAAATTTGCAACAACATTGGGCTTCCCTAGCTTATCAATAATGGTTATTATACGAGAGGGGACTATTGCATGCAAGACCCTAGGTCACAAAGGGTCAAGATGCGAGAGGATGCCCTAACTTACTTCAGCTAAGTGTATTGTTTAGGGTATGTAAGGTGAGGGTAACGAGGACCATAGGACCTCTCAGCTACTCAACAGGCCTGAAATGTAGAAAGAGGCTAGGCGAGCTGGTTTCTAGGTTTAGCACTTCATCTCAAAAAGCTCTCTATCTAAGGATAGAAGCACATACTTTGGATGACAGTGCGGTGCATTGGCATCTTCAAAGTGCATTGTTGTCTATATGGCCAAATAGTGATAAAGAAAAGGTTAAGTCATTGAAAACTAGCTAACAGCCCAACAAGCTAACTAAAGGACCAAAATGATAGAACTAAGTAAATTAAATAATCTCTAATATTATAAAGTAAATAAGAAAGAGTGATAAAGATGAGGATAATCTCACCAATGAACTCTTTCGCTAGTTGATTCTTTGAGAGCTTGCACACCTACACACATCAAGAGAGAAAATGTTGGCGGGGTTGTATAGTGGCCTACCTTAGTTAGACCCCCATTTAGGTGTTTCCATTGCCATGGAAAACCAAACGAACAAGATAAAGAAGTAGTAAAGAAAGAAAAAGTACTACAAATGCTACTCACAAAATGATAGAGGAGAGGAAAGGGAAGCTTACCACCTCCACCAAGAGCACTCAAGGCTGCTTGGGGGAGAAATGAGAGGAACTCAAGCCTCTATTGCAAATCACGTGGTCCCAAACATGATCTACCAAGTTGATGGAGTGAGATGTTGTTGTAATGGAATGCTTGGACTTCTTGGAAGTGAGTGAAATGAGCTTATGGAGTGATGTGTGAGTTGGACTAAATGTAAGGAAAGCTAAGGTGCAAAAACAACTCTCCTAACATTAAAACCTCAGGGAAGAATGAAAAGGTGCTTTTAATTTTCAACTACGGTCTAATTAAGATACACTTTGAAAGAGATAACATAAATAGAGAAAGCAACATACACATATGAACAACAGATTTACATGGAAAAACCCTTATGGTAGAAAAACATACCACACCAAGTGAAACCCCTTTGTATTAAAGTAATGAAATTACATACATAGTACATGATTCACTCTCTGATGTCAATTTACAATAGCATAACTCCTTGATTGACCTCGAACAAAACATTCAAAATTATATTGCTCACAAAATTGAATTACACAATGATCACACTTCGAACTGTTCATTCAACTAATCATCCAACTATTATCGAACCAATCATCATCTTCAATTCCTGAGTATATCCATGTCGACATTGGTCTGTTGAAATTCCTCACAGAATGACCACAACATTCTAACTTTCGATGATTCCCATTCTGCTCCCCTATTGGTTGAAGAAACACCAAATAGGATAGTCTCACTACTGAATTTGACACAATTTTCTGACGGTCATTCGTCGACATTTCGACACATCTTTGTTAGAATAGCGACGCAATAGTGAAAATATTTTCGTCGCTATTTTTCGTCGAAAGAACGACAACAAATTAAACGTCAAAATAATAGTGAAGAATCATCGGTCCACTATTTCGTGAAATGTTCTAGGATTTTGTTGTACTATCGACAAAAACTTCATGTATACACCAACACATTACACCAGAAGTTTGTCACCAGTTCGACGTAATGGGCAAGCAGTAGTGTCAAAACAATAGCAGATGTTCATCACCATTGCAATGAAATGGGAAAGGAGTAGCGTCAAAACAACACGAAAAGTTCATTGAATGTGTGACGAAATAGGCAAAAAGTAGCATCGGAAGAACACCAAAAGTTTGTCATAAGTGCAACGAAATCGGTGAGGAGTGCATTGGTGGCTACACTGAAAGTTTGTCGCAATTGTGATGAAATCTATGGGTAGTTATGACAAAATCGTCATCGTAGATATAGCAACTTCGTCGAGCCTTTCTGTTGATTTGTCGGTTTGTTTCATTGAAATTGTGATGAATCATCATTTAAAAATATATATATATATTCATGGAAATGTGCCATTGCGGAGACTGATGACTAGTCATACATACAGACTGCATATTGGTTTGATGCTTCAAACGATGCATTTCTTATATTGAGAAGTGCATTACCTTATTGAGCTTCTCTTTGTTTTGAGAATAGTTTAATATTCTCTACTTAACAAGGCCAACCATGTGATGGTGAAAGCTCATTTGGCCCCTCCCCCCCCTCACATCACTCTCAATTCCCCAAACCCAATCATATAACATTAATCATTGATATTCATCCATTAATAAGATATAAAATTCATTCATTCATCCATTAATAATTTA
This sequence comes from Sequoia sempervirens, assembly GCA_007258455.2. Taxonomy (NCBI): domain Eukaryota; kingdom Viridiplantae; phylum Streptophyta; class Pinopsida; order Cupressales; family Cupressaceae; genus Sequoia; species Sequoia sempervirens. Next base: position 99,563,461 of record VDFB02193867.1, read on the forward strand.
TAACATTCATTGATCCATTACTAACATATAACATTCATTCATTAACATATAACATTCATTAATTAACATATTCACATTCATTCAATAACATATAATATTCATTCTTTCAGTTTTTACATATTATTAAAAATATGGTTGTCATGATATGATTACAATCACTTCTTTTTGTTTCTTTTTGAAAGCTACATAAAGCTGAAGTGGAGTATCATTTTCTAAATCAATATCTGTCCCCCCTTTAGTTGTTCTGCCCTCTACTTGTGATCTTAATATGCGTGATAAATGCACACTCATAGCGTGGATACTTTTGTATTCAAGGGGATCTGCGCAGCAGAAAGAAATGTTAAGCGATATGTTTTATTATTATTATTACAAGTTTTCATTAATTAAAAAAAAGAACATTAAAATTGGTTCTCTGCCTAATGGGTCCCACATCATGTTCTGAACTTTTGTTATGAACTCATGCTCCAGCATGTTAAACACCTCAATCTTAGTCCTGCGGTTGAAACCACGAAGGTTACATTAATTAATACATAGTTAGAAATTAAATATGTTTAAAGAGACATGAGGGTTGTCCTCTTTGCCAATGAGACCCACATCATGTTCACGATCTTCTCTAGCACGATCATGCTCAACATGTTGATCACCTCTACATGCTCTAAAGTTGAAAAATGAAAAGGTTGCGTGGTGTAATACACCATTTGCAATTAAATATGTTTAAAAGAACTTTAGAGTTGTCCTCTTTACTTGATGGGGCCACATAATGTTCCTAATCTTCTCTAGCCTGATCGTGCTCAACATGTTGATCATGCTCTACATGTTCTAAAAGTACCGGGATGCACCATGACAACCATCTTGCGTTCTGCTCCACCCTCTTGAGCTGCATTCAATGTCATGTGCAGCATTATCATTGTAGACTCTTTTAAGTTAAATAGACATATGTAATTACTTTATGGTGGAAATTAATGAATATATTGTATAGTATTCTAATTTTAAATAAAATTTATTGAGTTTGTTGCCCGTATGTGGGCTATTGGAAGATTGTGTTGCCGGAGTCAAGACTCTTGGGCGTTCATACAACTCCATAACCTTGCTAGAGAGGCAATCTTTAGGTCTCTTTTGTACAAGACTACATTTAGATTAAGAGCCCTACATTTTCTATGAGAAGATCATGCTGAATTTTTCTTCTATAGTGTGATAAAACTGAAATTTCATTTATTGATGCTTACAATTCCGTGCTTCAATTTCATATAACCACCAGAGCCAAGTTTGTGTTGCCCGTGATTTTCTAGTCTTTCCTTTGTTGCCTTTGATGTGTCGGGAAGCCTGTGAAAAGTTTGAAATACGTTAGATTATGTAAAAAGAAAGAGTAATCAGTATATAATTACATTGTTGATAGTATCACACATAGTATACTACTTTTTTTAAAAAAATTAATGGCATTTCCATAGCATACAGACATTGAGAGCATATAAAGCTAGAAGTTCAATCCATGATTATAGAAAATAGATTTTGTTGAATTTATATTCATATTGTTGATTACATTGCACAAAACATACTACAAGCTTTATAAATATAGATGGTGATAGTTTCTAGCACTACATTTTCATACATGTCTACCAAGCATTTTATCAAACATTTTCTGACGCGCTTGTATAACAAAGCTAAAATAGGTGCTTTTTCAAACAAGCTATGGATGCTTGGAAAAATCTATCACAAAAGCATAATAGTAAGCAATAGCATAGAAAAGCGTTGAACTATTTCAAGCCTCAAAGAAATATGGTCTCATGGTGATGGAATACCATGATAATTCAATATAATAATTTCTTGTCATGGCATTAGATTTATGGCATTCCATCTGTAAGACCATTTTTTTGAGTTTTTTCAAATAGTTCTACCTTTTCTATACCACCCATTTTTTCATACATGTCTACCAAAGCATTTTATCAAATAGTTCAATGCCTTCATGCTATGGCTAAAAAGTAAAAACCTCAAATAGGTGCTTTCGAACAAGCTATGGATGCTTGGAAAAAATCTACCAAAGCATAATAGTAAGCAATCACCTAGACAAGCAAGTGAATTGTTTGAAAAAATGCTTAAAAGAAATGCAGTCTCACGGTGATGGAATGCCATGAAAATCCATAGAAATTTGATTGTCATGGCATTTTTCATGGCATTCCATCACCATGAGACTACATTTCTTTGAGACATTTTTTTCAAGTAGTTCACTGCCTTGTCTATGCTACTACATTTTTCATACATGTCTACCAAAGAATTTTATCAAATAGTTCATTGCCTTGTTGCTATGGTTAAAATCCTAAAACAGGTGCCTTCAAACAAGCTATGGATGCTTGGAAAAAATCTATCAAAGTATAATAGTAAGCAACAAGCCATGGTCTCATGATTTTTTTTTGCACAAAAATCAGCTCAATTTTATTCACTTTTTTTGCAGATTTTAAACACATTTTTTTGGTGATTTTGAAGTTTGAAATGGAAAAATCATTGCCCAAAAAGTCAATGATTTTTTCAAAAAATTAGGGAAAAAATTGTCCAACCTGCAGTTTTTTTTTAAAGTCACGATTAATCAGGATTTTTTGCAGATTTATGCTTCTATATCACATACCTTCCTTGGCTCAGTGGTGTCTTTCCTTTTTTCTTTTCAGCCTTCTCCTTTCCATCGGACACTACGTCCTTCCACTCCCTCTCCAGAATCATGGGGGGATGCTTGTACTTTTTGTTCTTCTCTAAATGTGACCTATATTGGTCCCTCACATACTTTAGATAGGTACCAGCTTTCTTAAGGACCTTGGTTCGATTGAATGTTTTATCACCAAACAACACAACTAAATGGTTAATGAGCTCATCTTTTAAATCTTCATTTTGGGCATTCCACCGTGTATGTGTGGTGGGCCCCAAGAGATCCAATGTAATATCACTTAGATGTTTATAAAACACATCATTTCCTACAAAATGATCATGGGATCAATAGTCTAAAAAGAGCGATAAATAAGTAAATTTCAATTGGATTATATAGAATAATAATTAAAACATTTTAAAGTACCTGGGACCTTCTCTATCTTTATGGGAACGAAATCCTCAGTCACCACAAGTGTGACCGGCAATGTTCCCATACTAGTAATACGGGAAGACCCAGGAAGTGCTGCTAAAACATCACCACTACTAGTGGCCTCTGCATCCCCATATACATGTCTTGATGCATGTTCTGGTATGTGTTTGCTGCCAGAGGGTGTGTTAACAGATGCTACATGGTATGTGTTGCCAACATTTCAAAAGACAACATAGGCACAGATGATGGGGCCAGATAATGTGATGTATGTGTAGGAAGATTAGGATGGACACTTGTACTGACCCTTACTCCTCGGGAAGCACTTGTAGTACCCTCATCATGGCCAAGAGCATCATGAGGAGGAAAATAACCCTATAAAAACAACACATATTTTAGTTCATGACATAAAAGAGTAAAAAATATAAAACCATGAATGAACTTATGTTATAATTAAAGACCTCATGACAACTTACTTGCAAGTTTTGTAAT
>VDFB02193867.1:99567113-99770265 GCA_007258455.2 Sequoia sempervirens
AGGCCAGTCTCAGAGTTCAAGGTGAACGAGATTAGTAGTCAGTTGTCTTATGGGGGACACAAAGGATGAAGACTCGGTGGAATCACCCAGTCTGTACCAGCAGTGTACAGCAGCGTTCAGTGAAAGTGAACAAAGTTAGTCATGTTCCTAACATGCATTGCCAAGAGCTCCCAGCAGCTCGCAGGTGCATAATTCCGCGATGCACTTGTAGAAGTCGAGTTCCTTCCAGATGGAGGACTCGCAAGCAAAAGGCATAATCTGTGAACAGGAAAGGGCTTGTCCGCAAGGGAGTTACGAGTAGTTTGTTGAGCAGTGTCGCTCGAGATAGACCTCTCTCAGCAGAAAAGTTGCATCCGATCCGTGCAATGAGAATTTCAACCCATGACATAGTCTATCAACAATTGCCCTTAACAGACCCACAATTTTCCACTCTTCACCTTTCTTCACCTCTACCCAAAACCCCTTCTTTAGTATACCTTTCCTACTCAAAACATTTTCAATTTCCTGAAGATAGAAGTATCTGTCATGATCAAATGTTACCATTGTAATTATCCATTCTCCTTCACGCATCATACTGCTATAGTCGTGGTCGTAGTCATATCCATAGCCATAGCCATAGCGTTGAAGTGATTCATTTATATCCTCGACCGAACTAGAGCTATCAACAACAACCACAAAGCAGACAATAACTGCATGCAATACTGATCGCTTGGGATAAGTTTCGTGAGTACCAATTTCAATCACTCCATCGATGCCAATATTAACGTCACAAAACAGATTTTTGCTTAAAGTTGACTCAGCTTCATCCGCTGCTCTTCCAATCATATCTACTCCCTTTGATGGCACCCTCTGAAATAAAAGACAAAATACTCTTAGTTCATCCACGATAAATTCTTTTCATTTACAGATCACTTCAATATAGACTATCATGTAAGATAAACGACAAAACAAAGCTTAAGGTCAATAATGAAATAAATAAACCTTTCCGTAAAAAGTGATATTTATGATCGCCTCTGAAAAGGAGTATTGAAATCATTACCTTCGACTTATGAATGCAATTCCGTATTAATGCATTGCTGCAATAACAAAGTCTCATATATTCTGATACCTGCAACTGTTCAATACCTGCTATGTCCTGCAGTTTTTCACAAGAATCTATCTCAAAGCAGCTCAGTCTGGCAAGACTTGGTAACTCCTGAAGTTCAGGACACTCTCTAATAATCAGCTTTATAAGATCACCGACTCCTGCCACTCTTTGCAAACTTCTGCATCTTTTTATAGACAGCCTGAAGAGTTTTGATGGCAGCGTAATGTTCTGTAGCTTCTCACAAGAGTCTATCTCAATTTGCATTAAGAAGTTCAGTCCGGTAGTACTTGGTAGCTCCTCAAGCTTAGGACACTCCTTAATAATCAGCTCTGTAAGCTTTGGAAGATCACCGATTCCTGCCACTCTTTGCAGATCTCTACAACTTATTACAGACAGATTGATGAGTGTTGTTGGCAGCATCACGTTCTGTAGCTTTTCACAAGAGCCAATATGAATTTCCTCCAAGCAGCTCAGTCTGGCAAGACTTGGTAACTCCTCGAGCTCAGAACATTTTTTAATAATCAGCTTTGTAAGCTTCGTAAGATCACCGATTCCTGCCACTCTTTGCAAATCTCTGCAACTTATTACAGACAGACTGATGAGCGTTGTTGGAAGCATAATGTTTTGTAGCTTCTCACAAGAGCCAATATGAGTTTCCTCCAAACAGCTCAGTCTGGCAAGACTTGGTAACTCCTTAAGCTTAGGACATTCTTTAATAATCAGCTTTATGAGCTTTGGAAGATCACCAACTCCAGCCACTCTTTGCAAATCTCTACATCTTTGTAGAGACAGACTGATGAGTGTTGTTGGAAGCGTAATGTTCTGTGGCTTCTCACAAGAACTAATATCAATTTCCTCCAAGCAGCTCAGTCTGACAAGACTTGGTAACTCCTCAAGCTCAGGACACTCTTTAATAATCAGCTTTGTGAGCTTTTGAAGATCACTGATTCCTACCACTCTTTGCAAATCTCTGCAACCTTTTACAGATAGACTGATGAGTGTTGTTGGAAGCGTAATGTTCTGTAGCTTCTCACAAGAGCCAATATCAATTTCCTCCAAACAGCTCAGTCTGGAAAGACTTGGTAACTCCTCAAGCTTAGGACACTTTTTAATAACCAACTTTGTAAGGTCACTGATTCCTGCCACTCTTTGCAAATCTCTGCAACTTTGTACAGACAGACTGTTGAGTGTTGTTGGTAGCATGATGTTCTGAAGCTTTCCACAGGAGCCAATATCAATTTCCTCCAAGCAGCTCAATCTAACAAGACTTGGTAACTCCTCAAGCTCAGAACACTCTTTAATAATCAGCTTCGTAAGCTTCGGAAGATCACCGATTCCCGCCACTCTTTGCAAATCTTTGCAACATTGTAATGACAGACTGATGACTGTTGCTGGCAGTGTAATGTTCTGTACCTTCTCACAAAAACCAATATCAATTTCCTCCAAGCAGCTCAGTCTAACAAGACTTGGTAATTCTTGAAGCTGAGGACACTTTTTAATTATCAACTTTGTAAGCTCACCGATTCCTACCACGCTTTGCAAATGTTTGCAACTTTGTACAGAAAGACTGATGAGTGTTGTTGGAAGCGTAATGTTCTGTAGCTTCTCACAAGAGTAGATTTGAAGATGCTTCAAGCCGCTCAATATGACAGAACTTGGCAACCCCTCAATCTCAGAACACTTACTTGATGTCGAATTTTATGCCAGGAAAGAATGAAAACATGCACAACGGAAGTGTATGTAAGGAAGGAGACACGGAACATAAATATTTTCAATATTCTATTTCACTCAGAAAAAGATTACATTCAAAAAAGCTGTTTACATATGAAAATATTCAGAGCAAAAGCTTTATCTGGCGGGTATACTATAGAAATTGTGCATTTTGGCACCGTACTCTGTCTTTGCTACTCCACAGTAAAGGATAGCTTCGGCCTTATGAGGGGCAAGGGCTCTGCTTCTCTTTGCAATAGATGCTCTGGTAATCAGCGATCATTTGCTCACGAACATTCCTTTTTTGCTATGTTACGCTAAGATTCCCCTCTTCTTGTCTCACCCGAGAAAATAAATGCGCTTACTTGCATAGAATATGGGAATTGTTCACACGGATTTTCAGCAAATGCAAAAGCTGCGGCTCAAAATTTGAATACCTACCAATAATAAATTGCTGCCAGAAAGTACTTAGTGGACAGCAAGAAAGTCAAGCACGACAGGGGGGAAAGAAATCCAAATTGATTTCTACTGACAGTGCATTTAATGCACCTGCCGTTGGCTGCTCAAGATTATAATTTCCAACACTCCCCCTTAATCTTGAGTCTTTCTGCTCTTCATCATTATTTGGAAACTTTCGGCGCAATACTTCTGGAGCAACTTCCGGAGCAAAGTTTTCGGTGCAAAAGTTCCTGCTCTTGAACACTCTGCGAAACTTCTGGCCCATCGCCATAAAAGTTCCGGAGCACCGGTGAAAAGTTTCCGGTGCAAACCTGTTCTTCAACATTCTGCCGGAAACTTCGGTATCATCGCCAAGGAATTGCGAGAATAGCGGTGAAAGTTCGGCACCTATGCTTCATCATTGTTGGAAACTTCGATGCAATACTTCAGGCAACTTAAGACAAAGTTTTAGGTGCCGAAAATTCTTGCTCTTCAACACTCTCTGTGAAACTTTTGGCGCATCACCATAAAGTTAAAGACGCGATGAAAATTTTTGATTGCAATCTTGATGCTTCAACCTCTGCGAAACTTCGGCGCATGCCCATAAAGTTAAGACGGTGAAAAGTTTAAAACGACTATTTTGCTTTTTGTTCTGCGATGCAGGCTGTTTTGTTTGAATTTTTCAGCACTATGCTTCTATGTGTTTTCGAGTGAAGTTAGATTGCGTTCCTACGCACCCAACCTATATCTTAGGCGCTCAAAAGGTTCTTTTGACAAAGCCTTTTTAAAAATATCTGAAAGCTGCTGCTCTGACCTGCAAAATGCCATTTTAATTTCATTATTCTCAACCAATTCTCTAATAAAATGATACCTGATTTCAATATGTTTGCTTCTTCCGTGAAACACAAGATTTTTAGTCAAGGCAATTGATGAAACATTGTCACAGAAAATTACTGTTCCATCCTCTTGTTCTTCTCTCAAATCTGCTAAGATCCTTCTTAGCCACACAGCTTGGCATGCTGCTACATTCGCTGCTATGTATTCTACTTCGGCTGTGGATAAAGCAACAATCGGTTGTTTCTTGGAAGCCCATGAAACTACTCCTCAACCCAAGTGAAAACATACCCGGATGTGCTCTTTCTATCATCCACATTTCCTGCCCAATCACTGTCAGTGTACCCAACCAGCTGAAACTCATTAGAGGTGGTATACATTATGCCATAGTTTTTTGTGCCATTGACATACCTGAGAATCCTTTTACCTGCTTACCAGTGTGTGTCCTTAGGTTGCTCCATGAACCTAGAAATCAGGCTTACCGCATACATTAAATCTGGTCTCGTAGCTGTCAAGTACATGAGGCTTCCAACCATGCTCTTATAGAGGGTTGGGTTAACATTATTGCTGCTGTCCTCTTTACTCAACTTCAGACCTGTAGTTGTTGGGGTTGGGGCTACTTTGCTGTCCAACATCCTAAATCTTTTCAAGATTTGTTTGGCATAACTTGATTGTGAAATAAAGATGCCATTATCCAATTGTTGGACCTCTATGCCTAGAAAATATCTTAAGAGTCCTAAATCTGTCATTTCAAACTCTCTTTTCATGGCGTCTTTAAAATCAGCAATGAGAAAATCATCATCCCCAGTAAATACTAAATCATCTACATACAAGACAACAATTAAAACCTTACGATTTGCTGCTTTGATGTAAAGAGTGGGCTCACCATCGCTTTTGCTAAAGCCATTGCTCATCAAGTATGAGTCAATCCTACTGTACCATGCCCGTGGAGCTTGTTTCAGCCCATAAAGAGCTTTCTTCAGCCTATATACCTTGTGTTCTTTACCTGGAACTTCATATCCAAAGGGCTGCTCCACATATACCTCTTCTTTTAAGACTCCATTGAGGAAGGCGGACTTCACATCCATTTGATAAACCTTCCACATATGCTGGGCTGCAATTGCAATGACTGCCCACACGGTCTCCATCCTTGCAATAGGGGAAAAAGTCTCATCATAATCTCTCCCAAACTGCTGTTTGTACCCCTTGACAACTAATCTTGCCTTATGCCTTTCTATTCTTCCTTCGGCATTACATTTGGTCTTGTAGACCCATTTGACACCAATAACTGATTTCCCTTTGGGTAAATCAGTGAGCTCCCATGTTTTGTTTCTTTCTATTGCATCTATCTCCTCATCCATGGCTTCACACCATTTCTGTTCTTTTACAGCCTCCTCAAAATAAATAGGATCACTATGAGAAAATAATGCGAAATTTACACTCTCATTAAAAGCTTCATCATACCTTTCACCTTGGTAGATCTCCCTTAGACTCTTAGTCTTTCTTGGCACTAGGGAGGCGAGAGTGGGGTCTGAATTTCCGGAGCTGCTTGGCTGCTGGCCTGATGAAGAAGTCTGCTGCTGTAGGTTTCCGGAGCAACTTTCCTGTTGAAAGTTTCCGGAGCATCTTCCCTGCTGGAAGTTTCCAGAGCTCCTTCTCTGCTAAGAATTTTCAGAGCTACTGCTGCTGTTTTCTGAACTGTCAGCTTCCTGTAGGTTTCCGGCGCATCTGCGCTCTGCAGCTTCTTCATCCTTAAGGGGTATGGAGACATAAATATTAGTATTGCTGTCAACTTTTCCATCCCACGACTCATTTTCTAGGAACTCCACGTCCCTACTGATGATTACCTTCTTGGTGACCAGATTATATAGCCGATAGGCTTTTGACTCTGTATAGTAGCCCAAGAAAATACACTTTTCACCCTTGTCATCCAATTTCTGCCTATTTTCTTTAGGCACGTGTGCATAGGCTACACACCCAAACACTCTCAAGTGCTCAACTGACCACTTTTGTTTTGTCCATGCCTCTTGAGGGATTTTATCACGGACTACCTTCGTTGGACTTCTATTTATCAGATAAACAGCTGTTGCTACAGCCTCTCCCCAATATTCGATAGGGAGTCCCTTTGCTTTCATCATGCTCCTTGCCATCTCCACAATGGTCATGTTTTTCCTTTCAGCCACTCCATTTTGCTGTGGAGTATAACTAGCTGTGAGCTCCTTCTTGATGCCATTTTTCTTGCAGAAATTTACAAATTGATTGGAGGTATACTCTCCTCCACGATCTGACCTTAGGACCTTAATAAAGTGTCCACTCTCCTTTTCAGCCTGGGCCTTAAATAACAAAAACTTATCAAATGCTTCAGACTTATGCTGCAAAAAATAGACCCATGTCCTATGGCTGTAATAATCTATAAAGGTCATAAAAAATTTACTTTTGCCAAAAGATAGATTTTGCATAGGGCCTACCAAGTCAGTATGCACCAACTCTAATGGTGCTCTAGCCCTTGTAGAGTTGCCTAAATTAAAAGGCTGCCTATGTTGCTTGCCCAAAATGCAAGCTTCACATCTAACATTAGGCTCTACAATTTTTGGCAAACCATCTATCATATTTTTCTTGGACAAAAGACTCAAACCAGAGTAACCTAAGTGTCCATACCTGAGGTGCCATAGCTTGGAGATATCTTGAATGGCTACTTTGAAGGCTGATTGCTGCAAGCCTTTTGACTATGCTGAGATTTGCATCTTGAGAGGAAACATTTAGTTTTGTGTCATTTGAACCGCTGCCATAACTCTTTTGCTTCCATCTTTATCATAGATGATGCATTCCCCTTTCTCCATCAACACTCTATACCCATTTTGGACCATCTGTCCAATGCTCAAGAGGTTATGTTTCAATCCTGGGGCATAGAAGACATCATATATCTTTCATCACCATGCTTGGTTTGTAGGCATACCATGCCTTTGCCCATGACTGGAATCATCTCATTGTTCCCCATTTTTATTCTAGACTTCACGCTGCTATCAATGGAGGCAAACAAGTCTTTTTTACCCACTCATGTGGTTGCTGCAGCTGCTGTCCAAGTACCAAACTTCAGCGCTGCTCTGTTCTGCAAGGTTACATGCAATGAACAATTGTGACTGTCTTTCATTTCCAGCCACATTTGAGTCAGCAACATGTGCATTCTGACTCCCTTGGTCACGTTTTTGCCTGCAATCACTTGCATAGTGACCATACCTTTGACAGTTGTAGCACTGCACATTTCTTTTATCATTTTTCTGATAAGAACTACTATTTTTTTTTCCTCCTTGGGAGCTGGTCGCCCCCTCATGACTGCTTGCTTGGGCTGAGCTTTCATCACCATCATTTCCACGTCTAGAGTTTCTTCTACCACATCTGGAGCCTTTTCTACCTCTCCCCCTTCCTCTTGCATTTGACTGAGCATTAAAAGCTTGCTCTTGGGAGGAGGTTGCAGACCTATTTAGGCGCTGCTCATGGGTTTGCAGAGAACCCATCAGCTCATCAACTGACAAAGTTGTGAGATCTTTTGCCTCTTCAATGGCAATCACCACCGGATAAAACTTTGTGGGAAGGCTTCTCAATATCTTCTCCATAATCTTCTGTTCTTCCAAAGTTTCACCACTTATCCTCAGCTGGTTAATCAAAGTGGTTGCCCTTGTGTGAAAATCTATAATGGACTTGTTGTCCTTCATCTGCATGGTCTCAAACTCTCTCTGTTGCAGTTGGAGTTTGACTGATCTGACTTTCTCAGATCCTTTGCAGGTGGTTTGAAGTGTTTCCCACGCTTCTTTTGCATAAGTAGCTACTGCTATTCAGGGAAAGATAGCCTCTATCAAGGCTGCCTTAATCAAACTGAGGGCTTTTGCATCATTCTTCCGTGTCTCCTTCAACTGGTTCTTTTGAGCATTGCTCAATATTGTAAATGCAGTTGGGTCAGTCACATCTGTGAACCCATTTGCAACTAACTCCCATAAATCATTAGCTATGAAAATAGTCTTCATTTTCTTTACATAGATGTCATAGTTTCTACCATCGAAAATAGGTGGCTGTTGCCAGCTTCTATTTTCTCCTCCAGACATTTTTCTAAAATGGGGAAACTACGAAAAAACCCAGATTAAGATCTAAAGCTATAAAAACTAACTGCCCAATACACCTAGGGCTCTGATACCGTGTTGAAAAATAAACTCCTATTGTGGGAAAATAATGAAACACATTACATCAGAAGTGTATCAAGGGAAGGAGACAGACACACAAGGAGACACAAATATTTTCAATATTCTATTTCACTCAGAAAAAGATTACATTCAAAAAATTGTTTACATATAAAAATATTCAGAGCAAAAGATTTGTACACGTTTACTACAGAAGCTATGCATTTTCCAGCGCACTGATGCTTCTACGCTACTACTCCATGTGGGATAGCTTCCAGCTCATGGGTGCAAGGCTTACTGACTTCTGTTGTGGCAGATACTCTTGAACGTCACTATTCAGATGCTCCTGAACATTCCTTCTTCTGCTATGTTCTGCTGAACATTCCCTCTTTCTGTCTCACCTAGAAAACCTTTGTCTGCTTACTTGCACAGAATATACATTCAATGCAACTTTTTGGTTTTTCAACCAATACACAAAAAACTTCCGCTCAACATTTGAACTCACCTACCAATAATAAATTACTAGACAAAGATGTCGGACATGGGGAAAAAGATCGAGTTGATTTCATCTACTTGCATTTAATGCATCTATCTGTTGGCTTCTCCAAGATTAATATCTCCAACACTTGACACATGTTTCAAATTGTCACAACAACGCAATTTAAAATATGTCAGTTTCCCACACCCATCAATTATAATCCTCTCAAAGCAACTTGAACATATAAAATCTGGTAACTCCATAAGCTCCGGACAGTCACGAACGCTTAATTCTACAAGCCTATTACAATCTAACCCTTCTATTGTATTCAACTTCCCACATCCATGAATTTTAATGTTCTCGAGGTAAGGTTGGCTGCCAACTGGCAACTTCTCAAGCTCCGGACAGTCACGAATACTTAATTCTACAAGCTCTTTATAGCCTAGCCCTTCTATTGTATTCAACTTTGGACAACCATCCAAACTAAAATATCTCAACGGTACCTTCCCAAGAAAGTTTATCCTCTCCAGACGCTTCATGCCACTAAGGGACAAGTTCTCAAAGTGTAGATTCCTACAATTAATAATTTCCAATTCTACAAGACTTGTATGATTTGATATTCCTGACACAGTTCTCAAACTATAACAGTTTTGAATGCAAATTTTTTCCAGGACGCTCAGGCGTTCTAGCCTTAGCTCCTCAATCGCCGAACATTCAGAAGCATTTGGCTGTGGATTCCTTCCAAAACTGTGACAAATTTGTAGCTCTTTCAGCTGGGAGGGCGCCTGAAATTCAAGATAAATTTGTGTAAAGCTCTCAATGATTAAAACGAAAAGCGCAGAGACAACTATAACAAAATGAATTTCACCATACGTTGAAGGAGATTCACATTTTTGACTGAGAATATAAGAATACCTCTGTATGATTCTCCCACAACGTTTCGAGTCCACTACAGTTGATTTTCAGACACTGCAAATTTTGAAGAGGAATCCATGTAGGAAAGCTTCGTTGTTCTTTGGAAATGCCCTCAAGCTGGAGCCATAGTAAGGAAGCTGACGTCTCAAAGCAAGTATCTGGTTGGCCCACAAAGAATTTAACTAGAGAACCCATGGACCCGTCAAAAAAGGAATGGAAACATCTGATATTGGTTTTGGCCAGTATTGTTTTGAAACCCATTGATTCCTGCATGCACAGAAGCAGCTATGATTTCTATCTATGTAATAACAAGTTAAGATTCGCAATATTACAATACTAAAGAGAAATATGAAGGGCTAACAAGCATACCAAAGATCTCAGATCTTGAGGACGCCAAAGACGATGAGGAGGGCTGAGCTCAAGTGCCATTTCTCTTCCCAAGTCCCTCAGATGGTCATGCATTCTCAATACAGGTCCCATGTCATCTGGACTCGGTATTTCTCCTTTTTCTACAAGACATTTATCCTTGAGTCTTTCCATTGCATTGTGAACATTCCATCCTGATCCCTCCAGTACTCTCTCGGCTCTACTCGCCTGCTTGCCCACAAAAAAACAAGCAATATCCATGAAAACCTGTTTTTCTTCACCATCCAATGCATCAAAACTTATTTTCAGTTTTTGTTTTATGTCCTGAGGCAGCGCCTTCCTAGCTTTACTCAATTCTGACACCCAAAAGCTTTGACCTCTGTCATGAACGTGTCTGCCCAAAACCTGAAGAGACAAAGGTAAGCCTCCACACGCGTCTACAAAGTTGTTAACAAGCACTTCATACCCGTTACATGGATCGCGTTGGCCAAGGGCATGACAACAGAAAAGTTCTGTCGCGTCATTTCTATCCATTCCTTTTAAATTGTAACCAACTGTAATTCCTGCGGTTATAAGCACCCCAACGTCACGGGTCGTGACAATAACCAGACTGTTACCATATTTATTTAAGATATCCATGATCCGTAGAGCATTTAACTGGTCCATATGATCGATGTCATCTACAACAATTAGAGAGCTTAAAATTGGGGCTCTTGATAGATGATCTTTGAGAGAGCTTGTTCCTTCCTCTTTACTTCTAAAACTGATCTCGTGGCCAAAGAGATCTTTGAGAAGCTTACTTTGCAATGATGGCAACTCATTTGCCACAGACGTTTCTCGCACATCAAACAAGAAACTTGCTGTAGTGTAATTCGATTTCTTCCAATTAAACAACTCTTTGGCGAGAGTTGTTTTCCCCGATCCGCCCATGCCAAAAATGCCCACTACCTTAGACTTATGCTTCCCTCCTTCCTGACCACACTGATTTTCAAAATCTTGTACAAGTCCATCAAGGCATCGCTTTTCAAAATCTTTCACAAGACTATTAAGTCCCACTGGATAATCAGCAACATGTAAACGTGTTGTCCTTTCTACTTCTTTTTGCACGGCCGCTACTATTTTTTGGCAATCCCATTCACTGAAACATTGTATAATAAAAGGAGGATTTCGTGAGAAAAATGTTATACAAGATTTGAAGGAATTATATAAAGTACAACTACGAAAATTACAGAAATATTACCTGTTAAATTCTTCCCCGGCTATAAGTGAAAGAGACTGAAGGGCTTCCTTCCACGCGTTAAGTTTCTCCTCATGGTATCTGCCGTTCTCTTCATGTTTAATGAATGCTTTAGCATATGCTCCCTTTGCTATGCGACGGAGATCAGAAGGCTTCACTTGATAAAACACGGGGATAATTTTGGCCGTACTTTCCAACATGAGAAGCAGCTCATCCAAACACCAAGCTGATTCTGCATATCTTTTGGAAAAGATGGCTATATGTACCTTTGCAGAGCGGATGGCTATCTCGATAGTAGAAGGAAACGAATTTCCCAGTTCCTTCTCTTGGGAATCAAGAAACGCCCATATTCCCAACTGCTGAAGGGAGTTGTAAAGCTGAGTAGCCAAAGTTTGTTTGACATCGGGGCCTCTGTGATTGATGAAAACATCAAACAATCGTGAAGATTCAGAAACCTTCCTTCTTTTGCCGGCAGATTCTATTCCTGCGAAAGCATTAATTTTTTTATTTTGGTGGTGAGACGAAGAAGAAGATGCCATTGATTCCAATTCAAGAGGCTAACAACCCGTTAAAAAATAGAAAAAGAGGGCAGATGCATAGGATTTTATTGCAGTATGCGTAATAAAATGAGCTTACGTGGAAGAAGAAGGCTAGCATGAATTAAATAGATCATATTGCAGGTGGGTTCGTTATATTCGCCGTTTCCTCAAAACATCGAGAAAAAGATGAGTGAGGGAAATTTATACAAGCGCCTACCAGTACATAGAAGGCGAGTTCAATCATTTCTCTACAAATTCAAGTCAAAATAATAGGGGAGAAAAATACTTAGAAAATTGGGTTCGATCTTTTCCTGGTAATAGTGAAGGAAAATGGTAAGTTGAATGTAGACAAAGCCGTAAAGGGACAGAAAGGAGACTGATTTGGCCACATTCAAAGAGGATAGATTCCATGGCGTAATTGAGGAAGTTTGAGGGTCTCCAAGAAAGCAATAGCTCCTGTCGGTGCGGACTTGAGTGGAATATGTGAAAGGATGGCGTGTTTGTCCATAAAAAAATATTATACACCTTGCAATAATATTATAGCAAAAAAAAAAAGTTAATTGGATGAAGCAAAACAGAGGTATAGAAAAATAAAACATTGATAGCAGAATAAAGAAGCTTTTGATAGCAGTCAAAAGGTCCAGAACCAGCAGACAGTAAGCTGCTGTCCTAATTAGTTATTTTTTACATAATTTATGAAGTATTGTTATAGGATTTTTTTTTTTAATTGGAAAATGTATATATTAATAATAAAAAAATTGTACATGAATAGAAAAGGGTACTTTCAAGACAAGAATCGTGAAAGAAGTTACAAAGGAAAGGATTTAACAATAGAGCAAATCAGCATGAAACAGCTGCAAGTGACAAAGAAGCTACAGCCTACAAATTACACTACAATAGAAATAACTTTTCTCCAAGAGTATAAAAAAATTGCGTCTCTGTAACATTTTTTATAGATTTGAGAAGAGATATACGGCGATTCTTAGCAATCACTGTCAGTTGGGACTGCACTTGAGCTATTTGTGTCTTGCGCTCTAAATCGACAATAACTTTTTTTTTTCAAGGCTTTAACAAGTGTTGATTGTTGTAAGAAAATACTAGAGAATAAACCATGCATAATTACTTCCACAAGCAGGAATTCATTAGAGAAAACTATTTTGCATCAAAGTTTCCAAATATACAATAGAGTACATTGATGAAAAGATTTTGAAACCATATTTTGAGACAAATGCAACCCTATAAATGTTGATTTCCAACTTAATTTTTTGTTAAAAATAGGAGGCATGAGGGCCAAAGATGTTTGCCAAATTTCTTGGGTATACTTGCACATCCAGAAGGAATGTTTAATGGTTTCTAACTTGTGACAAAAAAGACATCTAGAGGAGTGGGTGGGGAGGAACGTGACATGCTCTTCCACAACAATTTTATAGTGAATAACCTTCCACGCTAGAAATCGAACTTTAGTTTCATCTTTGGATTTTCAAACATCGAGGCTCAAACTGAACCCCATGGAAAACCAATTCACTCTCCATTTCAAATCTAACCTTGGTTGCATTTGGATTGGTGGAAGAAGCTTATTGTAGATTAACTTTAGAGGGAAACTATCTAAATTAAAACTGGGAAGCCACCTTTAATCTTTAAAAAATTGCATGAAATAGGACTAGAAAGTTTTAATTGAAGATCAAGAGGGACACATCATGCATCGTATGAATTTCAGTGATTGATGCTTTAGATATATTGAAGTCATGTTTGAGTTGCAAGTCATTTTTCCAAGTTGATGATGAGAACTCCCAAATGTCCTTGAATTCGGTGATGCTTTTTTTGAATAAGATCTTTCTATGCAAATGAGGATTAATAACAAGAGGTTGCTCATGTAAACAAATCAGTCTATTCCACCAAATGAATTAAGTAGAGAAGCTCAACTCATGACTAAGGTCTTGTCCTTTTCATTCAAGAAAAGGGGACACTTTATGCCATACTCTCCATGTGCTCAGAAATTCTCTAGAAGCTTGAGGTTTAAAGTATTTTGTTATAATAATTTTTTCTTTCCACCCAACCTCTTGCCACTAATTATTGGCTTTAATTGTAGCTATTATGTGTCTAATAAGAGACTTACATGGGGCTACTCCTTGAAAATATCTAGTAATCCATTTGGCAATGAGGTAGATCCCTTGTGTAAGGGGATCAATCACTCCCAAACCCCCTTTATTTTTCAATTGAATACAATACAATCGTGAAGCAACTAAATTACCTTTTTTATTATTATGTTTTCCCAAAAGAAACCCTCTAATTAATTTAGTTGGTTATAGTTGCTTTTTGAAGGAAGACAACATGATGAAATGTAAACATGACTAGCTACAAGGATTTTGATTGCAATTTGTATGCACCCAACTATAGAGAGAAATATATTTGACCACAACTCAAGCTTTCTTTTTAGTTTATGAATGAACCAATTCCACATTTCAAATAGAGAAACTCATATCCCAAAGGGGATTGCAAGGTATCTTGAAATAACTCCATGGCTATTAATTTTCCATTGTGAAGGTATCCAAGGAGGTGGTTGATCAGATGAAGTCATCTAGAATTTAGTTTTGTTAGGAGATATTTGGGAGCCAATAGATGAAAAAAATAGGTCCAAGACTTTGAGGGTGTTGTTAAGATCTTCTTGATAGTTTTGAATGAATGAAAAGCTATCATTAACAAAATGGTAATTAAGAGAAACTTCATTACTAGGTAGAAAAATACCATGTAATAGGTGTTGATTTTTTGCATGAATTCAAAGGTATCCAAAAGTAATGTAGTGAGGACATAGAGGAAAGGATCTAAGGGGAAACCTTGCCTTAACCAATCGTTGAAGTAGAAAGGTTTGAGAGATTGACCCATTAATGGATAGGCAAGCATTAACATAAAAAAAAGAGGAGCTTTATGTGGGCAATGAGCTTGGGACCAAAGCCTAACCATTTAAGCATTTTTAATATGAATTGCCACCTAATCCTATCATAAGCTTTATCAAAATCCAATTTTATGAAGAGGCAATTGTGTCTAGTTTATTAAACCCATTACATAGTTTCCCAGGCTTGCACCAAGTTATCAAGAATCTTCCTCCAATAAAACATGCTTGCTCGAGCCTTACAATTTCTTGCACTATATGTTCAATTCTTTTAGCAATAGGTTTGACTATAATCTTGTAGGATATGTTAAGAAGACTAATTGGTCTCTACCCTAAATTTTTTCTCTTATTTTTTCCTTTAGGAATTAATTTAACCAACCATTGATTAATAGAAGAACCCAAGTATCATTGTGATAAGGATTTTATATAGACCTCATATAAGTCTTTCTTAATGAATGACCACATTGTTTTATAAAAGTTTGTAGGTAAGCCATCAATTCTAAGAATTTTTGAATCAGCTACATCCTTCAAAGTAGCATCAAACTCTTCAATGGTGAACAAGTAGTCTAAGTAGGTTTGGTATTCAAAATCAATCTTATTGGGAATGCAATTTCTAGCCATATCTTCAATAACGTCTTGTAGTTGATCACCATCAGTGGGATCCATAAACAACTATTGATTGTGATAAGTTATAGGATTATTTTAGGATCAAGGAGAAGAGGAAATGCCAATTGAAAAATATAAGTAATTAAATCCAAAGCAATCTTATAACAAGAAAAAATAAACGTCATAATATTTATTTTTCAAATATAATAAATAACATTTATTTATAATAATTTTTTTAATTATCAAAATATAATTTAATATTTAACTATTATAGTATTAAACATATAATAAAAATATATAATATTAAATAAATAATAATTTAAAATATTAAACATATGATAATATATTATATATAATAATAATTTAAAAATTAATAATTTTTCATTTTTAAATAATATATTATATCCCACAATCCCGCCCTTTGTGGTGTCTTCAAGTTTGTGGGACATAACAAACATTGCTTGACAATCAATAGCATAATGTTTACATTTTTGTAAGATATATAGTAGTGGTAGTGGTAGTGGTAGTGGTAGTAGTAGTAGTTAACACTTTTATAATTATTATATCTCACAATCTATCACCCTCTTGAAGTCTCTTGAATTGGGCATACCAAATATTGTGGAGATACAAATATAATAATTAATTAATAAATTAATAATTTTACATTTTTCCATCATGAATTAATAAATAATTATAAAAACTATTTAATTTTCATGTAT
Source organism: Sequoia sempervirens (assembly GCA_007258455.2). Taxonomy (NCBI): domain Eukaryota; kingdom Viridiplantae; phylum Streptophyta; class Pinopsida; order Cupressales; family Cupressaceae; genus Sequoia; species Sequoia sempervirens. Next base: position 99,583,105 of record VDFB02193867.1, read on the forward strand.
TATAGTATTAAAAATATAATAAAATTATATAATGTATATATATATAATAAAAAGTAAAAGTAATAAATATATAACAATATTTATAACTCTCCTTTGTGTTTTCCTTTGTACTTTGTACTTAGGCTCATACTTTTGCTATATATAACAATAAATAATAGCTCATCCTTTTTTCATTGTCTCTAGAAAGCAACACCACTAATAATTTGGAAAATCTGGAATGAGAGGAACAACAAAATCTTTTGGAATAAAGGCTTTTCTTTAGAAGAAATGCTTCTTAGTCTTTAATTCTCAATTTCTGAAGTGGTTAAATCTTATATCTTTTAAAAATTGGAAAGTTTAAATTTTTTCTCAAATTGGGATGGATTTGTTGTTAAAAACTAGTTCTTGCTCAAATTTTTTCCCTTCCATGGGTCCTTTTCTAGCAAGGTGGATAAATTACTAGCATGAAGAGAGTCTAAATGGATGCCTCCTCCGACTAACTTTTTCAAATTAAACTATGATGGGGCCTCAATGGGAAACCCTGGTAAATTTGGGGTTGGTGCAATTTTAGTGGACTCAAATGCAAACATTGTTAAAGCTACCTCTAAGATACTTCCTCCTGGCACAAATAATAAGGCTGAATTAGATGCATTGAGTTTGGGATTGGATCTCGCAAGGGCTCTTCATATTGATTTCTTAATTATTGAAGGAGATTCAATGGTTATTTTCCATGCAATTACTAATCAAAAGACTCAAGTTTGGCATTTACAGTATTTGCTAGATAAATTTCTCATAAAAATGAGTTGTTTCAATTCCTATTCGGTATCTCATGTTTATAGAGAAGCAAATGTAATGGCAGACTTTCTGGCTAACAAGGCAATAGCTGAACAACTTCAATATAATTTTTTTAACAAAGAGGATCTTCTTGAAATGAATTAATTCTGTGTTGGCTTGCATTTCATGGGTAATTTGCTTCTAGTTTCTCTACTCCATGTGTTGGGCATTTTGGTTGTCTTCTCTTCATGCTGTGCTCCTTCAGATTTTTTTTTTTCTGCTTCACTTGGGTCTTTGCCTCCATTGCTTAGTTTTCCTTAGTTTGGTTGGTAATCTGTTTTGTTTCTTAGGTGCACCTCTTTACACACAGTTTATGGTTATCATGCATTCTTCATTGTGAGTGTTGTTTTCATGGTACTATATTGGGCTATCTCCTTTTTTGTGGTATCATGGTGGTTTTTCTTGGCAGTTTTTATTTTTGTTTTTGTCAATGGTTGTGCCATCATACATTGTTTTGTCTCCCTTCTTTTCCCTACAAGTAATGTTGAAGAGAAGAATTTTCTTTGTGGCTTTGGTCTACCTTTTTGGTCACGTGATGCAGGATTTGCAATTCATAGATTTATTATATATAAGCTTTTATTGGCTAATGCTAGATATTTTCTTTAACTTTGGTTATTGTTGTTTAGTAGTAGATTGAAGGGTTTTGAACTATCTTGGCACTTCCATGTGAATGTCAAAATTGGTTGTTTATATATGTTTTCTCGGGTTGCTTTTGCTCTATTACTGTCTTTGACCATATTTAGAAGCTCTTTGTTATGCTTCATATCGAGTCTTTAGCAGCTATTAGATTCAATTTTTTGGGCTTCAGCTAATCATAACTCTTGTTGGGTTGAGGGAGTTGGCTATTTCACTTTTTTAGAAAATCCAAAAGCTTCTACTATTGTGATTTTATCTCATTTCATCACTATTACATTGGATGTTCTCCTAGATGTTGAATGGGTTCTTATTATTGCTAACAATTTTGTACTTCCTGATTTGATATCTATTTCGGATCTCTATGAAGCCTTAAATTTGTACATTTTAGATCATGGTACCTTTCCCATTGCAGGGTTTATTCATAAGAATGATTTTCTTTCTAATGGTTGTTTTGGAGATCTTCTTATGGTTTTCAGGTCAAGAATTGTGTATGGTAATTTTGTGGAAACTATCTCGGGGTGCAATCAGCTTATGGATAATCTTCCTCCTGAGGTCCTATCCACTGGTGTAAATTTATTTTTGGCATTACACTTTCTACTCATTGTTGTTGTTAGGTCTTATAACAATGCTCCTTCTCTCCCTCTAAAGAAAAAAGTGAAAATCTCTTGGGATCATTTTCTGCCATTGTCATACTATGATGTTGGCTCCAGCTTGCTACCCGATAAGGAAATATGACTTGCTCTAGTCTCTAGTACCAAGTTCTGTATTATGTACTAGATCTTTATTTTGTGGGGGGCTTCTCTAAGGGGCCATGTGTTAAAGTATATCCGTTCACTTTGGTTGGGGTTTCTTTGTGGGTTTGGATGGGGTTCTAGGTTTTTTTCTTTTTTTCTTTTTTGGGAGCTATAACTAGAGGTTTTTTTCTCTGGTTCTTTCCTACTGGTATGCTCCTTTTGAACCAGGGTTTGTAAACTATTTTCTTATTAATAAATTGTTCAGTGGCTTAGCCACTTTTATTTTTAAAAGAAAGTAATAAATTAGCAATTTTATATTTTTAAATATATATTAGCATCATCAATTACCATAGGTATAATATATTATTATAGTATTATATAATAATATAATAAATTAATATTGTAACTAAAATAATAATAGATTAATAGTCAATATTTATTATAAATATATAACATTAGACAAACATTGCAAGGATATAATTATTGAAATGAAATATATTTCTTTTAACCTTGAAAAATTCTAACTTCTAATTCAATTTGGATTTTAAACCATTTGTATTAATTTCTCGTTATTATTACACAACCTTAAATATATTATTAAATGTACCAAATAAACCTCCAATACTTTATTATTTGAAAAATACTGACTAGTACATAATACATTTAAACCATCAATATATTATTTTTAAAATAATTAATTTTTAAAATAACTTTTTGCTAAAAAATTTACATCATAACAATTCATAATGAAAGCATAGATATTCATTTCACAGTTCGTTAACAAATAGACATACTATTCACCTTATGAAATAATTTAGAATAATGTGATAATTCTTAGTGACAAATGTATTAACCTAATGCTTTGCAAAAGATAAATATTTCTTTTTCATAAAAAAAGATAATTAAAAGATTTGCATGTACTATTAAAATCAACAATCATCTTTGTTAGAGGGAAAGATTTGATGATCAAAATACACAGTAGAAGAAATAAAATCAGCAAAGAGTTAGAGGGAAACATAGAGTAGTTGGTGGGGTCGGTGGCTGCTCGGTTTGATGCAAAATGTGGTTTCAGTTCTATTTCGGGGGTCCCATAAACCAGTTAGTCTCATGAACGCAATTAAAAGCATTCATTCAATCAATCATCTTTCAAATACTGTTGAAAAGACATTGAATAAATTGGAAAGTCGTTTTGTCCAATCACTCAATAAAACATCAATCTACAACGGTCCAAATTTACTGCAGGTTATTTATTTCTCGTCCAATTTCTTTCCTTTGAAATTCGGAGCACGTTATAGCTGTACATTTATTATTTTGAAAGAGTAGAAGTGGGAATAAGTGCTGGTACGTTGTACAGATCTTTGTTACAGTTGGCCACCATTAAATATCATAGCGAAAAATTTGGAGCTATTTAAGAAAAATAATCATTAGTTTTTATTAATTAGTTACCCGATAGGCTTTTAATTGTGGACTTGCTAGTCCACATTTCACCACTATACCTGTCTCACGCCGGTAAACTGCATAGCTGTTTCTGGTTTTCAGTCACTGGCTTTTTCAATGGTTAAGACTCTTCAATGTAGAAATAAATGTTTCAACAACTCCAGTACTGTTATAAATGCATATGACTAAACTCTTCCAGTTGAGTACGTTAACGAGTGCATCTTTCAATCACTTTATCCGATGAAAATAACAAATTCAATTTTACATTCGGCGTTGGATGATTGGGTCGAACATCTGGTTTAAGTGAGAAATTAATGACAATGTGTCTCTGGGTCAAGTTTATGCACATGCAATACGGATTCCATAAGTTTATTGCTCTGATCTGACATGGATAGTAAAATAATAATATTTCTCCTGCACTGTCCTTTCTTTTTCTGAATGGTTCAGAACTGCAACATAACATAAAGTTTTATTGTGCCTCAGACGAATACGTATTGCATGTACTTGACCCAGAGACACATGGGATCTCAGTTTTTTAAAATTTTTACTAATTTATATTGAAAGAATGCGGATCTCATCTTGAATTTGAATGCACATAGCGTAGATTTGTTGTGTGTTCATGTTAACATATGAGATTTCTACGTGTGCATACAATTACGTCTCAAACATTGGTCACGTGGAGAAGCATGTTTAGGGTTTTGTTTGGAGGCAAAATGTTGAAGTCGTTGATATATTCTTATCTAGGTAAATGTAAAAAGTCGAAGCCATGACATGTAGGTATGCGATGGGTAAAATAATTGGCATTTAATATGAAATCTTTTATCCAATCATATCAAATCTGCCCATTAATGTGTGTCGTAAATGCTTTAGTCGGTGATATTTAGCAATGATGATCAAATCTATCATAAGATTTCAGCTTCAAAGCATAGTGTACATTTTTGTCCTACTTATGCTCTACAAAACCCAATTTTCTATCGATCATCCTCTCATATCCGTCTAGCGAGAGATTGTAAATTTGGAGTTCAAGAGTTGCAAGGAGCAAAAAAATGACGTGGTGAAATGCGAGATACACAGAATGGGGATAAAAATTGGCCATGTAAGGGGATACGTGGCCTTATAGGAATTGCAGAAAAGAGCGCATCTTGTCCTTCACACTATCGCTGAAAGCTTCCTTCCATGAAAATATCGAAAAAGGTATAACTCCCTTCACCAGCTGACTAAGAAGTTGTTTGCATTTTAGGAGAGAAGCAATTCAGGTATGCTTATGGTGCACTATGGCTAGGCTTAAAGTTTGGACCTTTTGTAATCTATCTTGCAGTTCTCACCTTCCAAAAATCTCTCTGGCATAAATTTTAAGGGCTCCTTCCAGATTGCAGGGTCCCCTCCAATAGCCCACACATTCACTATAACCTGGGTGTCTCTGGGAATAAAAAAACCCAACTTCACAAGAGCTCTCAGCTTTGTGGGCAGTAGCAATGGAACCGTTGGGTGCAATCGAAACACTTCTTTCACCACTGCATGGAGATAAGGCAGTACATCAATTTTAGATTCTTCCATTCTTCTGTCTGAACCAACTGTCTCATCCAATTCTTCTCGAAAAGCACTGTATGCTCGCCCTTTATATCGTTGTAAGTATGTCCCTTATGAACACGAGAGTGCACTTATGGTCTCGCACTAACATCCTACAGTCTACATGACTGTCATGGAGCTACATCTGTTACCATTTATATCTGTCCCTCTGTCACATCTTAGAGTGACTGTCATGCTTACTCACAGTCATCATTTGACTTCCTCATCACTGTTCCTTTGCTTGGCTCTCTAGTGATACAAGCACTGCCTCCTAGAAAATGAAGATTAAATTCTTCAAGTTGGCCACAGTAAATGTAAACTTTCTCATTTTTTTACACAAACTTATACTACATTCCTTTGTTCAAGAGCACGTCATAAATAATTAATTATTCCCCTGTAAGAAAAGTCTGTAATGTTATTATTTTTTTCTTATATAGTGCAGATGAAAATCTTTGTGTAAAATACACATAAGCTATTTACAAAGGAGATTTTCCACCATGGATAGTTGTATGGCTCTGTTGAAACATTTTGGAGAATATTTTTTGCCACTTTGCATCTACTTATAAGCTATGTTATGTCTGTTGGAATATGCAATTCCAACCACTATTTCTACTATTATCCTCATTCTCCCTTTTTTTCTTTTTTTTACAGGTGTATATGTCTATATTATCTTTTTTGGTACTCTTTTGTTGTGTATAAAAACAAGGGATCGATCTTATTATGCAAGGGTGTATGGGTATATCTACATTTAAAAAAACCTATATCTTATCCTGTATTTTGTTGTTTGAAATAAATACTAGAGGATATTAGAGTGTAGGAGAAATGTACATTACTAAGAAAAAAAATTATGGTGTATCTGTAGTGTAAAGAGAGCTCAAGTATGTTTGGTTAAATTTTTATTTGAAGAATTTTATTAATATGGAGGAGTAAGTAAATCTCTATGTTTTACCATTTTTTTTTATTCCTTCTATTTGTTTCATATGGTATGACAACTGATAATGACACATTCATTAAGTAAAAGTCTTATTATTCCTTGAATAGGGTTGGCATGCATATTTTCAAAATCCTGCTTTTCTTTTACATTATCCTTTACGGTTGAAAATTGACTATTCCATTAAGTGTTTACAAAATTAAAATATTCAAAATTTTTGGCAGTTATATTTGTTACCATTTTTTCTCCCTTTTAAATGATCACTTTCAGTTACAAAATGAGAGTCTTGTATTTCTTGTGGAATGTTTTTTTTCTTTTTTCCCTAACTGATGCACAGTCATAAGGCACCATAAAATGGGTGTTGTGTCTGGAGAGGATGTACCATTTTCTTCAAGGAAAGGGAAGTGATAACCATTTTCTCTTTATGATCATAAGCATAACTTTTCCCTTTCCAATGACATCCTAAAGCCACTTTTTATCTTCTCACACCTGACTCACCTATTGCAAATGTTGCACAAGAAAGATCATTCTTTGCATGGAACTCAGGATGATTTGTAGCCTTCTCTTTCCTCAAATATGACCTCATATGATTTGTTTTAGGTGTAGCAACAATGTTTTTCTTCTTAACACCCATTGTAAACTCATTGAAATTTATCTCCTCTTTCTTATTGGAGGATTTTATCAAGGATGTATATTTTTCCTTAATCTCACTTGCACCCATATCTACTTGTTTCTTTTGGCCATCTACTTGTCTATGTACTTCGATATTTAGGTCATTTTTCTTCACTGCTATCTTAGGATGTTTTTGAATGCGATCATTGATTTGAACTTTCAACACTTTCTCTAAATCTTGTTGAGTTGGAGGATGCATTTTTGTATTCTTTAAATGGCATCTTCTCTACATAATCACTTGAGCTATCAATGTGTGTTCTAGCTTTAATTTTATGAATATCTAGGGTTACACTCCATTTGCCTGTTTCTAACTCATTCCTCACAAATTTCCTCCACTGCTCAAGTAAATTCAGATGCAATCTTTCCATAACATCTAGCTGTCAATTTATTATTCAAATCTAAGGTGAATGTCTGGATATCGTTCAGAAAACAAAAGCCACTGCAAAAAACAAATAACACGTTATATTGAAAAAAATTAATTGTTCAAACATACAATCATGAATTTGAAAGGGAATTGGCATGTCAGACTCCCCAGACAAGATTGTTATCACTTGTTATTGTTGTCTATATACAGAAAATGATATTTACAACCAAAAAAAATGCAAAATGGAAATAGTTTGGAATTTGGATAATAGAAACCTAGTAACATTTAAATAAACGATGCAAAAGATGACATTTTTCTCTTATAGTGAGGAACATCCACAAATTTAAATGAACACATTTCAAAGAAAAATTATCATTATCATAAGTTTAGTTACTCTTCAAACTCTTTTTTGGAGCATGCCTTTATGTCTCAAATATCATTAGTCACGACAGAGGGAGATCAAACTTTAAAGGTAGAAATAAATTCATTAGGAGATGGGATCGAACTTTAAAGGCAGGAATAAATTCATTAGGAGATGGAAGAATGTTTTCAACAAATTCAAGTGGAAACAACAATAATCAACATCAAGTCAACCGGGCCCCCTACAATCAAATACATTACTATCAAAAGTATCATAATAAAAGCACTATATTTTTTTGGATGCAATGTTACATAGAAGAGTCCAAAAAATGTTTTAGATTCAATATGTGGCAATCAAATGATAAGAAATTTACTTTTTGAGTGTCCATAAATTAGTAAAAGCATATGTTATTTTTAGCTAATAATAATAGAGTGTCGATAATGAAAAAATCAATGTCGATATTCTAATTAAGAAAGGGAAGGGAAAAATTATTTAAAATGTTTACTATGTTCCTAGTTTAAAGTGTAAGTTGATGAGCATTGGGTGGTTTGTTCATAAGGGGTATAGAATGTTTTTTTAATAATTTTAAAACAATTTTTAAGAATTTGGCTAATAGTCAAAGTTTAAATAATCAGCAACATGTTTCCTTTGAAGTTGAAACCAAATTTGAGAGTGGAATTTGTTTGAGCTTACCCCTTAACAAGGCCTCAAATGGGTCAAGAAAAATAAGCAAAAGATTGGTGCTTAAACCTCTTAAAGTGATATCTAAGTTAGCAATCATTCGATCAATCAACAAGATATCACTCAAATAATACCTCCTGAAGTGTAATTTAAAAAAAAAAATACTCTATTTTTGAAAAGTGATTTCTTGAACTAATTTTCAATCAAAATAAAAGATGATAATTGAATTTGGAATTTATGATTTGGAAACTTAAATTTTGGAGGTCTAAATTTGAGAAAAATATAAAATAAAGTTTGGTATTAATAGAAAAACTTAAATTTTGGAGGTCTAAATTTGAGAAAAATATAAAATAAAGTTTGGTATTAATAGAAAAATTAGATAGGGTATGTGTAGAGTGCATTTGGGAAAGAAACACAAAGAATCATTCCCAAATGGCAACTCAATTAGGACCAAAGACACCATTGGAGATTGTTCACTTTGATTTGTGTGGATTAATGTAGACACCTCCTATTAGTGGATGATTTTAGTTTTTTACATTCATTTGTACTAAAATTATTAAACAAGAATCTTATTCTAATATGTATGTATATTATTCTTTGCCATGGTGTGGCTAGGTGGGAATTTTTTAAACTAGATTTATTACCTCTATTGAGATCATCCCATTGAGATACACACAACAAATATATATATCATTCAAGGTGAAGTCATATGCTATTGTGTATCCATTGTTCTTATAGTGAGTTGCTAATATATTTTAATAAAACTTGCAAACCATCAAGTTTTGGATGGAAGCAACCACAAATTTTACAGGTGTGGGTGCTTTTTTGTATTTATTTTTTTATGTAATGGTCTAGTTGAGATGGTTGATCAAAGACAACTGATTGGGTGGGAAATTTTTACCTTGGTTCATATTTGCACAGTTTTCATTAAGATGTTTTATTTTGACTAATTGTTCATGTTCAAAAGACTAGGGACCTCTATTGTTTGAAATGTGGGCATTAAATGCAATTAATTGTTTAGACCTTTTTGATCAAGCTTGTAGATTATAAATAACTTTTATGTTTCAATAGGGTATGTTTGTTTCTGTTTATTTTTAGATTTTAAATTTATGATAAAACTAAACTTTGGTTCATATTTGTATACGTTTCGTTTAGATGTATAAGATCCCTAATGTTTGAAATGTGGGCACTAAGTGTTTAGATTTGATTTTCCCCTTCATAATATTTTTTCATTAATGGATGTGTTGCTATCCACATCAATGATTTCAATTTCTCTACCATTGTCGTTAATCACCACCTAAATTGTAGGTAAACACATGGTAGAATACCTATGGAATTAGGACATTTGCATTGCAATTACAAATCATAACTATTTCATTTTATGTTCAAGTAACTCTGTTTTTTAAATTCAAGTTCCAAAGTGGATCTTCAATGAAATTTTGTCTTTAATTTCCTATCGGCGTATCCCTTGAACCTTTTATGGGTGCAAGTGCTAGTAATAAGCCTATAATAAATCTGCATTCAGTCGAAAGTTTTGCGGATTCGTACTATTAAAGCACATAAGCCTATCTTAAAAAATTACAGAGCGAACAGCAAGCTGGAATCAACAAACTTTAAAGATAACCCTATCTTTCCTTCATGGTTCTTTTTTCTTACTCAACCTCTTTATTGGATTGATATTTATCATATTTGTATTTTTATTTAAACTTAATTCAATATAAAAGGAAAAAAAGTGCATCTTTCCTTTTTAACTATAGTAAACTTTATCATTGAGTTATTATATTTTTCATGTTTTAATTAAAAATATGGATGGCTAATAAATTTCTGTTTGTAATTTAGAGTGACGAAGGATATTATCTAAATTTTGATTTTTTAATGTGTATTTTTATTAATTAGAGGAATTGGTAGTTTAGAGACCAAATTTTTATAATCTTGAGGATATTAAAATTCAATTTTGAAAAGAATTTATTTTCAAATGAAAATAAAATTATTTTTATTGTTTTAAAAATAAAATAATAATAAATTGATAAGTAGTCTTTTATTGAATACAAAGATTTAAATTTACAAAAAAAAAAAATTATTCTTTTTTAAAAAGTAATTTTTTCAATTCTTATAACCACTCAAATACTTCCACTTTCTTACACTTTCTTGATTGCTTTTCATTGCGTTTTTTTTTTTATTGCTCATCTTCTAATTTATAAATGCTTTGAAATCAATCAACTATTACATTCACTCTTAAAATAAAATTTAAAAAATATTCAATGGGGGAAAGGTTCCAGTTACCACTAGCCATCCAATTACCACTCACTCCATACTCACTTTATCCCCCCCCAAAAAAATTGCATTTGACCCACTAAAAAACTTTATTTAATCTAATAGAAAGTTGCAAAAGCACCAATACATGTTCACAAGTCAATGTGTAGTTGACCAATGCAGGTAGTGAAGTACACATACATTTGCATTTACAATACAAGTTTAGGGAAAATGTCCCAATTATCGCCATAGCTAACTTTGTGCAATCATAGCTCCTAAACTATATGTTGGATCGAGATTATTTTTTTGGGTTTTATTCGCACATGAGTTAATAGCTTATAGCTATTGTTCTTGCTTGTGGGAATTTCTGACGAATGTGGGAGGGTTTGATAAGCGCACAAGGGTCAACAAGTCCCCACTTAGACATGTCCCAATTGCCGCCCACTATAACCACCAATTAATATTTAGAAAAGTCTTAATTGTGTCAATATTAGGATGCAATTATAACAATTTTATCATTCATATACGCTCAAAAGTGAATGGGTCAAATTCATGGGTTAACATTGGAGGTTTAAGTTAGTGGTCATAATAGTCTACACCTACACATTAATCGCCAAGCCTTAACACTAGACACCACCACACATTAAGTCCAATTAATAATCACGTCGAATCCGATGGTGGATTATTTCCCATGGTTTTCAAGGGTAAAATGATTATTTTCTATCATTTCACTGCATGCTTACAATTTGGACAACCGTAGAACGTTCGTTGATGTCTGCTCTCCACAGTGTGAGGTAACGATGAACATCATTCTCTTTTCAAAATTCAAACAATGGTACTGCTAAATCTTTTTATTCAACATTTTTGTGTGTTGAAAATTGAGGTGTTTTCTTAGCTTAATACTTTGTAAAACTTTAAGATTGTTGATCTAAATATGCTTTCCTTTGTTACAAATTCTTTGTGGGTGATTATCTGATTAAATCCATTTTACCATTTGTAGAATGAAGATAGAAGTTGTAGAATAATTAGACATGATATTAGAAAGATACACAAGCATATACTGTGGAGAAACCCTTTCGGGAAAAAAATTCACCAAGAATTAATGCATTATTCAATCTCTGAAGTAGATTACAATAACTCTAATTCTTGATTGAGAATGCTTCTTTTTCCTTCACCAAATCTTCTTCACAACCTGCAATAAAACTGACAATAACTCTTTTCAACTTGCTTGAGATAAATAGGCATTAATCAACTTTGTAAACTCCAAAATAGTTACAATTACAACACTCAACCCCTACCCCTAAAAGGTATGCCTATCCTTTGCAAGCAAATTTATGTTGTGAAGAACAATGTCAAATCTTCATCTTCATCCATTTGGGCATCCCAAATTGAAGTAGTAACTCAACCTTTATTCTATAAATATCTTCAAGGCTTTATCCTCAAAGTAGGCACCCAAGAGTGAGCCCACATAACTCAGCCTTCTGAAATATCTTAACATGCAAAGGAGTTAATTTCAAGAAGCCAACTTAGGCACCCAAGATGGGTCCAAGTCATTTCCTATTAACTAAAACATTTCTCTCTGCCATTCATGCAAGAATGGTCATCCCTTGTTAACTAAAGGTAGTCCCTGTTATCTATCATGCAACTCAAGTCATTAGTCATGCATTCCAAGATAGCTGAAGTCAACTAGCATTCAAATAAAACTAACTGAAGATAACTGAACCATAACTGAACTAAACTAAACTAAACTAAATTGATTCTCAACTGAACTAAACTAAACTGAACTGAATTGAACTGATCTGAACTGAACTTAATTGAACATCATGCATGTAAACATCAAACCCTAACTCCTAGGATCTTTATATGCATTCAAAAGTGTTATCTCTTACTCCAAATAGTTTACTGAACTCAAGGTCAGTGTCACCTACCATGTGTGTGCCCCATGTGACCCTATTATTTAGGAACTCATATTGGATGCCCTCACATGCTCCTAACATTTAGAATTAATTACAAATGTTAATTAGCATGATTATATCATCAAATATTAATCTCTTTCTAATCCTAGTGTTGGGGAACACTTTCTAATGACTTAGGAGATACATGAAATAAATAATGTTTAGGATTACAATTAAATGGCATCCTATTTCCAACATTCTCCCACTTGACATTATGCATTGCAATTATTCTAAACAAGGAGTAATAATTATAAATCAAGTATAGGACTCAAGGCCAATGGCCTTCCTCCACTACGAGAATTTATCTGTATGAACTAGTTTAGTAAGATAAGCTACAACATTAATCAAAGTGCCAACTTTCTCAATTAATACCTTTCCACTTTCAACCATTTCTCGCACAAAGTGATACTGAACATCAACATGCTTAGTACGAGCATGATACATAGGATTTTTGGCTAAACAAATAACACTCTGACTATCACATTCAAGTCTAACTTTCTTGCAATTAAAACCAAGACCTTTCCCAAGTCTTTGTAACCAAACTACCTCTTTAGAGGCAAGTGTGGTAGCCATGTACTCTACTTCTGTGGTGGAAAAACCAATTGCAATCTGCCTCTTACTCATCCAACTAACCGCAACTCCAAACAAAGTGTACACATAGCCACTTGTTGACCTCTGACTGTTCAGATCTCCTACCCAATCTGAATCAACAAAACCTTGTATGTCCAATGATCTATGAATAATATCAATATCATTAGAACCATGATAAACTAAACAATAATTAGAAGTCCCTCATAAATATCTAAACACCCTCCTAACATAAGTCCAATGTTCTTTACCAAGGTTAGACATAAACCTACTAGGAACTCCCACTGCTTGGGCTATATCCGGTCTCGTACAAACCATTGCATACATTAAACTACCAATTGCACCAGCATAAGGAATTTCAGACATTTCCCCATAATCAAAATCATATTTAGGACTCAAGTCTAAACTTAACTTCGTGCCAACTGATAAAGGAATATTAATTGGTTTACTATCTTGCATGTTAAACCGTTTCAATAGTATCAACATAATTGCTCTAAATTAATCAAAGCTTTATGTTACCTCTATCTCTATTGATTTGCATACCAAGGATATATTTTGCAGCCCCTACATCTTTCATCTCAAATGTGCTCAAGATTTGTGCTTTCAATTCTTTGATCATTACCTTTTGTTACCAATAAACATGTCATCAACATACAAGATAATAATTAAAAGTTGATCATCAATAAATTTTATGTAAACACAATGATCTTCCTCACTCCTAGCATAACCAATTTTTGATGCAATAGCATCAAACTTCTAGTACCACATTCTGGGTAACTATTTCAATCCATATAAAGATCTCTATAACCTACAAACCAATTTTTTTTTCCTTTTACAACAAAACCACCAAGTTGCTTCATAAAAATCTCCTCATCAAGATTCCCATGCAAAAAAATAGTTTTCACATCCATTTGCTCTATCTCAAAATCATAAGTAGCAACAATAGATAAAAAGAATCTAATAGAATTTAGTTTAGCAACGAGAGAGAAGATTTCATTAAAGTCAACTCCCTCTTTCTAGGAGTAGCCCTTGGCTACTAATCTAGCCTTATACTTTTCGATATTACCATCTACACCAATCTTCTTTTTAAAGATCCATTTACAACCAATGGCCTTTCTTCCTTTGGGAAAACTCTCAAGATCCCATGTGTCACAAGTATCCAATTATTCCATTTCCTCATGCATAGCTTGTGACCAAAGCTTTTTCTCATCTAAGGACAAAGCTTCCATGTAAGAATTGGGTTCATAATTAGTACTTATTAAAGAAAAAATATAATGGAAATTAGATGGGCTATACCTATCAATGAGATTTTATTGTCTTGTGGATCTTCTCAAAAGAGTTTCTACTTGTTCCTCAATATGCTCATGTTGAGCATCTATTTCAAAAGAACTCTCTAAACTCTCCTCTTCCAATCCATCCAATTGATCTTCAACATGTGCATTTTGTTGCTTCTTATTATTTATCTCAAAATGTATTGTTTGTGAAGTCTCCTTTTCCTTTGGTTGTTCTTCTCCTGAATAAGCTCTAAATTCCCTGAAAATCACATCTCTAGATAAATAAACTTTTTGAGTTAGTGGATTCCAAAGCTTGTATCCTTTTACATTTTCACCATAACCTATGAATATGCATTTATGTGCTTTAGGATCCAATTTAGACCATTTTTTCTTGAGGCACATGAACAAAAGCATCACAACCAAAGATCCTTAAATGTGCAACACTAGGTTTCTTACCTAACCACACTTTATAAGGAGTTTTATCTTTAATAGATGAACTAGGGGATCTATTGATTAAATAACAAGAAGTACAAATAGCCTTAGCCCAAAGGGATAGATCTAGCTTAGCACTACTTAACATACTCCTAGCTCTTTCCATTAAGGTTTGGTTCATCCTTTCTACTACTCCATTTTGTTGAGGTGTATATGGATTAGTTTTTTGTCTCACTATTCCTACATGCTTACAATAATCATCAAATTCCCTAGAAAAATACTCACCACCATTATCTAATCTCAATACTTTTATCTTATGATCTGATTATTTCTCTACCAAAGCCTTAAATTCCTTAAACTTATTAAAGACATCAAATTTGTTATGCATAAAGTATATCCAAGTGTATCTTGAGACATCATCAATAAATGTGACATAGTATCTAGATTTTCCAATAGAGTCAATATCCAAAGGGCCCATTACATCTGAATGAATAATCTCTAATAATCTTTTAGCTTTATTTGTACCACTAGGAAATTTAGATCTAGATTTCTTTCCAAACACACAGTGCTCACAAAAGTCATTTTTTTCAATATTATAATTAGGAATATTGTCAACCAAATTTTTATTAAGAATGGTCCTAAGACCTTTTTCACCTATATAGCCCAATCTATGGTGCCATAGAATACATGTATTTTCAGCTTCAGTTACATTGGCTAAATTATTTACATTGGAAGTTTTAATCTTAAACAATGTCCCAATCCGAGATCATATAGCAACCACCATATTCCCTTTCACCAATTTGCAACCATCTTTGTTAAATGTCACATGCATTCCAGAATTATTGAACTTAGAGATAGAAAGTATATTTCTAGCAAGTCTTGGAATATGTAAAACATCATTTAGGGTTTTAACCCTACCATCACTAAAACACAATTTTACCTCTCCTTTGCCAACGACTTTTGTTGTGTTGTTGTCTCCAAAGAAGACATCTCCTCCATCATATGCAATATACTTAGTGAACCACTCCTTGTTATGAGTCATATGATAGGAGCAACCTAAATCAATAAGCCAAGAGTTATCAACACTATTAGCAAAAATAACTAATGCATCATTACTGTCATTGGTGGATTTCTCTATAGAAGCATCAAAACTCTTTTTCTTGCTCTTACAATCCTTTTTAATATGTCCAAGTTTTCCACAATTCTAGCACTTTACCTTACTCTTACCAGGGTTTTTAGACCATCCTTTGGAATTACCCTTTTCTTTCTTGTCTTCCTTAGATTCCTTCTCTTTAGGCCTACCTCTTACAAACAAGGCATCTTGGGAGCCAGTTTTAGACTTCCTCTTCATCTCCTCTGATAGAAGAGTAGGAATGATATTGTCCATCATTGGATTTGCACCACTACCACTGATAGCAACAATTAAATTTTCCCAAGAATCTAGTAAAGAAAAAAGTAACAAAATTCATTTATCCTCATCTTCTAGATTTACATCTACAGATGCTAACTAACTAAGAATCAAATTAAAATCATTTAAATGATCTACAACATAATCACCATATTTCATTTTTAAAGAATACAACTACCTTTTCAGATACAACTTATTGGTTAGACTCTTGGTTTGATAAATATCACCCATTCTCTTCCACAATTTATATGTAGTATTAATTTCATCTGAAACATTCAAGAGAACAACATTAGCAAGACATAATCTTATGGTTCCTCTTTCCTTTTTATCTAACTTAGCCCAATCCTCATCTGAGATAGTTGTAGGTGTCTGTTTGATTATTAATAGCTAACCACTAATCTCTTTCTTCAAGAAGATCTTCCATTTTTAATTTCCACATTTCATAGTTAGATCCATTGAGCCTTTCAATATCTAAATGAGAATTAATTGTAACAAACTTATTTCCAAAATCAGCAAATAACAAAAATAATAAAAATTCCCACTAAGCCAATAAATCCTTCAATTTTTTAAGAGAAAGGTGTCCCAATACTCTACCCAACCTGAGCTCTAATACCAAATGTTAAAAATTGAGGTGTTTTCTTATGTTAATACTTTGTAAAAATTTAAGATTGCTGATCTAAATATGATTTCCTTTTGTTAAAAATTCTTTGTTGATGATTATTTGATTAATCCATTTTACCATTTGTAGAATGAAGACATAAATTGTAGAAGAATTAGATAGGATATTAGAAAGATACACAAGCATATACCATGGAGAAACCCTTTTTGGAAAAAAAATCCAAGAAGAATTAATGTATTATTCAATCTTTGAAGTAGATTACAATAACTCCAATTCTTGCTTGAGAATGCTTCTTTTTCCTTCACCAAATCTTCTTCACAACCTGCAATAAAATTGATAACAACTCTCTTCAACTTGCTTGAGATAAATAGGAATTAATCAACTTTGTAAACTCCAAAATTATAATGCTCAACCCTTATCCCTAAAAGGTATGCCTATCCCTTGCAAGTAAACTTATGTCATGAAGAACAATGTCAAATCTTCATCCTCATCCATTTGGGTGTCCCAAATTGAAGTAGTAACTTGTTGATGGGTGTTTTGTACAATTTCTCAACATAGGAAATGCATAGATGCATCACCTCTCTTGAAAGGAAACCTCCTATTGATGAATGGTAGCTTAGGTCAGATATATCATGGCTATAAGCATCATCATTGTTTATATAAGATCAATTACTCTTCATGTTTAATATTTCTAGAAATAAGTAAAATCGAATTTTATAAAGCTTGTATAAAATCGAATTTAAATAAATGATGTTCAAAATTTGTATTGGTTAAATTTTGGAATTCATATAATATATCTGCCATGTGTGAGGGTGTATATATGCTAAGTTTGTTTAAACTGAATGATTATCGGTTGTAAGAGAAACCTGCGTGCCCAAAGGGACACGTCCCTTGAGCGAACATGTCTCCACATGTGGAGACATGTCCTCTCAAGAGTTGTATCCCTTGGAGGCGGGTCTCCTTACATACAAAAGGTGATTCCACTCTTGATATGCAGACATCAAAATTATTAATGTTCTACAATCAACACATTTAGTATAAATAAAATCTGGAAATCAAAAATATGACAGAATTTTTAGTAGAATTCTTACAATTAGAATCTCTTTAGAACCCTTAGTCTCTCAATTTGATAGAAGATTTGATTACATAATTTATATGGTATCAGAGCCACGTTGTGTGAATCCAAATCAAAACTAAATATCAAATTGCTCAAGAAAATTCATATTTTCTAGAATCGAATTCACATCACATTCTTCATAATGTCAAGTGTGAGCAGATTTGAAGATCGTCTTGCAGGAGCAGAAAATTTCACATCATGGAAATTTAGAATCATGATGATCCTTAAAGAGGATAAGCTAGACTCACTTGTGAGAGAAAATATGAAGGAACCAGAGTATGAACCTGAGAAAACTCAATGGATGGAAAACAATGAAAAGGCCATGAAAATCCTAGTAGATGCAGTTAGGGATCATATAGTGCCCATCCTAGCAAAACATGAAACTTCATACTATAAGAACTGGCTATGAAGGTAGCCACCCAAGATCTAGAGGCCTAATACAAAGCACAAAAGAGAGAGAAAATAATATGACAAGAATAAACTATATTCAATGTCAATAATATGAGATGATAGAATGGTACAATTAATACATAGAGGACCCCTTGGTTATATAGCCAAGGTGAGAATATAGAAGGGCATAAGATTATGACAAGTTTCATAATCTTATGACATGTGACAAGGAAAAGCTATCACTCCACCTAAAGTGGGAAAGGATAATGTGATAATCTCCACAAAAGGTGGATCACCCTCAAAAGGTGGAGAGATAATCACATGATGTGTCCACAAAAGGTGGCAGTGATAAAGTAATGATATGTCAAGTCCACCAAAAGTGGAAAATCTCCAACAACCTCCTATGTGGTCCCTAAGTAAACTTAACTAAGGTGTAATTATGACCTAGGACAAGGTACAAGACATTTAATTACACCAACACCCCCCCTTAAGTGCAACTTAGGGAGAATGTACACAAATGCAAACAATGAAAGATGGGTCCCGGCTACTAGGCCATGTTAGGTACCCATGTACAAATGTAATGAAATCTCTCACAAGTGGAGTAAAGATAGAAAAACCCAGTGGGAAAAAACTACCCCCCAAAAGAGAGATTAAATACAAAATTCTATGAACATAGCATGAGAAGGAGAAAACCCCATGTGAGGAAAAAGTCCCCCCATACAAGAGAAGAAGAGAGACAAGGTAGCCCCCCCTTAATGTACAATGATCACCCATGGAAGATGCTGAAGAAGGAATGAAGAAGCTGCTCCAAAACTGTCGAACAATGTTCCTCCTCTTGGGAAGAAACAATACCAAAGGTGTATGAATGAAGTCTACCCAATCCACAAGTGAAGAAGGAAGAACCATCAAAATGGAAGAAGTCTTTGAAATCTGCTCAAATGTCCTTGTGTTGATGCCGAAAGATGCCTTTCCCAAACCATGTGAAGTTGCAATGAAGTCACTTCCTGGAAACTGTGAGAACCCCTTTGCAACAACACTCTGATCTGCTGAAAAAGACAACTCAAGCTTTAGCAAGGATGAAGGTAGAACATACTCCAAAGACGATGTCTCCTCAAAAAAGAAAGTGGCCTCCTCAAACTGT
Organism: Sequoia sempervirens; assembly: GCA_007258455.2. Lineage (NCBI taxonomy): Eukaryota > Viridiplantae > Streptophyta > Pinopsida > Cupressales > Cupressaceae > Sequoia > Sequoia sempervirens. The sequence goes on from VDFB02193867.1 coordinate 99,602,480, forward strand.
TGTACACATGCATCCACAATCACATCAACCTCGAAATACTAATCATGTAGAGGAGGGTCAGAGTGTTCCCTCGCAACAACTGAAGAAGAATCACCTTCATCAAAGAGAAGATGTAAATAATCAAATGTGTCTCCCAAATCTGCAATGTAGGATTCCACAAACAAACCACCAATGTCTGTCAAGTAGTCATCCCATGAAGCTGCTATTGGAAGACAAGGTATGCACTGTTGCACTAAATCACAAGGCACCAAAACTGTCAGAACATAAGTATCATCAGGTACATCAATCAATGTAGGAGATGGAATATCAACAATAGGCTCAAGAACCTCAGGAGTAGAAACAACTCCAAGATTCAAGTAACCATACTCAATCTCCTCAAGTGTGTCCAAACTAGGGTGAACCGAATCATCAATAGGAGCAAAATATGAGAAGGTGTAGAACCGAGAATGATCATCAACCTCCCGAACTGCAACAAGAGCCCTGCTATGCAAATCCCAAACAATGACAAAATCTGGTGTGAACTCTACACTCTTGCCTATACCACTATGTGTAATCTGATAGATGGAGAGGATATTCCTTAACAAAGTAGGCACACATAGAACAACATTAAATGCTCCACCTTCAACATCAATAGAACCCTTCCCACAAACTGCCAAAGAAGTGTTGTTGGCCATCAAAATGGATGGTGAGGAACAAGAATCAAATGAAGAGTACATATCCTTGGACGAAGTCACATGATGTGAAGCTCTTGAATTAAGGATCCACCTATTTGAATTGGAATCTGTAAAAGCAAGAAATGCTTGCCCCTTATGTTTCTCATGTTGAGATGAAGAAGAAGGAGATGAGCTTGATGTTGTTGCCATGAGAGTTGTGCTTTTCCCCTTAGAAGAAGTGGAAGGGGATGAGTCCTTCTCTTGACATGCAGCTGGCAAGTTGATGTTATTCTTCTTAAGGATATTTTTCAACTCATCAATTTGATTAACATGACAACGATGCGAGCCTCATGACCAATCTTTTTGCAATATGCACATGTTGGTTGCTCCCTCTTACTTGAATTGTTGTACTTCTTTGAAGAAGATGAAGTTGAGCTTTGTTGTGGAGGAGTGGATTGTTTGTTCTCTCCTTATGGCTTTGGTGAAGATTGCTTTTGGTCTTTCCCTTTGCCTTTCTTATTGTTTCCATGATTGACCACCAATGCTCTTGAAGTTGAAGACTTGAGAATGCCCATTTTCATCAACTTATTTTGCTCAAGAATCAAAAGATCTGTGAGAGCCTCAAAAGATGGTGTTGTGAAGTTACTTATTGTCAATCTTTGAGTTTGAAAACTTGAAACAAAGGCTGCATACTCAACTGGAAGTTTATCCAACAAGTTGAAGACCAATTGATCATCCTATTTTTCAATACCACAATCTTTTAGTTGTGCTCTTAGTTCATTTGCCTTAGTGACATAATCCTGAATTGTATCAAAATCCTTGGGATCAAGGCTTAAGAGATCATGCTCAATCTTGTATCCCTTAACCTTATCAACCTTGCCATACAAACCAACAAGTTTATCCCAAGCTTCCTTAGCTGTAATACATTTATCAACATGGAAAATGAGATCATCTGAAATGAACTTTCTTAGTGTACCCAATGCCATAGAATTTTTAGTGAGCCAATCCATATATGCAATTGGATCTGCCTTAGGATCTGAAGGTGCAGTAATGGTTCCATCAATGTAGTAAATTAAACCTTTTTCCATTAGTTTACTCCATGCACGTACTTTCCATGTACCATAATTATGTGCAGTTAAGAGTGGAATTTTAGATGAACCCATGATGGAATGAAAGAGCACAAAAGAGAAAATAGAATAATCACACAAGATACACCCCCCAAATTCACTCAATAAAAGTACCCCCCCACAAATAGATGATTTTGACACTTTATAATGTAGTGCATGTACAATAGGCCACTTGCAACTTGGCTAAGTGGGCTTATGATTTCTGATTTACAACTTGCCAATAAAGAGGCTGATAACAGACTAGAACAAATAAGCAAAGACCTAAATTCAGATCTATGCAATACAAGTGCCAGAGAGGCCAAAAAAGACCATATGTTGAAAGTACAAAATCCACTCAAGATCACTTCAAAATGATTGTAGATTCAAGAAGTAGACTAAAAATAATGCACTTTCAAATAAAAGGGAACTTGAAAAGGAGTTTGTATGAGCCTGAACAAAGCCTCAGAAGTTGTAGAAACGGTGACAAGACAGATACAGTGATGAGAAACTATAAATTCTAGAAAATATGTCTACCAAAATCAGAAACTGAGCACACCATTACGAAGTACATGAAAAATTAGTCCAAATCAAAAAAAAATTCTTGCAAAAAGGAGGAAAAATGAGCAAGATATGAAGCTCTGAAGTTGAACTGCAAAATCAAAAACTTCATTAGAGAGGGAGGCAAAATTCTTTTAGCCAGTGCTAACGTCATCGATGACCTGTGTTGACATCTTCAAACTGTGAGCATAGATTTGATAGTCATTTGGCCATCAGAAGTCCACATGAGCCTAAAATTGATGGCTTGATGGCCGTTATCGGAGCCGTCAGCGCTGTCGAGAAAAATTGCCAGAATATTCTTTTATCCTGCCGGAATATTTGACGCTACCCGCTGGTGTTTTGGTTGGTCAGCTGCCGATGGAAAAAGCACCCGCTACCCACCGGATTTGGAAACTACTGGGCCACGACCGATAAGCCATGTAGTGGATAATGGTGGAGCCGGTGGGTACACCAGTACCCTGCCTTCGCAGGTCTACAGTACTGTGTACCGCGGCCAATACAAATTTTTATTTATAAAAGCTTTTCAAAAAATTGAAATACATACATATTTTTTGATTTTGATTTTTTTTTTTTTTGAATTTTTTTTTTGATTTTTGATTTTGATGTATATAAAAATCAATACAATGAATTTTTTTATTTTGATTTTTAAAAATTAGAAAATACAAATACAAATTTTGATAAAAAAATAAGAAAACCCCAATACAAATTTTCAAAGGGGTGTGAATTTATTTTTTTTCAAAAAATTTCAAAAATATTCTACTGAAAGAAAATTAAATTTTTTTTGAAATATAATATTTTCCAGAACTATAGGAAAAATTCAGAAAATTAGAAAAATACCCAAATTGGCAGAATTTTCAGATCTGGAGCTCCTGATATCTGATTTGGATGAAACAAAAGGCAATCTCAATTGGAAACAGCCTCCTGAACACAATGGTGGGTTCAAATTTTGTGTAGGATGCTCCAAAATGTTGCTGCAACCTAGATTTGAAAATACACCATTCTTCAAATGCACCAAGATCTCTCCAAATGATAAACCAAAGGCACTCCAGCAGCTCTGATACCATGTAAGAATTGGCTATGAAGGTAGCCACCCAAGATCTAGAGGCCTAATAGAAAGCACAAAAGAGAGAGAAAATAATATGACAAGAATAAACTGTATTCAATATCAATAATATGAGATGATAGAATGGTACAATCAATACATAGAGGACCCCTTGGTTATATAGCCAAGGTGAGAACATAGAAGGGCATAAGATTATGACAAGTGTCATAATATTATGACATGTGACAACAAGGAAAAGTTATCACTCCACCTAAAGTGGGAAAGGATAATGTGATAATCTCCACAAAAGGTGGATCACCCACAAAAGGTGAAGGTGATAAAGTAATGATATGTCAAGTCCACCAAAAGTGAAAAATCTCCAACAACCTCCTATGTGGTCCCTAAGTAAACTTAACTAAGGTGTAATTATGACCTAGGACAAGGTACAAGACATTTAATTACACCAACACATGCCATATGTACAAATCTCTTGAGAGTACTTATGAGATCAACAACACCTGCAAGACTCTTGCATTAAAAAGGTAAATCAACAATGCTCAAATAAACAAAGGAGAGTCCATTAATGCATACTTCATGAGGATTATTGAACTAAGGGATCAATTATCCACAATTGGATATCAGATTGATAGCAAAGAGTTAACTCTAATTGCACTAGGAGGCCTACCAAACTCATGCGAGTCATTTTTTCGAGGAATAAGTACAAGATCTAAACTCCCTAAGTTTGATAGGCTAAGAACTTACTGCCTTCAAGAAGAAACAAGACTCTTGAAAAAAGAAAACAAACAAAAAAACATAGATGAAGACATTCATGTACTCAACACATCGTCTAATAAAAGGAATAAGAAAAACTCGTACAAAAAAGGATCTTTTAAAAGAAAGAGAAATTCCAATGGAAAGGGATCTTCTAAAAAGAAAGACATCTCTCAAGTGCAATGCTTTAGATGTGATCAATATTGCCACTATGCAATGAAGTGCCCTGATAGATCAAAGCAACAAGAATCTTTTTCCAAAGTAGGAAAGATAAATTCAGATCATGAATCTGAGAACTTTGTGTTCTATTCAACCTTATCTAGTCAAGTATCCAACAATATCAACAACTGGGTGATTGATAGTGGTTCTTCGAGGCACATCACAAGGTTTAGAGAACACTTAGACACTATGACTGAAGAGTCTGATGGAGATGTAACAATTGGGGATGACTCTACACATCAAGTAAAAGGGGTTGGAACTTGTTCCATCACATTGAAATTTGGTCTCTCCCTTCAACTCATTGGAGTCTTATTTGTACCTGGAATAAAGAGGAATCTAATATCCATCTTTTCCCTTGAAGACAATGGATATAGGGTTACATTTATGGATGGAAAATTTCTAGCATGGCCTAAAAACTCAACTATCAAGAAAGCCCAAACCATAGGTGTAAGACAAGGGTACCTTTACAAAATCTGAACTGAAGTTAAACAAGCCCTTACCCTTGAAACCTTTGAGTCAAATAAGATTTGGCATAGAAGATTAGGACACCTTCATTTTCGTGCCCTACCTTCTATGGAAAAACTTGTAACATGCTTACCTAAGTTAAAACCATCTCATGAAGGAACTTGTAAAGGTTGTGCCTTAGGAAAGAATACAAAGGGATCCTTTTCCATTAGTTTGAGCAAAACCCTAAATGTGTTAGATCTGGTTCACTCTGACTTATGTGAACCCATGTATGTACCTTCTAAAGCAGGATTTCTATACTATGTCATATTTATAGATGACTTCTCTAGGAAAACCTGGATCTATTTCCTTAAGTGTAAAGAGTTAATAGAAATCCTCAAAAGGTTCAAAGAGTTCAAAGCACTTATGGAAAACTTCTCTGGGAAGAAAATAAAAACCTTAAGGATAGACAATGGGAAAGAATACACCTCTGAAATTTTTAAGGAATTCTACATGAGTGCTGGAATTAAGAGGGAGTTCACAGTGGCCTAGAACCATCAACAAAATGGGTTGTTGAAAGAAAAAATAGAATCATTGTAGAAGCTGCCAAATCAATGTTGCTTGACCAAAACATTGAAACCTCTTTCTGGGCAGAAGCCCCTAGAACTGCTGTCTACATCCAAAATAGATGTCCTCATTCTCATCTTGACATCAAAACTCCTAAAGAATCCTTCACTGGCATAAAACCTAACATTATTCACTTTAGGATTTTTGGTTTCCCCGTCTATATTCATGTGTCCAAGGAGAAGAGATTCAAACTTGAACCTTCTAGAAAGAAAGGGATATTTATGGGATATAGTGAAACCTCCAAGGCCTTCAGGATATTCATACCCGAGCAGAATCAAATTGAATTGAGCAGAGATGTCATCTTTGAAGAAGACGTTGCATTCAAGAGGGAAAGAAGTTCTAGTGAGACTGAAACCTATTCCCCTAGAATACCTGAAATGGAACCTACTCTTGAGATTTAGAGGGAGCATCTTGAGGAAATTCCACATGAACTTCCTTCTACTTTAAATGAGAATACAAATGACAATGGCAAAAAGAGACCACTTTGGGCCAAGAAGATGATCAAAGAAGCAGAGGATCATACAACACCCAAAGGAATGTTCAGGGAGAGTAAAAGACCCAAATGTTTCTCTAGCTATGTTGCTCTAATGAACAACATCATAAACTCAGAACCTATTAGTGTTACAGAAGCTTTCCGACATCAAGAATGGAAGGATGCAATGATAGAGGAATATCAGTCTATTCTAAAGAATGATGTATGGGATATAGTTCCTAGACCAAAAGAGAAATTTGTTGTCTCTTCCAAATGGCTCTTCAAAATCAAGCATGTTGTTGATGGCAGTATAGAAAAACATAAAGCAGGTTTTGTGGCAAGAGGTTTTTCTCAAAAGGAAGGCATTGATTACGAAGAAACATTTGCAATTGTTTCCCATTACACATCAGTGAGAGAGGTGTTAGCCATTGCAGCAGCTAAAGGTTGGAAGATCCATCAAATGGATGTGAAAACTGCCTTCCTGAATGGAACCATTGAAGAAGAAGTCTATTTGGAATAGCTTAAAGGTTTTGTGATACATAAACCTGACTCACATGTATGCAAACCAAAGAAAGCCCTCGATGGACTTAAACAGGCTCCCAAGGTCTGGTATGAAATAATTGACAGCTATCTCTTGGGATTAGGATTTTCCAAGAATGATGCTGACTCTAATCTCTACTTCAAGGTAATCAAAGGTGATATGCTAATAATTATTTTATATGTTGATGACCTACTGATAACATGAGAAGATCACCTCATTGCTCAAGGGGAACAGGATCTAATATTTGAATTTGACATGAAAGACTTGGGCATTCTACACTACTTCCTAGGTTTAGAAGTATGGCAGAAATTAGAGGGCATTATACTAAACCAAGGGAAGTATACTATTGATATTCTGAAGAGATTTGGAATGTTGGACTGTAGACCGATGTCTACACCTATGGAAACCAACCTTCACAAATTGAAAGAAGCAGTAGCAGCATCCAATTGTGTAGATCCAACCCTTTACAGACAGATGATTGGATCCTTGATGTATCTGGTCAACACCAGACCTAATATTTGCTATGCAGTGAATGTTCTCATCCAGTTCATGTGTGAGCCAAAGGAAATTCACTTAATGGATGTGAAACATATTTTGAGATATCTTCAAGGCACTGTTGGATATGGTCTTCTTTACAAGAATGATCAACTAGATCTACATGGGTACTCTGATTCAGATTGGGCTGGAAGTATAACTGATCAGAAAAGTACATCAGGATGTTGCTTCAGTTTAGGATCAGTTATGATGTCCTAGATTTGTAGAAAACAATCTTCAGTTGCACAAAGCTCAACAAAAGCTGAATACATGGCAGCCTCAATGGGAGCAAGAGAAGCAGTTTGGCTTCATAAATTGCTTGTGGGACTCTTTGGTGAGCCCTTGAATCCTACAATTATTCATTGTAATAATCAGAGTTGCATCAAACTCTATAAATCCTATCTTTCATGATAGATCTAAGCACATTGAGATCCCCTATCATTATGTAAGAGATATGGTGGAAAGGAAAGTGATTCAGTTGGAGTATATTAGTACAAATGATCAAACTACAGAAATTTTCACCAAGCCTCTCTCCCGAATCAAGGTAGAGCACTTCAAGAAGAAACTTGGTATGGTTGAAATGTAATTTGTTATTTATGTTTGAAATACAAATTGTTTATAAAATTGTACTAATATATAAAGATGTTTAATGTGTAAACTCTTTTGTCATGTGTATGACTCCATGACTTTATGGGCCTACTCCCCCTATGTACATTATTGAAAGGTGACGATCTTTCTAATAATGAACACTTGTATTTGACATTGTAAAGTGATGACTCTACAATGATAAACTATCATGATAGATATCATGTGACTTGATATCTGTGGACATGTCATGATAGTATCTCTTGGACACTTTGATGGATATCATGGGACTTGATGTCATCTGAAGATCATTGTGATCCTTAAGAGATAATCATGGTGGATATTTATATCCATGGATATGCCATGAATTATGTTAGACATCATGTGACTTGATGTCAGTGCACATACCATAATGAAGATGTGTTATGAAGAATGTCATGTGACTTGACAACTTTGAGAAAACATATCACATCTTCGATATCACATGTAAAGGTGATATCTCCACTTATTTGATTTGAAATATCTTCCCTAGCTCAGAGGGAGTGTTGATGAATGGTAGCTTAGGTTAGATATAAACGACAATTGCTATAAGCATCATCATCATTTATATAAGATCAATTACTCTTCATGCTTAATATTTCTAGAAATAAGTAAAATCGAATTTTATAAATCTTGTATAAAATCGAATTTAAATAAATGATGTTCAAAATTTGCATTGGTTAAATTTTGGAATTCATCTAATATATTCGCCAATTTGTTTAAACTGAATGATTATCCGTTGTAAGAGAAACGTACGTGCCCAAAGGGACACGTCCCTTGAGTGGACGTGTCTCCACATGTGGAGACATGTCCTCTCAAGAGTTGCATCCCTTGGAGGTAGGTATCCTTACATACAAAAGGTGATTCCACTCTTGATATGCAGACATCAAAATTATTAATGTTTTGCAATCAGCACATTCAGTATAAATAAAATCTGGAAATCAAAAAATCTAACCTAGAATTTTTAGTAGAATTATTACAATTAGAATCTCTTTAGAACCCTTAGTCTCTCAATTTGATAGAATATTTGATTACATTTATACCTCCAATGGGAAAGTTGCTGAAAAATTTCCCCAAGGTCCCTCGGGTATCAGGTCATGACTTGCATGGAATTCCTTAGTTGATCTTTGATGTGATTTTGCTAGTAATCACAGGGAAAACTTACGTAGTTGGATGCAGAGTGGATCTAAAATTTTGAAGTTTCTGAGATGGGAGTTATGGTGCAATTTGTTGCAGCAGGGAAGAGAGAAGGTTCCTAGATCTACAACTAATTATGAACAATGATCATGGAGTTCCTGCTGGGGACAACTTCCTTTAAACATAATTTCACTTAACCAGGAATCTCACAGTCTCATGAAATTTATGCTATCTTCTAAGGCCTGCAGATATTTTACCATTCATTCACCATAGGCATGCATGAACAAAGATAAAAATGTGGAGCAACTTTGAATTCAATCCCAGGCTAACTTTACACAGCCATCTACCAACAACAAATAGCAAAAAGTGTGGACTAGGAAGGCATCTACACAACAACAATTATCAGCTGAAGTTTATCAACCTCTATGATCTTGGACTATAGCATCTAATAACTCCATTCTTTTAAGTTGTCCTCAAGCTTCCTCCATTCTTCATCATACTTTGTGGTGTGATCTCTGTATAGCTCTGATTGGGCAAAGGAACGGGTGGAAAAACTCATGAAATCCACTGTTATCTCATTTGACATCTTGTCCTCCATCTTCTTTTGGAAATAAGGCTTTATTTTCTCCAGATCAATTTGTACTGCAGGCATGTCATACTCTATCATTAGCTTTAGATATTGGGTGCAATCTACCCTAATTTCCTTGACCCATTCTATATCCAGATCCACTTTACCAATTATCTTCTCTAATCTTTCTCTTTTGTTATCGAAGTACCGCATCCACACATCCACCAGCCAATGGTCATCTCTTTTGAATGTGAACTCCTTTTCCCACATGGCCCTTGGTAGCCAAAGGATGGCCTCAATCTTTGGATAGGTGGAATCATATATGTTGTAGGGAAGTCGGTGCAGAGCCTTCTTGTGTTCTTGAGGGACTATTGTAAATCCAAGAACTTGTTGGTTGTCTGAACAATAGACTGATACCCATGTTCCTGATGTATAGAACATGTCGAAACTAGCTCTTTTTTAGTTTTCTCCAAGTTATTTCTCTTTTCTAGTTTTTCAATTTGTTCCTTGGACAATAGTTGGGGTGGAGCCGCGGACGTGGTAGGAATGCCATCCACTAAAGATCATTGTTGGATGTAATCTATCAAGGCGGCCACCTATTCTTTAAGCTCGTCCTTCGAGACCTTGTCCTATTGTATCAGGTGCACCACCATAACCACTGACTCTTCAAGATGTTCCACCTTCTGCTCTCTGGTAGTAGTCCCCAAGTTAATGGTGGAAACGTTATATCTTACACCCTCCTGGCCTACGATCGGTGTTGCTATATGTACCGGTTCGGCACCCGGAAGCATCCATCGTTACCTTGGATCTAACTTTAGGCTTCTTCTCCTTTTTGGTTGAGATCTATGCTTAGGCTAGGATAGCTTCTAGCCTCGCTCTTGGGTCCTTAGCGGTAGGAGTACTTTTCTCAAGTTGCTTCTCCAGCCATTCGAGCATGGTAGATTTTCCTTTTGGTGATTCTCGATCACCCTCACCTTCCCCTATTCAGACCTCCATTTGTTTACTAGTCTTTTCTTTCATTTTGGTGTTGTCTCCCTCTTCTTCATTAGAATCCTGGATGAATGTGAGGTGTTTGACGAGAGGACTAGTAGTCAATCTCCCTCGGTGACTTTCCTCTATCTCAATTTCCTTCCTTTTCTCCTCCTCAATTTTTTTTTCCTTGTGCCCATGCTCCTTGAGCTTGTTCTCCTCAATATCTCCTTCTTCTCTAGGAGATGGTACAACCTCCAACTATTTTTCCCCTATAGGGAGCTTTGTGTCCTCTACTGATCTGCCACCTTCTTGCTCTTCTTTGGGAGGTGACCCTTCTATCTCTTCTTCATCATGCTTCAGTTGTCTGGCCATTTCCTATTCGAGGTCATCATTGAAGGTCTGCATAATAGTTCTACCACCTACACCCTCCTCTTCATCTCTACTCTTGGAAGACCCCATTCCTTCTTCATAGACCACCCTGTCGATTTTTTGGTGTTCATGGTACTTGTCGGCCTTCTCCTCCATTTCCTTCGAGGCTTCTTGCTCTTGTCTCTCACATTCCTCAAAAATTAACATCGTGGCCTCATTTTTTGGTGGTCCCGTTGGAGGTTGCGAGGGCACAGCAATGGTGAGGACCCATGCTAAGACAGTCTGAATGGTGGGGTCCATGAAGATTTGGGAGAGCTCGGAGGGGATATTTTGCATGTGTCATGAGAAAGTTCCTATTAATGCAAGCGTGGGCATTAGTGTTGTCACTGTTGCTAATGGGAGTGATGTGGTGGGTGACATGGTGGCAGAGGAAAGAGGAGTGGTCGCGGTGGATGAAGAGTCAATCATTATGATGGACCCAACTAGGGGAGAAGAGGTGAGATGGACTGAGATATCCATCATGGGTGGGGACGTGGTGACCATGGCCTGGGAAATAGATGGCAGGGCAATCAGAATAGGGGGAGTCAGAAGGAGTTCTAGCTGATCTGCCCTCTCTTCTTCACCTTATTGAATTGTCGAATACTCTATGGCACTTCATGTTCACTTGGGCCTCTTGGAGGTTGAGCCTCCTAAATATTTCCTTGCAAACACCTTAGGATCTGGAGACTGCTTTGTTTCAGTCCCTTTCCTCTTTTTTGTTCTGGTGGGAAAAGGAGATTTGGATGTCCTACCCGTCGAAGTTGTAGCAGCAACATCCTCTATGGCACTAGGCTCACTCTTGAGTCCTTCATATGTCAAGACAACCCCTTGTCGCTTTAATTAGGCTACTTGTCCATCAATCCATTGTTTAGTTCGGGCCATGATTGGTTTAGTCACAATGTTGAGGTCATCAACCTCCTATTCATTCCAATCTACTGTAGGCAGCAACAAGTTGGAGACTACATTATACCAGGGATCCATGACGATGTCCTCATCCTCCTCAACTTGGTCCGGTATAGGAAACAACTACACCCTTTTTATGAAGTATGCAGTCATCCACATGTAATGCCTCATGCACACCTCTTTGTCATCCTGGTAGACTTCCCATAAATCTTCAACATGATCTAGGTGAGCATATTCTAGTCCCAATGCCTTTCTTACGTGCCCATAGGGGTCTACCCGCAGATGAGCAGTGTGTAGGCAAAAGTGGTACACCACCAATTCCTTTTCTGAATTCCCAGTGCACTAGGAAGTTTACCATTTATACATCCCCTAACTGAAGGCTAAGGGATAAGGAATCCTTACCAAATTTTTACCGTTGAGGACTGAGTGTATATGTTGTAGCCATCAAGAGAGTTCTAGTAGTATAATCTAGTCATTGGGGTACCGAGGTAGCTTATTCGACCTTTCTGTGAAGCCTTGGAATGAATATATGTTAATTTTGGGAATTGAATAAATAGGAAGGTGTATTGTTTTAGGAACAATCATGCGTTGTGAGAGACCCTTCTCTCAAAATCCCCTCCAAGCAACCAGATGATGTGGCCAATGAAGGCATCATTCACCTTGCATTACTCCTTCCTAAAGTTTTTGAATTATAGTTGGGGATATCTGTCATATGTTTTTAATCTCTAGCCTTGCTCCTTATCGGACACCACAAATAATCAGTTGTACTGCCTTTGCTATGCCAATGAATAGACCAAATAGGAGGTCGTGTAGAATTTAGAGCTCTTTTTCACATTCATAAACTACTCATGGAAGTAGTCACTTATGATGCCTCCCCAATAGAATGTGGCCTTTGTGGTGACATCTTCGTCCCCACGGAGGATTTGTTCAACAAAGTATACCATCCAGTCTTGAAAAAATGCAGTAGAAGGGAGGCCCATTACCTAGCTCAGCATGGTTACTAGGTCGTGGTAGTCTTCATAGAAATCACTACGAAAGAGTTCTTGGGGAACCTTCACAGCACTGCCTCTTTTCTCCTTGAGCCAATATTGATTTATCAACTTTTTGCAACCCATTGGGTTTTCATCCCAAGTCACCTTCCTTCCTCCATGGTGGGCACCTCCATTTCTTCAAAGGTGGGAATGTGGAAAGTTTTAGTAATTCCCTCGGCTGACATGCTAGCGAGGATGTTCCCATCTCTATCAATGATGGTTCTCATTTGGGGCTGGTAGGCCTACTGGCAGGCCATGACAAATTCAGGGGTAATGAGAGACGGGGGGAAGCCTGCCGCCTTCACAATCCCACTCTGCTTGATTGATCTTGCATTATCAATCCTTGGGTGGACTCTAACCCTTCGCTTGAATTCATCAATATCAATGTGGCCGATATTGGTGTCGGTGATCTCCTTCTAGTCGGTGAGGATTTTCAAATGCAGAGGCTCACCCTAGAACTGGTATTTCATCTGATATTTGTCTTCTCTTCCACGAGGAGTTTTTCCTACTTTCTTTCCTTTGTCTTTCTCTACAACTACCCTCGATGGTCTTGCACCTGATTCCATATAGCCTACAAACATGGACATAATGAGTACAACCAAATGCCAAAAGCATTATCATTAGTCAAAATACCATGGAAAAAATCCAATTAGACATCATATGATTAACGAAGTTAAAATTTCTCTTTCAGATGTCGTTAGTCACTTTCTAAAGGGCTGTTCGACAATCTGGGACCAAGGGGTTGGATTTCCCTAGTAGGAATGTTGTTTTGGAAAGGGCGAACACATTGGGGAAATTCAAGTGGTTTCTCTTGTCTTTACATTTTGATGGTTTGAAAGGCTCGTGTTGAAGAAGGTCAAATTTTAGCATGTGGGTCAAGATTGGTTTTCAAGTTTGAGGTTATTTTGACCACTTTAGGAGCACCCAGAGGTTTAGGGTTGGAAAGCTGCTGAGTTCACTATTTGCAATAGCCTTTAATAAGGTGCTCGGGCCTGAGGAAGTAGCAAGGCATTAGGATTTCATTGTTTGAAAATGGTAGACGTGACACAGAAGTCCGGTGGGAGCAGCCTGGCAGATCAGACCTAACTCCAAACCTGGACGTTAGATTTCCTTGTGAGTTTTTTTTCAACGACCAAGATGGCGGGTCCTAGAGGTTGGGAAGATGTGCATGCTTTTCCCTTGTGAGATGGTGAAGGCGGGATGAAATCCCAGAGGAAAGAGCCCAGCGAGGGCAAGGACATCAAAGTTCATCGCTATTTGTTTCTCGCGGAAAATGGAAATTTGGGACTTGGGAGGTAGAAGGTCGCCATCAGATGGTCGTTTGAAATGACGAAGTTGCATCAGAAGTCTGTGGAAGATAGTTTGTGAATTGGGACCCGACGGAGCATTGGCATGAACCTTGTAAATCTGATTCTTCAGATGACAACTGGTGAAAGGGACTTGGGAGGGCAGAAAGGTGCACCCTCTTTTCCATTTGGAAACAGCAGGGGTGAGGCAAAATCCCAGGGTCGAAAGTCCAATGAGACGGGCCCGAGATGGGCAAGAGCAGTCTCAAGGTGACACTTTTTGTTGGGAGTAATTTGGTGAGTCAAGGCCTAGGTTTCAAGAAGGAAAAAATATTTTGCCGTTTGAGAATGACGAACACCTAGGGGAATCCTGGAAAACGAGTCCTAGCCAGGCGGGCCCAAGAGGTTCAAAGGGAGGCAAGATTTTGAGTGCTAAGTTTCACAATAGTTGGTTAGCGGCATCCTGGTGTGGCAGGCCTAAGAGGGTAGTTCATTGCTTTGAAAGTTCATCGTTTGAGTTCTTTAACAACGAAGAGAGGTGTTGGGCCTAGAGGGCATGAATGCCCTGCATGATGAATGGTGGCGACAATGTTTGGTTCCAGTTGAATGTTAGGAGGCCAATTTGGAGGTTTTCAAGATTCTAAAACTTGTGGTCTCAGTGTATTCTATCAGTTGAATTCATTTTAGCCCATTTCGTTCATTACCTTAAACATAAAATCATAAAAAAAACTTCTCGGTGCAATGAACGGTGAACCTACCTTGAAAGCCCAATAGGAAAAGGTGTGGAATCGACAATGGGTGACCAAATGATGATCTTGGGCATAAGGAAAGTGGGCGATGGATGCACCAATCTCTTTTGACAAGCACTCTAATCTTTCTCTACAAACTTGACAAATGAAAATGATACATTGGGGCCCAATATTTATACCCCCATCTATATTTAATAGCTTCATTTAATGCCAGTACGACCGACCAAGAGTTGGTGGATTTGAAATCAGCGGATGGTAGCGGGAGGTCGGGGGTCTAGTGAAAGGAAAGACATGGAAAAATGGTCATTGGAAATCCGCTTTTCACATCAACAGTAAGAAGGGACCTAGAGTCTAGAAGGTGGAGCACCGGTGAGGTTTTGCCACTGGATACGATGAAGATCGAAGGGAATTTCGAGAACGACAGTCTAGGGGACCAAACCCACAAGGGTGAAGGCAATCCGTAAACTTCGCGAATTTTAAAACAAAAGGAAACTGATGATCTGGGACCCGAGGTTTGGGAAGACATAAACCCTCTGCCATTTGGAAATGGTAGAAACCCAGCAATAGGAACCCGGAGATCCAAGCCCAACAGGCCCTAGGGCCATTGGCAAAAGAAGACTGTCAGGGAAAGCCCAGAAGGCCCCAGGACCTAACCAAGATGGAGTGGACAAGACATGGTCATTTTAATATGAGAGTTCGAAGGTATGCTGACTAGTAGGGGCACCAAAATAGGGGCACACAAAATGAGGCAACGAAAGAATGACCTAGCAAGGCAAAAGAAAAGAGGGTCCCCGTTCCGAACGGAGCATGAGTGCTGAGGGCACAACATAACTCAACCTTTATTTTATAAATATCTTCAAGGATTTATCTTTAAATTAGGCACCCAAGAGTGGGCCCACTTAACTCAGCCTTCTAAAATATCTTAAAATGCAAAGGAGTTCATTCCAAGAAGCCAACTTGGGCGCCCAAGATGGGTCCAAGTCATTTCTTGTTTATTGAAACATTTCTATCTACCATTCATGCAAGAATGGTCATCCCCTGTTAACTGAAGGTAGTCCCTATTATTTGTCATGCAACTCAAGTAATTATTCATGCATTCCAAGTTAGTTGAAGTCAACTAGCATTCAACTAAAACTAACTAATGATAACTGAACCACCTAAACTGAACTGAACTAAACTAAACTAAACTAAACTGATTCTAAGCTGAACTAAACTGAACTAAACTAAACTAAACTGATCTGAACTAAACTAAATTGAACTTCATGCATGTAAACATTAAACCCTAACTCCTAGGGTCTTTACATGCATTCAGAAGTGTTATCTTTTACTTCAAATAGTTAATTGAACTCAAGGTGAGTGCCACCTACCATGTGGGTGCCCCATGTGCCCCTATTATTTAGGAACTCATATTGGATTCCCTCACATGCTCCTAACATTTAAAATTAATTGTAAATGTCAATTAACTGATTATTTCATAAAATGTTAATCTCTTTCTAATCCTAGTGTTGGGGAATACTTTCCAAGGACTTAGGAGATACATGAAATAAACAATGTTTAGGATTGTAATTAAATGGCATCCTATTTCCAACATTGTGGAGCCATGAAGGGTTTCTTAGCTGATTTAATAATGATTACTAGTTTTTATTGATTTCATCATTCCTTTTCATGCCCTTTTAGCCATGTGATGTTTCACATTGTCAGGTTTAGTGGTGGATTATTTCCCATGGCTTTTTGGGGTAAAATGATTATTTTCTACTCCCCATTTTATCAGGCATTCACGATCTAGTAAACCCTCCATGATTTCATGATTTTATCTAATAAAATGATGAGGCATCTCATGGGTTTGACCACATGTATGCAAAAAATAATGTAGTTGTCTACTTGGACCTTTTTCTTAATAATCCATGTGTATTTAGGCATATATCTCCAAACCCATGTCTCATTTCATCTGGTTAAGACATTATTATCATGAAACTATTATCATCATGTGTATTTGGGCATATATACGCACACCCATGTGTATTTTGGCATATATAAAGGAATTATTCTCATGAAACCCTTGCTTGGTTTTTTCGGCATGTATTTGAAAACCCATGTCTATTTTTGTGTGACTGAGGAATTATTCTCATGAAACCCTTGCTTACTTTTTTGGGAATATATCTAAAAACCCAATTATGTATTCATTTTACTTTTGTTTAAATTTTCATCCTTTGGTTGTCCAATACAACATAGTAGCATTCATATATATGTATGTATGTATGTATGTATGTATACATATAATTACACACACAAACACACATATATATACACATATATCTATACATATATGTATGTATATCTATTTATGTACTTATATATGTAAACCCTCGATGGTTTGTTGTTGTCTACTCTCCACAACCTGAGGTAATGACCAACATCATTCTCCTTTCGAAATTAAAATAATGGTACATGGGTATGTGTAGGATCATCATGGAAAAAAAAGCCCTTAAGTGGCAATGAAGATTTAGAAAAATTAGATTTAGGCAACTTGACGTTAAAATTTGAATAAGTTATCTATATTATTTCAAAAATATGTAACAATAGAATCTATAGAAAATTGAATGTAGTTTCTAAACTACTAGGTTTATTTAAAAAAAGAAAATCTATTTGGTGAAATTTTGAAATTTCAATGCAGTACAGTACTTAAATTTCAGGGAAAAAATAAGTAGGTGTCTGTCTAACCACCCTAACCACAATAAAATGATAATATTTTTTTATAAAATTTTAGATATAAGTAGAGGACTCATGTCTTGATGTGATGCATATTTTTTGTAATTTTTTACCAAGTAAATAATAAATTATGAATTTTTTATTACAACTTTTAAAAAATATAAAAACTCGTATGTCTGACCACCATAACTTGGTAAAAAATTTATTAAATTCATTTTTTTTAATCAATGTGACACATGTTTTAGATTCAAAAAATGTGATACCATTTGAAAGCTATAGATATTTTTCAATCAGCCTATGAATCAAGACTTTAGTCGTAATTCAAATAGAAAATGAATAACAATTATTTATTAAATTCAAAGTAAAGCATAATTTATATTGGTGGAAATTTGAGAATCTCCTTTAAAAACCCTTTTCATTTCATCAATTTTGGGTTAAAAAAAAGTTGTCAATCATATACCCTACACATACCCATCATATCGCCACTTTTTGGCCCATCATAATCCTACACATACTTGTACTCAAGTGAATATTTTTATTCAACATTTGTGTGGACCCTTGAAGGGTTTCTTGGTTGTTTGATATTTTTATACATACAACAGAGCACCATACATATATAAACTTACATTTTCATTGTACTATTTGAAATTTGTATCCTATATTCTTACTTAATAGCTCACATTTCCATTGTACATTTAAATATTTCTTGGCTGATTGATGGAAGCCTCCATTTTGTATATCTCAGTTAATTCATAAAATCCAAGCGTGCATTTAATTCATAAAAGTGTATACTTAAACATGCATTTTAATTATATATGTATGTATATATGTATATATAGATACATATGTGTTTGTATATATATGTGTGTGTGTGTGCATATAATCAATATTAAGTTTTGAATACTTCAATACCTTAGAAATGGTTAAGCTTTCATCTTCATATGTATGACAACATATAAATATATATGTATATACATACATACATACATACTTATATATATATATATATTGTTGGAAATATTGTCATTGATGTTAAGATAGAACAAGGACATTAAACAAGACTGAAGATAACATATTTGAAAACAGATTACAAGCAGATTACATTGATGTCTATGTGCAGGTTCTAAAGGATATTATTGCAGATTTGGAATAGTCATTGGAGTAGACCTTACTCATTCTTATCTAGTATCTTTGAAGCCCATTATTGAAGAAGAATTCATAAAAGTTATTAGAGGCAATAGTTAAGATTTGATTTGCAATGGGACAAAGTCTTGAAAATTAGTGACTAAACTGAAGTTGTTGGAAATACTATCAGTAATGAAAAAGGAATTGAAAATTATCAATACCATAAAAGGTGAGAAGACAAACGAACAAAACTATCCTATATCCAAGCAAAGAGAAAAATGAATTGAACCTATTGAATAAAGTTAGCGATCATGAAAAATGAACAAAGATATGAACAAAGACATGATTGAAGACATCATGGACAACACAAAGAGTGATGGGTAGAAAGATAAGTTTTAGATTATCTAAGACTTCGTTATAGTTATGATCGTTGATTCAAGATCTAACGAAGTACATCCCAAAGTCTGCAATTGTAAGAAACATGGCTATCATTGAGATGCTAGTCATAATTGCATTAGAAATATTATTTCATTAACCAGTTACTACAAATTAATTACTCTTAATCGATCTTGTTTAGCAATCACAAAAAAAAAAAAATTGTTGGAAACAACATTAAAGTCAAATGAAGAGGTGTGAATTCAAAAAGGATTAATTTATCAAGGAAAATGAAAGATTTGATTTATTTTTGAAAGAAGGTGATATATTTCTTAAAGAAGTGCAATTTATCAAGACTTATTAACAATACAAATAAACTAAAAGGTATGATGATGCAATTATTACAAGACAATATTTTTAAAATAAAACCATATTGTGTGATCCTTCAAAATAGAAATAAAATGCAATCAATTAAGTTTAAAGTTGGATCTTTTGAAACAAAGTGGTGGGATTAAATCAAGGGATATGTTGCTTTTAAATGTTGTAACCTTTGATGATTGAAGATTGATATAAAAATAAGGTTCAATTCAAATTTGAAAGAGTGGAGTTGGTTATGGTGTGTAGAGTGTTGAATGTGAGACAAAGGTTATATCATTCAAATTCAAGAAGATTTTAAAATGAGAAGATGAAGAGTAATTCAGATTTACATTGATCAACATATATGAAGAGAGTGAATGGTTGTATAGAAATCAGAGCAACATATCATTTTTGTGTGAGAGAATGATGTATGTAGAATAACAGAAAAATCAAACATACACCTACAAATTTGAAGGAGAGCTTAAATGTGGACAGTATATTATCATTTGTAAGAAAATTTAAAGAGTGTGAAATGAATATTTCTGAGCGTAAATAAGAGGGATAGGAGAAGTATGAAAAGAAAATCTGATTTATATTGAAGATATTTGTGTAGAAAAAGGATAAATACATCATATACACCAAGTTCATGAAGAAGATTATTTGAGAAAGATTGTGAAGATTAATTGTAGTTTCAAGATAAGATTATGTGCAAACCTATAAGGAGATTATGATCAGATTTCTGTGGCAAGTTTATGATCAGCTTACAACATATTCAAGAAGAGAATTGTAGCAAAGAAGGAAGGGAGTTATAGCAGAATTTTTAAGGAAATACATATACATATGTTATAGAGGGTTTATGTAACATCATGGCAGATTTATGAGCAAGCCTTATAGCAGAATTTTAAGAGAAGTTGTGTATCTAAAGAATATATAGAAGATAGATCTCTGTAGTAGACTTGGTGCAAGTTTAAGAGACATATTTGAGCATAATTTTCCATCATCCATTGAACAAGCAACATTGAAGGTGGAACACTATTTTTGAGGCTAACATCTTTTGCCAAGTTGGTGCTTGGCAAGTGGGGGTTGGTGCCTCCGGTAGGTTGGAGCCTACTAAATCAAGTTAGGGAGTTGGCGCTCCTTGTAGGTTGGTGCCTAAATAATTGATTAAGAGGCCAATTCCTCTAGTAGGTTGGTGCCTACTACCATTGTAAACCTATTTTATTATAAAGTACATAATTTGTACCATGGTTTCTCCCGTAAGGGTTTCTATGTAAAATATCGGTGTCAACTTGTTTGTATTGTTATATTATTGCATAGTTGATATTGTGTTAGAGTTTAAAGTTGAGAAAAGTTGAGAGGGTAAAAATCTATTAATATACTGATTCACACCCCCCCTCTCAACATATTTTTGTGATCTTAAATTGGTATCAGAGCCGGTTCCTTTAGAGAGAGCCTAATTGCTTTAAGGGAGATCCTAAAGAGAACACATGGCAGATAATAATATAGTCAAGGCACCCATTTTTTATGGGACTAATTATGCATTCTGGAGTATTAAGATGGAAGCTTACTTGAATGCTCTTGGATTTGATGTTTGGAAATTTGTAGTAGATGGTTATACACCTCCATCAACCCTTCCAATGGATCAAGCTAGAAAGAAAAGAAGTGAAAATAATGCCAAAGACAAGCATGCTCTTCTTTGCAATTTAATAGATTCAGAGTTCACAAAATTCATGTG
The DNA here is from genome assembly GCA_007258455.2 of Sequoia sempervirens. Taxonomy (NCBI): domain Eukaryota; kingdom Viridiplantae; phylum Streptophyta; class Pinopsida; order Cupressales; family Cupressaceae; genus Sequoia; species Sequoia sempervirens. Next base: position 99,623,426 of record VDFB02193867.1, read on the forward strand.
TTGCAAGTCAACAAAAGAAATATGGGTCAAACTTCAAAATACTTATGAAGGATATGCCAAAGTGAAGAAAGGAAAGTTACAAACTCATCGAAGGAAGTTTGAAAGCCTTAAAATGAAAGAAGATGAAGACATAACATAATGTTTTCTACGTGTTGATGAAATTGTAAATATTATGAGAGGATTTGGTGAAGATGTTGATGATGCATTCGTTGTTGATAAGATATTAAGATCCTTATCTACAAGATTTGATTGCAAGGTGTCAGCATCAGAATAATTGGAAAATGTAGACAAATTGACAAAAAATGAGCTACATGGGATTCTTGCTTCTTATGAAGTGAGAATTGAAGCGAGAACACCACAAAAAGAGATTTCCTTCAAAGCATCCAAGAAAGGAAAAACCAATCATTATGCATCAAGTGAGAATGTAAGCAGTGATGAGGCAGAGGATTATTTCATGAGAAATATAAAGAAAGGAAATGGAAAGTATAAAGGAAAATTTCCTTTTAAATGTTTCAATTGTGGAAAAGTTGTATATTATGCTTCTAAAGGTCCTCAAAATGAAAGTGACACAAGCGAGGATGAAAAGGAAGTATACACAAAGAAAAAGGGAAATAAAAATTCTAAGCATAACTCAAATAAGAAATTCAAAAAACATAAAAAAGATCTTTTATTCAAAGAAAGAAAGAGGCTCTTCAAAAGAATAGAGTGATGAATTCCAAAGAAATGGTGAAGAAGAAATACTATTTGTGGCCATGGAAGACACAAATAATGAACATGAAGGAAAATAAGTTGACCAAGAATGTAATGAAGAAGAAGTAGATCTTGAAGAAGAGCTCCATTATGCATATAAATAGAATGAGAAATTGAAGAGGAAGGTCACCAAGCATGAAATAAAAATTAAAGAAATGACAAAAATCTTGGAGGAATCAAACAAAATCATTGAAGACTTAAGGACTCAACTTGTAGAGGTTGAACAAGTTGAAAATGAAATAAAGAACAAGTTAAGTGCAAAAGAGACAGATTGTGACAAATTAGAACAAGAGATAGATATGTTGAAAAAGGAATTAAAGATGATGAGGGAGCAAAGGCTAAAATTTGATGAAAGCACCAACAAATTGAATAAAATTACAAATTCACAAAGATTGTCACTTTTTAAGACAGGTCTTGGTTTTGAAAATACAAAAGAAACTACAAGTTTTAAAGTTGAAGATCCATCATAGAAAGATAATAAAGGAAATTTAGAAGGCTACATTAATCCCACCAAGGATAATAGGAGAAGATTCTTTCATAGAATAAACTACTTCATCATTCATTCAAGATCTATTTTTTTTCATGCAACTATTTTTTCCACAAAGCAATGAATTGCAAAATTCATGCAAGAAATACTTCAAGCTTCACTAGGATTTCTATATTATAATTCATTTGGTCATGATATTATGTGTTACAAGTGTAGCAACTTTGGACATACATCACATTTTTGTTGAACTTTCTTTGTTGAGCCTCTAAGACAAAGCAAGAAAGAAAATTTCTCTAACAAAAAAAAAGGAAAAACTATTAAAGTTTGGAGAAAGAAGATAGATGCAAGAAATTAAGAAACCAATAAAATTTTAATCTACCCCTTCTATTTTATAAGAAGAAGTCCAAATTTAGGGGGAGCTGAGGTTGATATCATCTTTCATCCCTAAGGAATAAAAAAGGAAATGTGATCAAGGGAAAATCCTATTTGTTAAAGGGGTTAGCACAATAACATTAAAATTCCCATGAAATAACAAAGCACAAAGGAAATAATATGAAAACAAAAGGAACAATGTTACCCTAAGTCTTCATCTTCCATGCTTCACCTTTGTTACACCTCCTAGCTTGCAGTAAATAGAGATGCCCTCATATTTCAAATGAGCAACTATGAATAATGACCAAGCCCTATGCAAATGTTGAAGGATTTGTATGAAAGAAAATTACCTCACAATAGATTAAAAATGACAATGACTGCAAATGACAAAATAACCTAAGTTGACAGAAAATGAACATGAGATGGAGAGAGAGAAAAAGAGAGAGAGAGAGAGCCAAATGAGAAAAAAATTGCCATTTTATAAAAAGCTGCAATTTTGAATGTGTGGCCAGGATGAGAAGATGACAAAAACCCTAGAATCAAAGATCAAGATTGAATGTTGCTGTGTGCATTAGGGTTAGGTCAAAATTAGGGCAAATGATAAGGATGAAGGGCCAAGATTGAATTATAAGATAATTCAATCAAGGGTCGAAATTAAATGAGATGTCAAAAGACAAGAATAAATTTGGAAGATAAGACTGGCACAGAAAAAGAGGTTGCTGGAGAAATTAAATAATAAAATTTATTTACTCAGGTGACAGTGAATAATTAAATAATTAAAAATAATTATTTAATTACGGAAGAATGTGACAAAAGAGAATCTTTTGAATTAAATAATGATTTAATTCAAAATTCAAGAGAGTGGACCAAATTAAATAAATAAAATTTATTTAATTTATGAGAGAAAAGGCTAATGAATAATTAAATAATTAAAATAATTATTTAATTATAGTGGATAGTGGACAAAATTAAATAAAAATAATTTTTCAATTTTAGAAGAAGGGAACTTAATTAGTGACATAATTAAATAAATAAAATTTATTTAATTAATCAAGGGAGAATAAAGATAAAAATGAATTAATTAAATAATTAAAATTATTTAATTAATAGAAGAATTATGACTTTAGAAAATAATTAAATAATTAAAAATTATTTAATTAGCAAAGACAAAAGGGAAATGATAGAGAATTTAGAAATTGCAAGCCTAGGACAATTTTTAGTGTCTACATTTTGCCCCTCTTTGTCATAATGTCGCTTGTCGCATTGTGACAAAGAAAATAAGTCAAAAAAATATGCCCCAGTGCAAAATAAGATGAGGAAGAATGACGAGGAGGGTTGTGGTATGCCCCCTCGAGAGGACAGACAGGTTCCAAGAACATGGGTGTGCTCTCAAAATTAATGAGAAGACTAGAATATGAAGAGACAGAGAAATGTTAGTGCAAAAGATATGGATGATGATATAGATGCAATGCCTATATGAGATGAGAGAGAAGATGACATGACTAAAGAAGATGCATGTTAGTTCCTAGACCAAATCCTTCAAAACATTGCCATAGGACTAATATTTATTGCTCTTAATCATCATTGGGCAGTAAAAATGACACAAATGGACAACAAACACAATGGTATGACATAGACCAAGGTGTGCAAGGTCATCCACTTGAAAAATAGACAGTCACAGACAAGGAATGTCCTAACTCATACTAAGGGCGAATTTGCCCCAGTCTTTTTGTCAAGACAACCCACAAACAGCAGTCAAAGAAAATAAAATAGGCTAGGAGACGTCATTGCACCTATAAATCCTTCATGGGACATCCTCGAGGTAGCTAGTAACATGACCAAAAAGACAAGATAGTAAAAAATATAAGACAAAATAGACAAGATAGCCAAAAGATAAGACAAGAAAGACCAGAAAGATTAACAGCCATGTAATTTTGTTTGCCAATGTGTGTTTGCCAAAGATTAAATTCTTGCCAGTTTGACAGTTTTGATAGTTTAAGAGTTGTGCCAATTTGACGGTGTTGACGGTTTGACGGGGCCTATTATTAGGAAGGACACATCCTGAAAAAGGCAAAGGACATTTTGACAAGGTCTAACTCCAAGAAGGACACATCTTGAAGAGGACCAAAGAGTGACGAGATTGACATTGTTTTGAGTAATATGTTTTGGCAAGTTGACTGATGTTTACTGTATGATTGATTGGACCGTGTTGTCTAATTTTGACCAATTTTGACATTGACGTTTCAAATGACTGTCTTGTGTTTGATTTTGATTATGTCTGACTTATTTGATTGATGTGATGATTGTGACAAATGCCATGATTTTATTTGGACCAACCTAAAAGGACTGACCTAATGTCTCGAGGACTCATCGACTGATGGCCTTGCCTATGTAGCAAATGCGCAGAGACAACGTAGTTCGACAATGACATGGACTAACTGACATGACGGACATTGACTCCATTTTTAGGATTTTGACATTGATTTGAATGTTTTTGTGTTTTTCTCTGGACATTTTATGATTTTTAGGTCTTTTTTCAGGACATTTTATGATTTTTTTGGTCTTTTTTCAGGACATTTTATGATGTTTTTGTCTTTTTTTGGGACATTTTATGATGTTTTGTCTTTATTCGGGGACTTTTCCTTTTTTTTTTGGGGATTTTGACATTTAAGAGGATTGTGACAAATGCATATGATTGATGCCTACACATGAGAATCCAAGGACAAACATGATTGTGCCCCTAGTCAAGCTGAATACCAATTGACAGGTGATGCCAACATTGTTTGATGTGGGAAGGACACATCCTGAAACAACGTGAGGACGATGACAGTCATGTGACGAAAGTATCGAGGTCTACAGTCGGGCCAGGAACGAAGTCAAGTAATGTTTTGGATAATGTGCTTGTATGCATTGGACTCGTTGCATTTGGAATGACTTGGTTAGGACTAGATGGGATGATGATTATCCTTAGACCATTTGACAAGGGAAAGCCAAGGTAGGTGACATACATGAAAGGATAGGGGGTGGCCTTGGTAAAGGACGAGAGACATGAGACTAAGGGAATTGTCATATGATTTTCAAAGACTGTCATATAATGACAATAAGGCTATGACAATCAATGACATTTCGTGAATCGTGTATGACCGAAGGATAGACATGTCAAGAGTTTTCCTAAAGCATGATTTATGTGTGCCAATTTTATGTCAAGACCAAGGTAGGTGGGAAAAATGCGTGGAAATGATAGGGCTTAGATGAACATCAATGTCATGAGGAAGGCATGGGAAATGAGACGACTTGCCCCCAAGTGTAAAAGTCCACATAGATGATTTATTTTACACATGACGCCTGTTTGCCAGGTTTTCATCATGGTACTTATCTAGGGTGCATGTTTGCCAGGTTTTCACCATTGGATGAAATTTTTCTCTTTACTATTATTTTTTTTGAATTTTTTATTTTTTTGGTGTCACCAAGATGCTTGTTTGCCAGGTTTTCATTAGGGTGACGATTTTTTGATTTTTGATTTTTTTTTGTATTTCTGATTTTGTGGATAGCCTGGATGCTTTAGATAACCACTGACTATTCTGAATCCACTGACGGTGCCGATGTAGAGACTGGTGCCATGATATGCCAATAATGACTTTGCTGAAGGAGTTGTCTTGTCAAGATCGTAGCACTTGTATACAACTGATCAATGTCATTGTGATCCTTTTTGATATTAGAATTGGCCTTATCAAAATACGCACATCGCAATAGAGTGCCATGAGAGTCCTTGCGGTAAAGAGTTGCTGCCATGACATGATGGATTTGTAATGTGGGATTTTTGGACTTTAGACGAGATGTAGGATTATGATAGATGATGGTAGACATGGAAAGGTTGTTTGGACGTTTGGATGAATGACTTTTTATTTTCCAAACTTTGGATGGTGGATGACAGATTTTGGAGGAATGGTGTTTGGAACCAACACTCTTAGATGCCTTGTTTGATGACCATTTTGAAGGAGGTGGACATGTGTTATATGTGGGAGTCCTCTTGTCTTGTAGCTCCACATTGTGATTGACTTTTGTATTTGACCTTGACTTTTGTATTTGACCTAGTGTCTTTGTTTGATCCATCTTTCTTTGGGATCCATTTTAATTTCATTTGTCTACTTGTCCTTTTGTTTGATTCAATGGCCTTTGACATTTGATTTTGATCTTTTGACTTGTAAGACTTTTGTTTTTGTTGGTCCCAAAGGAGAGGTTGATTCATGATAGAATGACGGTTCATGGTGTGGGTGGAGGGAGTGTTGGCAGCAATCTTATGACAAGGATTTCTCATGGACTCCATTTTGACATTTGTATCTGACAAAGTTGCCCCCAGTATCGAGGAGGTACCACTAACATCGTTTGATTTGTTGTCTGAGGAATAACCAAGACCTTGATGTCTGTAATTTCCCTGAAGCTGTATTGGTTCTAGAATGCCTTGCTTGTGTATGACTAGTCCTTTGCCTTGATATTGCATGCTTTGACAGATTCTATTTGCGATGGGGTATTTATTGTTTTGAAAGCAAGATGCTAACCCATCATGATGTCTATGGACACTGTCACTTGTAATATTTTCGTCTACAAGAAAGCCTGCTCTAACAAAGATAGATGACCCTAGTTGATAAAGTGTCTTAGCTTCATTGTCATGTTGGACATATTCCTAACTGATATCTTTGGTCTGATCATGTGACATGTCAGGTTCAGATGATTCTGTTTGTGCTTCCAAACAAATGTCAAAGCCATCATTATGGTCAGTGTCATAGAGTCTAGTAAATTCAGCTATAGCTTGATCATTTTCAAATATGTCCATATTGGAATACTCTTGTGCTTGAGAAATATCGTCTATGTGTGTAATGGAGGCAAGTGTCTCATCGTGGGAAGTGTCAATAGTAGAGGCCTTTATAGGGTTGGCAAGTGTTTGATCATGAATGGCATAAAGGTCAAGGAGTGGATCATTTTGGACTTCTTGGTCAATGGTAGGGTCTTGGTCGAAGATGGGGTTGTCATGGATTTGGATTTCTTGGTCAATGATAGGGTCTTGGTCAAAGATGGGGTTGTCATGGATAGGTGTGTTTTGGATGTCATGATTGTCTTGAAGGAGTCCCCGAATGGAGTTTAAGATAAGGTCATGGGATGGACTACCTTGTTCTTGACATGAGGGTGACATTATAAGGTCATGCTTTGGACTTTCATTTTGACATGTATCCTCAAGTTTATTAAATGGAATTTGACTTTGGACTATGATAGAATTTTCAGGACTAGATGTGGCTTGTGAGGGGGTGACTTGAAAAGGATTAATGACCAAAGGATTAGGATAGGACGTGGGAACTTGAACTGAACTAGTATATGAAGGACTAGGATAGGATATGGGGACTTGGACTGGAGTAGCATGTGAGGGACAAAGATAGGACATGGAGTCTTGGACTGGATATGTCATGGAGTCTTGGACTAGAGTAGGATGTGATGGCATATGATGTGACATGGGGACTTTGACTATATTAGTTGGTAATGATATAGGGACTTGGACTGGATTGGAGTAAGGTTGACTAAAATGGGACGTGGAGACTTGGGCCGAATTGATATGGTATGATGTGGGGACTTGACATGTGTTGGTAGATGATTGATAAGGGATGCAGACTTGGATGGGATTAATAGGTGAAGGACTAGCATATGATATGGAGACATGGAATGGACTAGTGGACAATTGACTTCCCTTGTCAAGGTTAGGATAAGGGTGATAAGTGGACGTTTGTTGTGAATTATTGGTAGGATTCATGTCAAGTGACTGTTGATGGTGAGGGTAGACGGATGGTGGCAAAGTATTTATGTCAAAGCCTTGTGGTAACTTAGCCCCTTCATCCAAAAGCATGGCTAGATACCTATGAGGGTCACATAAGAGTGTTTTTTTTACAAAGGAGATTATATCAGGATTTTGCTTGGCAACTTCTATGTCTTTGAAATATACTCATCCATTTTGGTCTCTTTGTATGAATGGTTCAAAAATGTTTTTTGATGAAGATGGCATGTTCATGGGAGGTTTCATGTTCATGTTGTGAAATGGGTTGGAAAAGGTCTAATGTTGGTTTGTGTCATAAGAGTTATTGTTGATGTTGGGATTGAAATCTTGTCCAAAGTTTGCTATTTGTTGTTGTCATCTTTGAAGCCTAGTCTCAACCGTAAAAGGGATTTGCTCAAATGAGGATGATGAGAATGCTAAGTAAATGCAAGGATGGCACTAGCCTATGTTTTTCTATTTTTTGATAAAGGATGACAATGCAAGACTATGTTTTTGGATTTTTGACAATAAGGGATGCAATATGACAATGTTGTCTAAAGAAAATGACTAATGTCAGAGGACGATGAAGACTAAGATGACAAGTTATGCCACTAATTTTTTTGTATTTTTGGAATAAAGGATGACAATGCAAGATAATGATGACGTTTTCCTATGAAAATGATTAATGCATGATGACAAGGTTGTCAAAGCCAATATGAGGACTAAGATGATGATGTTTGACTGAGATTGTTTTCTAATGTCTTGTTGAAAAGTCTGAGTTGTCCAAGGTCGGTTGTTTGTGTCCAGATTTGTGAATATTGTGTATAATGTTTTGAAAAAAAAATCCAAAAAACACTTGACAAGCACAATGTTTTGGGTGTAAACATCACACATAAGACAAGCACGATCCTAAAAGGCCAATAGGCCAAGGGTTTGTATACTTGATATAGCCCACCTATTATACTCGATTGGTGATAAACACCTTTCCTTCTCGAGAGCGGATAGCTTAGAATTTTGGTGGCATTGGCTCCCTCCACGGCTCATTAACGTCATTCGAGCACACCAAATTTATTCTTGGGTAGTGACATCCCAAGAATTACTATCTCTACTCAAGGGATCAGTAGTGAGTATCTTTGGGCATGATACTGTACCACACTATATCAAGCAATGGCCAAAGAACGGTTGGACACTAAGACAAGAGGTGTTTAATTCGGGCATTCCGTTCGTGGGGCTGATCCATGCGGCGAGAGTCCCCTTTCGGATCCATCTCGTCGGAACCATGCTCGTGATTCTTGGGCTTTCCCCAAGAACCCACTTTTATATACCGGCTGGAAGTCCCTCGGTGTCAGGGTGCTACCGGTCTGAGTCGTCCTGGGGTGAGTACTTTTTCCCACCAGAACAGGCCCAAGTTCTAAAGTCAGTAACCGTTTCTCTTACACCCAGGATCGCACGAATGCGCAAGGGGAGAGGATACTCTGATATACCAAATCGTGAGGGGTAATTAACAAATAAAGATGGGTCTGGTTTTCTGATCACAAGGTTTTCACCAAGTGAGAGCATACTCACCTACCATCTTGCAAGCACAATCAACCAAAGAAGACATGAGTTCTTTTTATATGCACCAAATTCAAATGTTTGCTAATCTATGAAAAAAATCACAATGTTTGTTTCTTCCTTCTTTGACATTCGAATCTACAAACAATGAATTAGTAGTCTCTTTAAGCAATGGTCTTGGACACACGAATGAGGGTCGCCATACGCTACAAGAAAAGATTAGTCACCACTATTGGAGAGTTAGCTAGTCACAACAAATCTGATTTTTAGAAAAAAATTTGATAGTAAAATGAAAAATACAGAGAATAAAACCTATCTAAAATATCAATAGGTTTCCAAAAATATAAATAAATCAGAAAAATTTGTTGTTTTGCACTAGAAATTAATTTTTTATGAAAACACATAAAAAAATTATAAAAAATACAAAACAACTCTAAAAATTCTGATTTTTTTACTGGAGTCGTCTAATGTCATCCCAAATCTGCAAAAAAAAATTTGTGAGTAGATCTACAACTGTGAGTGAGATCTAAGAAAATTTGTTTTAAACCCTAATTTCAAAAAATCTATTTTTTGACTAATAATTGCACATCCAAATTTAAAAACTAAAGAGTAGACCCCTATCAAAATTCAAAGAGCTTTCCAGAAATGTAAACATATCTGAAAAATTCGATTATTTGCTCCCGAAATTATTTTTTATAAAAAACAGAAAATAAATTATAAAAAATTCAAATCGGCCCCAAAAAATCTGATTTTTGGAATGAAATCTCTAAACATTGTCTCCAAATTGCAAAAAAAAAAAATTGTGAAGAAATACACAGCCGTTTGAAAGTTATGGTCGAATCTTTGGAAACTAGGGCTTTATCCACAATGATGTCAAACCTACAACAAAAATCAAACAAAACCTGCAACAAAAAGAAACCCAACTCCAAAATTTCTCAAAATGTGTTAAAATATGTAAGGTTCACCAATGTGATCAAGGGAAAATCCTATTTGTTAAGGGGGTTAGCACAATAACATTAAAATTCCCATGAAATAACAAAGCACAAAGGAAATAATATGAAAACAAAAGGAACAATGTTACCCTAAGTCTTCATCTTCCATGCTTCACCTTTGTTACACCTCCTAGCTTGCAGTAAATAGAGATGCCCTCAGATTTCAAATGAGCAACTATGACTAATGACCAAGCCCTATGCAAGTGTTGAAGGATTTGTATGAAAGAAAATGACCTCACAATAGATTAAAAATGACAATGACTGCAAATGACAAAATAACCTAAGTTGACAGAAAATGAACATGAGATGGAGAGAGAGGGAAAGAGAGAGAGAGAGAGAGAGAGCCAAATGAGAACAAAATTGCCATTTTATAAAAACTACAATTTTGAATGTGTGGCCAGGATGAGAAGATGAAAAATACCCTAGAATCAAAGATCAAGATTGAATGTTGCTATAAGAATTAGGGTTAGGTCAAAATTAGGGCAAATGATAAGAATGAAGGGCCAAGATTGAATTATAAGATAATTCAATCAAGGGTCGAAATTAAATGAGATGTCAAAAGATAAGAATAAATTTGGAAGATAAGACTGGCACGGACAAAGAGGTTGTTGGAGAAATTAAATAATAAAATTTATTTACTCCAGGTGAAGTGAATAATTAAAAAATTAAAATAATTATTTAATTATAGAAGAATGTGACAAAAAGAATCATTTTGAATTAAATAATGATTTAATTCAAAATTCAAGAGAAGGACCAAATTAAATAAATAAAATTTATTTAATTAATCAAGGAGAATAAAGATAAAAATGAATTAATTAAATAATTAAAATTATTTAATTAATAGAAGAATTATGACTTTAGAAAATAATTAAATAATTAAAAATTATTTAATTAGCAAAGACAAAAGGGAAATGATAGAGAATTTAGAAATTGCAAGCCTAGGACAATTTTTAGTGCCTACAGGAAATATTAAAGATGTTTAAGTTAGACCGAGCTCAATGAAGATGAAGACAATTCAAAGAAGTATGATTGTATTTGAAAAGCATTAATTACCAAAATGGACAAAGATGAAAGCATGCAAAAATAAAGAAATGAGTGAAGGCTACATTGAAAGATCCTAGAAGATGAAAGTATGATGAAAAAGAAAGTTACAACAAAAGGGATACTATTACATTGATGTCAAGAACCATAAAAGGAAGAATCTACCTGTGTAATAGAGATCAAAAATAAGGGAAAGTAATGAATTGGTATCTAGATGATGAAAAGACTACATTTTCTTAACCCATGTAATGAATTGAAGACTTTCAAGATCCAAGAAAGAGGATTATAATAGCAAGGGGGGCATGAAAGAATCCTTGATGGGGGGAGTACTAGATAATCTCCAAGAGAGGGAGAAGTTTATTCTTGTGCATTGGTATGATATTACACAATTAGATGTTTCTAATGATACATTCATTGATAGAATCTTGATGAATATCCCTTTTCAATTGATTTCAAAGGGGGAGAATTAGAATGGGGGAGAGTTAGAAGAGATGAGGAAGAATATGTTTTCATCAATGACAAAGGGGGAGATTATTGGAGATATTGTCATTGATGTCAAGTTGAAAAGGTAGAAGGTTCATATTGGCATTGATGTCAAGATAGAATGAGGACATTAAGCATGACTAAAGATAACATAAGCATGATTGAAGGTCACATAATCATGACTGAAGATAACATAAGCATGACTGGAGAACATATTTGAAAATAGATTACAAGCAAATCACAGTGAAGTCTTTGAGTAGGTTCTAAAGGATATTATTGCAGATTTGGAATATCCATTGGAGTAGACCTTACTCATTCTTATCTAGTAGCTTTGAAGCCTATTATTGAAGAAGAATTCATAAAAGTTATTAGAGGCAGCAATTAAGATTTGATTTGAAGAGGGACAAAGTCTTGAAAAGTAGCGACTAAGCTAAAGCTACTGGAAGTATTGTTAGTTGTAGACACATAAAAATGACCTAGGCCCCAAAGTTGCATTTTTATATGTCAAATGTCCTCACATAATTAAATTATTTAATTATGTCCTAATGTCACAATTTCTAATTATTCCTCCATGATTATTTGAATAAATAAATAATTATTTTTTATTTAAATATGTCACTAATTAATCCCTAATCTTTCTATGATTAAATGAATTTATAATTTATTTAATTACCCATTTTTGGCTATAAATTAAATAATTACCATTAATTATTTAATTTGTTCATTATCCTTTTCTTCTTCAATTAAATAAAATTATTCATTTAACCCACTTTTCATCCCACAAGAAAATAAGTAAAATAATTACAAATTGTCTTTTGTCTTATTCCCATTTAAGAATTTAATCATTATTTTCCAAAAGTCAACTTTCCTCCATAAATTAAATAACTTCTACCTCTTTTCTATCTCATTTATTCTCCACCATTGATTTAATTGTCTACAATTAAATCTCAACCCTTCATTTCAAATCCTCCCCTAATTTTGACCTAATGTTTCCCTAACCCTAATGTTGCTCATCACATTGAATTCTAGCCTTTGATCTTAGGGATTTATCAACTTCTAATCCTAGCCATCCATTGTTAGTTTCACATTCTCTAAAAAGGTCTATCTCTAGTCATTTTTCATTAATAGACACACAACATGCTTGAGAACTATGAGTACTTGAGCACTCATAATACTTCAATATTTTGTTGATCTTAGTCATAGGCTATAGTTTCACTTCAAATCTAAGGTAAATTATACTAATTACAACAAGGTTGAGAAGGGCAATAGAGGTCAGTCAATGGAGGCTTGAAGACCAGGTGACTTTGTTTCATGTTTTTATGCTTCTGGTTTCCTTTGTACTCTATTATTGATTGGGGTTTAATAGTTTATGTTATTTGAAATTAACCAAAAAATTATTTCCGCTGTTACATTTGGTGAACCTGCCATTGTTTTTAGCATATCGAAACAATCATATGTAGCTTTGTGTCCTTTTCTAATTGAAAGGTTCGAATGTCCAAGATTTGAAAATTAAAACCTAAATTTTGCTTTGTCAAAGATTGGAGGTCAAAACTACTAATCGTGCTTTCCAGAGCTCTTGCTTTGGTTTGTTTTATCTTGAATTCCCTTTTATACATAAAATGATTAGTGGGTCTAAAAAGAACTTTAGTTTTTTCTTTGGCATCATAATCAAGGTTAAAATTAACAAGTTTCTTTTGTGTTTTATGGTTTGCAACTTGTAATTGAATGTGTATGCTCTTCTCTCACGCCATTTGGTGATCTTGAGGATCAAAAGTATTTCTTTGGCACTTGTATAACCACCCCCACATTTGTATTTTGGAATTGAAATGAACATTATGCGAGTGTGAGGCAAAGTTGTTGTGTATGCTGTCTCCTTGTGCTATGTGTGATCTTGGATGATAAAAAAACATCCTTGTCTTGCTTTAATTACCTTTAGAGGGGCCTACCTCGAAAGAGGGAATGACTCCAACTAGTTTTTCACTCGGTCCAGTATATAAAAAGGATAAGACTAAACCATTAAGTCCTCATGGTGGTCTTTTCCCTTTCCATACAATGTCACTCAAAACAGGGTACCTACCATAAAACATATAGGAGCCCCTAGTAGAGTGATTAAAGCCTTAAGTGGCTTGTTGGACGCTTGCGGGGAGTCGTGTCCCTGAGTATTCACTAAGAACCTTTGTTATAGTGGCCAAAATACCTTTCACTTGCTAGCATAGGAATGGTCATTCTGAAGCCACCCCCATCTTCACTAAGCATGTGTAGAGGTAGAAATTACTCTTTTGGGAATTGAGACTTGGTGAGCCTAAGAAGTGAGTGTCGTGGACAGGAGCCAATGCCACCAAGTATTTAGTTGTCTACCTTGTTTAAGTGGTTGGATAAATCCAAGTGGGGATCTAGTGAGTGGTATCTCTTGAGAAGCCTAGAGTTGTACAAAGTGCTTTCAAAGTGTTTTCCATTTCACACCAAGATCAAACTCAAGACATTGTGTTTTATCTATGTGTTTTTCAAATAAACAAGAAAACAAACCTTACACTTGAAAATTGAAACACTTCACAGCTTCAGAACAAGCAACATTTTCAAGCCAAAGAGTCAAAATCATGTCAAACTCTTTCCAAAATCTGTAAGGAAAGTTGGATGCAGAAGCAACTCTCCTAACGTCAAAACCTCAGAGAAGAATGTAGATATACTTTTAATTCTTCAATTATAGTCCAATTAAGATGCACTATGAAGTAAATATCAGAAAAAGAGTATTTGACAATCACACATGAACACCAGATATACGTGGGAAAACCCTTACGAGAGAAAAACCCACCACACCAAGAGAAATCACTTTATATTACAGTAATGGAGATTACATACAAATGTCAGACTTATCTTTTTGGTGTATGTTTACAGCAACATTCACCATGAACAATCTTGTACAGGAACCTTTAAGTTACTATCATTATAGAACAAAATACATCTACTGATCATACAACCATCTGTCAAATCAACCTTCAAACCAACCAGTCACAATTTGCAATCACCGAGTATATCCATGTCGATCCATGTTCGTCGAGATTCCTCATAGAACTGTCACAACGAAAAATCTTCCAACTGTTCAAATTCGGCTTCTCCTATTGGTCCACAAGACTCCACATAGGACGGTCAAACGGTCAATAGAATTCTCACTGTGTTGGCATCTCAGTGAGACACTAACAGTGTCTCGCCGATGCCACATAACCTTCATATCAATGTTGCCAAGAGTAATCATTTTTGCCAAGATGTTACAACGAGCTTTCATGTGTTACATTGAATCACCAAATAGTCAGCAAGACCTATCACTCTCGCTATGACCTCACGTTGAGTCATCAAAGATTATACCGATGAGATCACAAGTCATATCGAGCTCCAAAGAATAGTCGGCAAGACTTATTAATATTGCCAAGAGGTTTCTACGAAATCTCATATGTCACCTCGAAGCCATCAACAGTCGCCAAGACATATCACCTTTGCTGAGAGATCTTATTGAACACATATAAGTTACACTAATGTCCACCATTTTCCAAGAGCTATACCGAAGACATCAACATCATCGGCGAGACATTCCATTCTCGCTAAGACTTCTCTCCAAGACTCTTTGTGTTACCCCGAACGAATGCAGTCGGTGTGACTTTCTCACATCGGTAAGACTTCTTACCAATAGTATTTCTTCTGGTGAGAGTTTCCCTGATGACTTTAAACCAAATTTTGTTGGCGAGACTTTAACTCTTCACTAGGACTTCTCACCGAGCCGCTATAGGTTATCCCGAAGCCCGTGGTCTCCATGAGTCTCCCTGATACAGGATAGAATGGCCTGTCGACCAAAGATCTGCACAAGCGCTAAGAGTTCACATTGAACATGTCTTGTTATAGAAATAGGCTCCAAAGTGTAACCATTCAGTGAGACAAAAGCTAGGTCACATGGACCTGAACAAAACATGGTGTTCTAAACTACTTGTCAGCCAAACATAAGAATTGTCACACTGACTTGGCTCCAATGGAGGTTTCAACCTGTATTGATTGAGACATATATTTCCAACAAAATCATATTCAAACCTTTGAGATCCATTTTTAGGCCAACTTCTTGCTGTGATTCCTGTTTAAAACCAAAAACTTGCTGAATTCACCTTGTATATCATCATTCCATTATCAGGTCACCATTTTAGGGACCTTAACATCCTCATTACTTGCATAACTTAACATCACATTAAGCTACCTTTTTTTAAAACTTTTAGGCTTGACCCCTTGTGGATTTTAGGATAGATAGACTATCTATACCTTGGCACAAATCATTGCTTCAACAAAAGATTGTCATTTGACCAAGTCACTTTTTAACTTTGTCCTCTGTCATTTTGGTGATAATTTCCTTCTCACAAGTCTAGTTGGGAAACTCACCTTTTCACTATTTTCACTTGTCTTGGAAAAATACCATTTTACAATCCTAATTGAAACATTGGTTTACCCTTGGATGGTTAGTGATCCTATTCCTACATCTTTCAAAAGTGTTTAAGTCCTCAAGTTCACTATATAGGTATCTATCACTTCTTATTCATTTGCATCCTTTGAATACCACAACGTTTTAGACCTAAAAGATAATTATCATACACTTTAGATTTCATAACATCCAATATTATCATTATCACTTTTAGCCTTGTTGCATACATAAGACAAATTTTATCCTCAAAATACAAAAAACACCAAAAACAAAATAGTTGCATTACATTTAGGCATACCTTATTTCACCAAAAAAAACCAAAAACATAGTCTTAGTCTCATACCTTCCACCTTCATTTTAAGAAAGTCTTATATGGTTGAAACTATATTGCAAAAGAAACATCAAGCAATGGATCTATTTCATGACAATGAGGACCTTTACAATTACACTAGCACCCTCAACTTTGACAATACCTCTAATGATCCTCACAACAATACCAACCTTGAAATTCATGACCATGTCAGCTTGGGATCTACATCTTATCAACAACCAAAGAAAATAAATCCTTTCAAAAAATTCCTTGTTAGAGACAAAGATGGAAATGTGTTCATAGCAAAAGTAGAAACTGCCCCATAAAATCCTGATGTTGCCTCTCTTGTGGATGAAATTGTCATGTTGGACCCCCAAAGATATTTAGACAAACTATTACATGAAGGAGTTAAACTACCCCAAGGATCTAATGTCAATACCCTACGCATAGCAATGTCACCCAAGGACAACAGACAAATAATCCAAGGACAATCTACACCATAATTTACAATTTCCATACCCATTGGAACAACAAGCCAAAATACTACAACTACCAACACTTCATCCATTCTAGGAACACAATCTATGTCACAACCCATGATACAATCCACATCACAATCATTATTCACAATGCCACCCTTTGGCTCGATATTTACTCCCTTTGGATCATCATCTCAAGCCATAGGGGAATCCACATCTAACATCCTTAGTAGATCTAAGGTGAGACGGGTTCTCATCCAAGGACCTAAATCATGTTGAATATTGCTGATATGTGGTTTTCATTGATGTCAACACTATTTCCATTTATGTCTTTAAGGCTATATATGTTGAGGATATTGAGAAAATTATAATAAAATAAGTTATATGCTATTGGTGATGCAATGAAGTTCAATATGGTGGCTAGCTCAGTATATTGATGATAAGAGGTTGTAGATTAAAGGGTTTGTTGACAAGTATATCTAGTTTATCCACATGAAGCTTCAGAGGTTCGATGAAGATTTGATTGAGTTATGAGTATTTGTGTTTTGAAAGTTAAACTGTTGCTTTAGCTGGAGTTCTTGAAAGAAAATGTGATTGTAGTAATTTGATTTGTTGTGGATGCTTTTGTAGTGATTCATGATACTTGTGGATGTTTCTAGATCATGCTAGCTATCTTTTTTGTTGGTCCACATTGATCATTGTGCTCATGATTGGTGATTTTCTTCTGTGAGTTCATGTTTTTCATGATCATGGCTGACAAGGTGATTTTAGTGTGTTGCGGATCTTCAAGGCATAATTTTTGAAGGTGTTTTGTGTTTGAGACATGTTGTTTTGGGTCCTTACTATGTTTTGTTCAACATTGTTTTGGTTCGCATTGATAAATTTTTTATTTTTTTGGGTCAATGATTTGTACACATTTCATATTTTGTTGGGCTGACATGTAGTTGGTGTTATCCTTAGTTGTGGATATATATGATTGATTATTTATACCATTTGATGCAATGGTGTGTGATGTATGCTCTGTACTAAGTGAAAATAATGTTCTAATATTTCAAAAGAAAACTTAAAGTGTGAAGAAGAGTGAGAAGATGAAAGTGTTTATGTTCCTAATTGGAACTATAATTAGGCATTAGAAGATGTTATTTTATCAGTTCAAAATCTTCTGGATGTAATCCGAATGTGACTATAAGATAGTGAATCTTCTTTTGGGCAGTAAGCCTTTTGTATTTGAGCAATGAACTCTAGGCAATGTGCCTGAATGCATGTGCATTCCCTATTTATAATACTTTTAACAGAGTATATAATCTTGTGGACAAACCTCCACCATGCTTTTTCCCCTAACAAAGTTTCCATCTAAAAATCTTGGTGTTATGTGTGTTTTGATGTGGTGATGGTTTATGCTTTCATGTTTATTTATCAAATCTAAGAATAAGTTTAATAAGTATAATTTATATGACAACTGATTCAACCCCCTTCTTAGTTTTTTGCCCTTGTGTTTCCAACAAATCAAACACAAGAACAATGTCACAAGGACCTCAATCAAACATGAACACCATGTCACAAGGTCCTCATATCAATACAAACACCTTGCAAGGATAAGACATGAATGCCCCACATAGACAAAATAAAAACATGTCCCATGGTTATAATCCCTTTCAACAAGGAAAAGGATCACAAACGACACAACCTCTTAACATATCATATGGCTACACACATAGATCCTTTTTTGGAAACCAAAATATACATGAACAACACACCCAACAAATGCAACATAGGTCAACCACTTCCCACATCCCAAACTACACATCACACATTCATAGTCATGGGAACAATCAAAATCCACCACATATGCACAACTTTCTAAACCGAAACATGGGACCTAATAACAATGTTCCAACAATCCCATAATAGATGCATTGACTGCACAATTCGCTTCTCTACAAAAGCAAGTGGAAGGGATGCAAGTGTCAAACAAGATGTACTCATCACATTATTGACATTCTTACCCATATGACAATAGCATATGCATGCCTCCTTTCCATCCTAGATATATTATCCCTACCTTCACTAAGTATAATGTAAAGAGAAATCCTCTCGAGCACATACGAGAATTCACCACTACTTGTGTGGATGTCACATATGATCACTCCTACCTTTTGAGACTCTTCCCTAGAAGTATCATTGGGCCTACACTTGAATGGTTTTCACTGATACCTAAAGGGTCTATAAAGTCATGGGACAACCTTTCCAATAAATTCATTGATAATTATGCTTATAACATTGAAAATGATGTCACAATTTCTAACTTATGCCACTTGACACAAGATGAGGGAGAACCCTTTATTACTTTCTTCTAAAGATGGTGTGGTATGGTGAGTCAATGTCCCATCGAGATTCCTGAAAAACAAAAGTGGACATGTTTGTAGAAAACCTCAAGCCAAAGTTGAAACACCCTTTACAAGTACATTGTTGTGCCAAATTTGCAGACTTAGTTGAGAAAGGTATGAAACTTGAAAAGGTCTTAATTGCCCAAGATGGACTTACATATAGAAATAAAAACACACACAACCAATAGATATCTCATGACAAAAGAAATTTTTGGTCCTGCAATAAGAATGTAACAAAAAATGGAGTCGTAGATGCAAAATTTGTGAGCAAAACAAGACACACATTAACTCTTAAAGCACTCCACATGAATAACAACATGGCTGACAGGGTGGAAAATTCTTAAGAATGAGGACTTACAAGACAACCAAGGAAATACCCATGAAGGCAATAGACCCTTCAGCGGAACCAATAAAATTTTTCCTTAAGAAGCTAGTACAATCAAATGTCATACAACTCCAAGAGCCCAAACCATACAACCTAGGGCAGTTCAAACCATCTTGGTAGGATGACAATTCCATTTGTGACTACCATTGTATAAAAGGGAACAATACCTCGACATATCATCAATTGAAGAACATAATCCAAGACCTAATTGAAAATGGTACCATAGAGGTTGAAGGACAACAAAAAACTTCTAATCAAGACCATACAATCTCCAAGAATCCTCTACAAGACCATGGTTTGGGAAATCCCTCCACCTCAAGTCGATAGAAAAATGATCAAGCCAATTATACATGGAGTGCCTTTGATTTCTCAAAGATAATTGATCACCTCTGTGTCACTGATGACTATGTCAACATAATCACCATTAAAAAGGTTGCTAAATGCACAGTCACTACTTGTAGGGCTAAGGTTACCTTATTTGGTCCTTCTTCAAAGTAGCCACAATCTAAAGACCAATATAATCTTGTTAACCAATTGGGAAAGACACCCGCACACATTTCTATCCTCGAGCTGTTACTCCTATCACCTAAACACAAAGCTATCCTTGATAAGGCTTTGAAGGAAACCTCTATTCCTACTGACCTGGACATCAACCAATTTGAATCCATGGTTGGATACTCGGCCAATTCAATGCATGTCTCTTTTTCTGACAAAGAATACTCTACAAAAAGGTCTAACCATAATGACCCATTGTACCTTGAAGTATTTGTCCTTCAACACAAGGTCAGACAATTCTTGGTAGATGGTGAAGTGGAATTAAACATTTGCACCTTAAAATTGGTCAAGAAATTGGGCTATTCTGAAGCATGTGTAGACACGACCAAAAGAATTTTAGTCAAGGCCTATGATGATGAAGAATGCTCTTCCAAGGGTGTTATCACACTCCATATCAAAGTTGGACCTGTAATTATGGACACCACATTCCAAGTCTTGGATCTTGAACTCCCATATAACCTTCTCCTTGGTAGACCCTAGATTCATGCCATGAAATTCGTTCCTTCCACCTATCATCAATTCTTGAAATTTTCATATAATGGCACCGAAGTCATGATTATTGGCGATCTCGATCCCTTCCAATATTTCACTAATTTAAGGGGAGTTCCCGAACACCAAGTTCCTATCAATCGAGAAGCCTTCACATCCACTTCATCTAGTTATGTTGAGTCCACCACCCTCATTAAATTATCCACATCTAAAACCCCATCCATTGACCCCAAAATCAAGATCCAAGACAAAGGTTGTGGCAAGTATAAACTAAATACTACCTATTGCATAAAAAATCTACCTAAGTCTCCCAACTCTTATGGTATGCCTCGTTTCAAGATGGAACCAAAAATTTTCATTAAAGTTCCTCCCACCACGACCTTCACAAGTTGGGGAGAGCTAAACAAAGAAGACATTGAGGACATTCTAGCATGGATTTACAAAGATGAAGAAGATTTTCCACCACTACCAATAGAACAATATGGAAAAGGTTTTGAGCTCATGAAACAAAAGGGTTATGATGGAATCAGTGGACTTGGTATACATAAAAATAGAATGAGATAACTCTTGATGCCTCTTAAGTGGTCAAAGAACTCAAGTTAGGATTTGTACCAATTAAGATTGGCACTCCAAGTACTAAGGTGCTTTCAAATAAGGATGTGAGTAATTCAGAAGATGTTGAGACATCTGAGGATCCTACCGACATATGGTGACACTAACTCTAATGAATATGAGTAGGACTCTTGCACCACCAGTGACTATGAGCTTGATCATTTCTTCCAAGAGTTTGACATACCTCATCCATCCTTTACCAACCTCATGGATATTAATATTTGCATTGACTCCTTTTATGAACCTGACCCACCCAAGACCACAGATGAAAGAGCATGGATAGAATCCTTTTGGGACCCCGATAATACCTTTTTCTTTACCCTATCAGTTGTTTCCCCATCCTTCACTAACATCAATGATGGCATCTCCCTCATTTACCCACAATTGATCAATTGGGACCAACAAGATCCACCTACCTTGGACATATTTGAAAATGATGATGCCATTATTGAATTAATGGGACTACAAGAGGGAATACCACATGGGGACCATAAGGTTTGCTTCACTATAGATCTTGATACTGTAGCATATTTTGATGAGACTGTCCCACCCTCTAGTCACAAAATTGACAAAAATAAAATAAAAAATGAACTGTCTTTAGGTGAAAACCGCAAGGCACCTTCTAACCAAGAAAAAGTAAAAAGGAAAGGATGTATTTGAGGGTGAAAACCTCTCCCAAGCACTCAAGGATGGAGAGTTGGAATTTCTCCCTATCAATCAAGAGAGATCCCTTATGCTAATCAAATACTTAATAGAAGTCAACACTAGTACTGTAGATAATCCTAAGATTTTTCTCTTTGCATCATCCCTAATAGAAGAGGAAAAACTAGAATTTCAAGCATTTTTCATGAAATGCCAAATCAATTTTTCATGGTCTTATGCTGATATGCTAGGGTTGGACCCTAATTTGGTATTGCATCATCTAACATTGCATCCAAAAATAAAGTTGGTCAAACAAAAGCCTAGAAAAATGCACCCTCAAATAGCTATGCTAGTCAAAGTTGAACATAAGAAATTAGTGGATGTCGATTTCATAAGACCTATTGACTATGTAAAATGGATCTCAAATCTTGTCTTAGTGACCAAAATGAATGGAAAAATCCATATTTTCATATATTTCTAGGACTTGAACAAAGCATGTTCAAAGGATGACTTCCCACCCTCGAACATAGGCATCATGGTAGACCTAACGACAGGATACAAGATGTTGTCCCTCATGGATAAATGGGTCATTATACTTAGTGAATATAGCATTCAATATGTGGAACGTAAGGCAATAAAAGGACAAGACATTGCTAACCAACTAGCAGACGCTTACTACACACAATCCAATCACCCTTTGGTTTCAAATTTTCCTAGTGAGTCAATATTCACACTAGACATAGGAGTAACATGGAAATTGTATTTTGATGTCTCACATACTAATCATGGATCAGGTGCAGGTATATTATTTATTACCCCTCAAGATCATACAATCCCTAAATCTTTTAGGATAGCCTTCCCATGCATGAATAACATTGCAGAGTATAAAGCCTTGTTGATAGGATTGTATGTGGTAGTAAAATGGAAAATCGAGAGTCTACAAGTCTTCGGTGATTCACAATTGGTCATTTGATAGGTCAATGATGACTATGATACTAAGGACAAGAAATTGACCCCATGCAAACAAATGGTTGATAGTTTCAATCAATTCTTTGCATACATATCCTTTTTCCAAGTACCACATGTTCAAAATAAACCAACAGATGCCATGGCCACTATTGGGTTTCTTTTGGATATATTCTTAACATTTTTTTATTGTACGAGTTCTTAGTGGAACATGAATTGTTGGTCCTTGCCTTTGATGTCTTGAAGTTTGAATTGGTATGTGAGCTTGTTGGCCCTAATTCCCCCTAGTACCAAGATATATATAACTACTTACATTCCTAGACCCTACTATTAGAGTAATAACTTATTTCACTTAATTAATCTAATCATAATGGTTAATTAATTCACTTATCACTTTAGTTACTTAAGCTAAACTTAGGCACATTAATAATTAATTATTTATTAATTATTAAGTATGCACACTAGGGTTTCATTTTAGGGTTATGCATACATTGCTTTTATAAAGCAATTCATCTCTTGTATTTTCTCAATTCCTGAATACAATTCATTTTCCCATCTTCATGCAAATTGCTCTTGATATTTCTATTTTTCTCTTGTGGAAGGTATTTTTTGGTTTGCATGTTTGATCTTGGTTTCTAACATGGTATCAGAGCCTTGATTTGCAGCCCCTTCTTAGTTTTTTGGGGAATTTCATTATAGAGTACGTTTGGGGTTCCTTGAGAGTTTCATGCCTTGATCCTATTGATGTAGCATTTTGGATCAAATCAGATCAGGCATCTCCATTGGATTCAACACACTAGAAAAAGTCAAGATTGGATTTTATTTCATTGATTTTCATCACTGTTTTCTAGATCTGCAAGGGTTTCAAGCTCAGTGCTTTTTTTGAAGATCTAGGGGTAGCCAATTTTTCAAGGCACTTTGGGCACAAACAAAGGTCACCATCACGTTTGCACTGGCCAAAAACCCTAAGAATTCCTATCAAATTATCAATTTTGGAGCAGTTGGTTTTTGAGGCAAAAAAAATTGCCAAGGAGGTCGTACGACCTCCCTAGCAAGCTTTACGACGCATTTTTAAAAAAATTGAAAATTTGAAAAAAATGCTTTTAAAAAAGTGCTTATAGTTCAAAAGGTAGCTACCACTGCTGCACCACTGGGTGGCCACCAAGTGGCCACCAACTCACTGCCATTGCTCAACTTCCAACCCACCACGCTGCCAGCTTGTGTCAGCCCCCACAGGCTCCCCTTTGAACTCGTCACAATCAAATTGGGGACCAAGAGCTATGCGCCCAACCCCCAGCCATAGTTAGGACCCACCGCTAGTCATATTGGCAACTAGGGCTCCGACCTAGCACCCTTCCTGCCAACCTCTGGTCGTGCACAGGACCAGGGGCCAAAATTTTTTTAGCCCCTTGGGCTGCCTGTAGGCCAAATTGGGCCTTTTGGAACAACTTTCATGAAATCAGGTACAACTTTCACATATGGTGTCATTTTTTTGCAAACAAGATACCATTGGAAAGCTGATTCCAAGCCCGATCCAATGGTGAAGGTATTTTTACATATTTCACTCCAATTTTATTTTGCAAGTATTTGAACTCATATGAAACATTTTTCACTTCATAGGGCTTATCTTTTGACTCAATTATCCATTTTTTGCCATTCTCATGGCATCGGAAAGCTAATTTAGTCCTCTACAAATAATCTGAGGTATTTTTTTATCAGGAAGGCAGATGTAAACATTGGTGTTACAAGTGAAACTATGCATAATTTCCTAATCACTCTTCCTGATGATCACAACACACCACCACACTTCTTTTTGGAATATCCAAATGATATATTGAATCTCTTATATATATCCACATCTAGAAATAAAATCGTTAAAGGTCATCTTGATAAAACTTGGAAATATTATCAATTGTCAGCCCAAATTTACAATTGAATTTTCAATGTGGATCTAACACCATCATCTCGACTATAGCTGGGACCCATAGTTAAATTTTTGAACCTAAAAATATTTGAAATAATTTCACTTTACACATCCACAATGTGTCAGATTCACTAAGTCAACTACAATGAGCAAATAGATAAAAAAAATCCTACCAGACCTCCAAGCTCACACAACGATTGATGCAACACCATAAAATTTAGTAATAGGATAACGTGCATGCCCAAAAAGGAAACACAAGGATCTACAACTTGAAGCGATGATCTGGTGAAGTAGACAGATTAAATGACTAACCGAATACCCTGTTCTTCAAGTATTTCACACAGTATTTCACTTTATTTTCTGGTATGACTATATACTGATCTGCGGAGCATGGAAATGACTTTAGTTTCCATCAATGACAACAAAATGACTTCAGTTTCCATCAATGACAACACTAGAAGCCATATGACAACAAAATACAAAAATTGAAACAAAAATATGGGCTTCTTTTATTGATTCTCCTTCAAAATATCTTCAACAACCTTGTACAATGATGAAGTGCCTCTATTTAAAAATTTCCAACAAAAAACTTCCCTCCAAACCGGCCAACCAACATTCATATCCCAACTAACTATTGGGTTTCCACAAAATTGCAGTTTTTGCATTTACAACATTTGACAATTTTGACAATTTTGACAATTTTGTCAATTTTGCAAATTTAACCCCCAAAACCTCCTAATGACCATTTCAATGACTCAATACCACATTAAATGGTCCAATAAGACCTTATTTATCAAAATGTAAGACTTATCACACCAAACCCATTCAAAACCCTTGTCTAAACACTCTTGCATTTTTATGCATCATTTAGCAACATTGCATCTCTCTACAAAAATTAACTCCTAAATACATTCTAATGGTCCATTATAGAACTTATTGACACACCACATGACCTAAACCCCTATGAAAACCTAACTTCAAACAAAATTGAACAAATTCAGAAGAAATTAGATTGGTGCTCTTGAACCATACAACTGCCCTTAAAACCTTTCCAAGTGTCTTGGAAATGAACTACAGATTGCTCCAATTTGTCCTCTACATATCCTTGCTCTTCATTTTCTCTTTTCCTTTTCCTCAAAATCATATACTATTGTCTTGCATCACCATCTTTGTGATCAAATTGCTTACTAGCTAACCTTGGTTTCTTTTGCATAGACTTCCCTATTAAATGTCTCCTAATTATTCCTTTACTTGTGACTATCCTTGTACTTATTTTAACTCTTGAAAACACTCCTTTCCTAATCTAGAGTTCAATTTCTTCTTCCTTATCTCTGGTTTTACCCATGAAACTATCCATTTTTTCTTGAACCACCTTCTCTTTCCCATGCATTTTTGTTTTCAGACCTCCTCCCTCAATGTTCCCTATCTTAACAAATTTATCTACTATTGTATTCATAGTCCTTGAATGCCCTAAACCTTGCTTATTAGCTATTGGACAAAATAATATTCCAACCTCAATTCCTTCTTATCTTTTCAACTCACCTTCTATCCTTTTAGACATTTCACCCTTGACCTTTCCTAACTCAGTCTTAGTCACCCTTCAACTTTTTTGTTGCTTTTCATGACTGTATCAGTTTGCAAATTCACTGTCCTCTCATCTCCTGACCTTGAAGTGGTTGTAAATTTCTTTTTCTCTTCTTGTTTATCTCCCACAAACTCCTCAACCTCTTTCATACCAAAAGTGATAACCTCGGTTGCCTTGGGTTGTTCCTTTCCACCCTCTTGCAATGGGGTTAGTATAAAAGTGATACCACCTTTCAAAATCCGATATGTGTTAGCTCTCCCATCATAGATTGAGTGCCTATCAAATTTCTATGGTCTTCCAAGGAGTAAATTTCAACAACTCATTGGTAAAATATCACAAAGCACTTTATCCCTATATTCACCAATCTGAAACTCAACTAGTGCTTGCTCTCTAACAAGAATAGATTGATCATCACTCACCCATGAAGCTTGATATGGTGTTTCAAAAGGGATCCTTTCTAACTATAACTTATCAACCATTTCACAAGACCCTGAATCTATCACTATTTTACACACCTTACCTTTACACTTCAAGTTGTCTTGAAAAATTTCCTTCTTCAAGCCATCTCCTTCTCCTTGGATGCTTGAAATAATGTTCTTCTCACCATCAAACTTTCCCCAAATTCAGGTGCAACATGTAGACTATTGGAATTTGAACTCTCACATTCATCTTCTTGGACAATTTGAGCTCTTCTTTCATTCTTCCTTTCTCGACCACTTGATGAAGCACCAAATTTTTTAGGGCACTTGTAGGCTAGATGTCCATAATAATTATAATTGTAACACCTTCCTATGAATACATTTGCATTCCTACCACCTCCAAATCTTCCTCTTGATCCCTGGGATCCACCTCGAAAGTTTGCGATAGACCCATGATTGGTGAAACTGATGTTGTTGTTAGTGAAACTAAGGAAATTCTAGAACAATTTTTGTCAAGGGATAAGATTAACACTAAGGAAATCAATACTAAAAATGTTCAAGGAAATGAGAAAGTGAATGTGGAGGAAAATGAATTAGAAGAAGAGAATGTGAATGAGGAGAACATGAATGTGTCTGATCCTCTAGAATTTGAGAATATTCTGACTTCTCTTGATGAGGAAAATGCGGAGACATTTGTGGTAACTAAGGTCCCTATTGAGGTGTTAGCTGAGGAAAAAGAGGTGCATACTAAAGAAGCTAAAATTCCTAAAGTCAATCCTGAAGTAAATCCAAGGTTGAAAAAGAAAAGGTTCAAGAAATCAGAATAGAGGGAGTAAAGTAATCTCTATTAGAGCAACAGGAAGAGTCAGATCCTAAGTTAGATGAAAGCTCAATTAACCTATCCACTCTATCTCCAAATCAGATGATGAAGGTTGCTAAAATTGCTCAAGACAAAGCAAGTGAGAAGATACTAAAATATCACATAGAGGACAGTGAACTGCTAAATCTTGCATCTAGAGTCTTACATAAATTAATGCCTACTTATGTTTTGGACCCATCAGGTTCCTCCTCGAGTGAGTTCAAGAAGCTAATATATTCAACAGATTCTAATTTTGAATCTGTTGAGAAATATTCTTTGGTTAAAGTGAAAAAGGAGTTCAAGGAGAAGAGAGTTGGTAGCCTAAATGAATTGATTGCCAAAGACAAAGCTCTATTAGGCACTTGCATAAAAAATATTCAAGGTACTATGTCGGAAGGAGGAAAAGTGTACAAATCTTACTTGGTTTTCTCAAAATTTACTAAAGCAAATGAGAAGAAGGTGAAAGACATTGAACAACAGCTTGTCACTATCTCCAATACTTTTGACCCATTAGTCGATAGTGTTTTCAAACAAGAAAGTTAGGTAATGTCTTTGCTTAACCAAATAAAGAGTTTGGAACTTGAAAATAAAAGGATCATTGGCAAAGTATGTGAACTCAGGGGACTGACTAAAAATTCCAAAGATTGACATAATGGTGAATGTTATTAAATAAGCTAAAGATGATGTGGCCACTCCTGATCCAGTATGCCTCGAAGCAGCAAAAACTTTGTCATATCTTCTTTGTGGTCATATAACCATTTTGGAGAGTTTTAGGAGTGTCTGGGAATCAAACTTAAATTGACTGAAGAATAACTTTATAGACATCTTCAAATTTTTGTAAGTCTCAACATTTTTGCAATCTTGGATTTCCAATTTTTCCATTGATGTCAAAGGGGGGGACAGTTCAATGAAAAATTCCTTGACATTCTTAGGGGGAGCAGTATTTTGAATTTTAGAAATGTACTTACCAGTTTCAACACTTAGTCAATTTTCACTAAGTGTTGCAATCAATGCCAAAGGGGGAGATTTGTGGCATATGGATTCTATTGTTGTCATTGATGGCAACTGAAGTCATTTTCATGGTCCACAGATTAGTATCTAGTCATACCAACAAATAAAGTGAAATATTGTGTGTTACCAGCAGAATACTTGAAGAATAGGGTATTTGATCAGTTAGTTAATATGTCTACTTCACTGGATCATCGTTTTGAGTTTTGGATCCTCGTGATTTCTTGTTGGGCATGTATGTTATCCTATTACTAAATTTTATGGAGTTGCATTAGTCGTTGTATGAGCTTGGAGGTCTGGTAGGATGTTTTCTATCTATTTGCTCATTGTAGTTGACTCAATGAATGTGATGCAATGTGGATGTGCAAAGTGAAATTATTTAAAATGTTTCTATGTTCAAAAATTTAACTATGGGTCCTAGCTATAGTCTAGCCAATGATGTTAGATCCACATTGAAAATTTAATTGTAAATTTGGGACAACAATTAATAATATTTCCAAGTTTTGTTAAGACCAACCTTTAGCGATTTTATTTCTAGATGCAGATATATATAAGAGATTTGATATATCATTTGGATATGTGAAAAAGAAGTGTGGTGGTGTGTTGCGATCATCAAGAAGAGAGATTAGGTGATTATGCATAGTTTCACTTGTGCATTAAGATTTTTGCAATGCGAGTTAAGCTGAGTAGAGTAGAATTGTTGAATTAGACAGAAGGACAACATATTATCTACAAAGCTTAATTAGAATTGTAATCAGGCATTGTGGATGTTATTTCATCAGTTCACTCTTTTGGATCTATTCCAAATCATTGTAGGGCAGCTAGCCCATCCATTTTGAGCAGTGAGCTCTAGGTAGTGAGCCTAAATGTAAGTGCATTCCCATTTTTTACTTTTCATTTTGGGTATACTCATATTATATTGTGGATTGGCCATCCATCGTGGTTTTTCCCCTAACAGGGTTTCCACGTAAAAATTCTAGTGTTATGGTTTTGTGATTGCTTTCTTTCTATTGATGCATGAATGTTTCTTTTTATTGAATGGTTAAGTAAGTTAAATCATAGAATAAGAAAGTTGAATTCTTGCACAACACTGATTCAACCCCCTCTCAGTGTTGCTTGTTTCTAACATATTTTGCATTCAATTATGAAGTTGCAGGTTCTTGTACATGACCGTACAATAGCATCTTTTTTAACTAATTGTGAAAATAGTTGAAGAATAGTCTCATCCTTTATTTGAATCCATTTTGAGGGTGGTCCATTAAATTTAAGTTGATATTTTGTTAAACTACTATTGACAGGCCTGTAACTACAGTTTCAAGGATTTTGAGGCTTTAAACATGAAATAAAGCCAATTCCACCTACTGTACTCCCTATTTCTAAGTAGAATGGGCTCAAGATGATAGGATTAGGCTAGTAGGGTTAGTGGTTTGGTCTGGGTGCAAGTTTTGGGGAAAAGAAATGACTGTCATGAAGGATTTGTGATGAATTTGAGAATGAAAAATGATGGGTTTGTGAGTGATTTTGATGAGATATTGTGTGTAAAGGCTAAGAAATTTTTTTTTGAGTGTGGGAAGAAATAACAAAGAGTTTTGGAGGTGGTGGCAAGTTTGTATGTGGTTGGGAACCCTAAGTTTTTGTAAACCCTACCCTTAACATGTGAAAAATGAGGGTTTTCAAGAACAACGGCCAAATGAAGATGTATGCTTCTAAAAACTATTCAATTGAGCCTTTGGATAATTTTTAACAAGGTTTGGGTGGCTTGATAGAACTGGTTTCAAAATTTAGGGACACTTTCTTTGGAAAAGTGACCTAATTGGTCTACTAGGTCAGCGTAGGTTCAGGTATTTGAAGGGAATGTTCAAAAGTGATCAATGGATAATTTTTCCTATGTTTGAGAATGCATTTAAGGGTGTTTTTAAGTGTCAAGGGATTGGTTTTTGTGAGGTTTCATTGTGAGAGAATTTGATCAAACTAGGTTTGCAGACCTACTTGTGAAAGGGCAGAGTTAGATTAGATAAGGGCTTTGTGAGAGTTTGTGAGTTAGTTTGTTGATTGGATTAACTTGAATTGTGTTGATTTAGGTGAAATACATCAAGCTCTGCATCAGTCACATCATCATTGACCTTTTCAAGATGTGTCCTTCCTAATGACAGGCACCGTCAAATCGTCAAACTATTAAATTGTCAAACCGTCTAGCAATCAACCCTTGGCAAAAAAAAATTGGAAAACACATTGAATGGTTGTTGACTTTGTTGGTCTATTTTTTCTTATCTTTTTTATTTTTTTGTCTCTTGTTCATGTTACAAGCTACCTCAAGGATGTCCCATGAAGGATTTAGAGGTCCCATGATGTCTCATGACCTATTTTTCCTTGATTATTGTCTTTGGTGTGTCCTGACAAAAAGATTGAGGCAACTTATCCCTTCGTATGAGTTAGGACATTCCTTTTCCATGACTGTTTATTTTTTGCAAGTGGATGACCTTGCACACCTTGGTCTATGTCATATCATGGTTTTTGTTGTCTATTTGTCACATTTTACTACCCAATGATGATTCTTCAACACCTATTATGTTATCTGTCAAAATATTGAAGTATTCATTTTTCATCCTAAAATCCATTTCTTTTGTGCTAACATTTCTTCTATTCCATCATCCTCTAGTCTTCTTGTCCACTTCAAGAGCACACTCATGTTCTTCGAACCTGCCTGTCCTTTCGAACGGGCATACCACTACCTCTTTGTCATCCTTCCTCTCCTTACTTTCACATTGGGGCATATTTTTGACTTGTTTTCTTTGACACAACGCGATAAACTGCATTATGTCAAAGAGGGGCAAAATGTAGACACACAAAAATGACCTAGGCCCTCAAGCTGCATTTTTCTATGTCTAATGTCCTCACAAAATTAAATTATTTAATTATGTCTGAATGTCATAATTTCTAATTTTTCCTTCCATGATTATTTGAACAAATAAATTATATTTTTTTATTTAAATGTACGCCACTAATTGATCCCTATTGTTTCTATGATTAAATAAATTTCTAATTTATTTAATTACCCATTTCTGGCTACAAATTAAATAATTACCATTAATTATTTAATTTTTTCATTATCCTTTTCTTCTTCAATTAAATAAAATTATTCATTTAACCCACTTTTCATCCCACAAGCAAATAAGTAAAATAATTATTTATTGTCTTTTATCTTATTCCCATTTATGAATTTAACCAAATTATTTTTCAAAATTCAACTTTCCTTCATAAATTAAATAATTTCTACCTATTTTATATCTTATTTATTCTCCACCATTGATTTAATTGACTCCAATTAAATCTCAGCCCTTCATTTCAAATCTTTCCCTAATTTTGACCTAATGTTTCCGTAACCCTAATGTTGCTCATCACATTGAATTCTATCCTTTGATCTTAGGGATTTATCAACTTCTAATCATGGCCATCCATTGTCATTTTCACATTCTTTAAAAAGGTCTCTCTCTAGTGATTTTTCATTCATAGACACATAGCATGCTTGAGAACTCTTAGTACTTCAGCACTCATAATACTTCAATATTTTGCTAATCTTAGTCATAGGCTATAGTTTCACTTCAAATCTGAGGGAAATTATATTAATTATAGCAAGGTTGAGAAGGGAAATAGGGGTCAATCAATGGAGACTTGAAGACCAGGTAACTTTGTTTCATATTTTAATGCTTCTAGTTTCCTTTGTACTCTATTGTTTATTTGGGTTTAATAGTTTATGTTGTTTGCAATTAACCCAAAAAAAAAAAAAATCCACTACTACATCAGTAATGAAAAAGGAATTGAAAATTGTCAAGACCATCAAAGGTGAGAAGACAAATGGAAAAAACTATCCTATATCCAAGCAAAGAGAAAAGTTAATTGAACCTATTGAATAAAGTCAGTGATCATGAAAAATGAATAAGATATGAACAAAGACATGATTGAAGACACCATGAACAACTCAAAGAGTGGTGGGTAGAAACATTAGTTTCATATTATCTAAGACTTTGATATAGTTATGATTGTCGATTCAAGATCTAAAAAAGTACTTCCCAAAGTCTAAAATTATAAGCAAACATGGCTATCGTTGAGATGCTAGTCATACTTGCATTAGAAATATGATTTCATTAACTAATTACTACAAATTGATTACTCTTAGTCAATCTTGTTTAACAATCACAAGAAAATGAATTGTTGGAAACAACCTTAAAGTTAAATGAAGAGGTACAAATTAAAAAAGGATTAATTTATCAAGGGAAATGAAAGATACAATTTCTTTTTGAAAGGAGGTGATCTATCTCTTAAAGAAGTGTGATTTTATCAAGACTTATTAACAATACAAATAAACTAAAAGACATGATGATGTGATTATTATAAGACAGATTTTTTAAATAAAACCATATTGCACGTGATCCTTCAAAACAAAAATAAAAGGAAAACAATTAAGTTTAAAGTGAGATATTTTGAAAATAAGTGGTGCGATTAAATCACATAACAGGTTGCTTTTAAAAGTTACAACCCTTGATGAATGAAGATTGATATAAAAATAAGGTTCAAATCATATTTGAAAAAGTAGAGTTGGTTATGGTGTGTAGAGTGTTGAATATGAGAGAAAGGTTATATCATTCAAATTCAAGAAGATTTATAGATGAGAAGATGAAAAGTAATTCAGACTTACATCAACATATATGAAGAGATTGAATGGCTTTGTAGAAATCAAAGCAGCATATCATTTTTGTGTGAGAGAATGATGTATGTGGAATAAGAGAAAAATCAAACATATACCTTGAAATTTTTACGAGAGCTTAAATGTCAACAATGTATTATCATTGTTAGAGTTATCATACACTAGCTAATAATTAATTAATCTTTAATTGATTATTAATCTAATTTATTCTCATGCACTTAAGCTAAACCTAGGATTGTTTTTAATGCTTTATTAGTTGAGCTAATATTAGATCATTATGTCTCATCTCATGTGATGTTGACACTTGTCATGATCTAATCCCTTTCTCATTTAGGGTTTTTCTCTTATAAGCACTCAGCCCTCATTGTAAATATTCTTAGAGAATATCTAGAGCTTTCATATCTTCTTGAAAGTCTCTCACTTTTGTAGCTTTTTATTGTTTAAGAATATTGCATATATTTTTTGCAGATCTCTTGCATGGAAGGTGTATTTGGGTGTCATTTTTTCAATGTGCATGTTTTTTCGTGTACTTTTTCATGGTGCTAGCAATTTCCTCTTTTTTTGTCAAAGAATTGTATTTTTAGCATGTAGTCCTTTTTTGGACATTATGGCCTCCCATTGTATGAATTGTTCATATTCAAATGCACTAAGATAAAGTTCCTTTGTATTGCACTTGTATTATGGGATCTTGCACATCACATTGTGCCTTATTGTACTCGTACTATGATATAAAGTGCCATGGGGGTTGATGTTTTCCTTTGTTTTTCCTTCATACCTTTCTCATGCATGTGTGTCTTTTTTTTTGCACCCTTTATATTTGCTTGTACTTTCATGTCTGCACATTGATATGTTCTTGGTTCTTTATCATGCACTACAGTTAGGCATTCAGTTTTTAGTGTACCTATCATACATCTCCCTTGCCAACATTATGGTGGGGGTTTCTACTATTCATGCTAATGCTTCCTTGGTTTCACGTTCGAGTGAGCTATGTATAAATTATTTGTTTCTATGTACTAGGTAGATGTAGTGGTTAGTTGCCCATGCATTTCAGTGAGATGGAGCCCTTACCATATGGACACTCTTACATTCCTATTTCTAGAGGTGACCTTCCATTTTTGACATGATCAGTTCTTCAGACTGTTGGTACTTGTACCATCTATATCTTTGATTTCTTGATGTTTTCCTTGGTTTTTAATTGGATTCGAGTAGTGTCTTTGGGGGAACTGGTGCAGGAGCACCTAAGGAATAATAGGCAGTTTCATTAGGTAAATAGGGAATCTAGAAGGATAATTTTATTTTTGTTTCCATTAAGGTCATGTTGACCATTTACTTTTGAGTTAGAGGTGTTAGAACATGTTAGGATGAAGGTTGATTAGTAGCTTATGGTAGAATGAATGAGTTGCACAATTTGTTTCCACTAGGAATCACTAGGATTTGGAAATAAAGCCCAAAATGTTGCATTTGTGCAATTTTGGCCTATTGTGGTGGTTATGTCCAACCAAGGGAGAAGTAACCACTTTGTGAACCTTTAAAAGGTGGACCTCAAACTGGAATTGAGGTTGGAAAAGTTTTGTATCATTGGAGTTTGCAATTCATATGAAAAAAATAATGAAATTCTTGTAATTTTCTAGTTTTTAGTTCTTTTAGAGTGTTAATGGAGGGTTCTAAGCACTACTCACAATGTGTGGAACGTGTAATAATTTCCTTTCAAGCTTTGTGTGGATAGTAGTTAAGTTGTCTCAATGTTTTCTAGTTTTTTTCTAGGTTAGTTTTGTTTCTTTCCATTGTTGATCAGTCCGGTAAGTTGTCAATCTTGGAGTCTTAGACCTTTGTTTTCCACTATACCTGGTGTATAGTCTAAGGGGAATGAGGATAAGCTCCATGCTTGTAAATAGATTAGGTTTATGAGTTTGTAGGAGGCAAAGTATCTTGGAAAAATTCTTCTCCTAGGCGAGCTTGACTGTGCCCGGTTAGGAAAGACAGTGAAAACCAAGCACTAACGTTGTAGGGGTGTCAATTCCCTGGCAAACCAAGGTGTGTGGGGAATGCAGGAGGACTTACAAAGTTCTGGCATTAAGGAAGAGGTTTCACCAATCCATTTGGTGGTTGAAACAAGCAGACAAATCATTGTGTGGTCAGGAAATGGCCTAAAAGGCCCGAATTCTTGCAAAATGAGGGTTATGCCTGTGTACGGACAGTGAAGGCCTATAACCTAAAAAATATTTGAGAGGTAGGAAAATGAACCAGGATCCCCAAAGGAAGTTTGTGATGTTCTTTAGAAAGATTGAAAATTAAGCCTAATTTCTCGGGTTAGGAGGCCTAATTGGGGCTCAAGGTCTAGTAGCCCTTATAAACCCTAGAATAGGGTTTGGTGAGAGCGATGGAGAATTGGTGATTGGTGGTTGATCAAGAACCCTAGAGGGATGGTTTTCAGGCCATGGGAGACATCACACACCCCTGCATCAAGTTAGTGAAGGTTGAAGTGTTAGCTAGCCTTTAGGAAGATTAAGGGCTAAGGAGACAATGGCAGAGAGAGCACCAAGATTGGCTTGGTTAGGGAAATGGAGATGATAGTAGGGTTGGCTAGGAGAGCCAAGGGTGCCTAAAAAGAATTAGGGCCTATAGGTTAAGAAGGTGGAGAGTGACACCAAAGGGGTTTTCCAAGGTGAGACCCAGAGCATGGGATAGTGAGTGTTCCATCGAACCCTACCCTATCAGATTAGTATCAGAGCAAGTTAAAGATTTGGGAAGAATCTTGTATATCTAAGGTTGAGTATGGTGATTCTTCCATCATGGTGACAAATGCAAAATTGGCCAAGATGGTTGAAGAGCAGAAGGAAGACAATAAACTGTTGAGGGAAAGAATAGCCCAACTTGAACAAGCAGTGAGGAGTGTACAATTTGAAGGAAGGATACCAAAGGAAGAAGGGGTTGCAGAGGAAGACAAGACCCCTGAACCTGACACTGTTTTGAAAGAGTAGCCTTTTTTGAAGGCTTTTAAGGCTTTTAGTGGGAAGGCACTTGAAGGCATACCACTATTTAGTGGAAAAATGGAAGCTGATTTAGTTATTGATTGGATAGAGGGAATGGAAAACCATTTTGAATGTGATGGAGTCACTGAAGCACAAAAGGTAAAGGTGGCCAAATCAATATTAAGAGGTTCTACTTTGACATGGTGGAAATTCATTCAGACAGAGAGGGAAAAGTAAGGCAAGCAACCTATAACTACTTGGAAGGGTATGGTTGCCAAAGTGAGGGAAGCATACATGCCAGATGATTATGAGATTCAGTTACACAAGAAAAGATAGAGTTTGAGGCAAAGAGACCAATATGTGAGCACTTATACTGAGGAGTTCCAAAAAATTTGCATGAGGTCTAATGTGATAGAGGATGAGAGTCTCAAGGTGGCTAGATAACGGTTTGAAGTGGAACATTCAAGAGGAGATGACTCTTCTAAGCACTAAGACAGTGCACCAATGCTATCAATTGGCCATAAATATTGAGGAAAGAAGCAAGAGGAAGCAAGACCAGGCTTCTAAGGGTAGAGGCAAAGGCAAAGATCAAAGAGATCAAAGAGGACAGCAAGGTGGCTACCAAGGTAGAGGAACTGAGCAAAGAAACTGAGGAGAGTCTAAACTCATAGAGCATGGAGGTGAAAAATCTTCTATAGGAGGATTTAACAAAGGAAGAGGTCCTCAAGGAGGTTCAAATAGAGGAAGAGGAGTAGGCAGGAGCAATTCACACTTTGCAAACATGAAATGCTACCATTGTGGTCAAGTTGGACATCAAGCTTATAGGTGCCCGGAGAAAGCATCTTCATCAAGCAATGAGAAGAGAGTGGCTTATGCACAAGAGGACACCATGAGTCCTAAGTCATCCGAGGTCAGTCACATTGAATCAGAAGTGGGGGAGAGTCTAATGTTCAGTAGAGTTTTGATCAGACAACTGGTCAAGGAAGAACCAAAACAAAGGAGAGCTCTATTTAGAGTAAGGTGCAAGATACTTGGTAAAGTATGCAAGGTCATAGTAGATTCAAGTTCAATAGACAATATTATCTCAGAGGAGGCAGTAATGAAATTGAAATTGGAGAAGGTACCCCACACTAACCCCTACAAGGTCACATGGCTAAACAAAGGGCAGAGTGTTTTAGTGAATGAGCAAGTAACAGTGGAGTTTTCCATTGGAGGGTACAAGGACAAGTTAGTTTGTGATGTTTTACCCATGGATGCATGCCATCTAATATTCGGCAGACCATGGCAGTATGACAAAAGTGTCATGTATGATGGAAAAGTGAACAACATTTCTTTCAAGAGGGATGGGAAGACATTTAAGTTGTAGTCACTGACAGAAGAGGAATAAGGACAATCAAAGACACCTAGTGTCTTGTTGAGTAGTGGTAAAGAGTTCCTTAACAACCTACATCAAGGGGGTGAAGGATATGTGGTTATGTTACAACCTAAAGAAGAAGACAAGGATGAAAAGATAGTCATACCCGAAGCAGTCCTAAAGTTGTTAGATTAGTTCAAGGACATTGTAAGTGATGGTGCACCTGCAACTCTACCACCAAAGAGAGCCATAAGTCATCAAATTGACTTCATACCTAGAGCCTCATTGCCTAACAAAGCAACATACAAACTTACACTAGATCAGAATCTAGAGGTAGCTAGACAAGTGCAAGAGTTGTTGGATCAAGGATTGATTCAAAATAGCATCAACCCATGTGTAGTACCAGTAGTCTTGGCAACCAAGAAGGGAGGTAAATGGAGGTTATGCACTGATTCTAGAGCAATAAATAGGATGACCATTTGGTATAGGTTCCCTATTTCTAGGATTGAATACTTGATGGATTGTATTGGAGGGGCTCAATACTACACAAAGTTGGATCTCAAGAGTGGATACCATCATATCAGAATCAAGGATGGAGATGAGTGGAAAATATCCTTTAAGACGAATGATGGGTTGTATGCGTGGAGAGTGATGCCATTTGGCCTCTCTAATTCCCCTAGAACCTTCATGAGGCTCATGAATGAAGTGCTTAAAGACTTTACAAGGATATTTGTGGTAGTGTATCTTGATGATTTACTTATCTTTAGTAAGACAATAGAAGAGCATTTAAAACATGTGGAGTTGGTTCTTAGAAGGTTGCAAGAGGAGAAGTTGGCAATCAGTCTAGAGAAGTGTGAGTTATTTAAGTAAGAGCTTGTATATTTGGGTTTTTTAGTATCCAAAGGATCATTGAAGATGGATCCAAGCAAGGTGGAAGCTATCCTAAACTGGCCTACACCAACCACAAGGACAGAGGTAAGAAGTTTTCATGGATTGGCTCAATTTTATAGGAAATTCATAAGGAAATTTAGTTGTATATGTGCACCAATCCTAGATACAATCAAGGGTGGTTTAAAAACCAAGTTTGTGTGGACTCAAGAAGGTAAGAAAGGGTTTGAGAAACTGAAACAAGAAGTGGCAACTCAACCTATTCTTTTGTTACCTAGTTTTGACAAGTTGTTCACTGTTGAATGTGATGCAAGTGGAGTGGCAGTAGGAGGAGTGTTAAGTCAAGAGGGCAAGCCTATAGACTTCTTTAGTGAGAAGCTCAATGAAGCTAAGAAGAATTATTTAACCTATGAATTAGAACTTTATGCTTTGGTTCAGTCACTTAGGAAGTGGAGGCATTACCTTCTACCCAAGGAGTTTGTAGTTTTTACTGACAATTAGGCACTTAGCTTTATCAACACTCAAGAGAAGTTGAGTAATAGGAATTTGAAATGGATGGAATACATCCAAGCTTTTATCTTTACCATCAAGCACAAGAAAGGACAACTAAACAAAGTAGTAGATGCATTGAGCAGGAGGTTGTTGATAGTGCAAGAGATACAAGTGAAGAGCATAGGGATTGACAGTTTCAAAGATCTCTATGGGGAAGATGAAGAATTTTCAGAGACCTACAAGGTATGTTTAGATTTTGAGAATCATTTTCATAGCCAATATTCTGAGTATACTTTGCAAAGTGGTTTTTTGTTTAAAGGAAATCAATTATGTGTTCCAAGAGGGTCAATGAAGGAAAATATCATTCAGGAAAAGCATAATGGAAGTCTTAGTGGACATTTTGGCATCAATAAGGCTTTAGAACTAGTGCAAAGATTCTATTACTAGCCTAAGTTGGCACGAGATGTTAAAAAGTATGTGGAACAATGTGTTGTGTGTATGAAGGCTAAGGGAAGAGCTAGTAATGTTGGTCTATATCAACCCCTACCCATTCCTAATAGACCATGGGAGTGTGTAAGCATGGATTTTGTGGTAGGATTTCCTAAGACCAAGACTGGTTTTGATAGTGTCTATGTAGTAGTGGACAGATTTAGCAAAATGATTCATTTTATTCCCTACAAAACTACTCATGATGCTAGCTACATAGCTCATCTTTTCTTCAAGGAAGTTGTAAGGATCCATGGACTACTTTTAAGTATTGTTTCAGACAAGGATGTGAAGTTCATGAGTCATTTTTGGAAGAATCTATGGAGTAAATTGGGTACCAACCTGTCATTTGGATCAACTTACCATCCTCAGATTGATGGTCAAATAGAGGTGGTTAATAGGGTGCTAGGTAACCTTCTAAGGTTCCTAACTAAGGAGTATGGATAGACATGGGATATGGTTATCTCCCAAGCTAAGTATGCTTACAATGATAGTGTGAACCAGACCACAGGGAAGAGTCCTTTTGAGATTGTGTATGGGATGCACCCAAGAGGAATATGTGAGCTCAAAGATCTTGGAGCTATGGAACAAAGAAGTGGACATGCAGAAGAATTCAGTTAGACCATGAAGGAGATTCAGGAGTAGGTCAAGAGGACAGTCATTGAGGCCACACAAAAGTTGAAGGAGAAGGTAGATTTGTCAAGGAAGGATGTGCAATTTGTAGTAGGAGACTATGTCATGGTCCACCTTAACAAGTCTAGGTGCAGAAGGGAATGTCAACCAAGTTTTAGATGAAGAGAGTGGGTCCATGCAAGGTATTGGCCAAGTATGGCAAGAATGCATACAAGGTGGAGTTACCTACCGATCTAGGGATCTCTCCAGTGTTTAATGTAGCTGATTTGATCAAGTATAAGGGATCAGTCAATGATGTGGATCATAACAGTAAGGAGATCATCAAGGACATTAGCAATGTATCCTTACCTTATCAAGAAAAGCCTCAGGTAGAGAAGATCTTGGAGTCAAGAGTCAAGAAGGCTACACGACATAAGGTGTACATGGAGCACCTTATCAAGTGGAAGAACAAGCATGAATCAGAAGCCACATGGGTACAAGAAGATTAGTTCAAGAAGTATGGTATTGACTTGTCATTGATCTCTCCTTCCATTCCTTAGTGTTTAGGCAGAGAGGGGGAGAATGGTGCAGGAGCACCTAAGGAATAACAGGCAGTTTCATTAGGTAAATAGGAAATCTAGAAGGATAATTTTGTTTTGTTTCCATTAAGGTCATGTTGATGATTTAGTTTTGAGTTATAGATGTTAGAACATGTTAGGATGAAGGTTGATCAGTAGTAGAATGAATGAGTTGCACAATTTGTTTCCACTAGGAATCACTAGGATTTGGAAATAAAGCCCAAAATGTTGCATTTATGCAATTTTGGCCTATTGTGGTGGTTATGTCCAACCAAGGGAGAACTAACCACTTTTTAAACCTTTAAAAGGTGGACCTCGAACTGAAATTGAGGTTGGAAAAGTTTTGTATCATTGGAGTTTGCAATTCATATGAAAAAAACAATGAAATTCTTGTAATTTTCTAGTTTTTAGTTCTTTTAGAGTGTTAATGGAGGGTTCTAGGCACTCAGCAGTGTGTAGAACGTGTAATAATTTCCTTTCAAGCTTTGTGTGGATAGTAGTTAAGCTGTCTCAATGTTTTCTAGTTTTGTTCTAGGTTAGTTTTGTTTCTTTCCATTGCTGATCAGTCTGGTAAGCTGTCAATCATGGAGTCTTAGACCCCTAATTTCCACTATACCTGGTGTATAGTCTGAGGGGAATGAGGCTAAGCTCCATGCCTATAAATATATTAAGTTTAGGAGTCTCTAGGAGGAAAATTATCTTGGAAAAATTCTTCTCCTAGGCGAGCTTGGCTATGCCCGGTTAGGAAAGACAATGAAAACCAAGCACTAACATTGCAGGGGTGTTAATTCCCTGGAAAACCAAGGTGTTTGGGGAATGCAAGAGTCCTTAAAAAGTTTTGGCATGAAGGAAGAGGTTTCACCAATCCATTTGGTGGTTGAAACAAGCAGACAGATCACTTTGTGGTCAGGAAATGGCCTAAAAAGCCCTAATTCTTGCAAAATGAGGGTTACGCCTATGTAAGATAAAATGAAGGCCTATAACCTAAAAAATATTTGAGAGGTAGGAAAATGAACCAGGATCCCCAAAGGAAGTTTGTGATGTTCTTTAGAAATATTGAAAATTAAGCCTAATTTCTCAGGTTAGGAGGCCTAATTGGGGCTCAAGGGCTAGTAGCCCTTATAAACCCTAGAATAGGGTTTGGTGAGAGCGATGGAGAATTGGTGATTGGTGGTTGATCAAGAACCCTAGAGGGATGGTTTTCAGGCCATGGGAGACATCACACACCCCTGCATCGAGTTAGTGAAGGTTGGAGTATTATCTAGCCTTTAGGAAGATTAAGGGCTAAGGAGAGAATGGCAGAGAGAGCACCAAGATTGGCTTGGTTAGGGAAATGGAGATGATAGTAGGGTTGGCCAAGAGAACCAAGGGTGCCTAACAAGCATTAGGGCCTATAGGTTAAGAAGGTGGAGAGTGACACTAAAGGGGTTTGCCAAGGTGAGACCCAGAGCATGGGACAGTGAGTGTTCCATCCAACCCTACCCTATCAAGAACTCATATAGATTATTGCCTTCTTGATCCTAATCATCATATGTTTCAACGGAGATTCTCCTTTCAGCATTTCAATAGTCATTCTTCAAAAGTGTTTATAGCTTCTTCATGCTTCAGTGGTGTTGTTTTTCACCATCCTTTGTTCCTATCTTTTGGGACAACCTTTTCGTGTTTAGAGGTTCCTTCATTCCGTCACTTGGCTTTCATCTCTTTTTGGAGTAGAGTTTTTTCCCATGAGGTTTTCTCTATATCTCCAC
This sequence comes from Sequoia sempervirens, assembly GCA_007258455.2. NCBI lineage: Eukaryota > Viridiplantae > Streptophyta > Pinopsida > Cupressales > Cupressaceae > Sequoia > Sequoia sempervirens. Next base: position 99,665,816 of record VDFB02193867.1, read on the forward strand.
ATTATAGAGATCGTCTATTTGTACTTGGGTACCTTACATGGCCTTGTTTTCCAGGACCCATCATGCATTCTTTTTAGGGTTTTTAGCTACTCCCTAAGTTTATCTTAAGGGGGAGTGTTAGAGTTATCATACATTAGCTAATAATTAATTAATATTTAATTGATTATTAGTCTAAATTATTTGCACACACTTAAGCTAGACTTAGGATTTTTTCTAATGCTTTATTAGTTGAGCTAATATTAGATCATTATGTCTCATCTCATATGTTATTGACACTTTTCATGATCTAATCCCTTTATCATTTAGGGTTTTTCTCTTATAAGCACTCAACCCTCATTGTAAATATTCTTGGAGAGTATCTGGAGCTTTCATATCTTCTTGAAAGTATCTCATGTAGTTTTTTCTTGTTGAAGAATATTGAATATATTGTTTGCAGATCTCTTGCATGGAAGGTGTCTTTGTTTTTTGTTTCATCCTATGGCTCATGGTTTTGTGCTTATTTCACAATTATAACAATCATTTGTAAGAAAATTTAAAGAGTGTGTGAAATGAATATTTCTGAGCATAAATAAGAGGTGTAGGAGTAGTATGCAAAGAAAATCTGATTTATATTGAAGATATTTGTGTACCAAATCCAAATGTAAAAAGGATAAATACATCATATACACCATGTTCATGAAGAAGATTATTTGAGCAAGATTTCCAAGATTAATTTCAATTTCAAGAGAAGATTATGTTCAGACCTATAAGGAGATTATGATCAAATTTGTGTGGAAAGTTTATGATCAACTTCCATCATATTCAAGAAGAGAATTGTAGCAAAGAAAGAAGGGAGTTATAGCAGAATTTTTAAGGAACTACATATACATATGTATATAGAGGGTTTATGTAACATCATAGCAGATTTATGAGCAAGCCTTATAGCAGAATTTTAAGAGAAGTTTTGTATTTACAGAATATATAGAAGACAAATCTTTGTAGCAGACTTGGTACAAGTTTAAGAGATATATTTGAGTAGAATTGTCCATCATCTGTTGAAGAAGAAACATTGAAGGTGGGGGGGTTGGTGCCTCCAGTAGGTTGGAGCCTACTAAATCAAGTTAGGGAGTTGGTTCTCCTTGTAGGTTGGTACCTACATAACTGATTAAGAGGTTGTTGCCTCTAGTAGGTTGGTTCCTACTACCATTGTAAACCTATTTTACTATAAAGTACAAAATTTATGCCATGGTTTTCTCCTGTAAGGGTTTCCACGTAAAATCTTGGTGTCAACTTGTTCATACTATTATATTATTGCATAGTTTATATTGTGTTAGAGTTTAAAGTTAACAAAAGTTAAGAGGGTAAAAATTTGTTAATATATTGATTCACCCCCCCCTCTTAGTATATTTGTGTGCTCTTGATATATATATATATATATAGATATATATATATATATATATGTATGTATGTATGTATGTATGTATGTATTTATGTAAGGCTTTATACATACATATATGAATCTATCCAATTTCAATTAATATTTGAAATTTAAATTGGAAACTAAACATAAAATAATACCTAACATTTTGTCATTTCTTCCATACACTCCCAACGTCTTCAAATGCAAAGACCTAACATTCTTCCAATTATTCAGTATCACCTCTACAAGCCCATCAATCATAGCACAAACATTATCTAAAATTTCATCCATTTTCTAAGAAACCTTCCACACCTTCACCACACATGTACCCTATCAAAGGTAAACCAAAGCATAGTTGCAAGGTAGCTCAATCAGCTTCCTCCATTACTTGTGGTAGAAAACCACCATAATAGGATCCTTCTTATTCTTAAAAAATGTATTCCCCAAATGCATAAGCAATAATGGAATCATAGATCAATTATCCATCAACATATCATAAGACCCACAAAGCTTCCTCTTGGCCTCAAAGGGCATATACTTAGTCCTAATTTTTCAATACTTTAATACCTTTGAAATGGGTAAGCTTTTGTCTTCATATTAATATATGTATACATTTGATCCTAAATGTTAGTCCTACTCTAACTATGCAAAATAACTAAAAGACAATGAGGAAAAACACAAAGGGACACCTCAAGATTAGCCTAAGGAATGATAAAGCAAAGAAACAAGATAAAATGAAGATTGTAATATGATTATACCTTCTTTGTTGCTGAAAATCCTTGGTTGGCCCTTGATTTTGATTTCTTTGTGTGCTCCTTGGATGGCTCTTGATGCAAGATTTAAAATAGGACTAAATGATAGTGCAAATGACTAAAATGGCTTAGCTAAATGAATCAAATTCTTGTGAGTGGAGTGTTTAAAATGAAAACATTTAATTACAAAATGACTAACTGTTAAAAATGCCTTAGAAGAGGGGGTATTTGTAGAGAAATTTGAATTCTCTAGAGAATTCAATGGTTGTGATTTATCCAACAAGGCCAAGATGAAGGGCTAAGGTGAATTGAGGACTCATGAGCCCTCACATTTTGACATGTGGAATGTGAAGTGGCTAAGGGTGATATGATGTGTAGGTAATGTGGAAGGAGAGTACATGATGTGGAGGAAGGACAAGTACTTTGGAGAGTGAGAAGATTCCTCAAAAAGGAACTTCTTGTCCCCAAGTGAGAATGAAAGTGACATTTGAGGAATTTTAGAATTCCTCAAAAATCTCCATGGGAAAAGAGAAAGTGGTTGGAGAAATAAATGTGAATTAAAAATTCACATTCTTAGGAGAATCTAACGGATAAGAGAGGGTCTCCAAAAAGGTGGGAATTGGTCACATGTGGATGAGGTGACAAATCAAATGTTCTAGAAGTTTTGGGAGGATAAAATGTGAATTAAAAATTCACATGGGGAGAAGAGAGACCTAGGATGAATAAATATGAATTAAAAATTCATATGGGGAAGAGGGTTAATGCCAAGAAAGGAAAAATGGAAAGGCTGACTAAAAAAGTGGTGCTAAAAGTGTCTAATGACCTTGATTAAGGTTGTGCAAACACATAATTAGGATAATTAATGGAAGATTATAAGCAATTGGAAAATGTAGGAGGATGTGACATTAATCCTTGATTAAGAGGATGAACATCCTCATCATGAATTAATTAAATTAATCCAAATTAGAGATGGATTATGGAGGATGTGACAAGGAGACATAAAAGAATAATTTAAATTGATTTTAATTCAAAAATCTTAAGGCAACTAAATTAAAGAAATTGATGTATTTATTTAATTTAGAGAGGAAAAAAGTGTCAGATAAAATGTTTAATTGTTAAATTAAATACTTTAAGAACATTAGGCAGGAAGTGTAATATTAATTAAATAAATTAATATTGACGGAGTGGATGAATAAAGAGGTAAATTTGATCGTATGAGAGCGATCAAATTTGGATGTCTACATTTTGCCACTCTTCGAAATATTGTTTGAATAACAGTGTTTTGAAGAAAAATAAAATGTTGGTGATGAAGAAAGTGATAGGGCTTGATGCCCCAACATAAAAGAGGTTGAATGAGCTGCCCAAGTAGAGGGAAAAAGAAGGATTCCCCAGTGACTGCCACGAAGGGATGGAGAGAAAATGATAGGGTATGCCCCCTCGAGAGGGTGGTTGGGGAAGAAAAAGGGTCCCCAAACGACTTCTTGATAGGAAGAAACAAAATAAACTGTTGGATAGAGCTTGAAAAACTAAGCAACTTTGACTTTTGAATGGAGTCGATAGAACGTACAGTTTGTAAATGGTGGCCCCGGGAAAGAAGGGGATTAGTTGGAGGAGAAAAAAGTTAAATAAAAGGTAAAACCTACCTTTTATTTGAAAAAAGAGGAAAAAGAAGGGTTAAAAGGTAATTGGAAGAATTACCTTGGCTCATTGTTACTATAAAAATTGATAGAAGAGGAGTGGAGAGGAAGAGGAGAAGGAGCAACGATGTCACAAGATTATGATTCTTACATTATTCATCGGGCGAAAAAGGTACATAGATGACATGCCCACTTCGCAGTGCCTCACCAGATTAGTAAGAAAACCCCTCTTGTGTATTTTAAATATTTAGCATGTTTTAAAATGGTTAAACAAAAATGTAAAACATGGGTTTTATTGGCAGGGTAAAATAGGAAAATGGGTAGTTTTTTGTTTTGCAAGGAAAAGGATAAAAATAGGGCATTTAGAGGGGGTTGGGTAGGGTGGCTAGGGGGAAAATTCACCCCAGACGGGGGTAGGTCCACTGCACAGTGGGGCATATCCATCCCGGCTTGGGGTGCATTCACCCCAGCTTGGGGCGGACATGCCCCAGTGTTGGGGTGCCGCCGCCCTGGTGCAGGATGCCTCGACTTTGGTAGGGGGGTGTGGAGTCACCCTGGCCTTGGGGCACATCTACTTGTGTGAGGGCAAAGTCACCTCAGATGTTGGCACATCCACCCTCGCCAAGGGCATGGTCACCCCAGGTTGGGAAAGGTTCGCCCCAATGTGGGGTGGCCCCGCCCCGGCCATGAGGTGCATCTGCCCCAGCTCGGGGCGGATTCACCCCAACATAGGGTGGAGTCGCCCTGAATTGAGGTGGAGTCACCTCAGGCTAGGGCGGATATGCTTTAGCCAAAAAGACAAGGTTGTCCCGATGAGGGAAAAAAGAGGATAAAAGGAGAGAGAGAAAAGCACAAAGAAAAGATGAAAGCAAGGGATGTCCCGGGGCTGGGAAGTTGGTGTATTAATAATCAGGTAATATGGATGCAAGGTTTTGTGGAGTTACGGACACATGAGTGACGGTTGGAGGTATTGACAGCGATTGTAAAGGCCATGACCAGCATCAATCATGTGACCTTAGATCATGTAGGTTTATTGCACTTTCTACAGGTGTTGGTGATGAGGGCACATCGAGTGATGTTGACAGCCTTGATAGAGAAATAGAGCTCAGAGACATCGACATTTTATCTACCGATAGGGGAGATGATGGTGAAGCTGGAAGATGTATGGTGTATCTTGAAGCTGCCAATAGCAGGGTTATTAGTTAGTAATGTGGTGTCGAGAGGGGTCGAGTTAGATCATGTACTATGGAAGTGTTATTTGGATAGGAAGATCTGCCCCTACAGGGTGAGTAGTTGGACCTAGATAGATGTTTAACAGTGGAGGTACCACCCCTGCCATTATTTCTATGTGGACTGATTAGTGGGATACTATTATTGGATTGTAGCAGGTGGTTCTATAGTCTTCAGTACATGGAGGAAATTTGACATATTGTTGAGTGGCGTGAGGGACCGATCTCGTGGGGTACCTATGTATTAGCGTAATTGTACACATATATGCATGTGATATGCTACCGGAACTCATTGAGTTTAACACACATGACCCTTCTACAGGTGTGGGAATGGGAGAATATTATGGTGACTAGACCCTTAGTGGTTAGGGAGGGAGATAAGGATGATAGGGAGTCAGTGGCCTAGGGATATGGGGAGGTGAGGGGCTGGGTGTTGTGGTATGAAATGAAGGGAGATATGGATGGGTGGAGGAGAGCAATAGATGATTTGCAGGAGAGAGACATATTATGGTGGTTGTATATGTATTGACAGTTTAAGGGCTAGACAGTGGAGGAGGAGAGACAAAGAGGTTACTTTATGAGTCGGTGTGTCCTAATTGGGAGCCAGCTGTACATAGTGGAGATGCATCGACCAAACAGGGTGGTAAAGCAATTTGTGATGACATAGGATATTCTAGATGTGCCTATCAGGTTTCATCGACTCACCAGAGAGTGACCATGGGGACCTATTTTTAGACCGAGGGAGGCTAGAGTGGTGTGGGCAATGACAGTGTAGGTACCCTACCTAGGGAGAGCTCTTGTGGTGGAGGATGCAGGAGTGACAGTACGGTATGACCAATGGTGGCACAACCACCAATGGGAGAAGGTTACACTATTGGTTCCTATTGTAGGAGTCATAGGATTTAGATCAGAGGATGAGTGTAGGGGGGTGAGGGAGTTTAGAGATAGGAGGAGATAAGTGCAAAGGGGAGGAGAGGGGAGAGGAGTAGGATAGCAAGAGGATGCAGAGGGTGTGGGTCAGCAGGGAAGCAGAGGGGATGGGATGGAGGCAGTGGGATAGCCAGAGAGGGGGAGGAGGAGGAGGAGACAATGAAGGAGAGTTAGGGTGGAGGTGGACGTAGTAGGACTCATGGGTGGGAGAGATGTAATATGATAGGAGGGTGGGGTAGGCCCGGTGTCGAATGCAGGAGGACATGATGAGCTAGAGGTGGAGATGATATGCGCAGTGGAGGGTGGAGTTGTTCATCAGACCTGTATAGGAGGTAGGGTGCGGTGGAGGAGAGTGTTGGTATGAATTGAGTAGGGGGAGGTGGGAGGGGATGGACAACATGAGGAGGTTGAGGCAAGAAGTCAGTCAGAGAGGATGGAAAGTAGGAGACGATAGAGGAGGGTGCAGATTATGGCAGGGCAGGGGCCTCCATTGTAGAGATAGGGGAGAGCGCAGATGAGGAGGAGCTAGAGATAGGAGAGCAGAGGAGACTGATGAGAGTGGGGAGGCATGGTCAGCTGTAGAGAGTTCAGGTCTGCCCCATTGTGGAGGACCAGGAGACTCAATAGGAGAAGGAGTGTAGGAGGGGCAATGATGCTATGGAGATAGATGGAGATATTCCAGATATGGATATTTTGGATGTAGAGCCATTAGCGGTGGTTCTTGTTGTGACCTTAGGGGATCCTATTACTCAGCAGAGAGATACTATAGAGAGACTTTGAATTATAGATTAGAGGTTGAGGATAGTAGAGGCAGAGGTGATCATACTCTAAATCGAGCTATCAAGTGTACTAATAGGAGGTTAGAGAGATTATGGACTTATGGTTGACCTCTTAACCATATAGGTAGAGGTGATGGGGAGGGAGAGAGAGAAACTACAGGCTATCATATAGGGGGTATGGGATGAGTTGGCTGCTATCAGTTGGGACCATGACAAACTATAGGTAGAGATTGTTATATTTCAAGCCAAGGGGGAGTTAGAGGGGATGACAGATCAGGTGTTAGTGGGCATTGGGTAGCAGATAGATGATCTCCAGTAGGAGCAAGATGAGCTATGGGATAGAGTGCATTTTTTAGAGCAGATAGTTGGAGATATGGGGTTGATGCAGAAGAGAGAGGGTCAGGTGAGGGAGTATGACTGAATTATGCAAGCAGAGAGAGATGTAGTGTAGGCATAGGTGTAGGCAGTTGAGGCAGAGAGGGATGTGGCATAGGTGAAATTTTAGGTGTTGCAGAGTGAGAGAGAGTTGGCAGAGGCACAGATACAGTCTCTTTAGAGGAGGAGATAGGAGGCAGTTTTAGAGGTATTGTCACTACAGAGAGAGCGAGATGCAACAATTTTGAGAGTACAAGAGATTCAAAGGGATAGGGAAGTAGTAGTGGCTCGGTCACAGACTATACAAAGGGAGAGAGATGTTGCAGAGATGCAGATGCAGATGATGTATGGAGAGAAAGACACAACAGTGGATCAGTTGCAGTCGGTGCAAGTTAGTGATGTGATAGGGATAGATAAACAGGGGTTACAGAGGGAAAGGGATGCAGCAGTGGCTGCTGAGGAGATGAGAGATCGGGTTCAGGCAAAGATGGCATAGTTACAACTATCCTAAGAGGCCTGGGAGTAGGGATGGAGATTGATCACTATAGATAAACATAGTTATCATCAAGAACGAAATTTCGCTCAGGTCCAGGTTGCTGAGCGAGAGGAGAATGTGAGGGAGGAAGGATTTTGGATGGCCGCATATTACCATGCAGTTCCAAACCTGGCATAGCGGACATTCCAGTATGTTCAGCAGACACCACAAATGCCAATGCCATCCCATTTGTTGGGAACGTGGACCTACCGTTTTAGTGATTCACCAAGTGTTTCACCAGGTAGGAGATCTGTACTTGATTCACCACAGAGATCAGATTGTGGGTAGCTCATTTATGTGATGATAGGCTACTAAGTTTTGACACCTGTGCAGGGTGGATGGATAGACCATAGTGATAGTGGTTAGTTACAAGACCTTGTACTAGTATTTTGATCTTGATGATTTTTATATATGATAGTCATGATGACATCGGTGACATTATTATGATATTTTTTATGTGATGGTCATGATTATGAGATGTACTTTGGACTTTTGGTATATTTATATATGATACATGATAGCCCTTATTGGCACCATGTTCATGCGTTGGATGCATGATCATGTTTATGCATTTGCAAAATATGGATGATTTTATTAATGCAAATATTCATTTGGTGATATGATGTATGCATATGTTATATCTATGATGACTTATGTGTATAGATGCTTATTCAATTTATTGACATGTATCTATATGTTTATGATGGCTTTTTTATGAATGTTTTATATATGCAGGATGTGATGTATTATGAGTCTAACACTTTGTGATGCAGGTGGTAATGTATGCATGGTGTATCTAAGGGTAAATTTTAGGCATGATTAGATGTTAACAAATCAATAAAGATTATAAACCCAAAGAACTACAAAGTACAATGAAAGCTAATATAAATGAAATGATTATACCAGTTAATCACCAAAGCCTCCATGATTCATCTTCGTAGCATCTTCTAACTTGTTGGTTGATGTGTTGCCCTCAGATTCAATGTGCGAGCAATCTGAAAATAAAGCCTAAGTCCTACACAAGCTTTGAAGGATTTAAATAAATTCTATGCCTATGCCTATGACAAAATGACTCTAAAATTCCAAATAACTCTAAGTATTAATGCGTCAGAATAATGAAATCTGTGTCTATAATTCAAAAATGTAAGAAAAATAACATTTTATAGAATATGCCATTTTGAATGGATGGACGAGATCAACTTTCGATAGAGACCTAAAATCAGAGGACCAGATTAAATCTGATAATCCCTAATCAGGGTTAGGGAAAAATCCTTAAACGAGTGGTCGGGATGTCATCTAAGAAGATCGAATCGATAGTGAAGAATAAATGAGATAATTAATTAGAAAATAAATATTTTCAAAAATTAAGAAGATAAAGACTGCTTGATTTGTGAGATTCAAAAAATCAAGAAGATAAGAGTTGAACTAAATATTAGATTTGAAAAATCAAGAATCTACCCGATTACTTGATTTTTTGGAGGAATATTACCATTTTGAATTAAATTAATTCAAAATATGGATTTTATGAAATAATAAATAATCGATTTTGAGATTATTTACTAAAATGAACTGACAGTTAAGAATGTGAAATCATTTTAAATAATTAACTTATTTAAAATGAGAGAAATGTTAATTTTGACAATTAAATAATTAAACATAATTATTTAATTTAGTAGATATGATTAATGATTAAATAAATTAATAAACTCATTTAATCATGAGGAGTAGTGAAATATTAAATAAATAAATAAAATTTATTTATTTTAATAATCAGGAAGAAATAAATGAAGAAAGGTAATTAAATAAATGTAGGGGAAGACTTACACAATTAATGACATATTTAATAAATAAATAGAATTTATTTATTTAATAATCATGAAGAATAAAAGGACATGAATTAATTAAACAATTATGAATTATTTAATTAATAGTCGAATGTGGACCAAACACATAATTAAATGTCATAATTATGCTAGGACAAAAGTGGTAAAAATAGAGCTTGCAGGCCTAGGTCATTTTTAAGTGTCTACATTTTCCCCTCTTTGTCATAATGTAGCGTGTCACATTGTGAAAAAGAAAATAAATCAAAAATATGCCCCAATGCAAAATAGGATGAGAAAGAATGATGAGGAAGATAGCGGTATGCCCCCTCAAGAGGACAGATAGGTTCTAAGAACACAAGTGTGCTCTCGAAATGATGAGAAGACTAGAATATGAAGAGACAAAGAAATTTTAGTGAAAAAGATATGGATGCAATGCCTATATGAGATGGGTGAGAGAAGATGACAAAACTAAAGAAGATGTGTGTTAGTTCTTAGACCAAATCCTTCAAAACATTACCATAGGACTTTTTATATTTATTGCTCTTAATCATCACTGGGCAGATTGTTGTGATGGCCAACAAACACCGTGATATGACATAAATCAAGGTGTGAAAGGTTGTACCATCACATAAGACAAGCAGTCACAGACAAGGATGATCATGACTCATACTAAGAGTGTTGTTGTCCCAATCTTTTTGTCATAACCAAACACCAGCAAAAAGGACAAAAAAGACAAAATCATGAAACGTCATTGCTTCACTAAATCCTATTTCAAGGACATCCTTGAGAAACTAGCAACATGATTGTCAAAATACAACAATAAAGCCATTATCATGATACATTGTTTTTTTTCTAAATCCCAAAATTAGGACATCACTGAGAAACTAGTAACATGCTTGTCAAGAGATAAGAAAAACATCATGATGCGTCACTGCTTCTCTAAATCCTGTTGTTGGGATCTCATTGAAAAACTAGTAACATGATTAAAAAAAAAAATTCAAAGACAAGATAAGACAATCATGATACATCGCTGCTTTTCTAAATCCTGTTGTCAGGGTCTCACTGAAAAACTAGTAACATGATGAAAGCCAAAAGACAAGATAAGACAATCATGATACGTCGCTACTTTTCTAAATCCTATTTTCAGGATCTCATTGAAAAACTAGTAACATGATGAAAGCCAAAAGACAAGATAAGACAATGATGATACGTTGTTGTTTTTCTAAATCCTGTTGTCAAGATCTCGCTGAAAAACTAGTAACATGATGAAAGCCAAAAGACAAGATAAGAAAATCATGATACGTCATTGCTTTTCTAAATCATGTTATTGGGTTCTCGCTAAAAAACTAGTAAGATGATAAAAAACCAAAAGACAAGTTCCAAGTGTTTCCCAATGTGTCTGGATACCTAGTGTTTTGATGTCAAGATGCCAGGGTGTCAAGGTTTTGACGATGCCAAGATGACAAATGCCGAAGATTTCCAAATTTAGGAAGGACACATCCTGAATAATGTTGATGTCAAGAGGATTGATCCATAAATGTCAAAAGGAATCCCTCAAAAATGTTGGATGACAATGACAATTCCTAAGAAGGACACATCCTAAGGCATGAATAAGAGAGATTGTTCTTCAGAAGGACACATCTAAAGAACACTGATGTCAAGAGGAGTGATCCTTAAATGTCAAAAGGATTCTTCAAAAAAAAGTTGGATGAAAATTCCTAGGAAGGATACATCCTAAGGCATAAATGACATAGGCTATTGTTCAGAAGGACTCATCTAAAAGAATAACTAAGAGTTGACAGTTTGACTGGTTGTGACATTTTTTACTTGTTTTGACTGAGTTTGACCAAAGTTTGACTTGTGTTGACTATATGTCGATATCTTTGAGATGCTGATGTGATTGTCATGTTTGAATAATTGATTGTTATACTTTTTTTTAATGATTTTCTTTGACTTTTAGACTTTCGACATATGTTCCAGTGTAGTGCCATGAACCCTAATGGACTAACCTAGTGCGGCCTCAGGGGCTCATCAACAGATGGCCTTGCTTACATCATACACCTAGAGACCTTGTAGTTCAACACGACCAATGACTTTGTCTTGATGACCAAAGATTGCACCATGATTTTATTTTGACCAACCTAAAAGGACTAACCTAATGTCTCGGGGACTCAAATATGAATCTTGCCTACATAGCAAATGCGCAGAGACAACGTAGTTTGAACGAATGAAAAAGACTTGATTGATTGGCATGACGGACTTGACAAGAGATGACTACATTCTTCGAGCAGTTTGACATTTTGTTGTGGCTTTCTTCAAGACATTTTTCAGTTTTTAGATCTTTCTTCAGGACGTTTTGCAATATTTTTGGTCTATTTTTTCAGGGAATTTTGCAATGTTTTTGTCTTTTTTTTAAGACTTTTTGTAATGTTTTTGGTCTTTTTTTAGAACTTTTTGCAATGTTTTTGTCTTTTTGAATGGTTTAAGAGGATCATGAAAAATACATGTGACTAATTCCTACACATGAGAATCCAAGGACAAACATGATTGTGCCCCTAGTCAAGCTGAATACCAATTGAAAAATGATGACAACGCTATTTGATGTGAGAAGGATGCATCCCGAAACAATGTGAGGACGACGAGAACATGACGAAAGTATCGAGGTCTACAGTTGAGCCATGAACAAAGGCAAGTAATGTTTTGAATAATTTACTAGTATAGATTAGACTCGTTGCATTTGGAATGACTTGGTTAGGACTAAAAGGGATGATGGAGTATCCTTAGACCGTTTGACAAGGGAAAACCAAGATAGGTGACATACATGAAAGAATGAGAGGTGGCCTTGGTAAAGAACGAGAGACATGAGACTAAGGGAATTGTCATATGATTTTCAAAGACTATGTCACATAAGGATAATGAGGTTATGTCAGTAATGACATGACATTTCACAGATTATGTATGACCAAAGGATAGGCATGTCAAAATTTTTTCCCAAAGCATGATTTATGTGTGCCAGTTTTATGTCAAGAAGAAGGTAGGTGGAAAAAATGCATGGAAATGATAGGGCTTAGATGGACGTAAATGTCATGAGGAAGGCATGAGAAATGAGACAACTTTCCCCCAAGTGTAAAAGTCCACATAGATAATTTATTTTACACATGATGCCTATTTTCTAGGTTTTCATCATGGTACTTATCCAGGGCGCCTGTTTCCCAGGTTTTCACCATTGGATGAAATTTTTTTCCTTACTATTTTCTTGAATTTTTCATTTTTTGGTGTTACCAAGACACCTATTTTCTAGGTTTTCATCAGGGTGACAATGTTTTACATTTTTCAATTTTTTTGTATTTCTAATTTTGTGGATAGCCTGGATGCTTTAGATGACACTCATTGTTATGAATCCACTGATGGTGCCGATGTAGAGACTAGTGCCATGATATGCCAATAATGACCTTGTTGAAGGAGTTGTCTTGTCAGGATCATAACACTTGGATACAACTGATCGATGTCATTGTGATCCTTTCTTATACTAGAGTTGGCCTTATCAGAATACACACATCACAATAGAGTGTCATGAGAGTCCTTATGGTAAAGAGTTTCTACCAAGATGTGACAAATGTGTGACGTGGGATTTTTGGACTTTAGATGAAATTTAGGATTATGACGAATGATGGTAGACGTGGAAAGGTTGTTTGGACGTTTGGATGAATCACTTTTTATTTTCCAAACTTGGGATGGTGGATGATGAATTTTGGAATTTTGATTGGGATGATGTTTGGAACCAACACTTTTATATGCCTTGCTTGATGACCAATTTGAAGGAGGTGGACATCTGCTATATGTGGGAGTCCTCTTTGCTTGTGGCTCCACATTGTAATTAACTTTTCCTTTTGACATATTTTCTTTGCTTGATCCACTTTTCTTTGGGATCCATTTTAATTTCATTTGTCCACTTATCTTTTTGTCTGATTCAATGGACTTTGACATTTGATTTTTAACTTTGTAATACTTTTATTTTTGTTGGTTCCAAAGGGAAGGTTTAAGATGTTGACAATGATGGTTTATGGCGTGGGTGGACGGGGTGTTGGAAACAACCTTATGACAAGGATTTCTCATGGACTCTATTTTGATGTTTGTATCTGACAAGGTTACCCCCAGTATCAAGGAGGTTCCACTGACATCGTTTGATTTTTGAACTAAAGAATAGCCAAGACCTTGATGTCTGTAATTTTCCTGAAGTTGTATTGGTTCTCGAATGCCTTTCTCATGTATGCCTAGTCCTTTTCCTTGATATTGCATGCTTTGACAAATTATGTTTGTGATGGGGTATGTATTGTTTTCAAAGCAAGATGCTAACCCATCATGATGCATGTGGACGTTTGTGAGGAAGCCTGCTCTGACATAAATAGATGACCCTAGTTGATAACGTGCCTTAGCTTCATTGTGATGTTGGACATATTTCTAATTGATATCTTTGGTCTGATCTTGTGACATGTCAGGGTCAGATGGTTCTATGGGTGCTTCCAAGTCGATGTCGAAGCCATCGTTATGTTCAATGTCATAGAATCCAATAAATTCAGCTATAGCTTGATCATTTACAAATATTTCCATAATGGAAGACTCTTGTTCTTGAGGAATATCATCTATGTGTCATGAAGGAAAGTGTCTCATTTTAGAAAATGGATCTGGTTAGATTTTGGATAGGGTCATCTTCAAGTGTTTGATCATGAATGGCATAAAGGTCAAAGAGTGGATCATCTTTGACTTCTTGGTCAATGGTAGGGTCTTGGTCAAAGATGGGGTTGTCATGGATGATATAATTGGAAATAGAATTGTTGTTAAGGATAGGTGTGTTTTGGATGTCATGATTGTCTTGAAGGACTTCTTGAATGGATTTTAAGATAGGGTGAAGGGATTGGCTACCTTGATCATGAAATGAAAGTGACATTATGATGTCATGCTTTGGGCTTTCATTTTGACATGTATCCTCAAGTTTAGACAATGGGATGTGGCTTTGAGTAATGATATAATTTTCATGACTAAATGTGGCTTGTGAGGGAGTGACTTGAAAAGGATTAATGCATGGACTACGATAGGACATGGAGACTTGGACTAGACTAGTATGTGAAGGACTAGGATATGACATGGAGACTTGGACTGGACTAGTGTGTGAAGGACTTGGATAGGACATGGAGACTTGGACTGCACTAGTATGTGATGACATAGGATATGAAATAGAGACTTGCACTGGACTAGTTGGTGATGGTATAGGATATGCCATGGAGACTTGGACTGGACTAGCATGTGAAGGACTAGGATATGACATGAGGAATTGGATTAGACTAGTATGTGAAGGACTTGGACTAGACTAGTATGTGAAGGACTTGGACTAGATTGGTGTAAGGTTGACGAAAATAGGGCGTGGAGACTTGGACCGGATCGATATGGTATGATGTGGAGACTTGACATGAGTTGGTAGATGGTTGATAAGACATGTAGACATGGACATGATTGATAGGTGGAGGACTAGAATATGACATGGAGACTTGTAATAGACTAGTGGATAGTTGGTTTCCCTTGTCAAAGTTAGGATAAGGGTGATAAGTGGACTTTTTTGTGAATTACAAGATTTATGTTAAGTGACTATTGATGGTGAGGGTAGATGGATGGAGGACTTGGACTGATGGGTCGTTGGTACGAAGGACATTGATTTTTGGTTTGGAGGAATTGTCTCCTGATGTCTAAGGCTTGTTGGTATTGACCTCTACAAAGTAATTGGTATTCAACTTTACTAGCAAGCCTATCAATATTTTGTTGAAGGAAAGACAAGGTGGTGGAAGTCATGATGTTATTAAATGCAAAGTGATAATGGTGTTTGTATAAGGGAAATTACTAGTGCAAGATGACGAGGTTATCAAAGTGAAAGTGTCAAATGAGGACTAAGATGATAATGTTGACTAAGGACTAAAATGATTAATGAAAAGTCTAGGTTCAAAATGAGGACTAAGATGAATAATGAAAATTCTAAGTTCAAAATGAGGACTAAGATGAACAAGTTTTCCTAACCACTCTAAGCTTGACTTATGTCTCAATTTTGGTTACCCAAGGACTTGTAAGGGGACTAAGTGACAAGGTCAAAATGGCAAGTGAGCTTGCCTAACTAGATTGTTGAGTTTAAGGTTCTCACAAAAGGACAATAACTGAAAATGAAGAGTAATGACTATGTCCCAAGATAACCTAGTTTTGAAACAATGGTTTTACAAAGAGTGGTGAGTTAGCCTAATCCAATGGACATTTTGACCAATTTCAATTCCGGTTTCCAATAGAATCCTCTTAGAAAAGAAATTGACAATAGATTGAGATTGTTTTTTGATGTTTTCTTGAAAAGTCTAAGTTGTCTAAGGTTGATTGTTTGTGTCCAGATTTGTGAATGTTGTGTATATTGTTTGAAAACCTAGAAAACACTTGACAAAAATGATGTTTTAGTGTAAGAAAACACACGTAAGACAAAAATGATCCTAATATGCCAATAGGCCAAGGGTTTGTATACTTGATATAGCCCATTGATACACCCCAGATTGGTGCTAAACACATTTCCTTCTCGAGACTGGATAGCTTAGAATTTTGGTGGCATTGGCTCCCCTCCACAACTCATTAACATCATTCGAGCACACCAACTTCGGATTCTTGGGTAGTGACTTCCCAAGAACTGCTATCTCTACTCAAGGGGATCAGTAGTGAGTGTCTTCGGGCATGATTCTATACCCTGCACTATATCAAACAATGGCTGAAAAATGGCTGGCCTCTAAAACAATAGGTGTTTAGTAAGGGCATTTCACTCATAGGGTATGATCCATGCGGCGAGAGTCCCCTTTTGAATCCATCTTGTTGGAACCATACACATGATTCTTGGGCTTTCCCCAAGAATCCACTTTTATATACCGGCTGGAAGTCCCTCGGGTTCAGGGTGCTACCGATCTAAGTCATCCTGGGGTGAGTACTTTTTCCCACCAGAATAGGCCCAAGTTCTAGAGTTAGTAACTGTTTCTCTTACACCCAAGATCACCCAAAAGCGCAAGGGGAGAGGTTAATTTGATTACTAAGTTGTAAAGGGTGTATAACAAAATTAAAAAAATGGATCTAGTTTTTTATCACCAAGTTTTCACAAGGTGAGAGCATAATCACCTACCATTTTGCAAACACAATCAGACAAAGTAGAAAAACATGTTTGTTTTAAGTGCACTAAAAGGAAATTTGTTTTAATTTTAAAAAAAGACAAGCACATTGTTTAGTAGTGAGTCTTTGACATTCGAACCTGCAAGACCACAAGTTAGGAGTTTTATCCACCAGTTTTGGACCCACAAAATGTAACCACCACACACTGCAAACAAAGATTAGTAAATAAAACTTAAATGAAAACAACAAACTAAAATAGTGATAAATTTCTAAAAACTAAACAAAATTTTAAACCGTAAATATCTATGGAAAGCTAAGACATAGACCTTCGAAACCCAGAAATTTTTTTGCAAAATCCTGCAAGACAAATGTGTTATAAATAAAAGAAAATTTGGGTTTTAATAGCTAAAACTTAAAAAACTATGATCACTAAAATGACCATAACTTTCTCAAATATTAAAAAAAAATTAAACTGTTTGAAGTTCCAGAAAGCCAAGAATGAGACCTACAAAACCTAGATAATGGTTTTAAAATATTTTATTCGCTCATTTTTCTATACTCAAAAGAAGATGATAGGATTTCATATGAATTCTTGGCTATAACCTGCAAAACAACAAAAAATAAACAAGAAAACACACAAATTTCTCTACAAAAACGTCAGGTTCACCAATGTATCTAAGGGTAAATTTTAGGTATGATTAGATGCTAACAAATCAACAAATATTATAAACCCAAAGAACTACAAAGTACAATGAAAGCTAATATAAATGAAACGATTATACCAGTTAATTGTCAAAGTCTCTATGATTCATCTTCGTAGCACCTTCTAACTTGTTGGTTGATGTGTTGCCCTTAGATTCAATGTGCGAGCAATCTAAAAATAAAGCCTAAGTCTTACACAAGCTTTGAAGGATTTAAATAAAGTCTATGCCTATGCCTATGACAAAATGACTCTAAAATGCCAAATAACTCTAAGTATTAATGCGTCAGAATAACGAAATTTGTGTCTATAATTCAAAAACATGAGCAAAATAACATTTTATAGAAAATACCATTTTGAATGGATGGATGAGATCGACTTTCGACATAGACCTAAAATCAGAGGATGAGATCAAATCTGATAATCCTTAATCAGGGTTAGGGAAAGATCCTTAAATGAGTGGTCGAGATGTCATTTAAGAAGATTGAATCGGCGGTGGAGAATAAATGAGATAATCAGTTAGAAAATAAAGATTTTCAAAAATCAAGAAGATAAAGACTGCCTGATTTGTGAGATTCGAAAAATCAAGAAGATAAGAGTTGAACTGAATATCAGATTTGGAAAATCAAGAATATGCTTGATTAATTATTTTTGGGAGGATTATTACCATTTTGAATTAAAAATATGGATTTTGTGAAATAATAAATAATCAATTTTCAGATTATTTACTAAAATGAACTGATAATTAATAATGTGAAATCATTTTAAATAATTAACTTATTTAAAATGAGAGAAATGTTAATTTTGACAATTAAATAATTAAAGATAATTATTTAATTTAGTAGATATGATTAATGATTAAATAAATTAATAAACTCATTTAATCATGAGGATTAGTGACATTAAATAAATAAATAAAATTTATTTATTTTAATAATCAGGAAGAAATAAATGAAGAAAGGTAATTAAATAAATTTAGAAATTTATTTAATTAGGGGAAGACTTAGACAATTAATGACGTATTTAATAAACAAATAGAATTTATTTATTTAATAATCATGAAGAATAAAAGGACATGAATTAATTAAACAATTATAAATTGTTTAATTAATAGTCGAATGTGGACCAAATACATAATTAAATGTCATAATTATCCTAGGATGAAAGTGGTAAAAATAGAGCTTGTAGGCCTAGGTCATTTTTAAGTGTGTACACATGGATCTAACACATTGTGATGCAGGTGGCAATGTATGCATGGATCTAACACATTGTGATGCAAGTGGTGATGTATGTGTGATTAGTAGAATGAACCTAATATGTGATAATGCACTTGTAATATGTAGTGAATTAATAATGCAAATATTAAATGAAAGGGAATAACACATGGTCATAAGCATCAATAAGCATTGACATGATAATGGAAGATGGGTGTGTAGTGATTGTGGAAAATGGGTGTAATTAGGCACCTGTCAAAAAAAATTTGTATCTTGAGAAGAATGGGAGAGAGCAAGGTAAAGTATTTGTTCAACCTAAATCATAGGGTGAACGTAATTCAACAGATGATGAAATGCAATCCTAATATGATTTGCCATCTTTGAAGCACTGATTTTTGCTATAGAATAAGACACTAAGTGCCAAGGTATAGGCAACCAAGGTGAGTTAGTACCTAATGCATGAAACAAACACACAAACAAGAAGGCTATCCCAACACCCCAAAGTATTGAAAACTTTGATTGGTCCAGGCATTGAGATAACCACAAGCAGAAAGGGATGCCCTAACATAACACAAGATCATAGTGATCTTGGTGGGTACTATGTGGGACAACCCAACAGACAACAACAATAAAAGGTCAAGATATGCCCCTATGTGAACCAACCAAAACACACCATAATATGATAGATTATGGTGATCTTAACTAATTGTAAAAGGAAGCTCAAATGATAAACAAAAACAAAAAGCATCAAGAGATCACAATAAAATTTCAAACACCCCTTGCCATAAGGTCAAGAAGATGGATGAGGTTGATAAGGTCTATTAGGAAGGATGCATCCTATTGAAATTGATAATGGATACTAAACTAAAAGATCAATATGACACGGGATATTCATAACCAATTGGATTTGTGGATGCTAGTAGATCTCGTTTGTTAACAACGAGCTAGATAAGGGAATAGCTTAATGACACAACACAAGATAGACAGATGACACATCCTACAGACCTAGGGACTTAAGGGCCAATCAAAGATTAGCCTTGCTACGTGAAAGCATAGAGCCCTTGTAGTTCTTGAAAAGACTATGGATAAAATGGAAAGAAAACAATGGTGACCGATAATGAATGACACAAGACATAACATGAAAATGCTCCAATGGATGATCAAATGATCAACCTTGCTTACATGGAAGCACAAGGGAAACATAGTTTGGAAAAGACAAATGACAACCAACCATGGACAATAGCGAAAAGGAGGTGATGATGACAGATGATGGATGACCATCACATGATGGTCAAAAATGCCCTGGGGGCAGAGCAAATGATCAGCCTTGCCTACGTAAAAGTGTAGGGGCCATGTAGCTCGACCAAGGGCGAGAAGACCAACGTGATAGGATGAGATCTAGATGGAGACCAAAAGGATGAGTGATCCTATATGATGACACAAACCTACCAATTATCAGACAATCAACACAAGCTCAGAGTGGGGTAACAAAAAGCTTAGGATGAGGGATATCCAATGTGGATTGTCCAATGCTTAATCAAAATATACCAAGCGGCCAAGGATAGGATGGGAGAGGATGTTAAGATAGGATAGATGAAGTCATAAAGTAACTAGGATGTAAGGTAGATAATGATTAAACCCTCTACAAATGGCACCTGCGAATAGGTTTTCACCACCTGTAGTTATCCAAGGCACCACCAAAGGTGGTTTTCACCAAAGGAAGAACTTATTTATCTTTATTGTTTTTTTATTTTTTTTAATTTTTTTTAATTTTTTTATTTTTTTTAAATTTTTTTTTGTTTTTTTGTAGGTAGGGGTAAGCAAATTTAGGTGTAGAACCTCTTCAGATGCATGATATTAATAGGATCTTCTAGGGGTTCTCCTTCCAAGCTAGCAAGTCTGTATGCCCCAGATCTGTATTTAGTGGTTATAATATAAGGACCCAACCAATTTGCTTCAAATTTTCCTTTCTTATCATGGTCCTGTTGAGTATGCTGGTTCCCTTTAAGGACTAGTTCACCAATCTGAATTGTTGAGGATGAACCTTCTTGTTGTAGTTACACTTGAGGCATTTTTTATAAGCTTGTAGATGATCATAGGCTTTGATTTGTCTTTCATCAAGTAACTCCAATTGTGCAAGTCGTGCAACATGAGCATCCTCCTCGCTAATAAGGTTCTTTAGAGAAATCCTTAGTGATGGGATCTCAACTTCAATTGGCAAGATGGCTTTGACACCATACACTAAAGAATAGGGGGTGGCACCTATACGGGTGTGGATGGATGTGCGATAAGCCCATAGGGCGGGATGAATATGGAGGTGCCAATCTCGACCAGTGTTATTGACAACCTTCTCAAGGATGCAGATAAGGGTCTTGTTGGTTGTTTCTGCCTGACCATTACCCTAGGGGTAATAAGGTGTTGACCAACGATGCTGGATGTGAAAGGTGTCACAGAGTTCTTTCATGGATTTGTTTTTAAGTTTTCCATTATCGGATAAGATGGTGGATGGAATACCATATCTGCAAAGAATATGGTAAAGGGTGAATTTTGAAATTTGAGTACCAGTGATTTGTGAGAGTGGCATTGCTTCCACCCACTTGGTAAAGTATTTAGTGGCAGTAATTATGAATGTATGGTCATCAGAAGAGGGTGGGAAAATCTTGCCAATCAAGTTGAAACCCCATTGAGAGAAGCACCATGGCACTAGGAGGGGTTGAATTTCTTGTGTTGGAGCATGAATCAAATCTGCATGTTGTTGGCAGGGAAGACATTTATTCGCAAATTCACAAGCATCATCCTCTAAGGTAGGCCAATAATATCTAGCTCAGAGAATCCTTTTGGCCAAGGCCATACCATTTGAATGGTCCCTGCAGACACCACTATGTACCTCTGTGCAATATGGGCTTCAATCTCATTCAGACACCTAAGGAGGGTTCCATCATACCCACAACAATAAAGCATATCACCAACGATAATGTATTGGGTTGAACATTGAATAAAGGATATTCATTGGTTTCATGTGAGGTCTTGGGGTAAAATATTATCATACAAATAAGTATATGTGTCTTGGTACCATGGGGAAGTGGGTTCTACAATGTCACACACCATGTTGATCTCTGGGATATCATATGCTGGCCCGATTAAAATTTGTTCCACAAGGAACTCGTATTATGTTCGATCGTTAGGCATGTCAATTAGGGAGCCAATAGTAGCCATTGCATTAGTTGCTTTGTTCTACATCCTCAACATTTGGTCAAATTGTATGAAGGTGAAATATTTCTTGAAATCATCCACCATGCATTTGTAGGGTAACAGCTTATCATATTTTGTTAGGAATTCATCATTAACTTGCTTAATGAACAACAATGAATCACCAAACACTCTCAAGTGAGTTATGTAGCATTGCTTTGCAATTCAGAGGCCTATGAGGAGGGCTTCATACCTTGCTATGTTGTTGGTACATGGGAATGCTATCCTAAATGATTTTGGAATGTAGTCACCTTGAGGGGTAACCAACAGAATTCCTGTGCTTGATCCATTATGAGTATATGAGCTGTCAAAATACAATATCCAAGTAGGTGTTTATGTAACTATGAAAACTTCTTCATCTAGAAATTTAGTGACTAGAGGATAAGCATCCACTATTGGTGGTTCGACCAATTGATTAGCTATGACTTGTCCCTTTATGGCTTTACGATCCATGTACTCTATGTAAAATTCACTTAGGAGGATGACCCACTTAGCCATGTGACTAGTCAAGGTGGTTCTAGATAATAGATACTTTAGTGGATCAATTTTTTCTATTAATTTGATTAGATGGCTTAGCACGTAATGTTAGAGTTTTTGTGTACTAAAGACCATTGCAAGGTAGGATTTCTCCAAGGGTGAATAGTTTAATTCATAGCCAACTAGTGTTCGACTAATGTAGTAGATTTCTCTTCCTTTTGATGATTCATCATGTTGTGCCAACAATGCCCCCAGTGCAATTGAAGTGGCGGAGATGTAAAGCAAGAGGGGTTTCCCTGGAATCGGTGCCATTAAGATGGGTAGATGAGCCAAGTATTCCTTGATCTTATCAAAACCTATCTGACACTGTTGGTTCCATCTAAAGGCGGAGTCTTTTTTCAGGAGAAGGGTGAATGACTGACACTTATCTGCAAGCTGGGCTATGACCCAGTGGATGGATTGTAGTTTCCCTTGAAGGCTTCTCAATTGCTTCAGATTGTGTAGGGGTGGCATATCCAGAATAGCTTTCACCTTGGCAGGATCTACTTCGATTCCCCTTTGTGAGACTATGAAAGCCAACAATTTCCCTGGCATAACACCAAAGACACACTTTTTTAGGATTTAATCGCAATTTGTAAAGTTCCAACCGTTCGAAGATCTTTTTTAAGATAGCAAGATGCTCGGCTCAGGTTCTAAATTTTCCTAGTAATTCATTGACATAATCCTCCATGATGATATGTATGAGATCATGGAAGATGATAATCATTTCCCTCTGATATTTCGCCCCCGCATTTTTGAGACCAAAAGGCATAACATTGTAATAGAAAGCCAAGGTGTTGTAAAAGCAATTTTGTGTTGGCCTTCAAGTGCAATTTGGATCTGATTATAACTAGAGAAACCATCCATAAGGGATAACATCTCATGTCCTGCAATAAGATCGACCAACATATCAATGTTGGGTAGCGGGAAGTCATCTTTTAGATAGGCTTTGTTAAGATCTCAGAAGTTTGTGCAAATCTGAATGTCTTTATTTGGTTTGGCAACAAGTACTATGTTGGAGATCCAATCAAAGTAGTCAATTGGTCTGATAAAAATGGCATCCAGTAATTTCTCCAACTCCTTCTTGACTAATAATGCTACTTGTGGATGCATTTTTCGAAGCTTTTATTTGACAAGTTGGCATCTGGACGAACATCCAGATGATGAACTACTAAAGCACGATCTAAGCCTGGCATATCTGAGTATGACCAAGAAAAGTTAATGATACTTTCTTGGAGTAACTGGACGATGACTAGATATTTTTGCTCTGATAGAGATTTGGCCACATAGGTGATCTTAGGATTTTTAGTAGTACCCAGATTAACTTCTTGAGTCTCTTCAATTAGGATGGGCGATCATGTGGATAATTGAGTTCCCACAAGGCGAAGATGAACATCTCCATCCTCCAGCACCTCTTCGAGGTTTTCACTATCGAATGCATCATTTATTTTTACTTTTTCCAGATCAAGAAGTGTCTTGGGGAGTTTTTCACTAGATGACCGCTTTTTATTTTTCTTGTTTTTATTTTTGTGATTGGAGTGCTCATCTTCCCCCAATCCCGTGAGATTGACATATGTATCCAAGGAGATATTGGTAGGTGTGCTATAATTTATGTCCCAATCAATGAGTTCAGGATGGTGAAGGGATAGGTTAATGGTATAGATGGATAGGCAGTCGAAAATGGATGACAAGTCTGTGTGATCAACATTGTCGTATGCACGTATGATGGATTCTTCCTCGGGTATGTCTTCCAATGGACCATTATCCATAGTGACACTATTGGAGGTATTGGATGATGTTGTAGGACCTTTTTTCTTCCTATCATATCCAAGGCCTATATTTTGTGGTAGCTTTGATACATCAATAGGTTGCAACCACCCATGTTCTTCTTTACCTAGGCCCCTTCCTTGATAGTTATGTTTTTCTGCAAACTTAGCCAACCAAGGGTATACTTCTTGAAAGTATTCCTGTAGAGGAGGTTCTAGTTGGGGCTCTTCACGGTATACCCACTAACTAATATCTTCTTCTAGTGCATCTATCTTTATGCTAGGAGACTAGAAAGTGGTGGTGGGAATGCTTTTTACACTGAAGGTGATAGTCTTGTCTTCCTTTGGAGCAGCCTGTGAAGGTTGGCCATACGTGTGTGGTGACAGTGGCATGGTTGCCACATTTAGAGCAGTATGCATTTCATACTCACCACACCCCTTGTCAATGATCTAGACTTTGGTGACTATAGGATTGGTGTCAAAAGATGGAGTGGTTTTCATGGTGGATGATGGATTGACGGGTGATAACTGAGATTCCCCTATTTTGACCCTAGGACAATAATGTAAATGGGGAAATGATGCTTCTAAAGCACGACAATATCAAATGGTTGTGGGTCAGCATAAATGGTGATCTCGTATCCATTAACTAGGAATTTTAGGCATTGATGTTACATGGAGGGGACAACTTGCATAGCATGGAGCCATGGGCGGCCGATGAGGAGATTATATGGTAAGTCCAGATCAAGGACATGACAAGTAGTGTACTGAACTACATGTCCAACCTGAATAGGAAGACTAATAATTCCTTCAGAATTTCTTTTTGTGTTATCATAAGCCTTGATTATGATGATTTGATTACTCAAATCCACTTGAGTATAACCCACCTGTTTTATGAATTTTAGAGTGCATAGATTGAGGAAGAGCCATTATCTACCATGACCCTTTTTATTTTCTGATGGGAAACTAAGACTTCGATGTGCAAGGGACAGTTGTAATTGGTATCAATATTTAGCATGTTTTTCTAGTTGAAGTGTAGTTGATAAGATAAAGCCAAGTATCCTACTAAGGCCTAGAAACACGTGGGATCAATATCATTAGGTACCTGAGTTTCTTGTAAAGCTCTATTGAGTATTTCCTTATGTATGGGAGAAGACTTAAGTAGATATAAGATTGAGATCTAGGCAGGGGTCTTTCCTAAGTGGTTAAGAATGTTATAGTGAGAGTTTACGGGATTTGATTGGATGGACATGGAGGTTCCAGGGACCGTAATGAGAGATCATCAGGTGGTAACAGTACATTGGGGATCTTTGGCTTTAACATGTATCATAGACACGTAAGGTTCTACGTGCTCAATGTAATGGACAATACCATCATAATTGAGAGGTACCTTCTTATAGCTTATGTTGTTTATGCCATTGTCTTCAACATTATTGTTGGAGGTACTCGCGCCTTGGTTGTGGTTGGGGAAGGCATTTTGATATATCTGCAATTGAGAATTGGATGATGAAGCTTGAATGGTGTTGACTTTGATATCTCCTCGATCAATAAGATCTTGGACATAGTTTTTGAGACCTTGACATTTATTCAGAGTGTGTCCTTTTATCTTATGGAACTCACAATACTCATTCTCCCTAAACCAAGCTAGTTTGGGTTTAGATTCATCAAGCGGTTTGGTGATGGGGTATGTGATCGGATAGTTGACCTATAATAACTTATTGAAGATGGCACTCAAGCGTTCTCCTAATTGAGTATATTGGCATTTTCCATTCCCTTGGATGTTCTAGTTTGACTGTTGAGGAGGATAAGATTCCCCTATGGCATGGATATGGCATTAGGTAAAGATGGTGGTTGCCTCTAGGATGTGCTAGCCACCTAAACATGTTTAGTGTCAGTGACACCATCATTCACTGTGTTTTTGTTCTTGTTCCAAAAGCATGACTTACCATTGGATGGCCTTTCTTTGTCATGGTTATGTATCTTGGTGTTCCCTTTGGCAATAAGGGTGCATTCAAGGATAGGTCCTTTTTCCACTATTTCAGTGAAAGTGGTAACACACTACAATCTGAAGTTGTGAGCCATGTCGAGATGTGATTTTTCCACAAAGAGAGTGACCGTGTCTTTCTCTTTGAGAGGGGTTTTCATTCGGATTGCTAGTGCTCGCCACCTTTGAAGGTAGCTAGCAAAGGTTTCACCTTCATGTTGCTTCTCCTTAAGAAGGTCTAAAGTATTAGTATCTTTTTCCAAATTCAAGAAGTAGGAATGAAATTTTTCTAAAAGATCTACAAAGAATTTTATGGACCCTCGTTCTAGACTCATGAACCATTCTAGGGCATTACTTGTCCAACTTCATGGAAACAACTGCAAGAGGTAGTTGTCATATTTCATAACTTCTTGACGTTGGGAGTATAAATCTTGTAAGTGAGCCTTTGGATCTTTGTTTCCCTTGAATCTTTCAAACTTTGGTATCTCAAAGTGCTTTGGGAAGGGAATTAGTGAGATGGATGGATCAAATGGATAAGGTCATATATCTTTGAATTTAAAGGACTTTTTACCAATCCCTGCTTGGAGATCTTTCAAAGCAGCTTTTATTTCCAATAGATTCATGTTGACTGGTTGTGCAATCAAGGTTGGTGGGTTGGATGGATAGGGATGATATGATGACTGTGGATTTTGTTGAGATAATGTTTGAAGATGGATGTAAGAATTTTGATAATGAGAGGATGGTGTTCTCTATTGATGTGTCAGGGGTGTTTGTTGGTATGGAGGTTGTTGTTGTGCAATATAGTATGGATTTGTTTGATAATAATGTGCGACCGAAAGCTAAGGAGCATGAATGTGATATTGTAGATTGGTTTGTTGGTATTGAGGATACTATTATGATTGTTGGGAGGCCACATAGAGTGGTTGTTGTTGGAGCTGTTGTTGGTTATGATAGTAATAATGTTGAGGAGGTTCTTGTTGTGATGTTGACTATTGTGTAGGCCGAGATGGGATGTTGTGTTGTGGTTGAGCTTGTGGATGTAAAATGGATGCGAGGAATGAGGATATGGTCTAGGCAAGTGACCGGGATGGATTTCATTGTGATTGATATGGTGGTTTTTGTGATGAAACTAAAGCATTCTACAGGGGTTGTTGTTGATAAGATGGTTGAGATAATGTAGAGGCATTCTGTAAAGGAGGTTGGTGGGTACCAACCAGAACACTTGGTTGGGATGTACCTTGTGGAGGTAATTGAGGTGGTAGGTTAGATTGATGAGGCTATTGAGATGTATATGGAAGTGGTGGTAGATTTGTGGCCCCAGAAGGTGGAAACAATGCCATAAAAGGGTTGTCTTCAATGTTGATGGGAGGTTCACTCGAAAGGGGTGGTGCTATTAATGGCGTGGGTTGTGGAACATTTTATGGCATACCGTAGGTGAAAGGATTATTGGGATTAGGCACTTGAGGAGCTCCCTTAACTAAGATTGGAGCATGTGGGGGTTGGTTAACATGATAAAGAATAGCATTTCCAAATTTAGGTTGATGCCAACCCTCTACTAGAGGAACATTGGGGATGTATGAATCATTTGGTGCATTTTGTGAACATTGGGGTATATTAGATGTGGAGCTCCTATATTTGGATAAGTCAACACCTGATGGAGGTTTGAAACCCTTTTCAATTAGGTGTGCCAAGAATTCTTACCCATGTTTTTTGAACAGACGGTCAGTCATTTGTACATTGGCGAGATTAATGAAGTGTTCCTTAAGCATGAGTTTGGGTTGATTAGCCATACTGTCTTCACCATGTGGTGAGTTGTTCTGATTTTGGGTGTTGGAGTGCAACGAAGTGCCATTATGAGGATCTTCGGAGATGTTTACTCCATTGTTAGGATCTTGAGCAACATTTGCACCATTGGTAGGATTTGTGTTGTTATTAAGATCTTGAGACATGCTCACTTGGGAATTTTGACCTTGTTGTTGTGCCATTTGTTTCTTGACTTGTGACCTAGTTTGAATGATTGGATGGGTGTGACTAGATGATGAAAGATGTGGGAGACCCTAAATCTAGTCAAAGGAAATTACCCTTAGTGACCTAGAGTATTGATTGATTACGTGGATGATCATGGCACCGAATCCACCTCAAGATAGAAATGGATTGATTTGGGCTAAGGATGATAAATTATGACACCGAATTCACCTCAAGATGGAAGTAAATTGATTTCAGTCAAAATTAGTGATTAATATGAAGGATATCAATCAAATTCAAGTGCTAAGGTCAATCTGGGTAACCACTTTTTAACACATGATTAGGGTGATTCGATGATGAGTGGTGTTTATGAAATATGGGTTAGGTGATGCAAAGGGTAAAATTTTGGTGAATCAAGTTAACTAGGTGATAATATGGGCTTTCTGAATGGGTTACCGAAAAATTAAAAATGAGTTGATGGATTGGGAGAACAAATGTATGGATGATTGGGATAAAAAATGGAGATTTAGGATGGTTAAACAAGAGTTTTGGAGGCTAAATGGAGGTTTAGAATGATAAAATGGATGTTTAGAATGATCAAATAGAGGTTTTCAAAGGTTTAGAATGACAAAATAGAGGATTGGGATGATTAGATAAAGGTTTGGAATGATTAAATGATGGTTTAGAGGCTAAACGGAGTTAAACGGGGTGATTTTGGTTGTTCAAGAGGGAAAATTTGCCCCACTGCAGTAAACAAGAGGGCGTAGTCACCCTTCTATAGTAAACAAGAGGGAGCAGTCACCCTTCTGCAGTAAACAGAAGGGAAAATTCACCCCTCTGTAGTGAACAGGAACTTGGTTTCGATGAAAATGACTATAGAAAGGACTTAAAATGACAATAATAAGGCCAATTTGTCAAAAATTTTACTAGTTTCTCACAAGAAAACACTTTCAAACAAGCACAATCCTATAATTAGTGTTAAGGGTATGGCCAAAAAAGGTCTTAATCTAGGATGCACAAGGTTTCTAGGGAGTCCTCGATATACACTTGGTATGTGAGGCACAACCATGAACACCAGCGCGTCACAAGCATGAGTCGGGAACCCCCAGCGAGATACTGAAGGGCTCGGACCAACTCTTCATGTCTATCTAGCTATCACCCTAGCTTCGACGCTCTACCAATTACCACACAACTAGATTGAGGTACAGGTACCCATGGTTGGGATCGTCCCTTAGGGTGATGAAATCCCCAAGCAGGTCCCACTAGAAAGAAGACACTAATCATTTCCAACTACTCCCCAGGCTCACACGAAGTGCAAGGGGAAAGTGAAAAAAAACTAATGCCCCCTTTGGGGTAACACCAAAAAGATAGACACAACAAGCATTGAATATTAATTCCCCTAATTAAACTATGTTTTTAGATTAACAAAAACAACACAGATATCTTTTAAAATTTGAGCAAACAGATAGCCCTGCAATCAAATGTTAGTTGGTTTATCCTGCGTTCTTCATCAATTACACAAGAATATGCTAAAAAATGTTAGCTAAAACACAAATATCCTTGCAAGAAACAATGTTAGGGGGTTAGGATATGAAAATAACAAAAAATGGGAGCAAAAATGAAGCTAAAATGGTCATTTTACCTCTCAAAATGTGTTGTTTTGGGGTGTATTCGCCCCTCTATAGTGACAAGAGGACATAGTCACCAATCTACAGTAACCAGGAGGGCGTAGTCACTCCTCTACAGTAAGATGTTAGAACACAAAATTTAACCAAGGGGCATAGTCGCCCTTCTATACTGAAACGTTAGAAAATAAAGTTTAACCAAGAGGGCGTAATCCCCCCACTACAATAAAATGTTAGAACACAAAACTTAACCAAGGGGTGTAGTCATCCTTCTGCAGTGAAATGTTAGAAAACAAAGTTTAACCAAGGGGTGTAGTTGCCCTGCTGTAGTAAAATGTTAGAACACAAAACTTAACCAAGGGTTGTAGTCACCCTTTTGTAGTGAAATGTTAGAAAACAAAGTTTAACCAAGGGGCATAGTCGCCCTGCTGCAGTAAAATCTTAGAACACAAAGTTTAACCACAGGGGCATAGTCGCCCTTCTACAGTGAAATAGAGGTCGTAATCACCCTTCTATAGTGACCAGGAGGGCGTAGTCACCCTTCTACAGTGACCAGGAAGGTGTAGTTTCCCCTCTGCAATGACCAGGAGGGTGTAGTCACCCCTTTGTAACCAATCAGAGGGTGTAGTCATCCCTATATGACCTGTTCCTAAACAACTCAACAACAACAAACTTAAAATAGGGGAACCCACTTGTGGGTCCCACCGAGCATGCCAGAAATCTGATCCTAAATGTTAGTCCTACTCTAACTATGCAAAATAACTAAAATGTAATGAGGAAAAACACAAAGGGACACCTCAAGATTAGCGTAAGGAATGATAAAGCAAAGAAACAAGATAAAATGAAGATTGTAATCTACTTATACCTTCTTTGCTATTGAAACTCCTTGGTTGGCCCTTGATTTTGATTGCTTTGTGTTCTCCTTGGATGGATCTTGATGCAAGATTGACAATAGGACTAAATGACAGTGCAAATGACTAAAATGGCTTAGCTAAATGAATCAAATGCTTGTGAGTTGAGTGTTCAAAATAACAACATTTAGTTACAAAATGACTAAGTGTTAAAAATGCCTTAGAAGAGGGGGTATTTATAGAGAAATTTAAATTCTCTAGAGAATTCAATGGTTGAGATTTATCCAACAAGGCCAAGATGAAAGGCTAAGGTGAGTTGAGGACTTGCAAGCCCTCATATTTTGACATGTGGAATGTGAAGTGGCTAAGGGTGAGATGATGTGGAAGGAGAGTACATGATGTGGAGGAAGGACAAGTACCTTGGGGAGTGAGAATATTTCCTCAAAAAGGAACTTCTTGTCTCCAAGTGAGAATGAAAGTGACATTTGAGAAATTTTGGAATTCCTCAAAAATTTCCATGGGAAAAGAGAAAGTGGTTGGAGAAATAAACATGAATTAAAAATTCACATTCTTAGGAGAATCTAATGGATAAGAGAGGGTCTCCAAAAAGGTGGAAATTAGTCACATGTGGATGAGGTGACAAATCAAATGTTCTAGAAGTCTTGGGAGGATAAAATGTGAATTAAAAATTCACATGGGGAGAAGAGAGACCTAGGATGAATAAATATGAATTAAAAATTCATATCGGGAAGAGGGTTAATGCCAAGAAAGGAAAAATGGAAAGGCTGACTAAAAAAGTGGTGCTAAAAGTGGCTAATGACCTTGATTAAGGTTGTGCAAACACATAATTAGGATAATTAATGGAATATTAGAAGAAAGCGGATAATATAGGAGGATGTGACATTAATCCTTGATTAAGAGGATGCACATCTTGATCATTAATTAATTAAATTAATCCAAATTAGAGATGGATTATGGAGGATGTGGCAAGGAGAGAGAAAAGAATAATTTTAAATTGATTTTAATTCAAAAAAATTAAGGTGACTAAATTAAATAAATTGATGTATTTATTTAATTTAGAGAGGAAAAAGGTGTAAGATAAATTGTTTAATTGTTAAATTAAATAATTTAAGAACCTTAGGCAGGAAGTGTAATATTAATTAAATTAATAAATTAATAGTGACAGAGAGGATGAATAAAGAGGTAAAATTGATCGTATGAGAGCAATCAAATTTGGATGTCTACAGTATGTATGTATGTATGTATGTATATATGTATGTATATGTATGTATGTATGTATGCATGTATGTATGTGTGCATGTATGTTTGTATGTTTGTATGTATCATGTATGTATGTATACATATGTATATGAATTTTTTCATTTTCTATATATGAAGTTTCAATTAGCAACTAATCCACCACCAGACTAGATGTGACTATTAATTGGAGTGAATGTGTAGTGGTGTCCACTGTTAAGGCTTGGTGAATAATGTGTAGTTGTGTACTATTATGACCAATAACCTAAACCTTCAATGTTAACTTTTGAATTTGACCCATTCACTTTTGAGCATATATGAATGATAAAATTGTTATAATTGCGCTCTAATATTGACACAATTAGGGATCTTTTTAAATATTAATTGGTGGTTATAGCAAAAGGCTATTAGGTCTTTTATGTTTTGCAAAGTATATGTGTAGACATGTAAAATATACATGCATATGATGTTGATTCACTAATTTCAATTCGTCCTTAATCATCCCTCTACTAACCATTTTAATCGAATAATCTTTATCTGATTAAAATTCATCATATTTCCTCTTTTAGTTAAAAAAATCATTCTTTATTTAATTAAATCATATTTCCCCTTCTAATTACATAAATCAACTTTATCTAATATTCTCCTCTAAATTAAATATATCATTCTATTTGGTTAAATCATATTCTTCTATGTAATTAAATAAATCAATTTTATTTAATTAACCTCTAAAGTCATTCCCTTTAAATTAAATAAATTAATCCTTATTTGGTTTAAATCTAACATCATTCTCTTTAATTAAATAAATCCAACATTATTTAATTAAATCTCAAAATTTATATTCCTCTCATTTTGATTTATTTAAATCCTAAAATCTAAGTCAAAAGTCAAAATTAGCTAATTTCCACCTAAATTAATCAAATCCTGATTAATTCTAATCTTAATTACTCCAATCCTCTAGCTTTTGCAACTTGTGCAAATAAATCAATTTATTTGATTTATTGAATCTTCTTTTTTTTATTCAAAAAGGAACCAAGTGGGAATATTCCTTAAATTTGAATTCTCCCTCCCAAGTGTCTTGTCCTCCAACATGGCATTAACTCCTCTTACATTGTCTCTTACATGTCTCCAGCTTGGCATTTGAGACACTTTCTTCTTCCTCAACAAGCCAACTTTCAAATTTTCAAATTTCCACCTAATATCATTTATGGGCACAATGACCAAAATGTTCTTATTCCTTCCTCCATTGACATGTTGACAAGTGGAATCTTGCCATTGGTTTGTCT
This sequence comes from Sequoia sempervirens, assembly GCA_007258455.2. NCBI lineage: Eukaryota > Viridiplantae > Streptophyta > Pinopsida > Cupressales > Cupressaceae > Sequoia > Sequoia sempervirens. Next base: position 99,698,861 of record VDFB02193867.1, read on the forward strand.
TTTGTCCCACATTCTTCCATTCTTCTCATTTCTCCATCATTATTTCCTATAAATAGAGCATCTCTCTATTTATTACAAATCAACAACTCATCCAAGTTATCATTTCATCACAACTCATAGCATCTTCAAGACATTTTCATCATGTTTACTTATCAAGGGTTGGGAAAGGGCTACTTTCCATGTCAAAGTAGCACCAATCGACTATGGGATAGGTTTGAACATACTTCACATGCTTTTAATTAGGCTCTCCGGTATTTTAGTGCTTTGTTTGCATTATTTAGTATGATTCAATATTTCATAGAGATGCTATTTTTACTTACTTTAAATAGACTAAAAATACTAATATGGTTCTTTGTTTGAAGTTTATGGAAATTAATGTCTACAAATTGGCACTAGAAAGAGAGAACCCACTACATTTTGTAATATGGTTTGTTTACATTATGTTAATTAAAACAATTCCCATACTTTTTTTTGAGGGTATTGGTCTTTATTTGTGTGTTCCTTTACTTAGGCGTAGTTATCCCTTTGTAATCATCTTACAATTTATTTAGTTTTTTTGCAAAGCTATTGTACTAACTATCTTTGGTAACCATTTGTTATTTTGCTAAAGCTCTGTGGAATCACGATATGATTACAAATAACCTATGTTCATTTATTTGACATCCCACTTCTTTGTGCATTGTAAGGTATTGAATAGGAAGCTTCTTTAATTTGTAATGGATTTCATTCAAATGAAACACTTTCTAATCTTGAATTATTCTTAGAAAAATTATTAAATAAACAATATATTTGTTAACAATGTCTGGAATTATCCTTTTAGTATTCATTTTGACTCTATGTTTATCTGTTCAATCATGGATCCATTCTTAGTTTTGCAGCTCTATTTTAACCATTAGATGTGCATACCATTCATTTGTGGCTGAGATCTTGTTGTGGATTTTCATTTCTTAACAATTGCATTAGATTTCAGGTTTTGTACAGATCCTCCGAGTTGGCATCTCTTTTTTAAGGCATTCTATCAAACACATAGGCTGGGATGATGTTGGTAAAAAATTGTTGAATTTGGTTTTACACCTGGCAATTGCATTAGTTTCTAAAAATATTTTTATTCATTGGCATTTTATCAAACACACAGGAGGATGTTGGAAAAGGTTGTGGAATTTGGGTTTTACACTCACCAATTGCATTTGCTTGAAGAATTCTAAAGCCTTTTCCACAAATCCATTAGTGTGTCTTCCTGTAATCATGGCATTCCATGTGACAACATTTCTTTGAAGGATTTTGTCAAATAGTTCATATGACTTGTCCATGCATCCATGTTGTGCATGTTGATATACCATGGTAGTGGTGACAACAACATCTAAATTATTTTTTTATCCTGAGCCTTTATTTCTAGATAGACATCCATACCCTATTCCAAAGCTCCCATTTTGGCATAGGCGAAGTGGACAATGGGAATGGTTGTGAAATTTGGATTTTCTCCTGTGTTTCCATCTGTTTGAAATTTTTTAGGCCATTTCAATAAATCTTTTTTGTATAGGTCTTGCAATCATTGCATTCCTATGAGATTCTTTGTTTACACTTCATTTATTGGCTGTAATTGCACTAGCTTGAAATTTTCTAAAAGTTTGTTTATTGACTTAGGCATCTTTTAGTTAAAGTACTGTCACTCTTGGTGCTACTTTTAGGTGGTTGCACCACTTGAATTTGGCACCTTTTTCCATGTTATTTTCATATTACTCAGTTTGGAGCAATTTCATAATAAACTTTCCACTCTTGGTAGAGTTTCGTACTGAGTACACCACTTCATAATGTGCACCGAACTTCAAGATTTAATCTGACATTTTCATTAAGCAAAGTTCACTTATTGCAGACTTGAAAACCAAGATATCTATAGTTGGTGAAAGCTGGAAGACTCTCTATTCCTTTTGATTATTGTTTTTGAGGGGTTTATCTACATTTAAGTCATTCAATAGATGAGAATGGATTTTCTCTTCCGTTGATTTCTGAATCTAGTCATCTTTGTGAATACAATTATGCGAAGAGTATTCAATTTGTTTCTAACTCTAACCTAGCTTTTGTAGCAAACATAGGTCTATATTTATTGGTGATATTGGAGTTGGTTCATTTGATTGTGACTATCATTTTAAGTGAGGTTAAAAGTCTATGTATTTAATACTACTGACAATATCATATTGTTATTCAAATCTTGATATTAAATATGATCTTGTAGTTGGTTCACTTGATGGTGGCTTTCATTTTAAATGTGGTTAAAGGTCTCTAAATTTAATATTGCTAGCAATATCATGTTACTATTCAACCTCAATATTGTTGTGTTTATTATTAAAGATTGGTTGCACATAATTGGAAATTCTTTCCATTGTTAGTCTTGCTATTTCTAACTCATTTATGGCTTTTTTCTATAGAGGCTCAGTCAATGAGAATCGAGATGTTATCATGACAAAGGAGCCACATATGAATTTCATTTGCACAAGGACCTTTCAAAGCTGAAGCGTAGGAAACAATCTTTGGAGAACTTTGGAGTCGAAAGTGGGCCTTGAATTTGATCTTGTAAAAAGCATTTATAAATGCTTATTATAATATCCTGGGGCATTGATTATTGCTTTTATTTTCTATTTTAGGATAACTCACTTCTTTTTGGGCTCTATAAAGAACATTATGAAAGCTTTATTTTTGTTACAAAGGGTTAAAAAGAACATTAGACACTTACTAAATTTCAATTTGGGTTCTAAAAAATTGAACAAACAAATCTCACACTTCAAAGTTGGTGCTTAAAAAGTACTCATTTTTTGCTTTGAAGTTAAAATGAACATGTTCATTTGTGTCTTGTAATATTTTTTGCAAATTAATCTCATTTAAAAAGGCTTATGCACTTCTCTCGCACTTCACAATGATCTTGAGAATCAAAAGTATTTTTGGTGACATTAAGTTGCATAAAAGATTGCCTCCACCTTTCAATTTTCTTCTTAAGATTGAACAAAATCTTTCTAGTATGAGTGGAGCATATCACATGTGTTCTCTCTTTGTTTCTCAACAAATATTGATTAGACTATGGATGTTCTTGCTCGCTTTTATTTATCCTTAGAGGGCCTTCTTGGTGGGAAAAATTAATCACCCCAGGGAATGACCCAACTAGGAACATGCTAAAGCCAAGCGACTTCCACTCGATATATAAGTGTGGGTACTTGAGGAAAGTTCAAGTATCATGAGGATTGTTTTGACAAGAAGGGTAGCAATGGTCTCTTGTTGTATGGATGGTCCCCCATGAATGGAATGCCTATACTAAAACCTTTTGTTTAGAATTCCAAATCCTTATCTATTTGTTGGTGTAAGAATGGTTGTTCTGAAGCCATCCCACATTTTTATGACTCTTAGTAGAGATGAAAAGTATTCCATGGGAGTTTCATGGGTATTGATGCTTGGTTGACCCAAGAAGTGTGTGTCATGGAGGGGAACCAATGTGGTCAACCATCTAATCATCCGCTAAGAGTAGGCGTAGCTAGATTTATCCAAGTGGGAATTCAACAAATATTGTCTCATTTTATCCTAGGATTGTGCATCATTTTGGAATCAAAATAGTTTGCTTGGATCTAAAACATTGGAAAAAAAAACATTCAACAAAATCATTAGAATTTCAAACCCTTTAGGAGGAGCAAATACCTTTGAAAAAATCCAAGTGCTACTGCTTGTCCTAGGGATTTCATCCTTAGAGGCTTCTAATTATTTGGACTTATATCTCCAATTTCTCTCTCTAAAGTAAACAATAGGGAACTATTGCCTTAATTCCCTTTATTTCCACATAATGGACCTTGTGGGATGAAAATAAATTGAGACATAGACATTCAATTTGAAAATCTAATCAAGAAAGTGTTTGTGGTAAAAGAAATGCATTAACCAAGATTAAATCAATTGAACCCCACACATGTGCTTGTTATCATTTGCCTTATGGTCTTCCAAACAAAACATTGGTCCTTTGGTTTGAACTAATCTTAGGTAAAAGCTTATAAAAAAAGTTCTTCTTAGGTTGATTTAGGATCAAAACAACCAAACACTTCATTCATCTCAAACATCAATCAAATCCCATCTCAAATTTTATTTATTTTTATCATAGATCTAGTTAAATTATCATCCTTGTGGATAAGTTTATTCCAAGAAAAAATACAACATATTGGGATTTATAAGTCCATTATTCAAATCAAATCAAATCAAATCCAAATCAAAAATTCCAAAAAATCCTAAAGTCTAGTATTCCTCCAAGGGTCTTAAAAGTTCAACACCTATATCATTCATGCCTTTCATCCTTCATCAAGGATCATCATTGGTCCTAAACCCCTTAGAGGTCAACAAGGTCAAAAAACAAGAAGAACGTGGAATATAAATTTGCTTCATGCATCATGAGTGATCTAAGTCAACCAAACTATCATAGCCTTATAAAACCAATGGATTATCAAAACTCACATTTATACAATCCATACATGACATCATTATCTCCTAGAAAATTCAAAGATACAACAAATGTGAGTATGCCCAATCTAAATTTTGGAAGAACTTTCCCTATGGTATATTTAAATCAAATTCCAAACCTACAAACCTATCAACCAAACAATCAATGCATGAGTCTTCAACAAAACAACATTATCCCACCAAATACATACATGCCAAATGTGAATATACCAAGTACAAGTTTACCAAGCATGAAAATTTCAAATCCACACTTGGTAAACTTTGGGATAGATATGTTTGTAAATCATACAAATGTTGTTCAAATTCCAAACAAAATGATAACGACTCCATGTTTTGATCCAAGTCAAGGTAACACCATGCAAAATAAAAGTTACCTAAATCAAGGCAATGTGATTCCCAACCACAAAAATGTTTAATGTCAACCTATCATGCAAAATATAAACATCATACCAAATTAGAACATTGTCCAAAATCAATTTGTCCATGACCCCATGCAAACACCACAAGTATGCATTCCAAATCTTCTTGAGCAAAAACCAAATCAACCATATCAAGGGTGTCAAGATCAAAATCAAGATCAAATTTTGCGAGATCAAATTGCTTCACTTGCCAAAATAATTGACTCATTGTGCCAAGAGACATCTCCATCCCAAAATCAATACACTCTTCCATTGGTTAAACCATGTCATTAAATCATTGAGTTGTGTCCACAACCACATCAAGAACAATATCTCCAATGTTAAGAGGTTGGATATCAAGATCAACAATATCAATAACAAACCCAACCACCACATCTCAAAGATCAATCACCACATCTCCAAAATCAATCACCACAAGGTCAATTTAAAGTACAAATCTCACAAGGTAACAAATGAAAAATACACACCCCTTGGGGAATTGATTGAATCTGTCATGAAGAAACTGGTACAGGAGAATCTCATCAAGATCCCCATTTATGATGATTATCAAGACCCTCAAGTTAAACCACCATGGTATAACGAGAAGCACCTTCTTGATTTTCACAAAATAAAGGGGCACACAACATCAAATTGCATTTGAGTCAAAAATTTCATACAAGACCTTATTGATCAAAAAATAATAACTATTAGGGATAATGATGAAGATTCAACCACTAGTGATATTATTGAAAATCTCCACACCACAATTGTTGAAAACAATGATCAAGATCTATCCATCAATGAGCCCCTTGAAGATGTCTCTACCTCATCCAAAGATCAACTCAACAAACATCAAGAGTCACTTTTTGATCATGATAAGAATCCCTCAACAATATCCAACAATGATCTATTTCAAGGAGTGTTAACATTATTTGATCCTATAATTAGTGATCCTTCCACCAATGATCATTTTGAAAATACCTCTACATCATCTAATGAGTTAGAGGACATATCTCAAGAATTCATCCCAAAGCATGATCAACATCCTTCACCAAAGTCTAGAAATGGTCCTTTCTAGGACATATTGACATCCTTTGACCTCATGGTTATAGATATTGAAGAGATCCTCAACTGAACATTTGATCCAAGTCCACTCAAAGATCAAGAGGATATTGAGCCACTTCCCATGCCTAATAAAGATATCCAAGAACCTTTTATAAGTAATCCATCCTTTGAAGTTGACCCTTGTCAAGAACTTGATCCAAGGCATGTTGAAAGAAATTCCAAAATTCATCAAGATCAAGAATTCATATCTCCAAGATACTACAATGATCTAATGGGCACTATCCTATCTATACAAGATGTTGTAAATGATGATCATATCCATATACCACATAATCCTTTGTCTAACCATGAGATGATTTCTTTGGATGGAAATGTAGATGATCTTCATTCAAAACAAGAGTCTCATACTCTTGATATCATTAACAAGGAACAGGATTCTCCTACTCTTAACATTTATACACATGATCAAAATACAGAAAAATCTAGAGACATATCAGAAATGGGTCATGAAGAGGGCTTCTAAAAAAGTGGTGAGTCAGGAACATCTTGTGAAGACATATAAAAAATGAATCATAAGGAGTGCTTGTATGGGGACACTGAATCATCGAAACCTCTTGAAGAAGCATTAAAATCTGATATTCCACAAGATCAAGATGAAAATATCAATTAGGAAGTTATCCCACACAGGGAGGATCCTATTGTTGGAAAATATGTCTCAACTTGCTGGCTTGTATCTCTGCTAAAGACTTGGTGAATTCATCCTTTGTTTGTCTTCATTGTCGGTCGATCGCTAGAAGTCTGAAGTTTGGAACTTTGTCGCAGAGTTTGAAAGTTCTGTAATTCCCTGACTATCCAACATTCTTCTTTTTCACAGAGTTTAAAAGTTCTCTAACTTCCTGACTGACCGACTTTCTTTATTATCGGCTAACTTTTCTACCAAGGAACTTCCTTTATTCCTTCAGCGTTATCAACTGAGACACGTGGCAGTCACCCGTGATATCACGATCAGCCAAAGCATCATCATGGGATAGCGGGCAGCCATTGAGATCAAATGATCAAAGCTCTTCCCTTATTCTTTTGGCTTCACCGATTAAGACATGTGGCAGTCGCCCGTGATTTCGTGATTAACTAAAGTGCCATCGTGGGATAGCGGGGAATGGTTGAGATTAAATGAGCCGATGGATGTGGGGACCACTTTGGAGTTCTAGGAGACTTGTAGGGAATATTGTAGATTCTATTTTGATGCTTCAGAAGCGCACGAGATGTAGACACATGTATGGTAGAGACCGCAAGGAAGGATCAATAATTCAATGAGATGAATTTTAGTGAGATCTCTTGCTGATGGTTTTTTCTCTTGCCGACAAGTATGAATATCAATATGACATAAAAGACTCTTAGCGATAGAGAAATTCTTTTTGATGCTTCTTTGACCGAATTTTTATCCTATGTGGAGTGTTTTGAGCCAATGAGAGAAGTGGAATTCAAACTACTGGAAGTTGAATGGTTGTGACCATTCCTGTGTGAAGATCAATAGACCATGAACATGATGATATATATACGTAATGGATGAAAGTTGTAGGGTTTGGTTGATAGAGATTTATGTTTGATACTGAACATGAATCTGTTCTAAGTGAATTCATTGTTGTCTAAGAGCATTGTAAGATTTGTTCTGTACAAGATTGATCAGTGAATGTTGTTGTTGTAAATTAACATTAGAAAGACAAGTCTGATCTTTGTATGTAATTTCCATTACTGTAATACAAAGAGGATTTTCTTGGTGTGGTGGGTTTTTCTCTTGTAAGGGTTTTCCCACGTAAAATTGGTGTTCAATTGTGTATGTTCAATTCTCTATTTCTGTTAATTTTGTTCATGTGTATCTAATTGAATTGTAATTGTAAAATTTAAAGACATCTCTGCATTCTTCCCTGAAATTTTGGCGTTAGGAGAGTTTGTTCTACACCTTAGCTTTCCTTACAAGTGGTATCAGAACCTAGCCAGTTGTGTTATCCTTGTGGGTACATTGGGTTTTTTGTGTCAATTTTATTCAGTGGGAGTCTTGTAGAAGTCTAGTAATTCAAATTACAGATTAAGATGGCAAGCACGTCAAGAAAGATTGAAATAGAGAAATTCAATGGAAACAATTTTTAGTTGTGGAAACTTAAAATGGAAGATTTGTTGGTTGATCGTGATCTTTGGCTTGTTGTGTCTAGAACGAAGCCTATAGGCATGAAGCAAGAGGATTGGGACCTTGCAGATCAAAAATCAAAGGGGCTAATAAGGCTCTGTTAGCATACTTTTTTCTTCTGAATGTTCATGAAGAAAAGACTACATCTTCTTTGTGGAAGAGACTGGGAGCTATTTATCAAGGCAAGTCCTTGGTGAATAAGTTGTTCTTAAGGAAGAAGTACTCTTTGAAAATGTAGGAAGGAGCATCTATTACTGATCATTTGAATGCTTTCAACATGTTGATTGCTCAGTTAGCATCTGTGGGTGTGAAGATTGATGAAGAAGATCATTATATGCTGTTATTATATTCTTTGCCAAATTCTTGTGATCACTTGGTGATGGCTATCAGGAGTACTACTTCCTCTTTTAAGATGGAAGATATTGTTTCTTCTTTGTTATTAGAAGAGATGAGAAGAAAATATTCTGAGATGGGAAAGAAGGCCCTTGTTGTTAGAGGCAGATCGAAAGAAAAGGGCAAGAAGAAGGACAAGAAGTCCAGATTGAAATCAGAAGGGAGATCAAAGTCTCCTGGAAAGAATTCCAAGGTGAAGTGTTGGAATTGTGGGAAACCTGGTCATATCCATAAGGATTGCAAATAGGATAAAAAGAAGAAGAAGAATAATAATTCTTCTGACAATGATTCTTCTCAGAGTGATGAAGATGCCTTCATTGCAGCCTTGGCTACACAGGCATCTGATGATGTCTGGCTGATTAATTCTAGAGAATCTTTCCACATGACATCTCATAGAGACTAGTTTACTAAGTATGAAAAATAGGATGGTGGAAAGGTGTATTTGGCAAGCGATTCATCTTTGGAAATTGTTGGTCATGGAAGAGTCAGAATTCAGTTCCCTGATGGAAGAGTGAATGGAATCAATGATGTAATGCATATACTAGGTCTAGCTCAAAATTTACTTTTTGTTAGTAAGATGAATGATATTTGAGTGCAAGTCACGTTCTCTAGAAATGGTTGCAAGATGACTAGAGGCTCGATGGTGCTAACAAGGGGTTCTCATATTGGTACCTTGTCTAAGCTGGATGCACATGTTGTGCAATGCAATAGTGTCTCTGTAAAGTCACAAAAAGCTACTCATGGAGAAAAGAAGTTAAATGTTCCTAATAGTGCAAACTCTATGGAAGTTAAACTTCTAGTAGAAAAGACTATGCTTTAGCATCATAGGCTTGGCCACATTGGTGAAAAAGGTTTAAAAACATTGAAAAATAAAAACCTGGTTGAAGGGCTTGATGATTGTAACCTTGAATTCGAATTTTGTGAACATTGTATATATGGAAAACAACATTGTGTTTCATTTTACTTCAGTCCTCACAAATCTTCTGGTTTACTTGATTATATTCATTCTAATTTTTTTGGTCCAGTAAATGTTCCTTCTCTATCTAAATCAAGATATTATGTATCATTTATTGATGATTATATTCAAGAAAGGCATTTGTTTATTTTCTAAAAATTAAATTAAAATTGTTCAGTCATTTTAAGGAATTTAAAAACCTTGTAGAAAATAAGACTAGAAGAAAAATAAAGTGTTTAAGGACTAAAAATGGCGGTGATTTTTGTTATGATGACTTCGAGAGGTACTGTAAAGATCATAGAATTAAAAGACATAAAACTACACCCTACACTTCACAACAAAATGGAGTTGCAAAAAGGTTCAACAGGACAGTGATGGGAAGAGCACAAAGTATGCTAAGTAGTGTTGACTTGGAGGAGAAGTTCTAGGCTAAGGCAGTTGTAATGACATGTTACTTGGTAAACCATTCTCCAAATTCCACTCTTGTTGAGAAGACACCTTTGGAAACATGGTCTAAAAGGAAGCCCTCTTTAAGACACGTTTGTGTATTTGGTTGTGAGGCATATGCATATGTGCCAAATGAGACAAGATCTAAACTAGAGAACAAGGCTATTAAGTGTATTTTTATTGGCTATAGTGCTGGCATAAAAGGATACAAACTTTGGAATCCTGATATGGAGAAGGTTCTATACAAAGAGTGTTATATTTCATGAGCTGAAGCCTTCTACTTTGGATCTACAGTCAGAGACAAAATTAAAAGATAAAAAAGATTTAGTTGAAATTCCTCTGACACCAGATAAAGAGGAATTGAAACTTCAAAATGTACCTAAAACTGAGGAGAGCTCAAGTAGTTCTGAGAGTTCTAAAGAAGAAGAACAACAACCTTAGCCTCAGACATTAAGGAGGTCAAAACATGAAAGAAAGCAACCTGATAGGTATGGGTTTTCTATGTTAGATTCTACTTGTTCCCATGCTTTAATTTCTAGTACTGATGAGCCTAGGACTATGAAAGAGGCATTTAGAATGCCTGACTCAAACTCTTGGTTGGAAGCCATGAAAGAAGAAATGGCATCACTAGAAAAGAATGATACTTGGAGTTTGGTTCCCTTGCCTGAAGGCAGAAAAGTTGTGGGCTACAAATGGGTATTTAAAAAGATGATAGGTCTGGATGGCAGTGTGGAAAAGTATAAGGCGAGGTTGGTTGCAAAGGGCAATTCCTAGGTAGAGGGAATTGATTATGGAGAAATATTATCTCATGTAGCTAAGCTGACATCTATCAGATTTCTAATATCACTTGCAGCAGCGTATGACTTAGAGATTGAACAGAGGGATGTGAAGACAACATTTCTTCATGGAGATCTTGAAGAAGAAATTTATGTCCTAACCTGAGCATTTTATGGAAAAAGGTAAAATAATTTAGTTTGCAAGTTGAAAAAATCTTTGTATGGATTAAAACAATCACCTAGAATGTGATACCAGAAGTTTGACATGTTTGTTTTGTCATTGGGATTTGTAAGATCAAAATTTTATCATTGTGTATACTTCAAAGCTGAAAATGATCGTGTTCTTATTATTTCTCTTCATGTTGATGATATGTTGTTCATAGGCAATAGTAAGTTAATGATTTCTAATCTAAAATCTCAGTTGTCTGCAAAGTTTGAAATGAAAGATCTTGGTGTAGCTAGGTATATTTTGGGAATGGAAATAACCAGGGACAAGAATTGTAGAAAACTTTGACTCAGTTAGAGTAAGTATATTAATACTATTCTGGAGAGATTTTGTATGAATGAATTCAAGCAGCTAGTTGTTCCAATTTTGCAGGGACCGAAGCTATCTATTGAAGACTGTCCAAAATCTCCTACTAAGATGGAGGACATGACCAGAGTGCCTTATGCTAGTGCAGTTAGCAGTTTAATGTATGCAATGGTATGTATGAGGCCAGGCATTACCCAAGTAGTGGGAGTCCTTAGTTGTTTTATGGAAAATCCCGGAAGGACACATTGGGATGTTGTGAAAAGAGTATTTAGATATCTAAAGGGAACTTCAGAATATGCTTTGTATTACCATGGCAATTTGATTGAATCATAGAGGACTCTAATCATTCGAGGCTATGTGGATTTTGATTGGGCAGGGAACATTGACAGCAGAAGATCCACCAGTGGATATATTTTCATGATGAATGGTGATGCAATTAGTTGGATGAGCAAGTAGCAGGCTATAGTCACTTTGTCCACTATAGAGGAAGAATACATGGAAAAAACACATGCCTGTAAAGAAGTAATCTGGTTAAAACATTTGTGTTCTAACATTGGGTTTGATGTTGGGATAATTACAATTTACTGTGACAGTCAGAGTGCTATCTATTTGGCAAAAAATCCTACTTTCCATGCCAGGATGAAACATATTGATGTGTAGTATCATTTTGTACGAGATATGGTGGAGGATGGAAAGGTCTCTTTAGAAAAAGTGGATACTCTGGAAAATATTGTAGATGCATTGACGAAACCAGTGAGCACAGATAAGTTTAGGTGGTGTGCCAATTCTATGGGTCTTGGAGCCCATGACCTTCATTAACTTGGAGTTTGAAGGAAGCTAGTAAGTCTTAGTCAAGTGGGAGATTGTTGGAAAATATGTCTCAACTTGTTTGCTTGTAACTCTTCTAAGGTCTTGGTGAATTTATCCTTTGTTTGTCTTCATTGTTGGTCGATCGCTAGAAGTCCAAAGTTTGGAACTTTGTCGCAGAGTTTGAAAGTTCTGTAATTCCATTACTGTCTGACATTCTTCTTTGTCACATAGTTTGAAATTTCTCTAACTTCCCAACTTACTGACTTTCTTTATTATCGGTTGATTTTTCTACCAAGGAACTTCCTTTATTCCTTCGACATTATCAACTGAGACACATGGCAGTCACCCGCTATATCGCGATCAACCAAAGCATCATCACAGGATAGCGGGTAGCCATTGAGATCAAACAATCAAATCTCTTCCCTTATTCTTTTGGCTTCACCGATTAAGACACGTGGCAGTCGCCCGTGATTTCATGATCAGCCAAAGTGCCATCATGGGATAGCAAGGAATGGTTGAGATTAAACGAGCCGATGGATGTGGGGACCACTTTGGAGTTCTAGAAGACTTGTAGGGAATATTGTAGATTCTAGTTTGATGCTCCAAAAGCACATGATATTTGGACACGTAAATGGTAGAGACCGCAAGGAAGGATCAATAGTTTAGTGAGATGAATTTGAGTGAGATCTCTTGCTGATGGTTTTTTCTCTCGCTGATGGGTGTGAATATCGATATGACATAAAAGATTCTTAGCTATAGAGAAACTCTTGCCGCTTCTTTGACTGAACATTTATCCTACGTGGAGTGTTCTGAGCTAATGAGAGAAGTAGAATTCAAACTGTTGGAAGTTGAATAGTTGCAACCGTTCCTATGTGAATATCAATAGACCATGAATAAGATGACATATATGTAACAGATGAAAGTTGCAGGGTTTGGTTGATAGAGATTTATGTTTGATACTAAACATGAATCTGTTCTAAGTGAATTCATTATTGTCTAAGAGCATTGTAAGATTTTTTCTATACAAGAATGATCAGTGAATGTTGTTGTTGTAAATTGACATCGAAAGAAAATTCTGATCTTTGTATGTAATTTCCATTACTGTAATACAACGAGGCTTTTCTTGGTGTGGTGGGTTTTTCTCCTGTAAGGGTTTTCCCACATAAAAATGGTGTTCAATTGTGTATGTTCAATTCTCTGTTTCTATTAATTATGTTCATGTGTATCTAATTGAGCTGTAATTGTAAAATTTAAAGACATCTCTACATTCTTTCTTGAGGTTTTGGCATTAGGAGAGTTTGTTCTGCACCTTAGCTTTCCTTACACCTATCACTTATAAACTTGGTTCACTTACCTTTTTAAGGGAAAGCTATCTTATCAGTGAAGAAGCTATCACCTTTGAAGATCCACAACGGAGCAGAGAAGGATTAGCACCTTATGTCCAAAGTAAATCATATCCTATTGCAAATAAAATGTTTCAATGGATGAATTACCAAGGAAGAGGATTAGGCCTACATGAACAAGGTGTCCTAGAACCAGTACAAATTATTGGCAATCCTAAACATCAATATCTTGGTTATTTGACAATTTAGGGATCTAAAAATATTAGTGATACCTCTATAATACTGGGGGCAATTTTATCTAGTGAAAAAATCAACTAGGGAGCATGAAGAACCCTTATGATGAAACCAATGTTAACACTACAACCATCCACGTCATGAATCTTCATCCACCCATTGCCCCATCAATAAATTGGGACCAACATCAAAATAAAGAGTTAAATCAAAGCACAAAGAACACTATCAAAGAAAAAGAAGTTGAGTAACATAATGGAAAAATCAAATACACATGGATACCAAAGAATACAAAGAAAGACTATCCCTATCAAATTCCATTGGTCAAAGAAACTATGGGGAAAAATAAAAAAGGGAAAAGTATCCATCAAAGATGTCCACAAAGAAAAAATAGACTTCTCAAGCAACGTACAAAGTATATCAAGCAGTTGTTCCTAATTCCATGAACACTTTCATATCTACCCATCATTGCTCATCTTCCCAAGTTTGGAGAGTCAAAGGTTCCAAACTGTCAACCAATCCATATTTTATTCCTAAAAAAACTTCATCCACTCCTCCACACATGATATCCAATTCTTACATTGACCATGTATTGGCAGCCACCCTTCATCATAAGGATTCAAAAGGAACTCTATCGCAATGTGCACACAAAGACAAAGTTAACTTTGGTATCAGCAAAGTAGATCAAGAATCTCAAAAGTTGTATTCAAGTGCACATATATTGGAAAAATAGCTTCTTCAAGTAGGATATCAATGGCACATTATGACAAAAGCATCTACATCAACACAACAAGGTGGTTCAACATGAGCTTAAAATCTTTTAGAGAAAATCAAAAATCCAAAAAAAAAAATCAGAAAAAGGATTGAAAATAGTAAAGAAAAAAATCATCCTTCAGTGAAAACCACTACGATGGCACTTTGGACAGGTACCATGATGAAAACCTGGAAAAATGTGTAAGAATCGAGCATCTACATGTGCTAATTCAAGTGAAAGCATCTCATCCCATCCATAATAAATCTAGCATTCCATCCACCCCATCCATAATAAATCCATTCATCTATGAACCATTTATCCAATCCATTTTCATCCATCTACATTCATTTTCCACATTATCTTGATCTTGATAAAATTTTGGTGCACACTTTACACTTGCTTATGGTGAACATCTTGAAATGAGTCATTTTCATTGATCCTATCCTATCCAACATTATTTGAGCCATGTAGTATTATCCAAATGAGCATTCTTTATCCAAGTACCTTATCTTATCACAAGATAATCCATATCCCTCCATCCATATATCTATCCAAGCATCCACCCATGGAATTCTATACATTACTAAACACTGGGGAAAATATGTACATCTTGCTTTGGGAATAAATCTTGATCTATATCCTCCAGCTTATGTGGTGATCTGAACATTGGAAAACATAAAATCAAATTGGTCAAAGCGTTTGTGAGCACAATCCAAATCACTATCCCATGGCATATTTTGATGAGAAGATGCTCCTTATCAAGTTTTATCTTTAATCGAACATCGATCCAAACAATCAATATCAGTTGCATCTAGTGTGTGCTTCAGCATCACATCAAAACATCCAAAACCAATTTTGTTCCAAATAAAGCTTCAAAATATCAATCAATCAAAACCAATCAATCCATCATCATCTCAAGGTATCCTTCCTAGTCCTTGTGTTGCTTAACATAGGTATGTGCAGGATCATGATGGGCCAAAAAGTGGCGATACGATGGGTATGTGTAGGGTATGTGGTTGACGACTTTTTTTACCCAAAATTGATGCAATGAAAAAGATTTTTAAAGGAGATTCACAACTTTCCACCAATATAAATTATGATTTACTTTCAATTTAATAAATAATTATTATTCATTTTCTAATTGAATCACGACTAAAGTCCTAATTGATAGGCTGATTGAAAAACATCTATAGCTTTCAAACGGTATCACATTTTTTGAATTTGAAACATACGTCACATTCTATGCTTCACATACTATAGGATTTTAAAAAAAAGGAATTTCATGAAGCTTTGACCAAGTTAAGGTGGACAGACATTTGAGTTTTTATATTTTTTTAAATTTGTAATAAAAAAATAATAATTAATTATTTACTTGGAAAAAAATTACAAAAAATATGCATCACATCGGGACATGAGTCCTCAACTTATATCTAAAATATTATAAAAAAATATTATCATTTTATTGTGGTTAGGGTGGTCAAACAGACACGTGCTTCTTATTTTTCCTTGAAATTTAAGTACTACTCCATTGAAAATTCAAATTTTCACCAAATAGATTTTTTTTTAAATAAACCTAAAAGTTTAGAAACTACATTCAATTTTCTATATATTCTATTCTTACATATTTTTGAAATAATATAGATAACTTATTCAAATTTTTACGTCAAGTTGCCTAACTCTGATTTTTCTGAATTTTTTGCCACTTAAGGGCCTATTTTTTCCATAATGATCATGCACATACCCACACTATCCTTGCATTGTTGTGTATCCTCAACAATGTTATCATTATCAATCTTGATCAATCGATTCTAATCAATCCCTCATCATCTAGGGATATCTTAATCCTTGTGTTGCTTAACGCTATCCTTGCATTGTTTTGTATCCTCAACAATGTTATCATCATCAATCTATCAATCTGATCAATCAACCATACCTTAGTTTTCAAAAAAATCTCAAATGGATCACTGATATTAGGGTATGTGTAGGATCATGATGGGCCAAAAAGTGGCGATATGATGGGTATGTGTAGGGTATGTGGTTGACAACTTTTTTTACCCAAAATTGATGAAATAAAAAAGGGTTTTTAAACGAGATTTTCAAGTTTCCACCAATATAAATTATGCTTTACTTTGAATTTAATAAATAATTATTATTCATTTTCTATTTGAATAATAACTAAAGTCTTGATTGATAGGCTGATTGAAAAACATCTATAGCTTTCAAACGGTAGATCACATTCTTTTAATTTGATATATGTGTCACATTCTATGCTTCACATACTATAGGATTAAAAAAATATATTTCATGAAGTTTTGACCAAGTTAAGGTGCTTAGGCATACGAGTTTTTATATTTTTTAAAAGTTGTAATAACAAATTAATAATTAATTATTTACTTGGAAAAATTATACAAAAAATATGCATCACATTGGGAGGTGAGTCTTCTACTTATATCTAAAATATTATAAAAAAAATATTATCATTTTATTGTGGTTACCTAGGTGGTCAAATAGACACCTACTTCTTATTTTCCCTGAAATTTAAGTACTACTACATTGACATTTCAAATTTTCACCAAATAGCATTTATTTTAAAAATAAACCTAGTAGTTTAGAAACTACATTCAATTTGCTATAGATTATATTCTTACATATTTTTGAAATAATATAGATAACTTATTCAAATTTTTATGTCAAGTTGCCTAACTCTGATTTTTGAATTTTCATCGCCACTTAAGGGCCTTTTTTCCATGATGACCGCACATACCTATCATATCCATATCCAAATCATCCAAATCATCAAAATCATGGAAAAATCCAAAACATTCATAAAATTAGAAAATCAAAAAATATCGAAACTCGTAAAATCAAAAACATCGAAAATCGAAAATCCAAAAAATTCATAAAATCAAAAATCCAAAAATCCAAAATAAAAAAATCCAAAAACATTAGAAAATCAAAAAATCTAAAAACATCAAAAAATCCAAAAATCCAAAAACATTCAAAACATATCAAAATTAAAAAAAACACACATAAAAAGTCAGAAAACCGTCAAAAACATGCTATCTAAACTACATTGTCTCTGAGCTTAAATGTAGGCAAGGCTAATCTTTGGTAAGCCCCCGAGACACAAAATCCAAAAACAATCGTAAAATCTCAAAAAACACAAACATTGGAAAATTTGAAAATCATAACATTTGTAAAATCTCAAAAATACCAAAAATAGCCTCAAAACATTTCAAAACATCAAAAAAATCCAAATATTTGAAAAAATTCATCCATCCCATTTTGCATTCACCCACAATAAACATCCGCTCATAATAAATCAATCATCACCCTCAACCTTTGGTAAAACAATCGAAAAACAAGTCTAGCAAGTTAAAAGTGAAGACTAAAATGTCAAGGTGTCAAGTCTAGGTCAGTAAGTAAACAAGTTGGTTAACTCTTGGTATTAATAACTCATCATCAAATCAATCCCAAAATCATTTGATAACATCATGTCCTAGGATGCATCCTTCCTACAATGGACATCAACATCAGGCATCATTGTAGTTTAGTCTTAGCTAGCGGTATTGAAGAACATTAGCTTGTTTGTTTACTTCATCTTTATCTTTTGACTTATCTTATTTGCACTCATTTCGATGACCTATTGATGATGTCCAAAAAAAGGGATTTAGAGAGAAAGGAATGGGGCAATGATCATTATCTTTTTATCTATTGTTCTTGTTCGATATTCTTGTAATATAACCTTGGTCATGAGTGCTTTGTTTAGGTGTAGGGAGGATGTTTTAGGTGTCTTGTTTACCACATAGGAATGCTTTCCTTTCTATGTTTTGGTCCAAGATGTTTGGAATATCTGAACTGCATTTTAAATGAGGTTATGTATGTCAGGTGTGAAAGGGAGTACTCCTATCTGATTGTCGAGTCAAAGTCCATCACACTGGGTGCAACACAATCTTGGTTCTTTATACCTTGATGCATCGCACCTATGTGTGTTATCAAACATAAGGTAAATGGCCCTTGTGCAAACCAAGATCCTAGTACTTGCAAAACACAACAAATAAACACATTAGAAGATTCAAATGCAAGCTAAGATCAAAGTTCCCCATAAAATACATTATCAATGTTCAAAATAGGAATAAAAGCAAGAAAACAATAAGAAAGAAAAGAGATAAATCAAATCCTATTAAAAACATGCAAACTCTTGATCTTATGGGGGATTTGGTGCCAATTTGATGTGGAAATTGGCCCTTTCCCAACTCCTATGCAAGCTTTTGATGATTTGGTGATGATTGATCCACTTGGTGATTGCTTCAAATGAACTCCATGGAGAAAACCTGCAATAACCTAGCTATGCCTTGATGAAATTGATGAAAATGCTAATGTTTGGAGATGAAAATGAGTATAGTAAGTTTGCTGAAATTGTGGATGATCAAATGAGAAAAGAAGCCTCTTATTTATAGAATGCCAAGTTGGAGAAATTCCCAAAATGAAGCAATGTGGGACTAACATTCAACCAATGGAAAGATGATACTTGTCAAGAGATGAATGGATGAAGGATGTGCATATTTATATGAATGTGCCATAAATGCATGAATTTGAAATCTAAAATTGGTGAAATGACAAGGTGGATGGAGAGTCAAATGGAGTAATGGCCACTTGGCTCAATGCAAAAAGACTTATGAGATGAAATAAATATCTTGTTGGAAGGAAAAAGTCCACTTGGATTGGAATTCAAATTGAAGGAATATTCCTCTATTATGCCATTTTGAGAGAAAATAGAGATTTTATAAATGAATTAAATCTATTTTCATGTGCAAGTGGAAAAAGCTAGAGGATGGGACATGGATTAGGATTAAATTAATCAAGGGTTAATTAATTTAATGAGAGATTAGATGATGTGACAAATCTGACTTAGATTTATGGGTTGATTTAAATCAAAAGATGAGAAGAATATGATTTTGAGATTAATTAAATAAAGATTTTTGATTTATTTTATTAAAAGGGATGATGTTAGATTAAATAAAATAAGGTTTTAATTTATTTAATTTAATAGGGAGACTTTAGAGATTTAATCAAATAAAATGAATTGTTTAATTAAATAGAGAGATGATGACTTAATCAGATAAAATTCATTTATTTAATTAAGAGATGAAAAGTGATGAATTTAATAAAATACAGATTATTTGATTAAATGATTAGCAAAGGAGATGATTCAAGATGAAATGGTGTTAGGAAATCAAGATCAAGCATATAGGATCAATTTGGTACATTTTCCATGTCTACATTTTGCCCCTCTTTGAAGCAAAGTACTTGCTGCATTGGTTTAAAGAATAAACTATCTTAATCAGATTCAAAAATTCTCTAATTTTCTTATATGCCCCACGGCTGCCCCAATGGAAAGAATTATGCCCGTATACTGCTCCCTCAAGAGATCGGGCAAAGAGGTTCAATTTGAGGGTCGATCTCTTGACAAAGAGGTTCAAGATCAATTCAACTTGAATATTTGATGTAGATAGATTTGATGATGTAGACAATCATCAACCATGGGTAACCTCATCTCTACTTTGATATATTCCACACACTTGATCCTGATTTTATACCATGACAGTTACATTGTTGATGATATAAATATGAGATGCGATGATTTGATGATGTGTCCTATTCTATTTTATGCAGTATGGATGGATTTTATTTCTATATGTGTTGTCATGATTCTATCTTATGTATGTTGTTATGAGATGATTCTATATGGTACCTATGTGACGATGATGCTATGTGATGCAATGATTGTATGGATGTATTTTTCTTTTTTTTTCAGTATCTTTTCTTATGCACTTTTTATGATGATGTATGGAAAATGCAAAATGTTATGATATGCAAATGCTTAGTATAACAAATCTATATTATGTAATGATGCAAATATAATGAAGGTGATATGATAAATGTTTTCTATATGATATGGTATGCATTATGCAGTATGCTGAAAATTTATGGATGCAAGATGGATGCACTGGCGATAATGATTTATGATTAACTGTCATGGTACCATGTTAGTGCGGAAAGAAGATAGAAAAAATCAAGAAACTCCAACAAGTCACGAGATGATAATGATGATGATGATTTTCTTATCGAGGAGTTGGGATTTTCAAAGGACCAATTATCTTATGTTTGATAACACATGTAGATATGATGCATAAAGGTATAGATACCCAAGATGGCATTGTATCTAGTGAGATGGACTTTGACTTAAAAAATAGATAGGAGTATTCTTGTTCACACTTGACATATGGAAACTTTGTGAGGATGCGCCTAACAAAGCAAGTATTCGCCAAGTTATATTACAAAAACATCCAACAAGCACAATAGACAAAAGATAATGATAGTTGCCCCATTCCTTTCTATCTAAGTCTTTCTGTTTGGACATTACCAAGAGGTCATCAGAATGAGCGTAAATAAGATAAGTCAAAAGACAAAGATAAAGCACACAAACAAGTCAATGTTGTTCATACCGCTAGCCAAAGGGATGTGTTTTGATTAGGATAAGTATCCAAAGTGATATCCAAAATGATGCCCATTGTTGGAACGATATATCCTTGGACATGCATTGTATAGGATGATGATGGGTTGATAAGTTGTTTGATAGGATTTTGATATAAGATTGACTGACATGTTTGAAAATGATCAGGATTTTGATTTTACATTTAAAAGTTTGAAAATTTCTTTTGATTTTACATTTTGAAGCTTGCTTCTACTAATTTTTGTGGTTGTTTTTGTTTTCTTTTCCAAAGGATGAAGGTGATGATTTATTTATTATGGGTGATTTATTATTGCGAGTGAAAACGAAATGAGATGGATGGATGTTTTCAAATATTTGGATGTTTTTGATGTTTTGAAATGTTTTGAGGTTGTTTTTGGTATTTTCAAGATGCTTTACAAATGTTCTGATTTTCAAATTTTCAAATGTTTTGGGGATTTCTAAGATTTTATGAATCTTTTTGGATTTTGTGGCTTTTTTTAATGTTTTTTGTGTTTTTGTGTCTTAGGGGCTGATTAAATATTAGCCTTGCCTACGTTTAAGGTTAGAGATGATGTAGTTCGGATAACAAATTTTTGACATTTTCTATTTTTATGAATGTTTTTTGGATTTTCTTGGTTTTTTTAATGTTCTTGGATATGTGTGATGGTATCAACCCTTTATTTTCGGATTTTGTTGAAAACCAAGCTAAGGTTGATTGATCGGATCAATGTATTGATGATGCTAACAATGTTGAGGATACACAACAATGCAAGGATAGTGTTAAGCAACACAATGATTAGGATGGATATCTCAAGATGATAAGGGATTGATGATGATAACATTGTTGAGGATACACAACAATGCAAGGATTTGATTGATGATGATTGATGATGATAACATTGTTGAGGATGCACAACAATGTAAGGATAGTGTTAAGCAACACAAGGATTAGGAAGGACCTCCCAAGATGATGAGGGATTCGTTAGATTTGATTCATCAGGATTTTGAAGCTTGGTTTGAAACAAAAGATGTTTTCGACGATTTGAAGTGAAATTGAAGCATGCATTAGATGTGACTGATTTTGATTGTTTGGATTGATGTTTGATGAAAGATGAAGCTTGATAAGGAATGTCTTCTTGTCAAAATATGCCATGGGCTAGTGATTTGGATTTTTGGCTCAGAAATTCTTGGACCAATTTGATTTCATGTTTTCCAATGTTCGAATCACCACACAAGTAGGGAGATATAAATATTTATTTTGGAAGCAAGATGTAAATATCTGCCCCCAGTGTCTAGCAATGTATAGAGTGTCATGGGTGGATGCTTGGATAGATGTGTGGACAAATGGATATGGTAAGCATGCAAAGGATTCCAAGGATTGTATTGTGATAAGATAAGGTGTTTGAATAAAGAATGCTCATTTGGATAGTACCATATGGCTTAGATAGTGTTGCATAGGATAGGACTAATGAAAATGACCCATGTCAAGATGTTTACCATAAGTAGGTGTAAAGTGTGCACCAAAGTTTCATGAAGGTCAAGATAATTTGGACTATGAATGCAGATGGATAAAGATGGATTGGATAAATGGTTCATGGATGAATGGATTTATTATGGATAAGATGGATGAAATATTAGATTTATTATGGATGGGATAAGATGTTTCCACTTGAACTAGCACACATAGATGCTCGATTATACACATGAAACCTGTTTGATAGGTTTTCATTATGGTACCTACCCAAAGCGTTGGACCATAGTGGTTTTCACTAGAGGACAATTTTTTCTTTACTGTTTTCAATCCTTTTTTTGATTTTTTTTGGATTTTGATATTTTTTGATATTTTTTGTATTTTTTTATGAAAGATTTTGTACTAATGTACTAATGGTGAACCACTTGTGGTGTTAATGTAGATGATTCTATCATAATGTTCCATCGATATCCTACTTGAAGATGCTACTTTGTCAAGATACGTGCACTTGAATACAACTTTTGAGATTCTTGATCTGCTTTATTGATACTAAAGTTAACTCTATCTCTATGCACACATTGCAATAGAGTGCCTTATGAATCCTTATGATGAAGGGTGGCTTCCAATACATGGTCAATGTGAGAATTGGATATCATGTTTGGAGGTGTGGATGGAGTTTGTTTAGGGATAAAAGATGGATTGGTTGATAGTTTGGAACCTTTGACTCTCCAAACTTGGGAAGATGAGCAATGATGGGTGAATATGGAAGTGTGTGTGGAATTAGGACCAATTGCTTGATAAACTTTGTATATTGCTTGAATAGCCTAATTTTTCTTTTGTGAACATCTTTGATGGATACTTTTCCCTTTTTTATTTTTCCCCATAGTTTCTTTGACTAATGGAGTTTGATAGGGATATAATCTTTTTTTGTATTTTTTGGTATCCATGTGTATTTAATTTGTCCATTTTGCTTCTCTGCTTCTTTTCCTTTGATGATGTTCTTCTTTCTTTCATTTTCATCCTTCTTTTGATGTTGGTCCCAATTTATGGATGGGGTGATGGGTGGATGAAGATTCATGACGTGGTTGGTTGTAGTATGGGCATTGGTTTCACCATAAGGATTCTTCGCACCCCCTATGTTGACATTTTCTTGAGATGAAGTTGCCCCCAGTATGGTGGTAGTAACATCTTTATTCTTTGATTCTCCTTCTTTTGAGATGTCTTGTTCAAAAGGAATTCTCTGATAAATGAACACTGCAGATGGTGTTATTTCACTTTGCTGCTCTGTTGACTCTAGAATATCTTGTTCTAGCTGACACATTTCCTTGAGTGGATAATGTTGGATATCTCCATACATGATGTCCTCATTCTAAATTTTGGATCATCTGGTCCTAATGTTGACAATTTATTTTATTAGTAGGAATCAATAACCTACTCCTTTTGTGTAATCATGTTAGGGGTAAAGGAATCCTATTTTGAATGAAGATCATCTAAGTGTCCATCTAAAGAAATCATCTCATGGGTAGATAGAGGAGTATGTGTTATGTGGATATGATCATCATTTGTGACATCTTGTATAGATAGGAGAGTGTCCATTAGATCATTGTAGTATCCTAGAGATATGAATTCTTGATCTTGATTAATCTTGGAATTTCTTTTGGAATGCTTTGGATCAAGTTCTTAAATGGGTTAGTTTCAAAGGATGGATTGCTTACAAAGGGTTCTTGGATAACTGCATTAGGCATGGGAAGTGGCTCAATATCCTTTTTGATCTTTGAGTGAACTTGGATCAAATGTTGAGTTAAAGATCTCCAACTTGGCATTTAAGATGCTTTCTTCTTCCTCAACAAGCCAACCTTCAAAATTTCAAATTTCCACCTAATATCATTTATGGGAACAATGACCAAAATGTGTTTATTTTTTCCTCCATTGACATTTGACAAGTGGAATATTGCCATTGGTTTGTCTTTTGTCCCACATTCTTCCATTCCTCTCATTTCTCCATCATTCTTTCCTATAAATAGAGCATTTCTCTATTGATTACAAATCCACAACTCATCTGAGTTAGCATTTCATCACAACTCATAGCATCTTCATGACATTTTCATCAAGTTTACTTATCAAGGGTTGGGAAAGGGCTACTTTCCACATCAAAGTAGCACCAATCCACTATGGGATAGATTTGAACATACTTCACATGCTTTTAATTAGTCTCTTTGGTATTTTAGTGCTTTGTTTGCATTATTTAGTATGATTCAATATTTCATAGAGACGCTAGTTTTACTTAATTTAAATGGACTAACAATACTAATATGGTTCTTTTTTTGAAGTTTGTGGAAATTATTGTCTACATTATGTATGTATACGTTTCTATGAATGCATGCATGTATGCTTATGTTTCTATGTATATGAATTTTTCTACTAATGTCACTTTGATTGAAGTTTGGGTTGGTAGTTGAACACATAAGAATACATATTAATTTTTTATTACTCTTCATGAGTTAATGATGTGCGAAATTAGCTATTAACACCATTTTGTATACGAACATGCATAAAAATTTCATTATATAAGGCTCCCCTAATAAAGATCAAATCCAAATATAATGCAAAATTTAGTCATTTCAACATAAAAAATATTATGTAAATGACAACTACAAATTCAAATGATCATATCATTCCCAAAAAAATTAAAATTTGAAACACAACAACCAAATTGAATGCATTGAATTGTCAAACTCAAATTACTAACTAAGAGGGAAATTAGCTAGCAGCATTCACAATTATTCTCCTCTACTAATATCCCCTCTATACTACAAAGCATTGATTGGAATCCTTTGCACATTCCTCATATATCCAAGGATGATGAGAATTGTTGAATATAATTTGAATATATCTTGGTATACAATTCCATTCACATATATATGATTTAGTATTCATAAATCAATAGACACCCATATCTTTTCATATATGCATGTGTGTGTTTGTGTGTTGATTTATATGTGTGTGTGTGTGTTTTCCATCTGGAAATATGAAGATGTTGAACTTTTTTAATTATGTGTTGTTGTACATGCATTATTACAAAGGTGGACTATGATATTTATTTGTTACTACCCTCAATTATAATTTTTTTCTTATAGGCATGGGAGAACAAGGAGACGTAATGTGGAATTGTTCATGGCAAGAAATTCAATCAATGTTCTTGTTAACACACCACAAAATTAAGTATTTTGTGTTCATATGGCTCTAACTTTCAATTTAATAATGCTTTAGTTCCTTCAATAACTAATATCTCATTTTAGTTCTTTCATTAACTATTGTTCATTTATGTTTGTTCAATTATATATTTTTCTTGTGCCAGGCATGTCAAATGGTTGGGAGGTTTATAGAGCATGTCAATTTGTAAGTTGACATTTTAGGTAAAGTCTTTCAAGACTTTACTTTTGCTATTACCTAATAGACATTGTGTTCTTTTATAATGTTCATTATTATTATTCATTTTACACTTACATTTAAAATTTAGAATTTGATTGATTTCATAATATATGTGTCAAAAAAACTAGAATTTCAACTACATTAAATTATGGATATGTTGCATCTATAACACTAAGAATCCATATGCGCTTTGCATTTACACTTGCATTTACAAATACACACAATCCTTGTAGAGTCCAATAATGTCCAAGTAGAAAAATGCATTATTTTATGAGAGTCGAAGGGTACCCCTTGCTATTATGCCCTTGTAGGCTCCTCCACCCTCCCCTTACAATGATCTAGATTAGGAGAACGATGAATTCTTGGTTGATGAGGACTAGGGGCACCTCTTCTTTATCTGTAGATTAGATTGTGTGTGTGTTATGTTCCCTCGTGCCATTTTTATGTGTTCCTAGAGGACCCTTGTCACCCTTGTAGGTGCTTGGATAAAAGAGTGTTTTTTTTTCATAAAAATTCTTCTATTTGTTGAACATCATTCTTCTCTTTGGTGTGCCTTTATTTTCAACAACTGGGGACGATGCAAATTGTTTGGGGGATTTAGGCCTCCCTTCCATGTTGAGCCATTTTTTTATTTTTATTTTGTTTTCATGTGCTCTTCCTCACATGGTCTGATATAGTGCGAGATTGATGACAATTCATATATATATATTAATATATCTACCTATCTATTTTTATGAGCATCTTTGACCCTAAAATAATAAATCTCCCGATCTCTTGTTTGTTATGTCATTGTTTTTCCTTTATTTTTATCTTCCTCTCTTATTTTCTTGCTTTATAATGTTGTGGTGCTTATGTGTTGTCCTTCATGTGTGTGACAATATTACCAAGATTGCATCTCATCATGTTTCGTGGGCTACAATATCACTTTCATTCTTACTTTTCTCTCCTTAGGATGTCATGTGCCTCTAAGTTTAGCACACACCATCCTAAGGGGGGGCTATCATACTGCTTCAATTTTAAGAAGGTGTATTCAATGGCCAACGAATCCTTGCTTAAAAAATCTTATTGTTTCAAAATATTTTTCATAAATTTCATTCTTCATCATGGATCCATAGATGAATCTTTCTTTCATCACAAATTTGTAAGATAGAATCTAAAAAATTTCCTTCAAGAAGGGAGTACTTTTTTTATGAAGAAGTCTAAAAAATTTCCCTTGTGAGGGTGCATTCTTTCTTTCAAATTCCTTGATGAAGGAATAATTCAAAAGGATTCCTTGATGCTAAAATCATTAACAATTTTTTATCTCTTTTCAAAAATGTTATCACTTTCAAAAAAAGCTTCCCTTGAGTGGACCCCTTTTCTTTTGAAGGGTTCCTGAGGGACCCCTTTGAAAGATTCTCCTTCAATTGTTGATTGTATGCATGACTATCTATCTATTTTCCAGTGTAGCTTTTTGTTTTTGTTGGAAATATGCCTCAATAATTACAAGCTAAAACCTCCATTAGAGCCAAGTCGGTATGACATCTATTATGTCTGGCCAACTAGCAGTTTGTATCATCATGGTTTGAGCAGGTCACTGTGACCTTGTTTTTGTCTTGCCAAATGATTTTCATTGTGGAGCTATCGCTATGACAAGGATTGTTCAGTATAACCTCTTAGCGCTCGGGAGACCTCTGGCCTACAGGCCATTCAATCGTGAATTAGAGAGACTCATGGTGACTAGGGTTTCGGACTGACTTCAACACTCAGGGAGAAGTCTCAGCGAATAGTGAATGTTTTTCCAACAGGAATGCATATGATGCCTTCGCCGTAACACAAAGAGTGTCGGAGAAAGGTCTTAGCGATAGATGAAAGTTATGCTGACAGGGACACACTCAGGAGTCATCGATGTAACACTAAGGCTTTGTTATGAAGTCTGGGTGATATGCAAATGTCTCACTGATGGAGGCTCAAGGATTTGCTATCGGGGTAGCTCAAAGGTCCTGAGAAGACGTCTTAGTGAACGTTGAAGGTCTCACCGACAGGAATACCTTGTGGGATCTTCAGTATAACTCTTGGTGACAGATGAACACTTCGAGGTAAGTTTGAGAGCCGGTGTGATGTCTTAGCAAGAGTTACATATCTTGGCGATGGTTGGTAGCTTTGGGGTGACAACAGAAATCTCAAAGAAACCTCTTGGTGAGATCGGTATGTCTTGCTGACTATCCTTTGGAGCTCGATAGGACTTGTGACTTCGGTATAACCTTTGGTGACTCACTATGATCTCCTGGCAAAAGCGATAGGTCTGGGCGACTGCTTGGTGTTTTGATGGAACACATGAAGCTCAATGGAATGTCTTGGCAATAACAGTGACTCTTGGCGACATCGATATGAAGGTTGTCTGGCATTGGTGAAACATTGTTAGTGTCTCACTGAGATGCCAACATAGTGCGAATTCTATTGACCGTTTGACCATCCCATGTGGAGTCTCGTGGACCAATGGGAGAAGCCAAATCTGAACAGTTGGAAGACAATCGGTTGTGATGGTTCTGTGAGGAAGTTTGATAGTTAGGGAATGCCATGGATATACTCTGTGATTGTAGATTGTGATTGGTTGGTTAATTTGGTTGAATCAACAGATTGTTGTGTGAGCGCATCAGTGGTTGAATTCTATTCTATGGACTGTAACGTGAAGGTTCCTGAAACAAATTATACATGGTGAATGTTGCTATATAATGACACCAAAAAGATAAGTCTATAATTTGTATGTAATCTTCATTACTGTAATACAAAGTGATTTCTCTTGGTGTGGTGGGTTTTTCTCCTGTAAGGGTTTTCCCACGTATATCTGGTGTTCGTGTGTGATTGTCAAATACTCTATTTCTATTATCTGCTTCATATTGCATCTTAATTGGAATATAGTTGTAAATTTTAAAGTGTATTTGCATTCTTTCCTAAGGTATTGACGATAGGAGAATTGTTCTCCACATCTAATTTTCCTTACAAGTGGTATCAAAGCTTAGCTAGTTGTGTTATCCTTGTGGGTACGTTGGGTTTTTTATATCAATTCTATTTAGTGGGAGTCTTGTAGAAGTTTTTCAATTTATAATTACAGGTTGAGATGGCTAGTACATCTAGTAAGATTGAAATAGAGAAATTCAATGGCAATAACTTTGAATTGTGGAAACTCAAGATGGAGGATCTTCTTGTTGACCATGATCTTTGGATTGTTGTGGCTAGAGTGAAACCTACAGGCATGAAACAAGAAGATTGGGACCTTACAAATAGGAAGTCTAAGGGGCTGATAAGGCTCTATTTGGCAGACTCTGTTCTTCTCAATGTGCATGAAGAGAAGACTGCATCTTCCTTGTTGAAGAGACTAGCGTCTATTTATCAGGGGAAGTCCTTGGTGAATAAACTATTCCTGAGGAAGAAACTATACTCTTTGAGAATGCAGGAAGGAGGGTCTGTGGCTAATCATTTAAACACATTTAACATGCTACTTGCTCAGTTGACATATGTTAGTGTGAAGACTGAAGAAGAGGATCATTGTATGCTACTATTATGTTCTTTTCTAGACTCATGGAATCATCTAGTGATGGCTATTGGGAGTACAACATCCAGTTTCAAGATGGAAGATATTGTTGGTTCTTTGTTGTCAAAAGAAATGAGAAGGAAATCTTCTGAGATGGAAAAGGAGGCTCTTGCTATCAAAAGAAAGGAGGGTCAAAGGAGAAAGGAAAGAAGAAGGACAAGAAATCAAAATCGAAATCAGAGGGGAAATCAAAGTCTCCTAGCAAGAAGTCCAAGGTGAAGTGTTGGAATTGTGGGAAACCTGGTCATGTCTGAAAGGATTGTAAAGAGGAGAAAAAGAAGAATAAGGGATCTTCAAATAATGGTTCTTCTCATAGTGATGGTGACTCCTTCATTGCAGCCTTGGCTACACAAGCATGAGATGATGTCTAGTTGATTGATTTTGGAGAATCTTTTCACATGACATCTCATAGAGACTGGTTCACAAAGTATGAAGAATACGATGGTGGAAAGGTGTACTTAGCAAGTGATTCATCTTTGGAGATTGTTGGCCATGGAAGAGTCAGGATACAATTCCCTGATGGAAAAGTGAAGGGAATCAATAATGTAATGCATATACCAGGACTAGCTCAAAACTTACTTTTTGTTAGTATGCTGAATGATATTGGAGTACAAGTTATGTTCTCTGGAAATGGCTGCAAGATGACTAGATGTTCAATGGTGCTGGCTAGAGGTGCTCGAATTGGTACCCTGTACAAGCTGGATGCACAGGCTGTTTAATGTAATAGTGTCTCTGGAGAGTCAATGAAAGCTATTCATGGAGGTAAAGAGGAAAACATCCCTAATTATGTAAACTCTATGGAAGTAAAACTTCCTGCAGAGAAGACTATGCTTTGGCATCATAAGTTAGGCCACATACAAGAGAAAGGTTTAAAAATCTTGAAGAATTAAAACTTGGTTGAGGGGCTTGAAGATTGTAATCTTGAATTTGAATTTTGTGAACACTGTATATATGGAAAGCAGCATTGTGTTTCATTTTATTCTAGTCCTCATAAATCTTCTAGTTTGCTAGATTATATTCATTCAGATGTGTTTGGTCTACTGGATGTTCCTTCTTTGTCTAAGTCAAGATACTATGTGTCGTTCATTGATGATTATTCAAGAAAAGAATTCGTTTATTTTTTGAAAAGTAAATCAGAAGTGTTCAGTTGATTTAAGGAATTTAAGAACCTTGTTGAAAATCAGACTGGTAGAAAAATAAAATGCTTAAGGACTGATAGTGGTGATGAATTTTATTTTGATGAATTTAAAAGATACTGTAAAGACCATGGAATTAAAAGACACAAGACTACACCTCATACTCCATAGCAGAATGGAGTTGCAGAAAGGTTCAATAGGAAAGTGATGGAGAGAGCACGAAGTATGCTCAGTAGTGCTGGCTTGGAGGAGAAGTTCTGGGCTAAGGTTGTATCTATTGCATGTTATCTAATTAATTGTTCTCCAAATTCTACTCTTGTTGAGAAAATACCCTTGGAAGCGTGGTCTGGTAAGAAGCCCTCTCTTAGACATATTCAAGTTTTTGGCTGTGAGGCATATGCATATGTGCCAGATGTGAAAAGATCTAAATTGGAGAACAAGGCTATCAAATGTATTTTTATTGGCTATAGTGTTGTCATAAAGGGATACAAGCTTTGGAATCTTGATATGGAGAAGGTTGTATATAGCAAAAGTATAATCTTTCGTGAGCTGAAACCTTCCACTTTGGATCTGCAATCAGAGACAAAGTCAGAAAACAATAAGGATGTAGCATTAATTCCTCCTACACCAAAGAAAGAGGAATTGGAAATTCAAAATGTACCTAAAACTGAGGAGAGCTTGAGCAATTCTAAAAGTTCAGAAGAAGAACAACCTCAGCCTCAGCCATTGAGGAGGTCAACCCGAGAAAGAAAACAACCAGATAGGTATGGATTCTCATTGATTGATTCTACTTGTGCCTATGCTTTGATTTCTAGCACTGATGAGCCTAGGATTGTAAAAGAGGCAATTAAAATGTCTGATTCAGACTCTTGGTTGGAAGCCATGAATGAAGAGATGGCATCATTAGAGAAAAATAAAACTTGGAGTTTGGTGCCCTTGCCTAAAGGTAGAAAACCTGTGGATTGCAAATGGGTATTTAAGAAAAATATTGGTTTGGATGGCAGTGTAGAAAAGTACAAGGCAAGACTAGTTGAAAAGGGTTATTCCCAGGTCGAGGGAATTGATTATGGGGAAATATTTTCTCTTGTAGAAAAGCTGACATCTATTAGATTTCTTTTGTCACTTGCAGTAGCATATGACTTAGAGGTAGAACAGATGGATGTGAAGACAACATTTCTTCATGGTGACCTTGAAGAAAAAATCTATATGTCCCAGCCTGAGCACTTTGTTGAAAAAGGTAAAGAAAAACTGGTATGCAAATTAAAGAAGTCTTTGTATGGGTTAAAACAGTCACCTAGAATGTGGTACTAGAAATTTGATACATTTGTATTGTCTTTGGGATTTGTGAGATCAAAATCTAATCACTTTATATATTATAAAGATGAAAGTGATCAAGTATTAGTTATTTCTCTCTATGTTGATGATATGTTGTTCATAGGAAATAGTAAGCTAATGATTTTTGATCTTAAGTCTCAGTTGTCTGCTAAGTTTGAAATGAATGATCTTGGTGCAGCAAGGTATATTCTAGGGATGGAGATAACTAGGGATAGGAAGAATAAAAAACTATGGCTCAGTTAGAGTAAGTATATCAGGACTATTCTTGAGAGATTCTGTATGAATGATTGCAAATAGCTAGTTGTTCTAGTCTTGCAGGGAACGAAGCTATCTATTGAGGACTATCCAAAATCTCCTACTGAGATGGAGGAAATAACTAGTGTACCCTATGCTAGTGTAGTAGGCAGTCTCATGTATGCAATGGTCTATACAAGACCAGACATTGCCCAAGCAGTGGGAGTTCTTAGTCGATTTATGGCTAATCCAGGGAGAACACATTGGGATGCTGTAAAGAGAGTTTTCAAATATTTGAAGGGAACTTCAGATTTTTCTTTGTGTTACCATGGGAACTTGGTTGAATCACAGAGGAATCTTAGCATTTGAGGTTATGTAGATTTTGATTGGGCAGGGGACATCGATAGCAGGAGATCCACCAGTGGATACATATTCATGATGAACCGTGGTGCAGTGAGTTGGATGAGTAAGAAGCAAGCTATAGTCGCTTTGTCCACTATGGAGGTTGAATACATGGTAGCTACTCATGCTTGTAAAGAAGCAGTTTGGTTGAAACGTTTGTGTTCTAACATTGGTTTTGATGCAGGGAAAATAACAATTTTCTATGACAGTCAGAGTGCAATTTGTTTTCCAAAGAACCCTACTTTCCATGCTAGGACGAAACATATTGACGTACATTATCACTTTGTACGAGATATGGTGGAGGATGGAAAGGTCAATTTGGAAAAGGTTGATACTATAGAGAATATTGTAGATGCATTGACGAAGCCAGTGAGCATAGACAAGTTCAGGTGGTGTGCCAGTTCAATGGGTAATAGTGCCCATGATTTTCACTAAGGTATGTTGTGCTCTGGAGGTGCCTATGTGATCTTTGTCAAGTGGGAGATTGTTGGAAATATGCCTCAATAATCACAGGCTGAAACCTCCATTAGAGTCAAGTCAGTATGACATCTATTATGTCTGGACGAATAATAATTTGTATCATCATGGTTTGAATAAGTCGCTATGACCTTGTTTTTGTCTTGCTGAATGTTTTTCACTATGGAGCTATCATTGTGACAAGGAGTGTTCGATATGACCTCTTAGCGCTTGGGAGACCTCTGGCTAATAGGCCATTCAATCATGAATCAGAGAGACTCATGGCGACTGGGGTTTTGAAGTGACTTCAACACTCAAGGAGAAGTCACAGTGAACAGTGAATGTTTTGCCGACAAGAATGCATATGATGCCTTTGCCATAACAGAAAGTCTTGGAGAAAGGTCTTCGCGATAGATGAAATTCATGCTGACAGGGACACACTCGGGAGTCATCGATGTAACACTAAGGCTTCGTTATGAAGTCTGGGTGATATGCAAATGTCTCACCAACGAAGACTCAAGGGTTAGCTATCGGGGTAACTCAAAGGTCCCGGGAAGACATCTTAGCGAACGTTGAAGGTCTCATCAACAGGAACACCTTGTGGGATATTCGGTATAACTCTTGGTGATAGATGAACACTTTGGGGTAAGTCTGAGAGCTCGGTGTGATGTCTAAGCGAGAGTTACATGTCTTGACGATGGTTGGTAGCTTTAGGGTGACAACAGAGATCTTAGAGAAACCTCTTGGTGAGATCAATATGTCTTGCTGACTATCCTTTGGAGCTCGATATGACTTGTGACTTTGGTATAACCTTTGGTGACTCACTATGATCTCCTAATGAAAGCGATAGGTCTGGGTGACTGCTTGGTGTTTTGATGAAACACATGAAGCTCGATGGAATGTATTGGTGATAATAGTGACTCTTGGTGACATTGATATGAAGATTGTCTGGCATCGGTGAGACACTATTAGTGTCTCACTGAGATGCCAACATAGTGTGAATTTTGTTGACCGTTTGACCGTCCCATGTGGAGTCTCATGGACCAATGGGAGAAGCTGAATCTGAATAGTTGGAAGACAATTGGTTGTGATGGTACTGTGAGGAAGTTCGACAATCAGGGAATGCCATGGATATACTCTATGATTGTAGATTGTGATTGGTTGGTTAATTTGGTTGAATCTATAGATTGTTGTGTGAGTGCATCAGTGGTTGAATTCTATTATGTGAACTGTAATGTGAAGGTTACTGAAACAAATTGTACATGGTGAATGCGGCTGTATAATGACACTAGAAAGATAAGTCTGGAATTTGTATGTAATCTTCATTAGTGTAATACAAAGTGATTTCTCTTGGTGTGGTGGGTTTTCCTCTAGTAAGGGTTTTCCCACGTATATCTGGTGTTCATGTGTGATTGTCAAATACTCTATTTTTGTTAGCTACTTCATAGTGCATCTTAATTGGACTATAGCTATAAATTTTAAAGTGTATCTGCATTCTTTCCTAAGGTATTGACATTAGGAGAATTATTTTTTGCATATAATTTTCCTTACAGTTTTCTAACATGTTTTGTCTACAGATTAACATGTTTTCTTGTGGGTGGACCTGTGAAGGTGCTTTTCAACTAACCTTGTAGGACCCAACACCTGAAAGGCCCCATTAGATTTTTTGGAGCCTCTCACATCAGCTTCACTCAAGACTGAGCACCTGGAGGTGCCTCCTTTGCAAGTTTGAGGACTTGTAAAGCTCTTACATCCTGTGGGATCTCTTTGTTCAACTCTATAGGAACTAGTAGTTGTAGAGCCTTTTTTCACCCTTCCATAAGTCTACAAAGTTGTAGCACATTTTGTTACACTCTCCTTAGGACTGAGTACCTATGGATCCATCTCTCTTCATGTGCTTCTGGATGTGTTATATTTTGACCTTCTTCCACAATGGTTTAGGTATACTTTCTTTAAAAAATTTCAATGTACTTTACCTCACATTTGGTAGCACATATGCTCGCTAAAGTGGGGGAAAAATGTAATGGAGTGCATTTTAACCCACACAAATTCCTCATTTACACCCCTCACCTTAGAAAAATTAAACCCAACGATGCTATTCTACCTCATCCATTCACTTTCCATCCATTTGATGGCTATCTAGAGTGTCAGTGGGGGGAATTTTATCAAGGACACTAGCACAACATGGGGATGTCTGTTTGGTGTGTTATCATCTTGATAGGATTCTTGCCTCAAGAATCTACTGAGGTGTTCCACTTCTCCATTTGGCGATGAAGCGTAACACCCTTGTTCCCTTGACCAATGTCAAATAGCTCTTTTGGGATCCTATTCACCTTCAAAAGACTATCTTCTTGATTTAATTCATCTTCTATGCATTCATTCAATCTTCTTCAGCATTCCACACTCCATTTCACAACACTTTCTCTGATGTTGAAGCTCCAAGTTGACACTCTGCTAGTTTCACTCCTCTCGTTGTTGCAGTACCATTGGCATCTACAAGCTTGCGAGCTCACATCTCCCTTCACGTGCTTGAGGGTATCTTGTTGGGGAGGTGATTTCCATTTTATTTAGCATCATTGTTTGATTTAGTAGCATATTGTTGTTAGCATTGCTTGGTATTCTTTCATTTCAATACTTTCTTTATCTCATTTTCTCTGTTGTGGGTATTTTGGCTATCCATGGAGGTGGTAACATCGAAACAAGGGGTTTGACTACAACAAGCCCCAAAACAACACCAACAATTTTCCTCATTCTACTATGTGTAGATATTCATTAATGTGGATCTTGCAGGAGGTTGGAACAACTATAAGTTTGATTTTTCTGCATTTGCTCTTGTCAAATTAATTATATCTCTTAATTTAAAGTATTCTTCTTATCATTTTAGTAGTTTAGTTGTTTTATACTTTTTGTCAACATGTAAAACTGTATTTATCAATACCTAGTTGGTGAATTCCCTATTAATTTTAGACTGTACTTTGTACTCTATTTCCATACAGATGCTAGCACCCAACCGAGATGCGAGAACTTTGCATTTTCATATGTCTTCTACACTAGATTCCCTTAGAAAAGAGCTACCTAGGTTACAATCCAGACTCGATAATTTACTCACTTGGTTTTCTAAACTCTCGGGTTGGCAAAAGGATAGTGAAAGATCAATTTCCCTTCCTTTTCACCCTCTTTAAACATCAAAATTATCTTAGAAAATCTTTAGTGTGAGGTAGATCAGGGTAGCTAATTGTTCTAGACCCTCCCATGACCTAGGGTCCTGAGCATTCAATCCCCCTCCTCTACAGTTACATGCTAGTATTTAGCATAATTCATTAGAATTCACTTTAGATCATAGAAAATCCACAAATTTCCTCTCATCCTAGAGCATTAAATAAGAAATCAAAAGTGAAGAATTTATATTTCATGTACTAAAATGAGTAATAATCTCACATGCATCATTTTATGGCCATTTTCATCTATCTTTATTAGTATTCACTTATTTCTATGAGTTGATCTAGGAGAACATGTCTCCTTGTGACACATTAAAAATCCTTCAAATGTTTTATAAATACTACCATTCATTAAATATCAAACAATATTAAATCAAATAAAGGTCAACCAAGTAAGCAACATAGTATAAATGTGCATTAAGTACCTAGCTACATTTGGATGTGTTGATGGTGTTTTCTGCACAGCAAAAACTCAGAAAGAATACAATATCCTATCTCTCTTGAAAGGTAATCTTCAATAACGAATCACTGAAAATCACCCCAAGGTCTCTTGGGTGTTAGGTCATAACAATGCATAAAACAACTCAGATAAAATGTGAAATTGTTGGTAATCACAATCGGACCTTACTACAAACAAACTGTACCTTTTCAATTTATCAAATCTGAAAACATGATGATCTTAAAGCCCTAGATCTAACTGAATAACAAAGAAATCACAAAAGATAGGGATGCAAGGAAGTAATAAAATCTGAACTACTACAAGGACAAGCAATGCAAATGACATATATCTGGAATGGACCTATCTTAAATAACCAATTCCTGTTCGACCCACAAGGCAATCTTACAAGAACAGTGCAATCTTCTGAGGAATACAGATTTTCAAATCATAGACTTGCATCTACAACCGAACTTAAGCACATTTGAATATACGGTCCAGGTTGACTTTACCAGCCTACTACAATCAGATAGTTACTCGGAGTATAGACCAGAGATAGCTACAAACATTCCAAATATGAGATCACAAACATCATTTATCTAACCAAACTAATTTATTTCTGAATATTAAACCCTAAATCTTCAAGCAATTTAAAAGATAGAACAAAGGAACCATGCAAGATTAGATAACACAAAGGATTTCACCAGGAATAACCACAATGTCTTCAATTGTATTAATCACCAGAAAATGCTACAACAATTCAACTGTTCTGAATATAGTGTTTGCTTCAAGAAACTTCAAATACTCTAACTATAGCTCTTGCTCTATTACTATCTTGCTATGTCTATAACCAATGTCTAACCCTTACAATGAGGCAAGAATGCCTATTTATCAAATTCCCCCCAAAACATGTCGGCCTAGCCAAACATTTTTACAAAATAATCAAAACCGCCAAAACAGGTCGGCCGAGGAAACAAACTAAGGCACACATTTAATGCCATCATCCAAGTCAGCCAAGGCACAGTCCCCAAGGAAGTCCGGTCCAATGCATGCCCTATAATAATAGGGAAGCACAAATCTCGAAAAGAGAATAAACTGCTACTCCCTTTGTCTTTCCTCCGCGCTGGTGACCCCTGGACCTTCGAGAATATCCCATCCAGCTCAGCAATAGGTGGCAACGGCAAAACCCTGAGTCTGCATTTAATTGAATCAATTCCCTCATTGGACTGCTCAACAGTTTTCTTCCAGTCCTTCATGTTGGTCATGTACCTATCTATTACTGCCAAGTAGGTAGCTGCATCATCAAGCAAATGGGAGGTGACAGCTCCATCAGATTCTGGGGCATAAACCTCATGCCACCATTCCTTCAGTTGATCTAAGCTTAGATATTTGGGAGCTATTTTCTTTCTCCCTGTCATCACCTCAAAGAAGGCAATGCAGCCATCATAAATTGCAGTGAGGTCAGCATCAATTGATTTCCTTCATTTTTGTATCTTTTTCAGGCCTCCTTGCCTGATCTGCAATGCCTCGAACCACTCCCATGGTTCATCCAATCTAGCAGAAGGAAGGATTCCATCTTTGCCCAACTGATCCTTGCCATACCCTAGAATAGTCTTTGATTTCTGCAGCAGGAGGTCCATGTCATTCCTATCCTGAGACAAGATGCTCTCCAACAGCTCCTTTCCCCGGACTGCATCCTTGCCCACAGACAGGATCTCTTTGATAGATTCATCTCCTTGTATCTGGACACCCATTAACCAGTCTGTGGCATCCTGAGCGGAGGCCTTCATCTTTTCAATTCTAGAGATTGTCTCCTTAGGCAGAAATCCCGGAGTAGTAGAGGAGGAAGGACGAAGAGACTGTAGAGGCTTCATTACCTCCTCTAGAAATTTCCTCAATCTTTCGTTTTCTCTTTTTAGCTCTCATTTTGACTGGGTCTCCTTCTTTAGTCTGTCAACAATTATAGCACTTGACCCTTCAAATTCCTCAATATCCTACTCCAGGGAGGCCGGCCCAAGATTGATAGTTTGAACATTATAATCCTGGCCTGTTACCTCATCTCTTGTTTTATTTGCAGCAGGGGTGGCGATGTGAACTACCCGGTTATGCACCTCATCCCTTTCCACCTGGGAAATTACCCTTGCAACCTTCTTCTTCTTCCCTTTGCCGATCTAAGATAACATTTCATCCCAGTCTAGAGGAGTGTCTTCAACAACCACCTGTTTCTTCTTCGCAAGTTCTTTCTCTAGCCAGTCCGGGGCTATAGGATCAGTCCGGATTCCTTCTGCATGGGTTTCTCCCAGATCTTCTGTCACTTTCTCCCCTTCTACGGCTGTCACCTCGACCTCCTCCTCAGTTGTTACTTTGTCACCTTCTTTCTCTGGAGTCCGCTCACCTTGATCAGTCTCCTCAAATCCCAATTCTGGAAGTACCGGTGATGGAGTCCTGGCAGGGATACTTTCTTCCGGTTCCGGTGATCCGCGGCCCTTATCGCTCTTCAGAGAATCCTTGTATTGTACCAGGGGAGAAGTGTGCCCTTCTTCCGTTTCCACCTCGAGCTCGGCAGCCCCACTGAACAATGTTCCTTCTTTGAACGGTTCTGCTTCCCTGCTAATTTCCTGTTCATCTAGATTCTCCAGCTATGGTATGCTCTGCGGAGGAGAAACAGGCTTATCTTGCTCTTTAACTGGTAATGCTGGCGGAGAGTCTTTTGGCTATGCAACATCTTTGGGGGAAGGGGTTCTTGATTTACGGGTATACACATTGGTCTTTTCCCCTCCGGAGCTCTCTACATCAACAATTGGAGGTTTATCCTCCGAAGTGACCTGATCCTTCTTCCTTGCCACCCTCGCGGTTCTAGCTTTCTTAGGCAGCGGAGGGGCATCCTCCTCTTCAACTTTCTCTGCTTCTTCCTCATCCGAGGACTTACTGATTGTCAGGGTCTTCCACCTGCGCTTGCCAATTGGTTTCCTCTTTGTTGCAGGTTCAGTTCCCTTAGGACCTCTGACTTTAATTTTGAATGGCGAGGTTTTAGCCATTTTCCCTTTGGGGTCCTCATCCCCGAATTCTTCAAAAGTGGACATGGGGTTGAGATTCCCCATCAAATCGAAGGTACAGGGCACATTGGCATTCTCCAATACCCAGACTTTATGCTTAATCCAAGAAAAGGTGAATCTCAACACCGGGGCCATCAAGTCTTCCAACTCTGTCACCTCAGGCTCACTCCAATCGATGTCTGCAACTGACCTGTCCTTTATGGGCTCGTAAACATGGTCTTGAACCAATTTTCTGTCATCATCCAGCTGATCCAGGATCAGCTTCACATTATATTGTCTGATTGCCTCCACAGGCAGCCGGGAATACCTCCTCTTCCTCGCATCAAGGTCATCCTTGATATTGACCCAGTAATCTTCCAAGTCCTCCTTATGCCTAAATTCCCGGGTAGCCCTCTTCTGTGCCCCTCCGGTTATGTCAAAGTTCATTCTCTTTGAATGGAAAGAGAATCCATAGGCTGCTAACTCCTCACTTGCAGTGTGAGCTGATTGGATAGACGGGGACATTTCTCCCACTCCAATCCCAAGGGGGAAGTCTCCTCCAAAACCAGTCTTATGTTTTTCCCTCTTCACCACTGCATCAAACTCACAAATTTTTCGTACAACTTCTAGCAGCACCAAATGGTCAGTAGGATACTGGAGCAACCTGTAAGGAGCAGCTGGGCATCCATCAATCCGGAGGTATGTGAAGGTAGGGAACTGGATAAACCATGCTCCGTAATTCTTGATCAGCCCCTTAGCCCCATCGGATAATCTAATGTGCTCTGCATTTTGAAGTGTCCGGGTAATGTGCATGGTGAATGCATCATTGGCCCTCCTGTAATCTTTATGTCCCAAGTGCAGTTCTGGATAGACTTCATAGACGATATCCTGCCCAATAGCTCCCATCGGAGTCAGTCCTTTGTAGGGATAGGAGATGGCCAGCACATACATGATGTAGGAGGACATGGTGAACTTCTTTTCCTCTAGGACATTTCTCAGTTGTTTGTCTATTTCTACGCTGATGAGTCCTGCCCAGTGATAATTTGTTCCCTGACTCATCTTGGTGATCACGTGGACCATCCAATTCTCTAATACTCCAGCAGTTTTCAATCCGGCCACCTGCTCAACAGTGTGATGGCATCATAGATATCCGGCCTGAATTTCACCTTGTGCAACTGTTTAGGCAATTTGGAATGGTGAGATTTTGGCTTCTCCAACCATGAGTTGATGATCTGCTAAGCCTTAACTGGCTCATTCTCATAGTATGTTCGGGCAGTGTCAATGTTTAAAGCGCAGACCGAGGGGAGATCCGGCATACTGAAGGCCCAGGCAATGGAGGCCGGACTGAAATTGGCCAAGACTCGTCCCTCAGTGCTGACCACCATCTGTGTATCAAAAACGTATTGTCGGGCACACTCGAGAATCAATTTGTAGTACTGAACCGCTGGAGGGAACCCTGCCACATGCACCAATCCTGATTTCATCATTCCTTGTCTCAAGGCTGACTGGTCCTTCTCAGTCGTTCTTTGCTTGAACTCCTCATAGCGCCAGGCACCGATGTTGGTATCAGATACATCAGCCCACATGGAAGATATCCTACTTTCAGGGATCTGGCTCTTCATATCTAATCTCAACCGTTCTGTCTCAGAAATTGAGGCTGCCCCTGCACCAGCTTTGGACTTCCCAGCAACAGCTTTACTTGATTCAACCTACACATCCAAAAATTGTCATTAGAATCCAATCATTACTCATATTCCAGTTCAAAGGGTTAGCACAAGTCAAATAAATCCATCAAAATCAATTTCTAACTACTAATCCATCGGGATCCGGAGAAATCAGACAGTCCAGGAAAATCACGAAATCCAGGAAAATACCGTCGGGGCAGAATTTCGGAGAAATCCGACCCAAACAGATTCCTGCTACCAAAGCACCATTAGTCAGATAAATCATTAATTGTGCATGGAAAATCAAAGGATAATTGTTAAATTTACTTATTGGCAACAAGAAATAAGCATAAACAATCATTCCATCAATCCTATCATCGAAATATACAAAAGAACATAAACTGACAGGAAATCCAGAAAAATCTGGATGGGACGGATTTTTGCAGACAGCCTGAATGTACCGGGAATAACCCCAACCCGCGGAATAAGCCCCAACCGGGAAAATTCGGGAGCAAAGAAATTCTGTGATGGTCCTCGAAACCCGAAAAATGGCAAAACGTGCACCAAGATTCGAACGACCGCGGGATCTCCACTACATGAGCTCAAATGATCCCAAAACTAGCAATAATCAACAATCTCAAGTATGCAAAGGATTTCAACTCTCAAAAGCCCTCAAAGGATGGATCCCCGTGTTAAAATAATGGTGCCGTAAATCGAATGACCAACTCTCCGCCATTAAAACCAGAGCAAGCTTTAGGGCTCAAAATATCGGTTCAGGATTTACCTAAAAGCCCTCCAGTCTTAACAAGACGGGAAGCCAACATGACACGGGACAAAAGTCACTCAAGCATAAAATAAAACTGCCATTCTGGGCCAAACACTAAGGGAAACCCTAATTTCGCATGATAACACGTTTCGCGCCCCTAACCAACAAGCAATCCGACCCAAAACACCACCTAAAGGATAAATATGCAATCCAACGGACAAATGGAGCTCACAGGGCATGGATAATGGGGTTCCATAATAAAAATGGGACGGACCCCGACTCTATAAATACAACATCAAAATCAAATCAAGGGCCGATCCAAATTTAACAGTACCCAGTGCAAGAAAACCCCAAATCATCCCATAAGCAAACGGAAGGGTAATGGATACATACCATGGATCAAGGCGGACGAAATCCGAGCTTTAAAAGTCGACCACGCAACGAACACGCTTGGGAGGTAAAAATGCCGGCACTAGCACTCAAGAAATCCCCGCGCAAACAAACCAAGATCAATCACTCAAAGCTTAAATGAAAATTTCAATCGCCAGAGCAGTCAGCAAGGAAGCAATGGAGTTAGAATGAATCAGAAAATGCCCTAAATCTGACCTTATACCCGTCTGAGCAAAGGTACCTCAAGCATTAATGCGCGATAAGATATTTCTGACAAATCCGGAAACCCGAGCATCAAGCGGAATTTCGGAAAATCCCAGAATGCGCGGAAACACAGATTTCGCGGAA
This sequence comes from Sequoia sempervirens, assembly GCA_007258455.2. Classification (NCBI taxonomy): domain Eukaryota; kingdom Viridiplantae; phylum Streptophyta; class Pinopsida; order Cupressales; family Cupressaceae; genus Sequoia; species Sequoia sempervirens. The sequence goes on from VDFB02193867.1 coordinate 99,741,649, forward strand.
ATGTAGAAACCGGGGAAGTCAGGAAGATCGGGATTTTGGCAGAATTTGGGAAAATCCGATAGGACCGAAAAATCTCGAGATCAGGCAGAAACCCGGAATCGGAGAATCCTGCCAGAAACAGACAAGTAACCAGAGCCCGGGAAAATCCGATAGAGACGGAAAATCCCGGATCCAGGCGAAAATCCGGACTTGGCCCAAAATGCAACTCTAATCAATTCCAACCTCAAGGAAGGGTCCAAGCAAGCAAGACCAACATGTCAAGACCCCAAAATGATAGATCCAATAAAATCAAAGGTCAAAGACACCAAAAAAAGAGGGTCCCCACCCAAGTGGGGCGTGTGTGCGAAAACCGCACAACAAATGGCGACTCCGCTGGGGAAATGCTCCCAAACATTTCGATGACAAACTGGAATCAAGAACCCAGAACTCATGGTTTCGCAGACCAGATACCTAGCCACCACCCTGAGTTAAAGCACAGAAATTCCCAGCCAATCTGACATTCCTATACCAGGGTCTAAGTGTGTGCACTTGCATATATTACCTACCCTCAGCTGTAAGGAGAACCAGACTGGGTATGAACAGGCTACATAAATATTCTCACTCTAAAAGTAACCTGGATAGAGCCTCGCTACCAGTCAGGCATCCATAGCCCCGACGAGGTTATCGCTGTGATCCTCCTGAACATAGCTCTACTACCAGCCAGGCGTCTATAGCCCCAGTAGAGATATTCAGATCCCCCTGATGAGTTGAATTCAAACCTCAGGATTTTTAAATATATTTTTTTTTCTACTTATTTTATTCAACCTGTGAACAGTGAAGTTCACACTCAGGGCTGAGAACCACAGTGGCACTAGAGCAAAAATAGATTTTTCACCTGGTCAGACCTCGCAAGGATCTTTTCACAACTTTAGGTATGTTTAAAGATTAAAGGTTTAAAACCCCAATACATTCCTGTTCAGACCGACTGGAAAACCTTCGCCTTACCACCAGGACAAATGACAGAGGCAAAAGAATCCATACCATGGCATGCTGAAAAAATGATCAAAGTTTGTAAGGGAAATATCAGGAACATTAGACCAGCTTTGCCACCATTACCATACAGATGCACCCACAATCCCAAAAGAAGATAGGACCAAAAGCAAGAGCAACGCCAAACAAAACAAACAAACCCAAACAAACCTACTCTAACCAAACAAAACCAGCAAAGCAAGAAAGGAAACCTACCCCTAACCAAAGCAAGCAAAACAAACAAAGAAAGCAACCTAAACTAACTATTTACAGGGCAAAGAGCTGAACACAGCTCAAGATTGGAAATAATGTTTCAGATACTGCCCATTGACAGGCAGTGGTATGTCCTCTCCCGTGAGAGTCCTCAGACGGAAGGCATTATCTCCCAGAATTTCGACAATCTGATAAGGACCCAACCATAATTTGTCAAATTTTCCATGGCTCCCTTTCTGATCATGCGGCTTATCCCAATACAGAACAAGGTCAGAAATCCTAAAAGCCTTAACTTTAGCTCTCCTATCAAACCATCGCTTGACTACCCCCTGATGTTTGGCAAATTTTTCGAGGGCATTATCTCGTTTTTCCTCAAGGTGCAATAGTTCAGCCAACCGAGCTTCCCTTCTATCCCCATCATCATAAAACTGATTTATAAACTGCAAAGTTGGGATTTTAAGTTGGATAGGGAAAACTGGATCCAGACCGTATACTAAATGATAAGGAGAGGTACCAATGGAGGCTTTAACTTTGGTACGATCTGCCCAAAGAGCAAATCGAAGCTGGGTATGCCAGTCTTTTGGGTTCCTCTCTAACAATTTTCGGATGACAGTTAACAGGTTCTTGTTAGAGGATTCAGCTAGACCATTCCCCTGGGGATAATAATTAGACGCGAACTTTACAACAATACCATGATCAAAGGCCCAGTTTGAGAATTTCAAAGATGCAAAGGCAGGACCATTATCACACACAACAGCAACAGGACACCCAAACCGATTAAGAATGACATATTCTAAAAAATCAATTACTACCTCTGATGTACACTGCCTACAAGCAAAAGCTTCAGTCCATCTTGTAAAGTAATTAGTTATGGTAAGGATATACCTGTGTCTAGCAGAAGATGGTGGATTGATGGGGCCTATGAAATCCATACCCCACTGAGCAAAAGGTTTTACCACAATCACAGACTGGAGCGGAAGTGCTGCACACCTTTCTCTCGTTGCTACAGTCTGACAAGTGTGACAGGTCCGGACATGATGAACACCCTTGAATAGTGTAGGCCAGTAATACCCTACCCTCAAAATCTGATTCGTAGTGGCAATGGCAGAACCATGACCAGTGCCATATTTCTCATGAAACTCGTTTATTACTCTTTCAGCTTCCTGTCTTCCAAGGCACCTCAAATAAATACCTTCATGATTCTTCTTGTATAGGACAGCTCCTTTCAGCATGAAACCGTCACTTTTCAACCTCAATGCTCGCCTCTGTACTGCATTTAAATGACCAGGAGCTCGCTGATTCAGCAAATAATAGACTATATCATCATACCAGCCCTCTAGGGAAACTTCTTCAACATTATAGTTATGGACAGACAATCCAGGGCCCATTTCTGCCATGGTTTGGGTGAGTCCCTATCCTCTTACCAGCTTCATAGGCTGGATCTCAATGTCATACTCCTGAAGCATGGTCACCCATTTAGCTCTGCGCTCCCCTAACTCGTTTTGCATCAGTAGCAACTTAACTGCAGAATCAGGAACAATTGCAAACACCTTATTTCTGAGGATATAATGCCTAAATTTCTTCACTGCTCGCACCAGGGCATATGCTTGCTTCTCCACACTCGGGTACTTCAGTTCAGCATCCTTCAATGGTGCACTCATGAAAGCAATGGGATGCTCATTCCCCTCATCAAACTTTTGTGTCAGCATCCCAGCACATGAGTGGTCTGAAGCAAAGGAATAAATATAAAAAGGCTTACCGTAATCTGGACTCACCAACACTGGAGCATCAACAATGGCTCTCTTAATCTCTGCGAAGGACTCCTTCACTTCTGTAGTCCACTCGACCTTGGCATATTGTTTTAACATAGCATTTAATGGCTTGACAATCTCAGCAAATCCAGTGATGAATTTCCTGACAAAGTTAATCTTACCGAAGAAGGACTTCATCTCCTTTTTGCTGGCAGGTGGTTGAATTTTCAAGATGGCTTCCACTCTCTCCGGGTCTATAGCAATTCCTTTCTCTGATATCACGTGCCCCAACAGCTTGCCTTCTGTGACTCCGAAGATACACTTTTTGAGATTCAACGAGATGCCAAATTCTCTGCACTTCTGGAATACCTTACGCAGATCTGAGATATGATCCCCTCTGTTTTTGGAGAAAACAGTCAGATCGTCCATGTAAATGATAATGCACTTTCCTATGATGTCCTTGAAAGTGATATCCATAGCTCATTAAAACGTGGCTCCTACATTGATAAGCCCAAATGGCATCCTCCTGTAGGCGAAGGTTCCCCACTTAGTTGTAAAAGCAGTCTTGTGTCTGTCCTCGTACTGGACCATCACTTGATTATACCCTGAATATCCATCCAGAAAGGACATCATCTGCGATCCATTAACCACTTGTAACACCTCATCCAAAGAGGGAACTGGATAATTATCTTTCTCTGATGACCTATTCAGATTTCTAAAGTCAACACAGAGCCTAATTTCACCGTTCTTCTTTCTTACTGGAACCAGATTAGCCACCCAAGTAGAATGCGTGACAGGAAATATGATTCTAGCGGACAGCAGTTTCTGAACTTCCTTCTGTATGAGTGGCTCCAACAGTGCATTAATAGGTCTCTGCCTCTGTCTAAAAGGCTTAGCGCCTGGCATGAGAGGTATAATATGAGTTATGATGGATGTATCATAAGTCTTCAAGTCTTCATAACCCTAGGCCACTATGTCGGGAAAGTCGTATAGGGCTCTGATTATTCCCTGTCTTTCTTCAGGAGTATAGACCTTACCAATGAAAATGTTTTTAATATTGTCTTCAGTACCTACATTATGAGTGTCACACTATCCACTGATAGACTCTTTCTTAGACTCCTATTCCTAATCTCTGATTTTGTCCATATCGAAAATTCTCTCTAGCTGTACCATTCCCCTTGGGATAGTATTGGACTTCAAATTCAGCACACCTTCCAGGTCCAATTCTGCTTCTTGGGGTTCTGTTTCGTCAATGATCTGTGAAGCAAAGACATCCGTGTTCGTGATAAATTCAAGGATATGTTTATCATCCTCAAACACCTGAAAGTTAGTCACATTGTCAGGGACTGACGGGACAGGAGTTAATTTAACAGTAAACTTCTTCAATCCTGACAAAGACATGGGTTGTAAAGTACTGGCTGCTTGAGCTAGGGAGTTAGCAGTTTGATTCTTTTTCCTTGGGACCAATTGAATGTTAAAAGCATCGAATCCCTCAATGAGGTCTCACACTCTATGCCTATAGTTGGTCATCCTCCTATCGTGACACGCATACTACTTTCTTACTTGTTTGACCACTAATTCTGAGTCACCAAATACTTGCAGGACCTTGACCTTTTTCTTGAGTGCCATAAGGAGTCCATGAATTAATGCTTCATATTCAGCCACATTATTTGTGCAATGAAATTAGAGCTTATGAGCTGCGAAAAAACTCTTACCTTTTGGACTAATCAGCTCAAATCCAGCCCCAGCTCCAAGCTTGGATTTGGATCCATCGAATTTGAGAGTCCAAATTCTGTAGTGGTACTTTTCTTCATTTTGTCTTTTGGCTTATCAGTATTAGAGGCTACCTCAGTCATTGCAGGTTTCTGGTTTTCGCACTCTCCTTGGACATTCTGCTCCTCTGCCTTAACCACCTGGACTGGATTCATGCATTTTTGTACTTGTTTTACTACTGTCTGGCACAAGCAACATTCCAATTCTGAGTGAGAAGCATTGTGAACTCTACACCAATTTGGAAAGAGTAACTCCTTAAAGCTTGTCTTCCTTCCCAAGTGAGTTTGATTCTCCACACATTGCTTAATGAAATCTTGAAAATTATCTAATAAGCTGATCTGTCTATCCGCAAGTTCTTCTTCATCAACTAATTTTGTCAGAACTTCAATAAGACTGGACCCTGTTTCAGCATCTACTGGCATCGTATGCAACATCAGTACCTCCTCTACATCTAATTCTTCATATGGGGCCGATAGCAAGTAGTTTCCCATTCCAGTTTCTGATATGAGAACCTCGGTTGAAGTCTTTTGGTATTCTATTATCATGTACTTCATTCTAGGCTCCCTCTCAATCCTTATCTGATTGGGAACTCCCTTCCAAGGGAGCCACATGTGAGAGTGATCAGTGGACACATACCCATTCAGGGCCTTAGTGAAATCTCTTCCTAAAATTAAACCGTATGCATCAGGAATGTCAGCTACCTAAATGTTAATAACCTGTTGGATTCTAGGATCTGAAGCTATCTGTATCTGGATCATGTTAAGTTCTCCTACCACACTCACTTCGGTTCTGTTCAACTGAGTGACCTTCTTCTGGGAATCAGCAAGTGTGATTCCCAGAGCTCTGCAAACTCCTAGAGGCATCACATTGGTGGAAGCACCAGAATCTAACAGACAATTGTGAAGGTTCTTACCAAAAATTTTGACCGAGATCAGAAATGGTGGAGTCTCTGTCTTCCCTTGAAACAAAGTGGGCTGAGTATCCATCTGGGCCACTTGAGTTCTGTCCTTTTCTTTTCCTCTATCTCCAGGGGGTGGATTGGTCTTATTCTGTGTCTGACTTTGTGTGTTCACTGACTGAAAACTGGAAGTCTGGCTGACATGCTCACCAGAAGGCTTGTCCAATATCTTTGAATTTGCATCATAAGTACTTAAGACGGCCTTCCTAATTGCAGGAAATCTTAACAACTCAAATGCAGAAAGGTTTACCTTTAGCTTCTTGAATTCCTCTGCAACATACGAAGCCATCTGCTCCTCACTCATATCAGTAGAAACCTCCTTAGATGGCTCCTCTGCCTTATCCTTGCTTGCTTGAATAGTCCTTTCCTTCTGTGATTCTGCTTGAGCTTGTCTATCTTTTGAAAGGTATTGCTTGGAAACCTGTGGATAAGACGGATTGTTGCTCACATTAGGATCTGGAGGAGTACTGAAATTGTTAGGAGGAATGGAGGTAGTGAAAGGTCCTCCGGGTGGCGGACGCCTGTGGGGCATATCCCTCAATCCTTGTCTCTGGAACATCTGTACCTCTTCAACATAAGCTTCATCCTGATCCAAGGGACCATTGTCATTTATATTTCCTTCATCAAACAACTGGGCCACTTCATCTCCATTACAAATCTGGTCTATTTCATCTTCATGGGAATCGGGTTCTTCTGGTACATTTTCTTGGCTGGCTGGAAAAGGAGCATGATTCAATACCAACACAGGAGAATCATAGGAGTTAGAGGGAACAATCTCTTGTGCATTCACATTGTTCTCTACCTCATACTGAAAGATGGAAGCAGCAGTCTGGAACTCTGGACATTCCAATTCCGAATGCTGACTCGTTTTATGGAGTCTGCACCACCCTAATAGGGCCGCTTCTGCCAGATATACTCCAGTAGGAGGCTTATCTTGACTGACTGGTTGGTTTGCAAACTGATTAACAATCTGATTAACTGGCTGATCCAATGGGGTAGGAACTCCCCCATTATTGGGCCCTGTATTCCAAGTTCTATTTTGTCCTTGTGGTGACCTTTTATCAAATCCTGACCCACTTCCTTGGCCTCTGTCAAAATTCTGCCTCCTTTCATTACTGAAACCTCTATCATTGTTGTAACCCCTATCCTGGTTATATCCCCTATCATTGTAGAACCCTCTGTCATTACGCTGTCCCCTGTCGAAGTTCTGTCCTTGTGAAAACTCCCTGTTCTGATTAGATTGCATTCCCTTCTGAGCAGCCTGCAATTGACTATTCTAATTTCTCAGGTAAGTCACTTCCAGATTTAACTTCTTTATTTGTTCGGCCATTTCATCAATCCTCTCCCTATTAGGATCTTGGTAAGGGATCTGGTTTGAGTTACTCTGAGGGGGAATAGGCATTGTGGCGGATCCCAAGGACTGGTGCAACACCTCAGAGTTCTGCAGATAAGCAGGGAAGTTATTCTGTTGTGGCTGATACATGGGTTGGTTCACTTGTTGTTGAGGGAAGTTTGTCATAGGAGAGATTTGGTTCATGGGATGACCGGGGTGTGGTACTATGGGTAATTGGGGAACTGGGTTCATAATTGGGGTATGATTGGTAAGGGCCTGATTTACTGCCTAAATCTGGTTAGAATGTGCAGCTGGTCCCAGAGAAGGCAATGGCCCAGTCAAGTGTTGCCTCAGATCTGTACTGAGCTTGACAACCTCTGTATAAGCATCAGTCAGGGTGCCCGGAGGGTTGGGTCTCCATTTCAAAAAGGTTGCAGTTAGGCTATCCAGAGCTTCATAATACACTCCCAGGGCAGTACCATCGTCCAAAACATATGGGTCTTGTAATCTGGTGAATGCACAGTGAAACCTATTATTAAAACTGGCTATGGGTTCATTAACCTCTCTCTTAACCTTGATGAACTGCAGGTATAACTCATTGGCACTGATAGGAATTTGGAACTTCTGTAAAAAGGTCTTCTCTAGGTCATTCCAATTAAGAATTGAACTGGCAGGGAGATGGTTATACCAATAAAAGGCTTCTTCTCCCAGTGAATAAGGGAACAACCTACAAGCAACATCCTCATGAACTATCCCCCTGTCCTTAAGGCAAGTCTGGAAAATTCTCAGGTGCTCTTCAGCAGTCCTGTTTGGGTCGTTAGCATGGAATTTTGAACAGAAGTGTTCAGGGTTCTTGGGCATAACATTGTAGGCTTGAAAGAACAAAGGTGATGGATTGTTGGCAAGGAAAGCCATTGGTAAGAGCGGGGGTGGAGGTTGTGGTTGGTTAATAGCAGGTTGAGGCTGTTGAAGAGGAACCTCTTCAGGGATGGGTGTGGCCTCAACCTCAGGATGTGAAGATATGGACGATGTGGGTGAAGGGATGGGTGATGATGATTCTCCCCTTACTCTAGTCCTCCTTGACCTATTGGGGAACTGTAACTCTTCTAAATCCTCCTCTCCTGTGGTGGATCTGGTATTTCTCCTCTATCTCTCTAGAGAGATGGCATTCAAGAAACGATCCAGTGTGCTCATTTAGGCCCTCCTTCTAGCACCAATCTATTAATGGTGTTTCCTGCACAGCAACAACTCAGACAGAATACAATATCCTATCTCTCTTGAAAGGTAATCTTCAATAATGAATCACTAAAAATCACCCCAAGGTCTCTCGGGTGTTAGGTCATAACAATGCATAAAACAACTCAGATAAAATGTGAAATTGCTGGTAATCACAATCGGACCTTACTACAAGCAAATTGTACCTTTTCAATTTATCAAATCTGAAAACATGATGATCTTAAAGCCCTAGATCTAACCGAATAACAAAGAAATCGCAAAAGATAGGGATGCAAGGAAGTAATAAAATCTGAACTACTACAAGGACAAGCAATGCAAATGACATATATCTGGAATGGACCTATCTTAAATAACCAATTCCTGTTCGACCCACAAGGCAATCTTACAAGAACAGTGCAATCTTCTGAGGAATACAGATTTTCAAATCATAGACTTGCATCTACAACCGAACTTAAGCACATTTGAATATACGGTCCAGGTTGACTTTACCAGCCTACTACAATCAGATAGTTACTAGGAGTATAGACCAGAGATAGCTACAAACATTCCAAATATGAGATCACAAACATCATTTATCTAACCAAACTAATTTATTTCTGAATATTAAACCCTAAATCTTCAAGCAATTTAAAAGATAGAACAAAGGAACCATGCAAGATCAAATAACACAAAGGATTTCACCAGGAATAACCACAATGTCTTCAATTGTATTAATCACCAGAAAATGCTGCAACAATTCAACTGTTCTGAATATAGTGTTTGCTTCAAGAAACTTCAAATACTCTAACTATAGCTCTTGCTCTATTACTATCTTGCTATGTCTATAACCAATGTCTAACCCTTACAATGAGGCAAGAATGCCTATTTATCAAATTCCCCCCAAAACATGTCGGCCTAGCCAAACATTTTTACAAAATAATCAAAACCGCCAAAATAGGTCGGCTGAGGAAACAAACTAAGGCACACATTTAATGCCATAATCCAAGTCGGCCAAGGCACAGTCCCCAAGGAAGTCCGGTCCAATGCATGCCCTATAATAATAGGGAAGCACAAATCTCAAAAATAGCATTAACTGCTACTCCCTTTGTCTTTCCTCCGCGCTGGTGACCCTTGGACCTTCGAGAATATCCCATCCAGCTCAGCAATAGGTGGCAACGGCAAAACCCTGAGTCTGCATTTAATTGAATCAATTCCCTCATTGGACCACTCAACAGTTTTCTTCCAGTCCTTCATGTTGGTCATGTACCTGTCTATTACTGCCAAGTAGGTAGCTGCATCATCAAGCAAATGGGAGGTGACAGCTCCATCAGATTCTGGGGTATAAACCTCATGCCACCATTCCTTCAGTTGATCTAAGCTCATATATTTGGGAGCTATTTTCTTTCTCCCTGTCATCACCTCAAAGAAGGCAATGCAGCCATCATAAATTGCAGTGAGGTAAGCATCAATTGATTTCCTTCATTTTTGTATCTTTTTCAGGCCTCCTTGCCTGATCTGCAATGCCTCGAACCACTCCCATGGTTCATCCAATCTAGCAGAAGGAAAGATTCCATCTTTTCCCAACTGATCCTTGCCATACCCTAGAATAGTCTTTGATTTCTGCAGCAGGAGGTCCATGTCATTCCTATCCTGAGACAAGATGCTCTCCAACAGCTCCTTTCCCCGGACTACATCCTTGCCCATAGATAGGATCTCTTTGATAGCTTCATCTCCTTGTATCTGGACACCCATTAACCAGTCTGTGGCAGCCTGAGCGGAGGCCTTCATCTTTTCAATTCCAGAGATTGTCTCCTTAGGCAGAAATCCCGGAGTAGTAGAGGAGGAAGGATGGAGAGACTGTAGAGGCTTCATTACCTCCTCCAGACATTTCCTCAATCTTTCATTTTCTCTTTTCAGCTCTCGTTTTGACTGGGTCTCCTTCTTTAGTCTGTCAACAATTATAGCACTTGACCCTTCAAATTCCTCAATATCCTACTCCAGGGAGGCCGGCCCAAGGTTGATAGTTTGAACATTATAATCCTGGCCTATTACCTCATCTCTTGTTTTATCTTAAGCAGGGGTGGCGATGTGAACTACCCGGTTATGCACCTCATCCCTTTCCACCCGGGAAATTACCCTTGCAACCTTCTTCTTCTTCCCTTTGCCGATCTGAGATAACATTTCATCCCAGTCTAGAGGAGTGTCTTCAACAACCACCTGTTTCTTCTTCGCAAGTTCTTTCTCTAGCCAGTCCGGCGCTACAGGGTCAGTCCGGATTCCTTCTGCATGGGTTTCTCCCAGATCTTCTGTCACTTTCTCCCCTTCTGCGGCTATCACCTCGACCTCCTCCTCAGTTGTTACTTTGTCACCTTCTTTCTCCGGAGTCCGCTCACCTTGATCAGTCTCCTCAAATCCCAATTCTGGAAGTACCCGTGATGGAGTCCTAGCAGGGATGCTTTCTTCCGGTTCCGGTGATCCACGGCCCTTATCGCTCTCCGAAGAATCCTCGTATTGTACCAGGGGAGAAGTGTGCCCTTCTTCCATTTCCACCTCGAGCTCGGCAGCCCCACTGAACAATGTTCCTTCTTTGAACAGTTTTGCTTCCCCGCTAATTTCCTGTTCATCCAGATTCTCCGGCTCTGGTATGCTCTGCAGAGGAGAAACAGGCTTATCTTTCTCTTTAACTGGTAATGCTGGCGGAGAGTCTTTTGGCTGTGCAACATCTTTGGGGGAAGGGGTTCTTGATTTACGGGTATACACCTTGGTCTTTTCCCCTCCGGAGCTCTCTACATCAACAATTGGAGATTCATCCTCCAAAGTGACTTGATCCTTCTTCTTTGCCACCCTCGCGGTTCTAGCTTTCTTAGGCGGCAGAGGGGCATCCTCCTCTTCAACTTTCTCTGCTTCTTCCTCATCCGAGGACTTACTGATTGTCAGGGTCTTCCACCTGCGCTTGCCAATTGGTTTCCTCTTTGTTGCAGGTTCAGTTCCCTTAGGACCTCTGACTTTAATTTTGAATGGCGAGGTTTTAGCCATTTTCCCTTTGGGGTCCTCATCCCCGAATTCTTCAAAAGTGGACATGGGGTTGAGATTCCCCATCAAATCGAAGGTACAGGGCACATTGGCATTCTCCAATACCCAGACTTTATGCTTAATCCAAGAAAAGGTGAATCTCAACACCGGGGCCATCAAGTCTTCCAACTCTGTCACCTCAGGCTCACTCCAATCGATGTCTGCAACTGACCTGTCCTTTATGGGCTCGTAAACATGGTCTTGAACCAATTTTCCGTCATCATCCAGCTGATCTGGGATCAACTTCACATTATATTGTCTGATTGCCTCCACAGGCAGCCAGGAATACCTCCTCTTCCTCGCATCAAGGTCATCCTTGATATTGACCTAGTAATCTTCCAAGTCCTCCTTATGCCTAAATTCCTAGGTAGCCCTCTTCTGTGCCCCTCCGGTTATGTCAAAGTTCATTCTCTTTGAATGGAAAGAGAATCCCTAGGCTGCTAACTCCTCACTTGCAGTGTGAGCTGATTGGATAGACGGGCACATTTCTCCCACTCCAATCCCAAGGGGGAAGTCTCCTCCAAAACCAGTCTTATTCTTTTCCCTCTTCACCACTGCATCAAACTCACAAATTTGTCGTCCAACTTCTAACAGCACCAAATGGTCAGTAGGATACTGGGGCAACCTGTAAGGAGCAGCTGGGCATCCATCAATCCGGAGGTATGTGAAGGTAGGGAACTGGATAAACCATGCTTCGTAATTCTTGATCAGCCCCTTAGCCCCATCGGATAATCTAATGTGCTCTACATTTTGAAGTGTCCGGGTAATGTGCATGGTGAATGCATCATTGGCCCTCCTGTAATATTTATGTCCCAAGTGGAGTTCCGGATAGACTTCATAGATGATATCCTGCCCAATAGCTCCCATCGGAGTCAGTCCTTTGTAGGGATAGGAGATGGCCAGCACATACATGATGTAGGAGGACATGGTGAACTTCTTTGCCTCCAGGACATTTCTCAGTTGTTTGTCTATTTCTGCGCTGATGAGTCCTGCCCAGTGATAATTTGTTCCCTGACTCATCTTGGTGATCACGTGGACCATCCAATTCTCTAATACTCTGGCAGTTTTCAATCCGGCCACCCTGCTCAACAGTGTGATGGCATCATAGATATCCGGCCTGAATTTCACCCTGTGCAACTGTTTAGGCAATTTGGAATTGCGAGATTTTGGCTTCTCCAGCCATGATTTGATGATCTGCTGAGCCTTAACTGGCTCATTCTAATAGTATGTTCGGGCAGTGTCAATGTTTAAAGCGCAGACCGAGGGGAGATCTAGCATACTGAAGGCTCGGGCAATGGAGGCCGGACTGAAATTGGCCAAGACTCGTCCCTCAGTGCTGACCACCATCTGTGTATCAAAAATGTATTGTCGGGCACACTCGAGAATCAATTCGTAGCACTGAACCGCTGGAGGGAACCCTGCCACATGCACCAATCCCGAGTTCATCATTCCTTGTCTCAAGGCTGACTAGTCCTCATCCGTTCTTTGCTTGAACTCCTCATAGCGCCAGGCACCGACGTTGGTATCAGATACATCAGCCCACACAGAAGATATCCTACTTTCAGGGATCTGGCTCTTCATATCTAATCTCAACCGTTCTGTCTCAGAAATTGAGGCTGCCCCTGCACCGGCTTTGGACTTCCCAGCAACAGCTTTACTTGATTCAGCCTACACATCCAAAAATTGTCATTAGAATCCAATCATTACTCATATTCCAGTTCAAAGGGTTAGCACAAGTCAAATAAATCCATCAAAATCAATTGCTAACTACTAATCCATCGGGATCCAGAGAAATCAGACAGTCCGGGAAAATCACGAAATCCGGGAAAATACCGTCAGGGTGGAATTTCAGAGAAATCCGACCCAGACGGATTCCTGCTACCAAAGCACCATTAGTCAGATAAATCATTAATTGCACTTGGAAAATCAAAGGATAATCGTTAAATTTACTTATTGGCAACAAGAAATAAGCATAAACAATCATTCCATCAATCCTATCATTGAAATATACAAAAGAACATAAACTGATAGGAAATCCAGAAAAATCTGGATAGGACAGATTTTCGCGGACAGCCTGAATGTACCGGGAATAACCCCAACCTGCAGAATAAGCCCCAACCGGGAAAATCCGGGAGCAAAGAAATTCCGCAATGGTCCTCGAAACTCGAAAAATGGCAAAACGTGCACCAAGATTCGAACGACCTCGGGATCTCCACTACCTGAGCTCAAATGATCCCAAAACTAGCAATAATCAACAATCTCAAGTATGCAAAGGATTTCAACTCTCAAAAGCCCTCAAAGGATGGATCCCCGTGTTAAAATAATGGTGCCCTAAATCGAATGACCAACTCTCTGCCATTAAAACCAGAGCAAGCTTTAGGGCTCAAAATATCGGTTCAGGATTTACCTAAAAGCCCTCCAGTCTTAACAAGACGGGAAGCCAACATGACATGAGACAAAAGTCACTCAAGCATAAAATAAAACCGCCGTTCTGGGCCGAACACTAAGGGAAACCCTAATTTCGCATGATAACACGTTTCGCGCCTGCAACCAACAAGCAATCCGACCCAAAACACCACCTAAAGGATAAATATGCAATCCAACGGACAAATGGAGCTCACAGGGCATGGATAATGGGGTTCCATAATAAAAACGGGACGGACCCCGACTCTATAAATACAACATCAAAATCAAATCAAGGGCCGACCCAAATTTAACAGTACCCAGTGCAAGAAAACCCCAAATCATCCCATAAGCAAACGGAAGGGTAATGGATACATACCATGGATCAAGGCGGACGGAATCCGAGCTTTAAAAGTCGACCACGCAACGAACACGCTCGGGAGGTAAAAATACCGGCACTAGCACTCAAGAAATCCCCGCGCAGACAAACCAAGATCAATCACTCAAAGCTCAAATGAAAATTTCAATCGCCAGAGCAGTCAGCAAGGAAGCAATGGAGTTAGAATGAATCAGAAAATGCCCTAAATCTGACCTTATACCCGTCTGAGCAAAGGTACCTCAACCATTAATGCGCGATAAGACATTTCTGACAAATCTGGAAACCCGAGCCCCAAGCGGAATTTCGGAAAATCCCAAAATGCGCGGAAACACAGATTTCGCAGAAATGCAGAAACCGGGGAAGTCAGGAAGATCGGGATTTTGGCAGAATCCGGGAAAATCCGATAGGACCGGAAAATCCCGAGATCAGGCAGAAACCCGGAATCGGAGAATCCTGCCAGAAACAGACAAGGAACCAGAGCCCGGGAAAATCCGATAGAGACAGAAAATCCCGGATCCAGGCGAAAATCCGGACTTGGCCCAAAATGCAACTCCAATCAATTCCAACCTCAAGGAAGGGTCCAAGCAAGCAATACCAACATGTCAAGACCCCAAAATGATAGATCCAATAAAATCAAAGGTCAAAGACACCAAAAAAAGAGGGTCCCCACCCAAGTGGGGCGTGTGTGCGAAAACTGCACAACAGGATGCAAAGGATCAGTGATTATAGATTTAACCCAAAACTATAAACATGATGTTGGATAGAGAAAAATTCATTACAAAATCTAAGGAAATTCACAAGCAAAGATATCACATTTTTCAAGGCACAAAAATTATTGTTTATAATCTTCATCAAAATTCCACAATATTTGGTTAATAGGCTAAGTAAATTTATTTTCTTATTTACTTTTTATGTAAATTTGTGCTAAATCTCATAATATGCTAACCCACAGTTATCACCTACATTAGGAAAATAAGTGGTGTACACCTTGCATAATGTTTATATTGTAAATATAATATTTATTTATGGTGCACCTAAAGAATCTAAGTTATGTGCATAACATGGATTTGACATTCTTGAGGCCATTTTATATGTTTTATGTAACATTGGATAGATATTTAATGTAGGTTACACATTTGGAAAACTTATTACCAAAAAGTAAATGAGGGGACATGCTTTTGTAAGCTCTGTTAGTGCAAAATAAAGTCTTGTACCTAGTTAATTCATTACTAAGATACTTATGGGACTTATTTACGTGTTAAGTTTACTTAGGTCCTAGGAATCTTTCTAGAAGGTGTTAGTTATCATTAGTTGTTATCTTATCTTTTGACTTGTAACACATGTGACCTAGGTAGATGTGATAAGTTGTCTCATGTCATATGATTAAGACACTTGTCATAGTCTTAGGTTATTTTGTGTCTCACCTTGGCTATATAACCAAGGGGTCTCTTATATAAGGAAACTTCTAGCCTTTCAATGGCAGTTTCCATATAACCCAGAAAGAGATATTCATACAAATAAGTACTCAGAATCCACATGCAAGAGAATGGAAAACATACCCATCAAATATGGCACAAGATATACCGTGGGAAAACCCTCAAGAGGGAAAAACCCATCCTCCAAAAGCATCCATAATTAATCATATTAATCAACAATAAGAAAATACAAGTTACAATGAACACCTCTAAATCATCAAGTCCTCCAATGCATTCCCATGTGTCCAAGCATGAATCCACACATCCCATGCCATGCTTCACAAATGCACTCCTCAAGAAGACTCAATAATGATAGTCAAACCACTCATCCAACCTAAACCACTATATATGTGTTTGCTTTTATAGACACAAACTCACACAAAATATAACTAGTGGTAAGGTGAAACCATGTACCACAAAACCATGTGAATACAAAAGCATTAACCCCTTATTTAATATTTCCCCAATATTAAATTATTATCACATGTCTTCCACATATTAAATAATAATACAATGTTACAATACAACATCAAGTGGTCCCCAAATAACTACCTAGTGTGATTAACCACACCACCAAGGTGCATCTCAACTAAATAATTATTTAATTACAACATTATAATAAATCATTTTATGTAATGGTGTACAATACCATATCCCAACATTCTCCCACTTGTTGTATACATTGCATAAGGGATCAATACATGAAATGCATCATCATATTCATACATGAAACCACATGAATCTCCAACATGCTCTCATGCTCCATCAAGATACTTGCAATAAGAACAATGTGACCACCATCTCAAGAAAGAACTCCTCTCATGCTTCAATGTGCCACCTATGGAAGAAAAGGAACATGCCAAGGTGAAGATCCACTAATCCACAAGCACAAGGATCAAATCCAAGTAATAATAAAGGCTCTAATGTCAAGCTATTGTCAACAAAAAAACCCACACAATCAAAAATACCATCCAAAACACATGATAATACATCAAACCATCCATGCCTCCAAGGTATCAATACATCAATAAACTCATGCCAAGAACATATGCAACCTGTAAACTGCACCAAACTCCATGTATCAAACCTATCAATGAAGAACATACATATTTAGGAACTCCCACTACATAGGTAATGTCAAAGAATATCAAGTCTACCAATCAACACTATATATCAAGGTGTAATAATTAAATCAAAGAATCAAGTACCAAGAACAATAACAATGATCAACACATACAACCCAAAGAGTTGCATAATCTCTCACAACATGTTGCCACCATCCTCCCCAAACCATGAATATCTAGGAAGGAACCATGAAGAGAGAAAACCTATAAACCATAATGTCCTCCTACCAACCCCTCAAAATTGTATTGTTGTGTCAAGTATGATCTCCTAAACAACCCCAAATGAAAAGCCTCAACAACATCCATAACAGCCAATCTCATAGATCAAGTACAATATATGAATCATTGTAACAATGCCAACATGGATGTAAGCCTCTCTAATCAAGAAGATCAAACTCAAAGTAACCATCTAATAATAATCCTCATCAAAGAATGATATCATAAACTCAAATTCACAAGGAGATAACCATGCTATAATATCCCTCAAAATGAATCCTCCAGAACTGACTAACCATAGCTCAAGATCCATGTCTATGAATGATAAAGCATATAAATTCATGCTAAACAATGCTCAAATGAGTATCCATAATCAATCACCATGAATCAACTCAATCCCATGAGAAATCAAAGCATGGAACATAACACATCTGAAAGATATAATGGGAAAATACCTTTCAAATAATAAGTTTCCAAGTAGACCAAGAGTGGGGAATGAGAATGCACCTCCAAGATAACCAAGTCATCATGACTCACTCCAAGAACAATCTCCTCTATCAGTCTAATATGAACTCACATCCATAACCAGGTGAAAACTCCTTGGTCTTCTTGCTAAAACCTCCAAAGAGTAACTATCTCAAGCTAGTGTCTCTAATAAAAAGAGAACTCCAACCATCACTTAAGTCTCCAAGTATCCATGAATACCTATAACCAGTCAATCCATGCCAAACTCCAAATACAACATAGAACCATCATGAAGTAATCAAGAAAATGATTAATATTCCCAATACAAAGAGAACCACACGCAATCAATGGCAAAGCTCCAATCATGAATCAGAAACATAAACATCACAACATGATCTAACCATCTCTTCCTAGGAGATCACATGCACCATAACATACATCCTAGTCTCAAGAGAACATGTACCATGCCAAACTTTAAACTTGTATCAAGAGTAAACCATGACATAATAGAAAACACTCTAAACCAAGAAAAAATATCCCCAATAACATGAAGATATCATACCCAATGATGCATCCACGTCACTTCCAACAACTCCCTTCAAACCATGGTACGAGCTACACATGGCATCATGACAACCATCCTCTCCATGAAGATCATCCAGGTTTGCACACACTCAACTCTAATATCAATAACATACAAGTGAAACCAAGATCTCCAACCCAAGAAGATACATACAACTACCAAAGCATCATAAACATATCCAATCATTGCTAATCCATCACTATCAAAAGCTTCCACTAAAAGTGTATAACCAATGAATGCAACAAGCTATCATGACATCATGATATCAATCTCCTAATGAATATCAACCAAAGACCCTCACACAATCAAAGAACACAAATGTAACATGAGCTCCCCAATAAAGAAGGAAAAGTAAACCATGATCCACATACCAAGAAGATACACCACCACAACTTGAATCAAGAACCAATCTAACACCACCAACAATGCACCTACATAAACCATCATGACATTCCAAAGTCTCTAAACTACAAGAAACATCCATGACACTATGATCACCACCAAATGTACCAGCAACTCAACCCAACTGTGTCCCCCATATCTATATAACATAGTCAACTACATAGGTATCACATCATGACTGTACCTGGTAATACCATTTCAGTTCCTCAACATGACAACAAAACTAGCAAAAAAAGTGACCAAACCAAGCCACCAAACCAAAAATGCATCAACACAAAAATATCTATGGGCATAGAAAACCCATATCAAGTCATAGGTGCAACAAGTAAGTATAGACCACCTACAATGTTACACAACTTGTAGATACAACAATGAAGTATAAAAATCCAACCAAATAATAATAACCATGTCAAATGAGAAGAATCAAAGATGTGCAATTGAGCATACAATAAATCCAACATCAAATATCCTAGATCCAACAATTAATAAACTCATAGTACCATAGTCAAAGTAACCCATCAAAAATCTTAGGATAGAATATCAAAAAAAAAAAATCATGTAAAAAAAACTCCAAATCTAATCCAATGTGTGGTGCTTTAAACAAGCTTTATGTCAACTATTCGAAGTCCAAAATCTAACTTTGTATGCACTCGATATGACCTCTTGAAGCTCAAAACAAAAGCCTGACTTCAAGCTATCAAAACACTATCAAAGATGTAAAATATTAGAAAATCACTGGCACCACAACATAGAGAACTGAGTTGACATTCCAATGAGTCCAAGAAGAGCAAAAATGGAGCACTTAGGTGAAAGTTATGCCCCTTGGAAGAAAAAGAACAATTAAAGTATGAGGAAAAAAAATTTAACCCCCCTGGTGGTGGGACGGTGGCTCACTAGTGATGGCGGAGCCACTCAAGCGGTGCCATCTTGCAAATCTCCAGACTTGAAATCTTTATTAAATTTGATTTAATTTCCATATACCAAATTTTTCGTCGACCTTTTGATTTTATTTCCAGTAGTATAAAATAAATGGAGGATATTTTAATTTTATTAAAAATGATTTTGAAATATAATAAAGGTGGAGTTTTAAAAAAATAATAAATAAATAATGTTTATTGTTTTTCGGCAAGCATTCTTTCCTGCCATCTAACCCTCGATAGTACTACCGACAACGGCTGACAAGTCTATCGACGAGCAGTACCTATCGGAAGTCCCTACAATACTGCCAGTGATCATGGAAAGGGGGAGGGTATGCCCCCCCCCCCCACAAATTTAATATTTATTTATTTTTTAATTTTCTATTAAAGTTTTTTTTTAATTGGGTTTTTTTTCATATTGTATTTTTTTTAATTTTTAACTTTATTTTGCAAGTAAAAATAATTTCAACGGAATATTCAATGAGACAATATTTTTAATAGTTTTTTATTTTTGCATACAATAATGACATCTGTATGACCTACAAATAGGGAGTACAGCTAAAAAAAAAAATCATTTTTTTCTAGTAACCAAAATATATCAAATTTTATATCAAAATTTGTCTCTCAGCCAATCTGAATCCAACCATGAGGTCTATTTTTTCCCAGGAGGTCATTTACAAAACTTCCCCCATAAAACCCTCATTTGAATGCACAACCAAGAAACCCCTTTTAGCCAAAAAATTTCACCCCCCAAATCTGGAAACAACCCATCATAACAGCAAACCCAAAATCCTTAGATCTACAATAAACAACCTATAAAACCCTCATATCTTTCCATGTCTTTCATTCTCTCATGCCCTGTATAGATTCAAACTTCAAGCAATATTTTCTCAACCTAGGGTTATAACAAAAAATCTTCAACCATGAAAGTTCTGATACCACTTGTAAGGAAACTTGCACCCATTCAATGACAATTTCCACATAACCCAAAAGAGATATTCATGCAAATAAGTACTCAAAATCCACATGCAAGAGAATAGAAAACATACCCATCAAAGATGACACAAGATATACCTCGGGAAAGACCTCAAGAGGGAAAAACCCAACCTCCAAAAGCATCTATACTTCATCATATTAATCAAAAATAAGAAAATACAAGAGTTACAATAAACACCTCTGAAGCATCAAATCCTCCAATGCATTCTCATGTTTCCAAGCATGAATCCACACATCCCATGCCATGCTTCACAAATGCACTCCTCAAGAAGACTCAATAATGATAGCCAAACCACTCAGCCAACCTAAACCACTACATATGTGTTTACTTTTATAGACACAATCTCACACAAAATACAACTAGTGGTAAGGTGAAACAATGTACCACATAACAATATGAATACAAAACCACTAACCTCTTATTTAATAGTGGGTACTAAAAGACACTTTATTTAATATTTCCCCAATATTAAATTATTATCACATGTCTCCCAGACATTAAATAATAATACAATATTACAATACAACATCAAGTGGTCCCCAAATAATTACCTAGTGTGATTAACCACACCACCAAGGTGCATCACAACTAAATAATTATTTAATTACAACATTATAATAAATCATTTTATGCAATGGTGTACAACACCATATCCCAACATCTCATACATTGTACACAACATTGAATCATATTTGCATAATTGATAAGAATATAGTTTATTATTTTCATATTGATCTTCTCTCTTTGTGCTTTCCATTTGGTCTCAAGATCTAGGGTGACTGTCTCCATAGCCAATTCTAACATGGTATCAAAGTAGGTTGGGTTCCTTTGGTTAGCCATTTGTTGAGAGATGGTAAATCTTGAAAAGTTGAGTATACTCTTCTCTTGCATCATATGATGATCTAGAGAATCATAAAAAAATGATAGAAATACCATATTTTGGGGGGTTCCTCTTTTGGATCTTTATTGCATGTTCAAATTTGAGCTTGTTAGTGCAAATCTGTGCTCACTATTGAGTTCAGAAAGTTGGAGAAAGTCATATTTTCCTTTTGTTTTTTCCAAATCAAACATATGAGGCAGAATCTATGAGGGTTTGAAGTTGAAGAGTGGTTGCGAAATTTGAAAGGTAGATGCATTTTTGGAGCATTTTGGGTCAAATCCGTCCCAACATCGCGTTTAGAAGGGCTAAAAACCCTAAGATCAACTATCAAATCATCCAAATCATAGCAACTGTCCACTAAGGAATTTTTTTTTGCTTAGGGATTTGTACGACCCCCTGGATCATCATTATTACAACAAGGTACAATATTTCAAAAAAAATATTCTGCTTTTAAATTTTTCTCAAAATTATTTTAAAAAATATATAGTTTTGGCTGTATTTTTTTGAGAAGTTTTAATTTAAAAAAATAAAAAATTAGAGTCTACGGACTTAGTCTGCAGACCTAACTACACTTTGTACTTATGGGCACTATGGCCCTATCCAAGGGCCATGTGGAACTCTCTTAGTGGTGTTTCCATTTATTACTAGCCCCACAAAACTGGCAAGAGACCATATAAAAATCAAGTATCCAACTTAAATTAAAACCCCTATCAAAAAATTCCTACATAAAAGTTAAAGATTCCCTACTAAAGAATATTTTGTGGTTGAGATTTCGAGCATATTCCTTTAGATTTCGGCCAAACCCAATGATGACTTGTGACATCCATTTGGACATCAAATTTAATCAACAACAACGTGTGAGGAGAAATGATTGTCAAATTTAACATATCATTTTGTTGACATCAATAGGCATTTGAATTTTTTTCTACCCCTCTGTTGGCAGTTTTGTTTTTGCAGTCAATTTTCAAATGACCATAACTTGCTCATTTTTGTTGGTGTGAATAAATCTTGTACCTAGTTAATTCTTTACTAGGAACTTAGTGGACTTAGTTCACATGTTAAGTTTACTTAGGATATTAGTTGTCTTATCTAGACAGGCCATAGTTGTTTTATCTAGACTTTACATTTTCCTAGGTAGTTATGAGTTATTGGTCTCATGTGATAGGATTAAGACACTTGTCATGATATTTTCTTGCCCTATCTCTCATACTTTCCTTTATAATCAAGACATCTCTTGCATATTTTGCATGGCATGATAGATTATTGCATATTGTATCATATTGCAATCCTTTTTTGGTGGAAAAACATCTTTCATTGTTGCTTCTCTTTATTTTTTGTGGAGGTTATTTGGTGTTGCAGATTGAAGATATTCCAAGGGTTGATCATTTCAACATGGTATCAGAGCTTTGAATTTGGCAAGCCCCTTCCTTTTTTCATTAGAGAGTTTCCACCATCAAGCTCTATTGTGATTTGAGTTTGAAGCTCAAATATGAGAGGTAGCTGATATTCTAGTGGATTTTCAGTCAAATCAGGCATCACCATTATGTTCAGGAGGTTGTGCAAATGAATTTTGACTGTAAATTCATCCATTTTTGGTAAAGTTGGTTTTTGAGGCCAAAAACAAATTGCCGAGTAGGCCATGCAACCTCTTGAGCGGTACAGTCATTTTATTTTTTGCAAAAAATATTTTGAAAAATATTTTTGCAGTTTCATTCACAAATTTGGGGAAAATTTATATTTTGCATTGGGAAATTTATTTCAAAAATATTGGGGATATATTATGATTAGCATCTTTGTACAGAATATTCCCTAACCTTTGTAGACCTCTGTCAGATCTAGTCGACATCAACCCTGTTTGGTAGTTGGAATATTTAGGGTATCTCTATCAGGATCAAATCTGTACTCTTTTCTCAGATCCTTCTATCCTAGTGTCATTGAAGGGACTAGTCATTGTCATTTTCATTGGCCGTCAAATTGGAGGTACCAGGATCTTTATTTCTATGTCAAATCTGTACTCTTTTCTCAGATCCTTCTATCCTAGTGTCATTGAAGGGACTAGTCATTGTCATTTTCATTGGCCGTCAAATTGGAGGTACCAGGATCTTTATTTCTATGTGCCTTTTATTACTCCTATTGTAGCATGTGTACACCTTCCCTTGACTGTTCATTTGTTTGGCAGAACTCCCTTTTTTGCATGCACCCCAGTCACATCAAATACATAGGCATTTGTGCTCCATCCCATTTTGACTTGGCTTACGGCGGTCACATCTTCTTAGTCGGCGGCCGATATCTCAGTCATCACAACAAGGTTTATTCCATGATCACTGCCTAAATTTTTTATTAATGTTTGGGATGTCAAGTCATCAATGGGTACCTTGTTGCAGTCCCTTATTCCACCCGCTATCACATCCTCTAGGCTAGGTACAATCTACTCCATCAACATTCACTACTTTCATTGATGTGCCCCTTTAGCATCGACTACATTGTCGAATACTTGTTAAGCATTTATTTTTGCATTATTTAACATTTATCAATATGGTCGTGTGTTTTTATTTTGATGGGTACTATCATTTGTGCTCAACTTGTTGGAATATCATTTCTATTCATTGTCGATCATTAGTCAACATTGACTGGTTCTTCTATCGTCAAATTCTTCATTACCTACAAGGGTAAAGATAGACCTTCAATTGTTCTTCGGCGTATGTATTAAACCTGCTTTTTTTTTGTTGCCTAGTGAAAGCTTCCTGAAAATTTGTCGTCAGTGGTCCTCTTATCTCATTGAAGACTCTAATCAGTGGTCTCATCATTGTTGTCTCTTGCTACATCACCAATTCTTAAACTTGGGGATATCATGCGAGTCATCCTTTTCTATTCGCAAAGCTATCGTTGTCTTTGTCTTATCAACCAGTACATGCCTGACAGTTTGTGGGTTCTGTTCTCTCTCAGCACATATGGGAGGCATCATACCTATTGCATCGGCCACATATCTTTGCATCGTTGGTGGTAAAATCTTAATCGCCATTTTATATATAAGTTTTTTTATTGTAAGTTGATGTATTGGCATATGGGGGGGTGACCCATGGGTGGCACGGCCACCAGGGCACCACCCCCGCTCTGCTTGCCCACCACCCATGGTGGTAGTGAAAAAAAACTTTTTCTTAACCTTTTATTATGTTGAGGTCATATGCATGACTGGGAGTTGTATTTTTTCCCCCAGTTAGTGTTAATTTTTGCACTTTTATTAGTGCAAAGTGCCTTTTTCTAGGCCTTTTATTCGTTTTTGCATAACTTTCACCCTAGGTGGTAATTTTTTTTAAACAAAATATTACCAGAAAGAAAGTTGGAAAGCTCAACTTTTCAGTGGTACATGTGATTTTCAAAAATTTTGTTGTTTGGTTGCATTTATTTCTTGTTGAAGTAAGATATGTAGTTTTCACTCCTGAGCTCACAACTTGTGGTTCGTTCCTCTGTTTTTCGCAATCCTTGTGGCATTGGAAAGGTCTCTCCAGCTTTTCATATTTACTCATGTAGTTTTTCTAGATTTGGCCCTTGCTATAATTAATTTAGATTTTTTTGTTTAAACACTTTGGTTAATTACTTGGATATTTTGCTATAATTAATTTAGATTTTTTTGTTTGAACACTTTGGTTAATTACTTGGATATTTTGGCACTTGGAAACTTTTTATTCACATGGGATGGCTTCATTTGGGCTATTTTATATGTATTTTTTAGTATTTTGTCCTTTGTGGAAATTTTGAGCATCATTTGTAAGTAATTTCTTATATGTAAATGCACTAAGATAAAGTGCCACACTATTGTACATGAATTTTGGGGATTTTTCACATCAAGTTGTGACATATTTTGTACTCACACTATCTTATAAAGTGCCATGGGGAAGTTGTGTAGTGCCTTTTTTATTTTCCATCACAACTTTGTCTAGTGAGCATCCCTCCATGACAACAATGAATCCAAGTGATTCTTGCCTCATGCATGTGTGCTTTATCTTGCACACCTTTTTTTAGTTGTAGGTACATTCTTATGCAATTTCAGATGTTGTTTCTTCTCCTTCATGCACTACATGGTGATACACAAGTTTTAGTGGATCTATCAGACCTCTCCTGAGTCAGCATTATGGGGGGGGTATTATACTATTATTGCTAATGCTTCCTTGGTTTCTCTTTGGAGTGAACTATGTATCTAGTATATGTTTCTCCTTCATGTTTGTGGAACAAAAATGATCTAGTGAATAACCCCCATGGGATACCAATGGTTGATACCCAATGTCATGCACAACATGCACTACACCTTCATGAGAGAATTTTAGACATTTATGAATAACAAAAGTGACTATGTTCATGGAAAGTAGTCATAGAATGCCTATCTTGACTCTGAATAAGTCAAATTCTAGAATGACGTTGAAGATAGTATTCACAACCCTAGGTCCCATTAGGATGGAAAGAATTATAGAGCCATAAGGAGCAAGAGAGAGGCCATCATGGGTACATATAGTGATCTTCATTTTTTCATACTCCTCCCTCTACAACAAATTCAACAAAAGAGACTCCTCTATAATAATGTTACTACAACTCATAGGATCCACAAGGACTCCTGTCACAATGTTTCCATTAACGCGAGTAGGAATATATAGAGGAGAGTCTTTGTTATTCATGGGTAGATCAAGTGATGTAAAAGTTGCATCTGGTGAACTAGTTGTAGGTTGAGGGGGAGGATTGTGAGTAAGTCAAACCATATTTATGTATGTTGAAGCCTTGGGAGAAGCACCAAAAGGATCAATAATTAAATTTGTAGAATGAGACGAAAGAGTGTCTGTATAAATATGCAATTCACTATTCACCTTAGCCATAGACTTGTTTGTGCTCTACTTTTTACCATCAAGGTGAATGGTACCATTGTCAATGTGATCCTGTATCTCATGACACAAGCACATACAATGTTCAGTATCATTCCTGTTGACATGATGGTATTGGCATAATGCATTTCCATCATACCAGTCATGATTTAAGACTCTCTAAGAGGACGAGGATCCTCCAAATTTATAACCGTATCGTTCAACAATTTCTGCACAATAGAAGAATAAGATTCAGATAATTTAGTGAACTGTCTATTGCACTTGAGGCCTCTATCATTAGACATAGTGACTACATTTGCAATATATTTTCCTTTTCCTAAAATTGATACTATAAATCTTCCTTTGAGACAGGAATACGAGGAGATCCCTCAAACTAAACAATCTCATGTTGATACTCTCGCAATGCCACACATAGATGTGCAAAAGAAGGATACTTCATTAATACAAACTTCTCCTATCAGGTTCTTTATAGGTTGCCAATGAACACCTTTTGTACATCTGAGTTAGGTAGAGGGTAGGATATTTGTTTAAAAAGTGCTTGGTATCAAGCAATGAAATTAGTAATCTTCTCATGCTCTCCTTGCTTACATCAGATGAGATCCTAGAATGTCATATGTGGCCTAATGTTAGCCTATAACTACTAGAGAAACTAATTAACAAGTTGATTGAATGAAAATATGGATTTTTTCAGGTAAGGAGCAATACCACTCTAGTGTTGTGTCCATGAGAGATCAAGGAAATAGTTTAGCCATCAAAGCATCATGGTGAAAGAAATCTATAAACATAGCATTGAAACATGACATGTGTGTTTGAGGGTCTCCTTTACCACCGTATTTCTCAAACTTAGGAATTAACATCCCTTGAGGGAAGGGAGTATTCAAGATCATTACCAATAACAAAATATATCAAAAGAAATGTTGAAAGATAGGTTGGGAAGAGGCTTGGGACAAACCCACTAGTTGGTTCTGCATTTGACCCATATTTTGTAGTAGGGTATTCAAAACAGGGTTAGATGATGACATAGGACCAGTGGATCTGCCATTAGAGCCACCACCAAGACCACCACTAGAGCCACAGTTGGAGCCACCACCAGGGCCACCAATATAGCCACCACTGAAGTCACCACCATGAAAACCATCGAAGCCACCACTGTGACCACCATTGAAGTAACTACTAGAGCCAGCAAACATACCATGACCACTAGCCCCCATTCTACTATAAATCCTGCTACCAAGGACAAAGTTTCCCCCAAGAGGAAGAACATTGAATCCAAGGGGTACTCTACTCACTTTGACAGTAGGAGGTAGATCAAGAATGAAGATGTTGACAGAAGGGCCCATTTCAACCAAGCATGCTAATTTCATAGGCATTGAGACACTGATTTATCTTTCATAAGCATCGAGAACATGACCTCGAGTACTATTTGACCTAGGGTTGTAGGAAGGGACATATACTTCCATTAAATCAGCAAGACCACAAAGAAACTCTATGTCTATTTGATCCTTTTCTAGCATATATATGATCTCATTAACAACCTTAGCGGGCCTAGCCATGCTTTGTTCTCCCTAAGTGATCTGCAAGATCTAATAGCCTCCTATCTAGAGCATGAGGTGCTCTGTAAGAATAGGGATGGATTCATTCTCATCTAAAGGTGGAGCTGAAGGCGAGACAAGAGGATTAGGGGCACGAGTGATTTCATTAAAGAAACTCATCTTTGTTGCTAATATCATCTCTTGGGAGGCAAGATCCGAAGTGACCCTCGTAAAGTCCATCTCTAAGTGTCATTGTCGCACGCTCCTTCTAACAATGTATCCAAAAGTCATAGACTAGGTTATGAAGCTCATAAAGTTTCACAACATACAAGCCCACAACTTACGTAGACACAAGATAAACAACCTTAACACAAAGAAACAAATATTACAAGTTCACATCAGGTTCACCAAAATGTAGAGGTAGGGGACCGACTGCTCAAGACCTTAGGTCATGGGAGGGTCTAGAAGAAATAGTTGCCCTAATCTACCTGATGCTAAGGATTTTCTAAGAGAAGGTTGATGTTTTAAGAGGGTGAAAAGGAAGGACAATTGATCTGTCACTGTCCTTTTGCCAACCTGAGATTTCAGGAAACTAGGTGAGCAAATTCTTGATTCTAGACTATAACCTAGTTAGCTCTCTACCAAGGGACTCCAACGTAGAAGATAGATGACGACATGGGGTGCTTGAGTCTTGGTCAAGTGTTGGCATCTGTACAAAAAAGAGTGCAAAGTACAGTCTAAACTTAATAGGGAATTTGCTAACTACCTGATAAATATAGTTTTATATGATGTCAAAAAGCATAAAATAGCTAAACTACTAAAAGGACAAGAAGAATACTTTAACTTAAGAGATATAATTTGATAAGAGCAAAGGTGCCTAAAATCAAACTTATGGTTGGTCTAGCCTCCTGCAAGCTCCACACAAATGAATACCTACACATAATAGAATGAAAAAAAATGTTGGGGCTACTTTGGTGCTTGTCGTAGTCAAACCCGTCGTTTCAATGTTCCCACCTCCACAGACAACCATAATAGCCACAAGAGAGAAAA
>VDFB02193867.1:99770365-99876673 GCA_007258455.2 Sequoia sempervirens
AAATATGCCTCAATAATCACAGGCTGAAACCTCCATTAGAGTCAAGTCAGTATGACATCTATTATGTCTGGACGAATAATAATTTGTATCATCATGGTTTGAATAAGTCGCTATGACCTTGTTTTTGTCTTGCTGAATGTTTTTCACTATGGAGCTATCATTGTGACAAGGAGTGTTCGATATGACCTCTTAGCGCTTGGGAGACCTCTGGCTAATAGGCCATTCAATCATGAATCAGAGAGACTCATGGCGACTGGGGTTTTGAAGTGACTTCAACACTCAAGGAGAAGTCACAGTGAACAGTGAATGTTTTGCCGACAAGAATGCATATGATGCCTTTGCCATAACAGAAAGTCTTGGAGAAAGGTCTTCGCGATAGATGAAATTCATGCTGACAGGGACACACTCGGGAGTCATCGATGTAACACTAAGGCTTCGTTATGAAGTCTGGGTGATATGCAAATGTCTCACCAACGAAGACTCAAGGGTTAGCTATCGGGGTAACTCAAAGGTCCCGGGAAGACATCTTAGCGAACGTTGAAGGTCTCATCAACAGGAACACCTTGTGGGATATTCGGTATAACTCTTGGTGATAGATGAACACTTTGGGGTAAGTCTGAGAGCTCGGTGTGATGTCTAAGCGAGAGTTACATGTCTTGACGATGGTTGGTAGCTTTAGGGTGACAACAGAGATCTTAGAGAAACCTCTTGGTGAGATCAATATGTCTTGCTGACTATCCTTTGGAGCTCGATATGACTTGTGACTTTGGTATAACCTTTGGTGACTCACTATGATCTCCTAATGAAAGCGATAGGTCTGGGTGACTGCTTGGTGTTTTGATGAAACACATGAAGCTCGATGGAATGTATTGGTGATAATAGTGACTCTTGGTGACATTGATATGAAGATTGTCTGGCATCGGTGAGACACTATTAGTGTCTCACTGAGATGCCAACATAGTGTGAATTTTGTTGACCGTTTGACCGTCCCATGTGGAGTCTCATGGACCAATGGGAGAAGCTGAATCTGAATAGTTGGAAGACAATTGGTTGTGATGGTACTGTGAGGAAGTTCGACAATCAGGGAATGCCATGGATATACTCTATGATTGTAGATTGTGATTGGTTGGTTAATTTGGTTGAATCTATAGATTGTTGTGTGAGTGCATCAGTGGTTGAATTCTATTATGTGAACTGTAATGTGAAGGTTACTGAAACAAATTGTACATGGTGAATGCGGCTGTATAATGACACTAGAAAGATAAGTCTGGAATTTGTATGTAATCTTCATTAGTGTAATACAAAGTGATTTCTCTTGGTGTGGTGGGTTTTCCTCTAGTAAGGGTTTTCCCACGTATATCTGGTGTTCATGTGTGATTGTCAAATACTCTATTTTTGTTAGCTACTTCATAGTGCATCTTAATTGGACTATAGCTATAAATTTTAAAGTGTATCTGCATTCTTTCCTAAGGTATTGACATTAGGAGAATTATTTTTTGCATATAATTTTCCTTACAGTTTTCTAACATGTTTTGTCTACAGATTAACATGTTTTCTTGTGGGTGGACCTGTGAAGGTGCTTTTCAACTAACCTTGTAGGACCCAACACCTGAAAGGCCCCATTAGATTTTTTGGAGCCTCTCACATCAGCTTCACTCAAGACTGAGCACCTGGAGGTGCCTCCTTTGCAAGTTTGAGGACTTGTAAAGCTCTTACATCCTGTGGGATCTCTTTGTTCAACTCTATAGGAACTAGTAGTTGTAGAGCCTTTTTTCACCCTTCCATAAGTCTACAAAGTTGTAGCACATTTTGTTACACTCTCCTTAGGACTGAGTACCTATGGATCCATCTCTCTTCATGTGCTTCTGGATGTGTTATATTTTGACCTTCTTCCACAATGGTTTAGGTATACTTTCTTTAAAAAATTTCAATGTACTTTACCTCACATTTGGTAGCACATATGCTCGCTAAAGTGGGGGAAAAATGTAATGGAGTGCATTTTAACCCACACAAATTCCTCATTTACACCCCTCACCTTAGAAAAATTAAACCCAACGATGCTATTCTACCTCATCCATTCACTTTCCATCCATTTGATGGCTATCTAGAGTGTCAGTGGGGGGAATTTTATCAAGGACACTAGCACAACATGGGGATGTCTGTTTGGTGTGTTATCATCTTGATAGGATTCTTGCCTCAAGAATCTACTGAGGTGTTCCACTTCTCCATTTGGCGATGAAGCGTAACACCCTTGTTCCCTTGACCAATGTCAAATAGCTCTTTTGGGATCCTATTCACCTTCAAAAGACTATCTTCTTGATTTAATTCATCTTCTATGCATTCATTCAATCTTCTTCAGCATTCCACACTCCATTTCACAACACTTTCTCTGATGTTGAAGCTCCAAGTTGACACTCTGCTAGTTTCACTCCTCTCGTTGTTGCAGTACCATTGGCATCTACAAGCTTGCGAGCTCACATCTCCCTTCACGTGCTTGAGGGTATCTTGTTGGGGAGGTGATTTCCATTTTATTTAGCATCATTGTTTGATTTAGTAGCATATTGTTGTTAGCATTGCTTGGTATTCTTTCATTTCAATACTTTCTTTATCTCATTTTCTCTGTTGTGGGTATTTTGGCTATCCATGGAGGTGGTAACATCGAAACAAGGGGTTTGACTACAACAAGCCCCAAAACAACACCAACAATTTTCCTCATTCTACTATGTGTAGATATTCATTAATGTGGATCTTGCAGGAGGTTGGAACAACTATAAGTTTGATTTTTCTGCAT
Organism: Sequoia sempervirens; assembly: GCA_007258455.2. Lineage (NCBI taxonomy): Eukaryota > Viridiplantae > Streptophyta > Pinopsida > Cupressales > Cupressaceae > Sequoia > Sequoia sempervirens. The sequence continues at coordinate 99,773,157 of VDFB02193867.1, forward strand.
TTGCTCTTGTCAAATTAATTATATCTCTTAATTTAAAGTATTCTTCTTATCATTTTAGTAGTTTAGTTGTTTTATACTTTTTGTCAACATGTAAAACTGTATTTATCAATACCTAGTTGGTGAATTCCCTATTAATTTTAGACTGTACTTTGTACTCTATTTCCATACAGATGCTAGCACCCAACCGAGATGCGAGAACTTTGCATTTTCATATGTCTTCTACACTAGATTCCCTTAGAAAAGAGCTACCTAGGTTACAATCCAGACTCGATAATTTACTCACTTGGTTTTCTAAACTCTCGGGTTGGCAAAAGGATAGTGAAAGATCAATTTCCCTTCCTTTTCACCCTCTTTAAACATCAAAATTATCTTAGAAAATCTTTAGTGTGAGGTAGATCAGGGTAGCTAATTGTTCTAGACCCTCCCATGACCTAGGGTCCTGAGCATTCAATCCCCCTCCTCTACAGTTACATGCTAGTATTTAGCATAATTCATTAGAATTCACTTTAGATCATAGAAAATCCACAAATTTCCTCTCATCCTAGAGCATTAAATAAGAAATCAAAAGTGAAGAATTTATATTTCATGTACTAAAATGAGTAATAATCTCACATGCATCATTTTATGGCCATTTTCATCTATCTTTATTAGTATTCACTTATTTCTATGAGTTGATCTAGGAGAACATGTCTCCTTGTGACACATTAAAAATCCTTCAAATGTTTTATAAATACTACCATTCATTAAATATCAAACAATATTAAATCAAATAAAGGTCAACCAAGTAAGCAACATAGTATAAATGTGCATTAAGTACCTAGCTACATTTGGATGCAAAGGATCAATGATTATAGATTTAACCCAAAACTATAAACATGATGTTGATAGAGAAAAATTCATTACAAAATCTAAGGAAATTCACAAGAAAAGATATCACATTTTTCAAGGCACAAAATTATTGTTTATAATCTTCATCAAAATTCCACATTATTTGGTTAATAGGCTAAGTACATTTATTTTCTTATTTACTTTTTATGTAAATTTGTGCTAAAGTTGTGGTGCATACTTTTGAAATCTGCAAAAGACTAAGCTTCATACAAGGTTAGTAAATCACAAATTCCTCAAGCATGACCCTATGAAATACCTTGCAAATGTTCCAAAATGCAACAAAAGATAAAAGAAAACCACAAGCATAATGAAAACACTCAACAAATTACCTATTCCATAGTGGATTGGTGTCACATGTGCTAGTGACCCTTTCCCAATCCTTGATCAATAGCTAAAATGATGAAGTGCAATGGAGATGATGAGCAAGATGAGTTCTCAAGTTAAGAGAGTAACCTTGCATAAAAATTGTGGATCCATGAATGAAGATTTAGCCATTTTGTGGACCCTAAATCTGCATTTTGCTCAAAAACAAACAAGCATGAGTATTGTTAGTTAAATCAAGCAAATCAGATATAGAATCCCTATGAAATAATTGCTCATGTTATCTATGCAAACAAAGTAAGTTATCAACATAAGCTAAGTGAAAGCATGAGAAAAACAAGAGTCAAATTCTATCCCATAGTGGATTGGTGTCACATGTGCTAGTGACCCTTTCCCAATCCTTGATCAAAGCTTAAGATGAAAATGCTATGAAGATGGTGGAGTGATGATGAGAAAAATCAGTTCTCAAACCAAGAGAGTGACTTTGCATAAAGATTGTGGAGGATTTGCTTGAGGATGAAGCCTTATTTAAAGATTTTCAAAATGCTAAGTGTTGAAGAGAGACCAATGTGGGACTAAGATTGGAAATGAAAGAAGGACACTTGTCAAGTGATTGGTTGATGTATGTGCAAGATTTGGGAAGAGTGCCCATGAGAGGGAAAATTTGAATTCAAATTTTGCAATGAATGCTGAGTTTGACCTTTGGAAGGGGACATGTAAGAGACATGTAAGGCCTCATAAATGCTCTTTGTTGAGTGTACATGTCCACTTGGGGGGAGATTCAAACTTGGAGAATATTCTCCCTTTATGCCAAGTTGAAAATAAAGATTTTGATAAATCAATTAAATGCAATTTCATGTGCAAGTGGCCAAATCTAGAGAATGCAAGTGGGTGAGATTAGCATTAGATTTAATCAGGATTAATTAGCTAGGATGATGATTAGGATGCTTTGACTTTTATGACTTAAATACTTGATTTATTTAATTCAGAAAAGGATGAAGTATGATTTGGATTTGAATTAAATAAAGTCCTGATTTATTTAATTAAATGGATGATGCAAGATGAAGGTTGAATGATTTATGAGAGATGAAATGGTATTATTTGATTAAACCTTTGGATTGACCCAATTTACCTGATGAATGGATTTGTTGTGTTTGATCAATTCAATGAGCGGATGAATATGCATAATGCTAATTTGACGTGTCTACAAATCTCATAATATGCTAACCCACAGTTATCACCTACATTAGGAAAATAAGTGGTGTACACCTTGCATAATGTTTATATTGTAAATATAATATTTATTTATGGTGCACCTAAAGAATCTAAGTTATGTGCATAACATGGATTTGACATTCTTGAGGCCATTTTATATGTTTTATGTAACATTGGATAGATATTTAATGTAGGTTACACATTTGGAAAACTTATTACCAAAAAGTAAATGAGGGGACATGCTTTTGTAAGCTCTGTTAGTGCAAAATAAAGTCTTGTACCTAGTTAATTCATTACTAAGATACTTATGGGACTTATTTACGTGTTAAGTTTACTTAGGTCCTAGGAATCTTTCTAGAAGGTGTTAGTTATCATTAGTTGTTATCTTATCTTTTGACTTGTAACACATGTGACCTAGGTAGATGTGATAAGTTGTCTCATGTCATATGATTAAGACACTTGTCATAGTCTTAGGTTATTTTGTGTCTCACCTTGGCTATATAACCAAGGGGTCTCTTATATAAGGAAACTTCTAGCCTTTCAATGGCAGTTTCCATATAACCCAGAAAGAGATATTCATACAAATAAGTACTCAGAATCCACATGCAAGAGAATGGAAAACATACCCATCAAATATGGCACAAGATATACCGTGGGAAAACCCTCAAGAGGGAAAAACCCATCCTCCAAAAGCATCCATAATTAATCATATTAATCAACAATAAGAAAATACAAGTTACAATGAACACCTCTAAATCATCAAGTCCTCCAATGCATTCCCATGTGTCCAAGCATGAATCCACACATCCCATGCCATGCTTCACAAATGCACTCCTCAAGAAGACTCAATAATGATAGTCAAACCACTCATCCAACCTAAACCACTATATATGTGTTTGCTTTTATAGACACAAACTCACACAAAATATAACTAGTGGTAAGGTGAAACCATGTACCACAAAACCATGTGAATACAAAAGCATTAACCCCTTATTTAATATTTCCCCAATATTAAATTATTATCACATGTCTTCCACATATTAAATAATAATACAATGTTACAATACAACATCAAGTGGTCCCCAAATAACTACCTAGTGTGATTAACCACACCACCAAGGTGCATCTCAACTAAATAATTATTTAATTACAACATTATAATAAATCATTTTATGTAATGGTGTACAATACCATATCCCAACATTCTCCCACTTGTTGTATACATTGCATAAGGGATCAATACATGAAATGCATCATCATATTCATACATGAAACCACATGAATCTCCAACATGCTCTCATGCTCCATCAAGATACTTGCAATAAGAACAATGTGACCACCATCTCAAGAAAGAACTCCTCTCATGCTTCAATGTGCCACCTATGGAAGAAAAGGAACATGCCAAGGTGAAGATCCACTAATCCACAAGCACAAGGATCAAATCCAAGTAATAATAAAGGCTCTAATGTCAAGCTATTGTCAACAAAAAAACCCACACAATCAAAAATACCATCCAAAACACATGATAATACATCAAACCATCCATGCCTCCAAGGTATCAATACATCAATAAACTCATGCCAAGAACATATGCAACCTGTAAACTGCACCAAACTCCATGTATCAAACCTATCAATGAAGAACATACATATTTAGGAACTCCCACTACATAGGTAATGTCAAAGAATATCAAGTCTACCAATCAACACTATATATCAAGGTGTAATAATTAAATCAAAGAATCAAGTACCAAGAACAATAACAATGATCAACACATACAACCCAAAGAGTTGCATAATCTCTCACAACATGTTGCCACCATCCTCCCCAAACCATGAATATCTAGGAAGGAACCATGAAGAGAGAAAACCTATAAACCATAATGTCCTCCTACCAACCCCTCAAAATTGTATTGTTGTGTCAAGTATGATCTCCTAAACAACCCCAAATGAAAAGCCTCAACAACATCCATAACAGCCAATCTCATAGATCAAGTACAATATATGAATCATTGTAACAATGCCAACATGGATGTAAGCCTCTCTAATCAAGAAGATCAAACTCAAAGTAACCATCTAATAATAATCCTCATCAAAGAATGATATCATAAACTCAAATTCACAAGGAGATAACCATGCTATAATATCCCTCAAAATGAATCCTCCAGAACTGACTAACCATAGCTCAAGATCCATGTCTATGAATGATAAAGCATATAAATTCATGCTAAACAATGCTCAAATGAGTATCCATAATCAATCACCATGAATCAACTCAATCCCATGAGAAATCAAAGCATGGAACATAACACATCTGAAAGATATAATGGGAAAATACCTTTCAAATAATAAGTTTCCAAGTAGACCAAGAGTGGGGAATGAGAATGCACCTCCAAGATAACCAAGTCATCATGACTCACTCCAAGAACAATCTCCTCTATCAGTCTAATATGAACTCACATCCATAACCAGGTGAAAACTCCTTGGTCTTCTTGCTAAAACCTCCAAAGAGTAACTATCTCAAGCTAGTGTCTCTAATAAAAAGAGAACTCCAACCATCACTTAAGTCTCCAAGTATCCATGAATACCTATAACCAGTCAATCCATGCCAAACTCCAAATACAACATAGAACCATCATGAAGTAATCAAGAAAATGATTAATATTCCCAATACAAAGAGAACCACACGCAATCAATGGCAAAGCTCCAATCATGAATCAGAAACATAAACATCACAACATGATCTAACCATCTCTTCCTAGGAGATCACATGCACCATAACATACATCCTAGTCTCAAGAGAACATGTACCATGCCAAACTTTAAACTTGTATCAAGAGTAAACCATGACATAATAGAAAACACTCTAAACCAAGAAAAAATATCCCCAATAACATGAAGATATCATACCCAATGATGCATCCACGTCACTTCCAACAACTCCCTTCAAACCATGGTACGAGCTACACATGGCATCATGACAACCATCCTCTCCATGAAGATCATCCAGGTTTGCACACACTCAACTCTAATATCAATAACATACAAGTGAAACCAAGATCTCCAACCCAAGAAGATACATACAACTACCAAAGCATCATAAACATATCCAATCATTGCTAATCCATCACTATCAAAAGCTTCCACTAAAAGTGTATAACCAATGAATGCAACAAGCTATCATGACATCATGATATCAATCTCCTAATGAATATCAACCAAAGACCCTCACACAATCAAAGAACACAAATGTAACATGAGCTCCCCAATAAAGAAGGAAAAGTAAACCATGATCCACATACCAAGAAGATACACCACCACAACTTGAATCAAGAACCAATCTAACACCACCAACAATGCACCTACATAAACCATCATGACATTCCAAAGTCTCTAAACTACAAGAAACATCCATGACACTATGATCACCACCAAATGTACCAGCAACTCAACCCAACTGTGTCCCCCATATCTATATAACATAGTCAACTACATAGGTATCACATCATGACTGTACCTGGTAATACCATTTCAGTTCCTCAACATGACAACAAAACTAGCAAAAAAAGTGACCAAACCAAGCCACCAAACCAAAAATGCATCAACACAAAAATATCTATGGGCATAGAAAACCCATATCAAGTCATAGGTGCAACAAGTAAGTATAGACCACCTACAATGTTACACAACTTGTAGATACAACAATGAAGTATAAAAATCCAACCAAATAATAATAACCATGTCAAATGAGAAGAATCAAAGATGTGCAATTGAGCATACAATAAATCCAACATCAAATATCCTAGATCCAACAATTAATAAACTCATAGTACCATAGTCAAAGTAACCCATCAAAAATCTTAGGATAGAATATCAAAAAAAAAAAATCATGTAAAAAAAACTCCAAATCTAATCCAATGTGTGGTGCTTTAAACAAGCTTTATGTCAACTATTCGAAGTCCAAAATCTAACTTTGTATGCACTCGATATGACCTCTTGAAGCTCAAAACAAAAGCCTGACTTCAAGCTATCAAAACACTATCAAAGATGTAAAATATTAGAAAATCACTGGCACCACAACATAGAGAACTGAGTTGACATTCCAATGAGTCCAAGAAGAGCAAAAATGGAGCACTTAGGTGAAAGTTATGCCCCTTGGAAGAAAAAGAACAATTAAAGTATGAGGAAAAAAAATTTAACCCCCCTGGTGGTGGGACGGTGGCTCACTAGTGATGGCGGAGCCACTCAAGCGGTGCCATCTTGCAAATCTCCAGACTTGAAATCTTTATTAAATTTGATTTAATTTCCATATACCAAATTTTTCGTCGACCTTTTGATTTTATTTCCAGTAGTATAAAATAAATGGAGGATATTTTAATTTTATTAAAAATGATTTTGAAATATAATAAAGGTGGAGTTTTAAAAAAATAATAAATAAATAATGTTTATTGTTTTTCGGCAAGCATTCTTTCCTGCCATCTAACCCTCGATAGTACTACCGACAACGGCTGACAAGTCTATCGACGAGCAGTACCTATCGGAAGTCCCTACAATACTGCCAGTGATCATGGAAAGGGGGAGGGTATGCCCCCCCCCCCCACAAATTTAATATTTATTTATTTTTTAATTTTCTATTAAAGTTTTTTTTTAATTGGGTTTTTTTTCATATTGTATTTTTTTTAATTTTTAACTTTATTTTGCAAGTAAAAATAATTTCAACGGAATATTCAATGAGACAATATTTTTAATAGTTTTTTATTTTTGCATACAATAATGACATCTGTATGACCTACAAATAGGGAGTACAGCTAAAAAAAAAAATCATTTTTTTCTAGTAACCAAAATATATCAAATTTTATATCAAAATTTGTCTCTCAGCCAATCTGAATCCAACCATGAGGTCTATTTTTTCCCAGGAGGTCATTTACAAAACTTCCCCCATAAAACCCTCATTTGAATGCACAACCAAGAAACCCCTTTTAGCCAAAAAATTTCACCCCCCAAATCTGGAAACAACCCATCATAACAGCAAACCCAAAATCCTTAGATCTACAATAAACAACCTATAAAACCCTCATATCTTTCCATGTCTTTCATTCTCTCATGCCCTGTATAGATTCAAACTTCAAGCAATATTTTCTCAACCTAGGGTTATAACAAAAAATCTTCAACCATGAAAGTTCTGATACCACTTGTAAGGAAACTTGCACCCATTCAATGACAATTTCCACATAACCCAAAAGAGATATTCATGCAAATAAGTACTCAAAATCCACATGCAAGAGAATAGAAAACATACCCATCAAAGATGACACAAGATATACCTCGGGAAAGACCTCAAGAGGGAAAAACCCAACCTCCAAAAGCATCTATACTTCATCATATTAATCAAAAATAAGAAAATACAAGAGTTACAATAAACACCTCTGAAGCATCAAATCCTCCAATGCATTCTCATGTTTCCAAGCATGAATCCACACATCCCATGCCATGCTTCACAAATGCACTCCTCAAGAAGACTCAATAATGATAGCCAAACCACTCAGCCAACCTAAACCACTACATATGTGTTTACTTTTATAGACACAATCTCACACAAAATACAACTAGTGGTAAGGTGAAACAATGTACCACATAACAATATGAATACAAAACCACTAACCTCTTATTTAATAGTGGGTACTAAAAGACACTTTATTTAATATTTCCCCAATATTAAATTATTATCACATGTCTCCCAGACATTAAATAATAATACAATATTACAATACAACATCAAGTGGTCCCCAAATAATTACCTAGTGTGATTAACCACACCACCAAGGTGCATCACAACTAAATAATTATTTAATTACAACATTATAATAAATCATTTTATGCAATGGTGTACAACACCATATCCCAACATCTCATACATTGTACACAACATTGAATCATATTTGCATAATTGATAAGAATATAGTTTATTATTTTCATATTGATCTTCTCTCTTTGTGCTTTCCATTTGGTCTCAAGATCTAGGGTGACTGTCTCCATAGCCAATTCTAACATGGTATCAAAGTAGGTTGGGTTCCTTTGGTTAGCCATTTGTTGAGAGATGGTAAATCTTGAAAAGTTGAGTATACTCTTCTCTTGCATCATATGATGATCTAGAGAATCATAAAAAAATGATAGAAATACCATATTTTGGGGGGTTCCTCTTTTGGATCTTTATTGCATGTTCAAATTTGAGCTTGTTAGTGCAAATCTGTGCTCACTATTGAGTTCAGAAAGTTGGAGAAAGTCATATTTTCCTTTTGTTTTTTCCAAATCAAACATATGAGGCAGAATCTATGAGGGTTTGAAGTTGAAGAGTGGTTGCGAAATTTGAAAGGTAGATGCATTTTTGGAGCATTTTGGGTCAAATCCGTCCCAACATCGCGTTTAGAAGGGCTAAAAACCCTAAGATCAACTATCAAATCATCCAAATCATAGCAACTGTCCACTAAGGAATTTTTTTTTGCTTAGGGATTTGTACGACCCCCTGGATCATCATTATTACAGGGTACGCAGTTTTGCACACACGCCCCCAGAGTAGGGACCCTCTTTTCGTGATGTCTTTTGACCTTTGGTTTTATTGGATTTGTCTTTTTGAGGTCTTGAGATGTTGGTCTTACTGGCTTTGGTCTTGCCTTGAGGCTTGAATTGGTTAAAGTTGGGTTTCAGTGAAAATTGTTTTGACTTGAATCGGGATTTTCCCAAAGATTTTTTAGGTCCTAATCCATTGTCCGCTACCTGAATTTTCTGAAACTGTTTCGCTTGACTCTGGATTTTCTGATTTCGCATTTTCCCAAACCGTTAAAATCTCAAACTTTAAACCCCTCGCTATATTCACGAATTCGATTCATCCAGATTTTGGTGTCTTGGTTTTTTCTAAAATTCTGCCTTGGGCTCTGTTTCCAGATTTTTCAGACATGTCTTGTCGCTCATTAATGCTCGAAGTACCTTTGCTCAGACACGATTATGGGTGGATTTAAGGTCTTTTGGGCATCATTTTGATTTCATTGTTCACTTGCTTGCTGCTTTGGCGATTGAGAGTTTTCATTCAAGCTTCGATCATTGGGTTTGAGCTGCTTGCGTGTGAATTGTTTGGGCGCTAGTGTCAGGATTTTCGTCACTAGGGCACACTTTTTTTGCAGTCACCTCTTCGAGCTCGAGCCTCGTCCATATTGATCCATGGTAAGTCGCGGCTAGCCCCTCCCTCTGTTTGCGCGATAATTGAATCTTTCTAAGTCGATTGGTAACCGTTTTTGGGTTGGGCTTTGCTTGGATTATGACTTTGTATTTATAAAGCTAGGGTTTGACCCATCTTTTCGCAATTTCATCACTCCCACTATGTGTGTTTTTGTTTATCAATTGAGTGTCAGATGCATCTTTGTAGTTACGTCTGGGTAGGACTTTGCCTCCTAGGCGTGCCATTCGCTATATTTTGTGAAGATTAGGGTTTCGGTTCATTTGCCCGAATTTGCCAAGGTTTAGTGGGGTTGTCACGATTTCATGGTTTATGTTCAGCCCAACCTGCTCATACCTTAAGAAATCCCTGTGCGCTTCGATCGATCGTCTCAATGATAGTGTTCTTTGAAATCTTAAGTTTACATGGGCTTTCATGGCGGAGGTCTGGTTATGGGATTTAGGGCATCATTGTTTCGACTTTAAGACTAGTTATTCAGAGGTCTTTTGAAATTCAAGTTCAAGTGCATTCTGAATTTTGTTGACTGGCGTCGATTTTGGGACCATTAGAATCCAAGTAGAGAAGTTTGCATGATCGTTTGATTAATGGTTCGCGTGTTAACATTTCGTCCGGTTTCTGAGGTGTATGCAGAATTCTTGCGCACTCGGATTTTCCCGATATTTGTCAAGTCCACGGAGTATAGCAAACTCCAGAGTATTTGAACCATCTGGGAAAATATGTCCTGTCCGGATTTTTCTGGTCTTCTTGTCCGGTTTCATTTCTTCAATTTTTCAAAGCTAGGGCTAATGGGGTAAAGTGCTAAATGATGATTTCTTGTTGCTAATGGATGGATTTCATAATAATTGCATAACTCTTTTCCATACTAACTCTCTATTTGGTGAGTGGTGTCTTGGCGACAAGAACCCGTCAGGGTCGGATTTCTCCAAATTCTGCCCTGACCTTATTTTTCCAGTTTACCTTATTTTCCCGGATTTCTCTTTTTTTCGGATCTTCAGGGATTGATGACTAGTGATGGTTCTTGATTACTTTATGTGATTTTATGCTAACCCTTTGATTGGAATATGTATGATAATGGAGTGCTTATAACATTCTCTTATTAATGCAAGCTGAGTCAAGCAAGGCTACTGCGAGAAGGTCCAAGGGTGATATGGAGGGATCTTCCATCATAGAGGTAGAAAGATTAAGATTAGACACCAAGAGTCAGCTCCCTGACAGCAAGATATATTTTGTGTGGTTTGAAGTCTCTGACACCAATGTTGGATCATGGAGATACGAGGAGTTTAAAGAGAGAACAGCTCAGAAGGATCTGTGGTCCTAAGACAGGGAATGATGAAGTCCGGACTAGTTCATGTGGCAGGGTTCCCTCCTGCAATCCAATGCTATGAGTTAATACTTGAGTGTGCCCGACAATATGACTTGACACACAAAGGGTTGTTAGCACAGAGGGGAGAGTCTTGGAAAATTTCAATCCTGTTTCTATTGCTCAAGCCTTTGACATGCCGGATTTTCCTTCTGTGTGTGCCTTAAACATGGACCTGGCTAGAACCTACTATGAAAATGAGCCCACTAAAGCCCAACAAATGATTAATTCCTAGTTGGAGAAACCAAAGTCACACTATTCCAAACTACCCAAGCAATTACACAGGGTTAAATTCAGATCAGATATATACGATGCAATCACATTCTTGAGCAGAGTAGCAAGTTTGAAGAGTGTTGGGGTGTTGGAAAACTGGATGGTTCATGTGATTAACAAGATTGAGCAGGGTACCAATTACCATTGGGCAGGACTTATTAGTGCTGTGATTGATAGGCAATTAAGGGATGTCCTAGAAACAAAGAAGTTCACCATGTCTTCCTATGTGGTGTATGTGTTAGCCAGATTCTACCCATACAGGGGTTTGAATCCACAGGGGACATTTGGACAAGATATAGTCTATGAGATATACCTGAAATTACACTTAGGACATCAGAACTACAGAAGAGCCAATGATGCATTCACAATGCATATCACTAGGATGCTTCAAAATGTGGAGCATGTGAGATTATCAGATGGAGCGAAGGAGTTAATAAAGAAATACTGAGCCTGGTTCATTTAGTTTCCCACCTTCTCTTACATTAGAATTGATGGACGTCTGGCTGCTCCATAGAGGTTACCCAGGTACCCTACTGATCACATTGTGTTATTGGAAGTTGTGAGACAGATATGTGAATTTGATGCAATTGTCAAAAAGGCAAAGCATAAAATGGATTTTGGTGGGGATTTCCCTCTCAAAATTGGTATAGTAGAGGTGTGCCCTTCCATCCAATCGGTGCATGCAGTAGGGGATGAATTGGCAGCTCATGGTTTTTCCTTCCACTCCAATAGGACAAACTTTGACATCACTAGGGAAGCACAGAATAAGGCCACCAAAGAGTACCGTCATAAGGATGACTTAGAGGACTATTGGGAAAATATCAAGGATGATTTTTAGGCAAAGAAGAAAAGGTACTCTAGGCTTCCAGTTGATGTGATCAGGCAATACAACGTTAGGTTGATCCCTAACCAGCTAGAAGATGATGGGAATCTAGTGCAAGATCATGCATATGATTCTATTAAGGACAAACCAATTGGGGAGGTCAACTGGAATGATGATGAGGTAACTGAGTTAGAGGACCTAATGGCTCCTATTATGAGATTTACTACTTCATGGTTGAAGCATAAGGTTTGGGAGTTGGAAAGTGAGAAGGTACCCTAGACCTTTAATTTGATGGGAAATATCAATCCTATGTCCACTTCAGAAGAATCTGAGCAAGATGACCCTAAAGGGAAAACTAAAGGGAGCTCACCCTTCAAAATAAAAATCAGGGGTCCTCAAGAAAGTGAGTCAGAACTGAAAATAAATCCAAAGGGAAAGAAAAGAAGTCGAGCTCTGAAAATAAGCAGGTCCTCTAAAGAGGAGGAATTCGAAAAGGCAGAAGAAGAGGATGCTCCTCCACAGCCAAAGAAGACGAGGACAACTAGAGTTTCAAAGAGAAAAGGTCAAGAGGCTTCCAAGGATGAGATTCCTGTTGTTGAAGTAGAAATTTCAGGAGAAAAGACTAAAGTTTATTCGAGGAGATCAAGGACTCCATCTCCTAAAGGGGCTATGTAGAAGATGGATCTTCACCCAAAGTCACCTGTTGTGGAGCAACCTAGGGCTACTTCCCCTTCGCCAAGTGTACCTGAGCAGGAAACAACCCATCAAGAACAAGAAACTAGTGGAGAAAAAGAGCCATTCAAGGAGGGAGAACTCTTTGGTGTGGCAGCTGAGATTTAAGTTGAAGAAAAAGAAAAGCATCCTTCTCCATTAGTCCAATATGAGGATTCTCCAGAGAGTCACAAAGGTAATGGATCACCTAAAAAGGAGAATACCCTTGTTAGAAACCCATCACCTGTGCAAGAGGAGGATCCTGAATTGGGTGATCAAGGTGATCAGTCTCCTGAGAAAGGAAAAGATGAAACACCAGAAAAACATGACGAAATGAAGACAGATGAAATCCAGGTGGAACCTACTGTCCTGGATTGGTTAGAAAAGGAGATCACAAGGAAGAAACAAGTCGTTGTTGAGGACACTCCTCTTGATTGGGATGAGATGTTATCTAAGAGTGGCAAAGGTAAGAAGAAAAAGATGGCTAAAGTAGTTTCAAGGATAGAAAGGGATGAAGTAAACAATAGAGTTATCCATATTGCCACCCCTGCTACTGATAAGAGTAAAGAAGAGGTTACTAGAAAATATTATAGTGTGAAGACCATCAACCTTGGACCAGCTTCTCTAGAGCAAGATATTGAAGAATATGAAGGGTCCAATGCAGTAATAATTGGAAGACTAAGGAAAGAAACTTAGACCAAGCATGAACTTAGGAAGGAAAATGAGAGGCTCAGGACGTGTCTAGAAGATGTATTGAGCCTTTGTAATCCCTCCACCCCTCTTCCTCTGCTACTCCTGGTTTCTTGCCCAAGGAAACTATTTCCGAGATTGAAAAGATAAAGGCTTCTACCCAGACTACAATAGATTGGTTGAAGGATGTGCAAGTGAAATGAGACAATGCAATAAAGGATGTCCTTTCAGTTAGAGAGGATGTAGTCAGAGCCAAAGACTTGTTGGAACATGTGCTATCTCGGGATAAGGAGGACATTGACCTTCTGTTGCAGAAATCCAAAGTGATTATGGAATATGGCAAAGATCAGTTGGCTGTGGATGGGATTCTCCCTTCCTCCAGACTTAATGAGCCTTGGGAATGGTTTGGGGCTTTGCAGATTCGGCAGAAGGCCATGAGGAAGATTCAAAAATGAAAGAAGCTAATAGATGGTGATTTAACTAGAGTCTAGGAGGGATGTATTGCATTTTTTGAGATTATGATTGGTAGGAGGAAAATTGCTCCTCAATACCTGAGCCTGGAACAACTAAGGGAATGGTGGCATGATGTCTATGCCCCAGATTCTGAAAATGTCATAACAGGACACCAGCTGGATGATGCAGCAACTTATTTGGCAGTGATGGATAAGTATCAAGCACACAAGGATGATTGGAATAAAGTTGTTAAATAGTCAAAGGAGGAGTTTGGATCAATTGAATGTCGGCTTAGGATCTTGCCTTTGCCACCTGTTATCGAGTTGGATAAATTATTTTTGAAAGTTAAGGATCAAAATAAGGATAAGGGAGGCAGTAGTTAATGCCCATTTTGAGATTTGTGCTTCCCTATTATTATAGGGCATATGTTGATCCAGGCTACATTGGGGAATGTGTCTAGGCTGACCTTGATAATGTATCGGCATTTAATGTGTGCCTTATTTTGAAATTCCTAAGGCCGACTTGTTTTGGCTAATTTTATTTTGTAAATGTTTGGTTGGGCCGACATGTTTTATGAATTCTCTATAAAAGGCATTCCTGCCTCATTGTAAAAGGGATATAGGAGGATAGAAGAGTAAGAGTCAGAGTTTGATATAGTTGAGTTAGAGCAATTTGCAGTATTTAGTTCTTGAAGCAAATATTGTAACAAAACAGTGGAATTGTTGTAGCATTTTGATGATCTAATACAATTGAAGACATTGTGGTTTTCCTGGTGAAATCTCTTGTGTTAGATTATCTTGCATGGTTCCTATTGTTTCATCTTTCAAATTGCTTAAAGATCTAGGATTTAGTGTTTAGAACTGAATTAAGTTTTGTGGATGATGTTCATGATTTCATATTTGGAATGTTTGTAGCAATCTCTGGTCTATACTCCCAGTAACTATCTAATTGTATAGGTTGGTGAAGTCAACCTGGACCATATATTTATGTGTGCTTAGTTCAATTGTGGATGAATATCTATGATTTGAAAATCTATATACCTTAGAAGATTGCACCGTTCTTATGATATTGCATTGTGGGTTAAGCAAGAATTGGTTATTTGAGATTGGTCCATTCCAGATATCTATCATTTGCATTGTTCATTCTAGGAATAGTTTAGATTTTATCATATCCTTGCACCCTTATCTTTTTCTTTATCATCTGGTTAGATTTAGGAATTAAGATTATTATCTGATAAATTGGAAAGATACAGTTTGCTTGTAGTAAGGTCTGATTGTGATTACCAGCATTTCACATATTATCTGAGTTGTTTATGCATCGTCATGACCTGACACCCGAGAGACCTTGGGGTGATTTTCAGTAGTTTATTGTTGAAGATTACCTTTCAAGAGAGATAGGATATTGCATTCATCTGAGTTGTTGCTATGTAGAAAACACCATCACAGGTACAATATTTCAAAAAAAATATTCTGCTTTTAAATTTTTCTCAAAATTATTTTAAAAAATATATAGTTTTGGCTGTATTTTTTTGAGAAGTTTTAATTTAAAAAAATAAAAAATTAGAGTCTACGGACTTAGTCTGCAGACCTAACTACACTTTGTACTTATGGGCACTATGGCCCTATCCAAGGGCCATGTGGAACTCTCTTAGTGGTGTTTCCATTTATTACTAGCCCCACAAAACTGGCAAGAGACCATATAAAAATCAAGTATCCAACTTAAATTAAAACCCCTATCAAAAAATTCCTACATAAAAGTTAAAGATTCCCTACTAAAGAATATTTTGTGGTTGAGATTTCGAGCATATTCCTTTAGATTTCGGCCAAACCCAATGATGACTTGTGACATCCATTTGGACATCAAATTTAATCAACAACAACGTGTGAGGAGAAATGATTGTCAAATTTAACATATCATTTTGTTGACATCAATAGGCATTTGAATTTTTTTCTACCCCTCTGTTGGCAGTTTTGTTTTTGCAGTCAATTTTCAAATGACCATAACTTGCTCATTTTTGTTGGTGTGAATAAATCTTGTACCTAGTTAATTCTTTACTAGGAACTTAGTGGACTTAGTTCACATGTTAAGTTTACTTAGGATATTAGTTGTCTTATCTAGACAGGCCATAGTTGTTTTATCTAGACTTTACATTTTCCTAGGTAGTTATGAGTTATTGGTCTCATGTGATAGGATTAAGACACTTGTCATGATATTTTCTTGCCCTATCTCTCATACTTTCCTTTATAATCAAGACATCTCTTGCATATTTTGCATGGCATGATAGATTATTGCATATTGTATCATATTGCAATCCTTTTTTGGTGGAAAAACATCTTTCATTGTTGCTTCTCTTTATTTTTTGTGGAGGTTATTTGGTGTTGCAGATTGAAGATATTCCAAGGGTTGATCATTTCAACATGGTATCAGAGCTTTGAATTTGGCAAGCCCCTTCCTTTTTTCATTAGAGAGTTTCCACCATCAAGCTCTATTGTGATTTGAGTTTGAAGCTCAAATATGAGAGGTAGCTGATATTCTAGTGGATTTTCAGTCAAATCAGGCATCACCATTATGTTCAGGAGGTTGTGCAAATGAATTTTGACTGTAAATTCATCCATTTTTGGTAAAGTTGGTTTTTGAGGCCAAAAACAAATTGCCGAGTAGGCCATGCAACCTCTTGAGCGGTACAGTCATTTTATTTTTTGCAAAAAATATTTTGAAAAATATTTTTGCAGTTTCATTCACAAATTTGGGGAAAATTTATATTTTGCATTGGGAAATTTATTTCAAAAATATTGGGGATATATTATGATTAGCATCTTTGTACAGAATATTCCCTAACCTTTGTAGACCTCTGTCAGATCTAGTCGACATCAACCCTGTTTGGTAGTTGGAATATTTAGGGTATCTCTATCAGGATCAAATCTGTACTCTTTTCTCAGATCCTTCTATCCTAGTGTCATTGAAGGGACTAGTCATTGTCATTTTCATTGGCCGTCAAATTGGAGGTACCAGGATCTTTATTTCTATGTGCCTTTTATTACTCCTATTGTAGCATGTGTACACCTTCCCTTGACTGTTCATTTGTTTGGCAGAACTCCCTTTTTTGCATGCACCCCAGTCACATCAAATACATAGGCATTTGTGCTCCATCCCATTTTGACTTGGCTTACGGCGGTCACATCTTCTTAGTCGGCGGCCGATATCTCAGTCATCACAACAAGGTTTATTCCATGATCACTGCCTAAATTTTTTATTAATGTTTGGGATGTCAAGTCATCAATGGGTACCTTGTTGCAGTCCCTTATTCCACCCGCTATCACATCCTCTAGGCTAGGTACAATCTACTCCATCAACATTCACTACTTTCATTGATGTGCCCCTTTAGCATCGACTACATTGTCGAATACTTGTTAAGCATTTATTTTTGCATTATTTAACATTTATCAATATGGTCGTGTGTTTTTATTTTGATGGGTACTATCATTTGTGCTCAACTTGTTGGAATATCATTTCTATTCATTGTCGATCATTAGTCAACATTGACTGGTTCTTCTATCGTCAAATTCTTCATTACCTACAAGGGTAAAGATAGACCTTCAATTGTTCTTCGGCGTATGTATTAAACCTGCTTTTTTTTTGTTGCCTAGTGAAAGCTTCCTGAAAATTTGTCGTCAGTGGTCCTCTTATCTCATTGAAGACTCTAATCAGTGGTCTCATCATTGTTGTCTCTTGCTACATCACCAATTCTTAAACTTGGGGATATCATGCGAGTCATCCTTTTCTATTCGCAAAGCTATCGTTGTCTTTGTCTTATCAACCAGTACATGCCTGACAGTTTGTGGGTTCTGTTCTCTCTCAGCACATATGGGAGGCATCATACCTATTGCATCGGCCACATATCTTTGCATCGTTGGTGGTAAAATCTTAATCGCCATTTTATATATAAGTTTTTTTATTGTAAGTTGATGTATTGGCATATGGGGGGGTGACCCATGGGTGGCACGGCCACCAGGGCACCACCCCCGCTCTGCTTGCCCACCACCCATGGTGGTAGTGAAAAAAAACTTTTTCTTAACCTTTTATTATGTTGAGGTCATATGCATGACTGGGAGTTGTATTTTTTCCCCCAGTTAGTGTTAATTTTTGCACTTTTATTAGTGCAAAGTGCCTTTTTCTAGGCCTTTTATTCGTTTTTGCATAACTTTCACCCTAGGTGGTAATTTTTTTTAAACAAAATATTACCAGAAAGAAAGTTGGAAAGCTCAACTTTTCAGTGGTACATGTGATTTTCAAAAATTTTGTTGTTTGGTTGCATTTATTTCTTGTTGAAGTAAGATATGTAGTTTTCACTCCTGAGCTCACAACTTGTGGTTCGTTCCTCTGTTTTTCGCAATCCTTGTGGCATTGGAAAGGTCTCTCCAGCTTTTCATATTTACTCATGTAGTTTTTCTAGATTTGGCCCTTGCTATAATTAATTTAGATTTTTTTGTTTAAACACTTTGGTTAATTACTTGGATATTTTGGCACTTGGAAACTTTTTATTCACATGGGATGGCTTCATTTGGGCTATTTTATATGTATTTTTTAGTATTTTGTCCTTTGTGGAAATTTTGAGCATCATTTGTAAGTAATTTCTTATATGTAAATGCACTAAGATAAAGTGCCACACTATTGTACATGAATTTTGGGGATTTTTCACATCAAGTTGTGACATATTTTGTACTCACACTATCTTATAAAGTGCCATGGGGAAGTTGTGTAGTGCCTTTTTTATTTTCCATCACAACTTTGTCTAGTGAGCATCCCTCCATGACAACAATGAATCCAAGTGATTCTTGCCTCATGCATGTGTGCTTTATCTTGCACACCTTTTTTTAGTTGTAGGTACATTCTTATGCAATTTCAGATGTTGTTTCTTCTCCTTCATGCACTACATGGTGATACACAAGTTTTAGTGGATCTATCAGACCTCTCCTGAGTCAGCATTATGGGGGGGGTATTATACTATTATTGCTAATGCTTCCTTGGTTTCTCTTTGGAGTGAACTATGTATCTAGTATATGTTTCTCCTTCATGTTTGTGGAACAAAAATGATCTAGTGAATAACCCCCATGGGATACCAATGGTTGATACCCAATGTCATGCACAACATGCACTACACCTTCATGAGAGAATTTTAGACATTTATGAATAACAAAAGTGACTATGTTCATGGAAAGTAGTCATAGAATGCCTATCTTGACTCTGAATAAGTCAAATTCTAGAATGACGTTGAAGATAGTATTCACAACCCTAGGTCCCATTAGGATGGAAAGAATTATAGAGCCATAAGGAGCAAGAGAGAGGCCATCATGGGTACATATAGTGATCTTCATTTTTTCATACTCCTCCCTCTACAACAAATTCAACAAAAGAGACTCCTCTATAATAATGTTACTACAACTCATAGGATCCACAAGGACTCCTGTCACAATGTTTCCATTAACGCGAGTAGGAATATATAGAGGAGAGTCTTTGTTATTCATGGGTAGATCAAGTGATGTAAAAGTTGCATCTGGTGAACTAGTTGTAGGTTGAGGGGGAGGATTGTGAGTAAGTCAAACCATATTTATGTATGTTGAAGCCTTGGGAGAAGCACCAAAAGGATCAATAATTAAATTTGTAGAATGAGACGAAAGAGTGTCTGTATAAATATGCAATTCACTATTCACCTTAGCCATAGACTTGTTTGTGCTCTACTTTTTACCATCAAGGTGAATGGTACCATTGTCAATGTGATCCTGTATCTCATGACACAAGCACATACAATGTTCAGTATCATTCCTGTTGACATGATGGTATTGGCATAATGCATTTCCATCATACCAGTCATGATTTAAGACTCTCTAAGAGGACGAGGATCCTCCAAATTTATAACCGTATCGTTCAACAATTTCTGCACAATAGAAGAATAAGATTCAGATAATTTAGTGAACTGTCTATTGCACTTGAGGCCTCTATCATTAGACATAGTGACTACATTTGCAATATATTTTCCTTTTCCTAAAATTGATACTATAAATCTTCCTTTGAGACAGGAATACGAGGAGATCCCTCAAACTAAACAATCTCATGTTGATACTCTCGCAATGCCACACATAGATGTGCAAAAGAAGGATACTTCATTAATACAAACTTCTCCTATCAGGTTCTTTATAGGTTGCCAATGAACACCTTTTGTACATCTGAGTTAGGTAGAGGGTAGGATATTTGTTTAAAAAGTGCTTGGTATCAAGCAATGAAATTAGTAATCTTCTCATGCTCTCCTTGCTTACATCAGATGAGATCCTAGAATGTCATATGTGGCCTAATGTTAGCCTATAACTACTAGAGAAACTAATTAACAAGTTGATTGAATGAAAATATGGATTTTTTCAGGTAAGGAGCAATACCACTCTAGTGTTGTGTCCATGAGA
This sequence comes from Sequoia sempervirens, assembly GCA_007258455.2. NCBI lineage: Eukaryota > Viridiplantae > Streptophyta > Pinopsida > Cupressales > Cupressaceae > Sequoia > Sequoia sempervirens. Next base: position 99,793,576 of record VDFB02193867.1, read on the forward strand.
GATCAAGGAAATAGTTTAGCCATCAAAGCATCATGGTGAAAGAAATCTATAAACATAGCATTGAAACATGACATGTGTGTTTGAGGGTCTCCTTTACCACCGTATTTCTCAAACTTAGGAATTAACATCCCTTGAGGGAAGGGAGTATTCAAGATCATTACCAATAACAAAATATATCAAAAGAAATGTTGAAAGATAGGTTGGGAAGAGGCTTGGGACAAACCCACTAGTTGGTTCTGCATTTGACCCATATTTTGTAGTAGGGTATTCAAAACAGGGTTAGATGATGACATAGGACCAGTGGATCTGCCATTAGAGCCACCACCAAGACCACCACTAGAGCCACAGTTGGAGCCACCACCAGGGCCACCAATATAGCCACCACTGAAGTCACCACCATGAAAACCATCGAAGCCACCACTGTGACCACCATTGAAGTAACTACTAGAGCCAGCAAACATACCATGACCACTAGCCCCCATTCTACTATAAATCCTGCTACCAAGGACAAAGTTTCCCCCAAGAGGAAGAACATTGAATCCAAGGGGTACTCTACTCACTTTGACAGTAGGAGGTAGATCAAGAATGAAGATGTTGACAGAAGGGCCCATTTCAACCAAGCATGCTAATTTCATAGGCATTGAGACACTGATTTATCTTTCATAAGCATCGAGAACATGACCTCGAGTACTATTTGACCTAGGGTTGTAGGAAGGGACATATACTTCCATTAAATCAGCAAGACCACAAAGAAACTCTATGTCTATTTGATCCTTTTCTAGCATATATATGATCTCATTAACAACCTTAGCGGGCCTAGCCATGCTTTGTTCTCCCTAAGTGATCTGCAAGATCTAATAGCCTCCTATCTAGAGCATGAGGTGCTCTGTAAGAATAGGGATGGATTCATTCTCATCTAAAGGTGGAGCTGAAGGCGAGACAAGAGGATTAGGGGCACGAGTGATTTCATTAAAGAAACTCATCTTTGTTGCTAATATCATCTCTTGGGAGGCAAGATCCGAAGTGACCCTCGTAAAGTCCATCTCTAAGTGTCATTGTCGCACGCTCCTTCTAACAATGTATCCAAAAGTCATAGACTAGGTTATGAAGCTCATAAAGTTTCACAACATACAAGCCCACAACTTACGTAGACACAAGATAAACAACCTTAACACAAAGAAACAAATATTACAAGTTCACATCAGGTTCACCAAAATGTAGAGGTAGGGGACCGACTGCTCAAGACCTTAGGTCATGGGAGGGTCTAGAAGAAATAGTTGCCCTAATCTACCTGATGCTAAGGATTTTCTAAGAGAAGGTTGATGTTTTAAGAGGGTGAAAAGGAAGGACAATTGATCTGTCACTGTCCTTTTGCCAACCTGAGATTTCAGGAAACTAGGTGAGCAAATTCTTGATTCTAGACTATAACCTAGTTAGCTCTCTACCAAGGGACTCCAACGTAGAAGATAGATGACGACATGGGGTGCTTGAGTCTTGGTCAAGTGTTGGCATCTGTACAAAAAAGAGTGCAAAGTACAGTCTAAACTTAATAGGGAATTTGCTAACTACCTGATAAATATAGTTTTATATGATGTCAAAAAGCATAAAATAGCTAAACTACTAAAAGGACAAGAAGAATACTTTAACTTAAGAGATATAATTTGATAAGAGCAAAGGTGCCTAAAATCAAACTTATGGTTGGTCTAGCCTCCTGCAAGCTCCACACAAATGAATACCTACACATAATAGAATGAAAAAAAATGTTGGGGCTACTTTGGTGCTTGTCGTAGTCAAACCCGTCGTTTCAATGTTCCCACCTCCACAGACAACCATAATAGCCACAAGAGAGAAAATGTGATGAAGAAAGTATTGAAACAGAAGAATACCAAGAAATGATAACAACAATATGCTACTAAATCAAACAATGATGTTAAATAAAATGGTTATCACCTCCCCAACAAGATGCCCTCATGCACGTAAAGGGAGATGTGAGCTTGCAAGCTTGTAGATGCCAACATTGCTGCAACAACGAGAGGAATGAAACTATAAAAGTGTTGAATTGGAGCTTCAACAATGGAGAAAGTGTTGTGAAATGAAGTGTGGAATGCTTAAGAAGATTAAATGAATATGTAGAAGGAATTGAATCAAGAAGATAGTCTTTTGAAGGTGAATAGGAGCCCAAAAGAGTCGTTTGAGGTTGGTCAAGTGTGTTACACTTCATTTCCAATGGAGAAGTGTAACACCTCTATAGATTCCAAAGGCGGGAGGATGACAACTCATCGTGCATAGATGTATGCACATTGCACTAGTGTCCTCGATAAAAATTCCCCCGCTGACACTACAAACAACTGCCAAATGGATGTAAAGTGAATGGATGAGGTGGAATAGCATCGTCAAGTTTTATTTTTCTAAGGTAAGGGGTGTAAATGGGGAATTTGTGAAGGGTGAAAATTCACTCCATTATAGCAACATCAATTTTACAAAAAAGTGTACATAGTAAACTTAGGGCAAGAAAACAAGGGTGCCTAGTCAATCAAATTTTAAATCTAAATTTTAGAGAGACAAGGGTTAATTCTTTGATTGTACAACCACTCTTATGACTACAAAAGTGACCTTGGGTGAGAAAACAATATTATCTAGATGTATAATGACTATATCTAGATAGGTGTAAGGATTAGTGTAATAAATGTGTGGATAAGATGATCGTAATGGTCTGTGCAAGCATGTGTGAAAATAAAATGAGAGCTAAATATGTAGAATACATGTATAGAAGAATGGGTAAAGACTAAAGCAATGAACTCCAATTTAAATTTTACTACACCATTTATTAATATATACATATATGAAAATATTTGTTTTTAAATATTAAAAAAAACTAAATAAAAAGTGACACAGATATGTGAATTGCACCATTGCAAATATATAAAACTTCAGTAAAATAACTTAACTAAGGAAACATGAATCAAATCCTATAGTATATATTTATTTACTTATATATTATAATCACCAAAATTAAAGGCATCACATGAAAACAACTCAACAAAAATCTAATGGGAAGCTTTCTTTTGAAAAAAAATGTAAGTTAACTAAAATCTATAATGTTGGTGTCATTCTATATTTTGTTGTCCTCATTCTACCACCAATAGAGCTCTCTCCAGTGATCTTTTCATTTAGTAGATATAATGTTTGTGTCATTTTATATTGTGTTGTCCTCATTCGACCACCAATAGAGCTCCCTCAACTGATCTTTATAAATCATTTAATAACATATTATCTAGATCTAGATAATTGACATTGAACCATAAATAATGATTAATTAAAATTTAAAAATATATCAGGTTGGATCTTGGGCACATCAGTTGTGTTAAAAGATCTCTCAACAAAATTTATTGGGTGGTTGCACATTTGGATGTGAAATTTTTTTTGGAAGTAACATTACAAAGCAACCCTTCCAAAAATATCTAGTGAACAATCACTTTAAAATTTGAAATGTGTGGATGTGATTAGAGCATTTCAACCTTCCTTTTATAAAGCAAATTCCAACTTTCCAACTTCACTTTTGTGCAAACTCCCACATATGTATGTGGGCCAAGTGCCTATTCCCATTCGCTTCAATAATTTTCTTCTTGTTTTTTCCTTTTCATATCTTGTCATCCATGAGAATTTCTCGCATCGTACTTGTTTAAGACAGCCTATTTTATTGGACTTTTCTTAAGTCCATATTAATGTTTAAAAGTGAGAATTTGGACTCTCGAGAAAGTCTTAAGCTTTTTTTGGTTTTTTTTTTATTGAATAAGCTTTAAATGTCTAGTTTTAACAATTTAAAATTTTAACAAAAGATTCCACCTTTACATGGTCATCTCCTCTAAGTTGGGAATGCCCAATCCAATGTTGAGTAGATTTTATAAAGAGCCCAAAAACCCTTCCTCGTATCTAGTGTGCATTGAGAAAAATGGTTATTGTTCTTAAGGGAGGTCTTTATAAACACTCTAGTGAAATCCTTGTAAAATTATTGATTAAATTTAATTATGTTTGATATACTTTAGATTTGTATATTGATATGTGTTTTGTTAAATTGAGAATCATAAGTGTTAAAGGGAGGTTATTTTTTCTAGTAAAACAAAAATGATGTGTTTAGCACATTATCAAATTTGAAAGAATAATAGAAATCTCTTTTGAATAAAATTTGATTCTCATGTTTATACAACAAATTTTTCTTTCTCTTTGTTGAAGGTTCATACCCTTTTTAAAATCTTATCTAATTAAAAACAATTTTCTCTTTCTCATATTATCAAAGAGATAAGTTAAAAATCATCAAAATCATAAGTGAAATTATCTAATAAAAGCACACTATTTAAAAGTAATGTTATGAATGTATTTGACAAATAATATATATAAATGATAAATTGGTATCATTGGATCAAACATTACATATTATTGATAATGGATGAAACAATTTCAAAAATGTTTTCATGTATATATCAATCAAGTTCTTAAAGAGAATATGAGAATAAAGAAAAATAAACTCTTTAAAAGCACTTTAAATATGAGAACAAATTTAAAGATGAAGAGAACTATATAATTCATCTTGAACAAAGAATGCAAAAAAAGAATTGAAAAATAACTTTAAAACAAATTCTTATCATGATCTTAACCAACTTTCAAATGTTTGCTTGTAAAATAATTATAGAATTATATTTCATATATAACCTTAATATTCTACAATATAAGAATTTAAAATAATACAAAATAATTTTGGACTTTGAGGTTTTTTTATTTTTTATTTTTATTTTTGGGTAAAATTGGCGTTATTTCTAATTGATAAGTAGGAGGTATTTTCCACAATGTGTCAAATGATGATATTACTATCAAGATTCAACCGTGTAGTTTCAAGTCAAACTCATTGACCCATGTTTCATGAGTAGTGGTTCACAAGAACCCATCTCTCATGATAATGAATGGTCCACTTAGCACTCATTGCTAAGTGGAAAATATCTCCTTATCAATTGATGAGCTAAAGGGGCTCTATAATGAATGGTTCATAGAGCACAACACTTGCTAAAGGTTTTGCAAATGGGGTTGCAAGCTAAGTGGGTTTAACCTTGGAAAAAACTCTATGGTTAAGTGTGCTTGAGCTAGAGTAGTATTGGGATGGGTGACCTCCCAGGAAGGCCCAGTGCTTCACCTTTGTTAACATCACCTAGATGCAATGAGTGCTAAATAGACCATTCATTATCATGAGAGATGACTCGAAACTACATGATTAAAACCTGATAGTAATATCATAATTATTTCTAATGTAGGAGGATGTTAGGTTTTCCTTTCTTCTTCCATCATCGTGTTACCTTTTCCTTGATGATGGAGCACCGTGGACCACCTCCAATGTTGAGCCATGTATATCCTCCCTTGTGCAGACTTGCACCATACATTATTCTTTCCTTGTCATAGATATATGCTTGTTTAAATGTGTTTTCTAGCTATCGAGTGTTAGACACTTTCATCCTTAATAGTTCAACAATTTGTACCACCCATTCACCTTACATAAACGCCACATGTCCTCTTTTGTATTTCCTCCCTTGTGCGGACTTGCACCATACATTATTCTTTCCTTGTCATAGATATATCCTTGTTTAAATATGTTTTCTAACTGTCGAGTGTTAGACACTTTCATCCTTAATAGTTCAACAATTTGCACCACCCATTCACCTTACATAAACGCCACGCGTCCTCTTTTGCATTGCTTTGTCAATTTGCAACAATTTTCTTTATTCTCTTTGTCTAGCTTATGAGGTGGTTTGGTTTGGCTTTCTTTTAGTGGTTTAATTTGTGTGGAGTGAATTTTGTTAAGCGTTTTCATTGAATTTTGTTTATATTAAACATTAAGTTTTCACAAAGTTAGTTTTAAAGATATTTTTAGGATAAAGAATTGTCAAGGGTAATTTTTTATTTGGTTGTGTATAAATAATTAATGTTTAATGACTATTGATTAATTATATTTATTTCATTTTATTTAGATTGTAGAATTATCATGTCAATTGTTATTATTTTATTTTGACAAAATAATATATATTCATGAACGTAATTTTTTATTGTTGTGGATTAATATGTTTTTAGTCAATTTTTTGTCAGGCTATTTCGTAGGTGTTCAAGGTATAAGGTGACATGGATTATGCAATTTTACCTTTTTAGGAGAGTACACTATTAGACTAATCTCTTAGATTTAAGTATATGTCCAATTAAAGTTTAAGGTTGGATCAAGTATAAGTAGCTTGCAGTGATAACTTTAAGAAATCTTGGCAAATGTTTCATTTTTTTGGAAAAAAATATTAATTTTACCGGCCATTTTTTTTACATCATTAAAATTTTGTAGAAGATCTTGGTGAATCTTGGAAAATGATAGGAAAATGCATTAATTGTGATGGTGAATCCTTCCATTTAAAAGGAAAGGTAGGGGCCTAAAGGTGGAAATGATTGATGGGTTTAAGGGGTAGACATCTAATATTTAGTTGTCACCATTGATTTAAACTAGTATATATATATATATATATTTTCAATTAGAAAATTTAAAATAAATTAAAAAAATCATTAAATTAGATGGAAAAAAACAAAAAATATTGTAATTAAACAATGAAAATAGAATTTTGTGATACTGTCCACTTTTTAAATAATTGAAAAATTCAATAAAAAATCATTGCACATGAAAATAGAAAGTAGATTTTTCACACATTTCCTAACCACCTATATTTTTTGTTGCCATTGTAGAGTTGCATCTATTGCCATAAATATAATCTATTGGGCCTCATTATATTCTATGAAGTAAAATGTACTTGCAATCTAAAATGTTCATGGGGCCAAACAATTATGTTTGATCTCAATGGAGATAAATGATCAAAAAGCAATTTCAGCCCCCGTAGATACATTTTACCCCACATAATACAACGAGGGCAGTTAGATTATATTTTAAATCAATGGTGGAAACTAGAAATTGGAAATATAACCTAAAATAACTAACAATTATGATACACTATTGGAAAATTAATTTAGATTTCTACAGTACCTTATTAAATTTAGGTGAATCTCATTAATCATGTATTGAATACTATGAAAAAAATTTGAGTTAAAATTTTTAATAAAAAAAAAAAAATTACGATTTAAATAAAACTAAAATAAAATTTTGTATTCTAAATTTCAACTAAAAAAATTGTTGTTTAGTATTAAGATTTTTAAGATAGATTTTAGTATTTATATGCAAACTAAGCCTTCAACCAATTATTACCAATGGTACTTTCTCCATTATAAGTTATAGGAAAAAAACTTAAATTCTTAATACTAAAATAAAAAATTGAATTAATTGAATTCATAAAAAAAAAAAACAAAAATAAGAATAATAATTGATAAAGATTATTCTATAAGATTGTAAAAAAAATTTATTTATTTAATATTTACATTATCTATTGTAAAATTATTTAAGTATAATAATTTTAAAAAAAAAATCTTATTAAAATAATAAGATTTTTTATTATTTTAAATGAATCTATTATTTAAATTTATTTTTATTATATAAATATTTATTTTTATTTTTAAAAAATAAAGAAAATATATATATATATATATATATATATATATATTTTCATAAATTACTTAATGTATAAGTATATTTTCTACAATTATATTAAATTTTGTAAAATTTTAATTTTAGGAAAAGAAAAATTGTGAAAAAATAATAATATCATTTCACAATACCATCTTCACAACTCAACTTAGAAACACCCCAAACAAAACATAATCATACCAAAGGAGCCTCTTGCTTCTCAATATGCTTTTTAGATGTAGTTTGTTTTTAATTTCATCCTTAATACTTTGACAATCTACACCACCTATTCACCTTACATCAATGCTAAACATTTTCTTTCTTGGTGTTGATTTTTCAATTTATGAAGGTGTTTTGGTTTGGTGTTCTTTTAACGGTTTGACTTTGTATGTTGTTGGGGTTTACTCTCAAATGTCACATTTCTATCCAAAATTTAATATCCCTTTACTTTTAATGTAATTTGGATTGGGATGAGGATTTATCGAGAGTGATGTTTTATTTTGTTAAGTTGTAGTTATGACTAAATTCAACTAACCTCTATTTGGTAAATTTTATATGATGGATATGTGTCTATTTTATAGGTGTCTAAGGTGTAAGGTGACATACACTTCATAGTTTTATTTTGTGAGTATTCATCTTTACTCCATCTAAAATTATGTGTCCCAAGTACCTCAAATAGCAAAAAATGGGGTTTGATGTTTTCGTATGGTTTAGGACATAGAGCACACCCATTTTCCAATTATTTCATTGAAGGTAACCCTAGAGATCCCAATGCAAAGGAGAAAGAGATCTTGAAATAAGGTTGTCTTAGGGGTTGAATATAAACTAATAAGGGGTTCACTACCAAGTTAGGGCTTGGAAAGACAAATAAAATGCAAGATGTTACACTAAACCCTAATATGATGCAATGACTTACAAATGACCTAGAAATGTGAATAAAACATAATAACAAACTATAGGATGAATTGTGTGTACCTAGGAATCTAAAGTAGACATAGATGAACTTGGAAATGCTAAAAAATCTAAACTTTTGACCTACTAGACTTATTCACCAATCTGGGTGAATTAGTCCTAGTTTTGGGTTTTTTCTCAAGAACATATTTATGGAAAAAGGATATCTAAATTTGCAAAAATCCTAAAAAATTCACTTGTAGCGGGACTTATTTGCCAATTCTGGAAAATCAATCTTGTTTCATTTTTTTGAGAATTCAAAGCTCAGATTTGCACTCCAACACCTACTCTTTTCTCCCAAATTGATTTATGGATCTGAATCTATGAAAAGACCTACAAAATAGAATATAAACTTGATTTTCTTATGGGGGGTTTCCCCAATCAAACCCCTAGTTTGGTAATTAAACCTTGATAGAAACAATGAAACTTCAATGTAAATGTGAACATAAACCCTAGCCTTATGTGTGTCTTAGAATAAGAAATTTGAAACATAATGCAACCCTAAATTCCACTATGTAAGAATGAGATGCACAAATTGGATATGATAATGAATGACTCACTTTGAGAGATATCTAATCACCCAAATGAGCCTCAATAATGCTTGTACCTTCCTTATGCCAAATGTAGAGTGACAATGGAGGATGGAATCACTTAGGAAACAAGTCATTAGGCTTGGCTTGATGGCTAGTTGCATCTCCCCAACCTAGAATCCATCATGATTCACCATAGACAACCATGACCAACGATTTAAAATAATAAATCTTGAATGAAATTGAGCTTGAAGACCTGCAAAAACACTTTTTAAATGCTACTTCAAGACTTCAACTTTGCTTGCTTTTGAAAATTGAATGCTCTTGTGAAAGAATGCTTAAAGACTTTGAATGCTTGGATCTTGAAATTGCTCTTGAAAATGCTTTCTTAGATGATAATGACTTAGGAGCTTGCTTATATAGGAAATAACACCTAATTTACCATTATTTAGATCTCAAAGGCTGACATCAACCAAAAATTTGAATTAAAAAGGTGATTTTCTTGCTCAAAATCAAAAAAATCCCCAAATGAGACTCATTCGCCCAAGGCAGCGAATGGCTCCCACCTAGGGGTACTCATTTTCCCTATGTGGCAAATGAGTCCTACTTTAGATTTTTGGGGTGGATTTTCAGAAATTTTGATATTTTAGATGATTTTTTTGGGTTTTTAGCTGAAATAAGCCTCAAGGTTTGAAATAATGGGTCTTAGGGGCCTATTAATGATGATTTAAAGGATAATTAATGCAAGGGTACCAAAATAGTCCAAATTAGGCAAGGAATTATACTTTCTCCAAGAAGGAGCACAATTTCCATTACCACATTTAGCTACTTTAGCACCCATATGACTCTACATGCATATGCAAGCTAAAGGGCTCTGAATAGTACACTTTATTTCATAAAAGGATACTCATATGGATTAGTCATAACATAGGTTTCTAATAAAGCTCCCACTATAGCTATCTTCAAAACCACAATGTTAGGAACTGAATCTTGCAACACGAATTCATTAGTTGTCCCAAAAAATCCTCTGATCTAACTTCTTTGTAGAAATCACATTTGAGGGTAGATGTATGCCCCCTTGATTCCACTTGCTTTACAGAGGTGGAATCAAGGTAACAATCTAGCCACATTGAATAAGGTAGGTCACATCATAGGGTATTTCCAAGTACCGTACCACAAAATGATAGATATTTGATGAGAATGGGAGTGGAATCACAATTCCAACACAATAAACAACATTGAGAATGAAGCTCTCTAGCTCCCATTACGTTAATTTGAATGAAAAGCATTTTTTTAATCCTAATATAGTGAAAACCCTAATTTTAACTTATCTAAGACTAAAAAGTGAAGTAGTTTTTAACTATTTTTTCATTTACCTTCTTGTAGCTTGAGTTTGGTGAAGAGTGATTGAAGATGTGGAGCCAATGGGATTATGTGCCTGCTAGACTGGATGTCCTACAAGATCAAGTAGCCTACAATGAGCATTATTATCAGGTGAGTTGATGTCACCAAAATGAAACAATGGAAAATGAGGTTGGATGCTTTCATATGGTTTCGGACATAGAGCACACCCACTTTCCAATTATTTCATTGAGGGTAACCCTAGAGATCTCAATACAAAGGAGAAAGAGGTCTTGCAATAGGGCTATGCTAGGGGTTAAATGTAAACTAATGTGGGGTTCACCACCAAGCTAAGGCTTGGAAAGACAAATAAAATGTAAGTTGTAACACTAAACCCTAATTTGATGTGATGACTTACAAAATGACCTAGAAATGTGAATAAAATAGAATAAAAATTTGTAGGATGAATTGTGTGCACCTGGGAATCTGAATTAGACTTGGATGAGCTTGGAAATGCTAAAAAATATAAACTTTTGACCTACTAGGACTCATTCACCAATTTGGGAGAATCAGTCCTAAATATGGGTTTTGCATAGAAATGGGTTTCTGGAAAAAGGGTATCTGAATCTGCAAAAAATCCTAAAAAATCACCTATAGTGGGACTCATTCACCACTTTTGGTGAATCAGTCCCATTCTGCTTTTTTGGGAATTCAAAGTTCAAATCTACACTTCAACACCTGCTCTTTTCTTCCAAATTGATTTTTGGATCCAAATTTACAAAAAGACCTACAAAACATAATATAAACTTGATTTGCTTATGTGGGATTTTCCTCGGTCAAACCCCTAGTTTGGAAATTAAACCTCGATATAAACAATGAAATTTGAATGTAAATGTGAACATAAACCCTATCCTTCAATGTGTCTAAGACTACAAAATCTGAAACATAACACAACCCTATTCTCATGTGTAAGAATGAGATGCATGAATAGAATATGGCAATGAATGACTCACTTTGAGAGATCTCTAATCACCCAAATGAGCCTCAATAATGCATGTAACTTCCTTAGCTATTGAATGTAGAGTGATAATGGAGGATGGAATCACTTAGGAAACAGGTCATTAGGCATGGCTTGATGGCTAGTTGCATCTCCACAACCTATAATCCATCATGATTCACCATCTAGAAAACCATGATCAACCCTTGACAATGCTAGATCTTGAATTAAAGTGAGCTTGAAGACCTACAAAAACACTTTAATATTGCTCCAAGAATTCAACTTTTCTTTCTTTTGAAACTTGAATGCTTGGATCTTGAAATTTCTCTTGAAAATGCTTTCTTAAATGATAAAAATGACTTAGGAGCTTGCTTATATAGGCATTGACACCTAATTTACCATTATTTAGATCTCAAAGGTTGACATCAACAAAAAATTTGAATTAAAAAGGTGATTTTCCCGCTCAAAACCAAAAAAAGCCCCAAATGGGACTCATTTTCCCAAGGTGGAAAATGGGTCCCACCTAGGGGAACTCTTTCACCCAAGGTGGCAAATGAGTCCCACCCTAGATTTTCGAGGTGGATTTTTGGAATTTTTGATATTTTAGATAATTTTGTCAAGTTTTTTGCTGAAATAAGCCTCGAGATCCAAAATAATGGGTCTTACGGACCTATTAATGATGATTTAAAGGATAATTAATGCAAGGGTACCAAAATAAGTCCAAATTAGGCAAGGAATTATACTATCTCTAAGAAGGGAGTACAATTTTCGTAGCCACAGTACCCCACTTTGTTGAGACCAAAAACACACTTGGATGGCTTAGTGTAGAGCTTATCATCTTCAATAACTTTTAATGATTGATCTAGATGTTCAAATTATTCTTCTCATGTCTTTTTATAAATCAATATATTAATATCAATGAACACTAATACAAACTTCAACAAGAATTTCTTAAATATGGAGTTCATCAAACTTTGAAATGTAGATGGTGTGTTGGTAATACCAAAAGGCATCACCAAAAATTTGTAATTACCCTCATGAGTTCTAAATGTTATCTTATAAATATCTTCTTCCTTAATTCAATTTTTTTGATAACCTAATCTAAGAACTAACTTTGTAAAATACATAGCTCTATTCAATTCATATAGCAAATCATCAAATAATTGAATAGGAAACTTATCTTTAATGGTGTACATGTTGAGAACTTTATAGTCTAGGCACATGCACCATGTTTCATCCTTCTTACACACCATCACAATGAGTGGGGAGTAAGCACTTTGGCTATGCCTGATAATTCTTTCCTCTAGAATCTCCTAAAAAATTATTTTGAATCTCACTTAAATTTTGTATATATGGGTACATGTAAGGCTTGATGTTGGGTGGTTAGCATCATAGCTCTAGTTGTATGAAATGATCATGATCCCTCTTAAGAGGAAGTCCTTTAGAAATATATCCAAAAACCACTAAATGATTATCTATAATTACTCGTAAATCAAGATGGGTAGGAGCGAGCATTAGATTGATAAGCTTCTAATGAACATAATTGGACCACAAATCCATTATCTCCACTAATGAGAGCTTACCATCTATGGGGACTTTGCACACAACCCCCTTAGCTCCACTATCTTTCCTTTTCATTGAAATCTCATGAATAGCTCCTAGAAGTTCATCTCAATTATTCCCAAAGTAGTAAGACATTATACTTCCAAAATAATATTTTTTTGACTCATGGAGGGGTGATCCCACAATAGTGGTTTACAATTTTTGGCTAGACTGCACACTGATTTTTTTTTTTTAACTAAATCTTCACATTCGGGCACCTATAACGGTTAAACAGTGAGGAATTTGAAGATGATGCAAACTAGAGTCTCTTCACATTTTGTCTGTAGATTCTAAAAATACTTTTTTCAATTTTTTTGGAATCAAATTACAATTATTTTTCCATCTCCCATGAAAATTGGTTTGTTTCAAAAAACAACATTTTTAAAAAGTGACGCAAACCGTATAACACATAATTTTTTTTCCTTGAAAGATAAAATTCCAATTCTTTCAAATTTAGATTTGTAACTCGATATCTAGTGCTTCCACTTGGTTAGATAGTTTTTATTGAATATTTTTTCTTTAATCAAGTTTCAAAGTCAAATAAATTACAATTAAGACATAACCGACCGTATAACGCATAACTTTTATTGTATCTATCAAAATTATTTTTTTTCTTCTTTTTTTTGGATCAAGGACTCCAATATATGGTTACTCATATTTTAATTTATTTTTTTTTTTGATAATCTTCTATTTTTCCACATGTGCAGAACAGAGAGTTTTGTTTTCGGTGAAAAACCTATATTTAATAAAACTCAAAAAACAAATAGATAATATAATCAAAACATATTAAAACTATATTAGTTGGTTAGCTCGTTTTGAGGGGAACCTGATACTAGTTGTTTTTCTGAGATCTCCTCCATTTTCATTCTCAAATCGAGCTTTGAAGTGCAAAATTCTCAGCAATTTTGGTGCCTCAGGGGATGAGGGTGAAAAAATGTAGGTTCGGTCGAACAAAAAAATATTGTTCGGCCAAACAGGGGTTCGACCGAACCCATTCAACATAGAATAAAAAATTTAGGTTCAGTCGAACTTTCTAAAGATGTTCGGTCAAACCCCCTCTTTTAAAAATTCATTTTTAATATTAATATAAATATTAATATAAATATTAATTATATTCTTTTTAAATTATGACTTGAGAGAGAGATATGGAGGGAGTGGGAGAGAAAGGGAGAGTGGGGGTAGGAGTCAAGGCTTAAATTTGATGGTCGTATGACTGTATTTAGAGATTTTTTCCATAGAATACAATCAAAATTTTAAGAAGATTGTATTAGATAAAAGGAGATATTTTGGATAGACTGTCAAAATTTATATAGAATTATAATGATATATATGTTTGATTTATATATAATTTTACATACACTAAGGTATATCATAATTTTTTAAGGGCACCCTTGAATAGATAACTGTCATTAAAAAATTTGTTGACAGGAAATGTCGACCATCAAATTTAATGTTTGGTAGGAGGGAGATACTTTAGAGAGAGAGGGGGGAGTGGGAGAGAGAAAAGGGTAGGGGTCCTAGGGTTTAAGGGTAGAGGAGCTCGAGAGGGAGAGTGGGTAGGAGGGAGATACTTTCAAGAGAGAGAGGGGGGGTGGGAGAGAGATAGAGGGTAGGGAATAGAAGGTTTTAAGGGTTAAGGGTAGAGGATCTCAAGAGGGAGAGTGGGTAGGAGGGAGATACTTTCAAGAGAGAGAGGGGGGAGTGGGAGAGAGATAGAATTAGGGTCGGGTCAGATCTCAAGTCAAGTCAAAATCAAAAATCGCGTCAGGCAAATCAGGATCCAGAGGATCAAATCAAATCAAAATCAAACAAATCGAAATCAAAATCAGGATTCAGGATTCAGGATCAAAATCAAAACAAACTCGCCAAAATCGAAATCAGGATCCAGCTTCAAATCAAAATCAATCAATCAATCGAGCGACAAATCAAAATCAGGATCAGGATCAGGATCAAATCAAAATCAAGAAATCAGGATCAGAGGATCAAATCAAAATCTTTTGAAATCGAAATCAAAATCTCAGGTCAGGGTCAGGATCCAGGAAATCAAAAGAAAAATCAGGCGTTTTCGATCAAGATCGAAAAATCAAAAATCAAAAATCTCAGGATCAAGTTCAGGATCAAAATCAAAAGAAAAATCAGAAAAAATCAAAAATCAAAAAATCGAGATTCAAAGTTCGAGAGTCCCGTCGAAAGAAATCCGGGCGAATCAAAATCCCGAGAGTCTTCGAAACTCGGGATTCAGGTCCGTCGAAAAGTCGGAAAGGAAAGACAAAGAAAGGAAAGTCAAAGAATCAAAATCCGGAGTTCGGGGTCGGAAGTCTCGAAAAGGAAACTGAAGAAGAGAAGTCGTCCGGAAGGAACTGAATTCCCGCAGATATAATTTGAATTGAATTTTCTTAAAATTATATTTGAATTTAATTTCAAGTTACTTGTCAAAAATATTATATCTTGTTCTCAACTCAATGGTTCATGTTGTTTAAGTTATTTTTAAAAAAATATTTATTGCGATCAACATGAATGAACTTAATTATAAAGTGGCATTGATTTCCCTAAAATTCTACTAGAGATCAAATGTATATTGAATACAAGAAAATGTAAGTTGTAAGAGATCATAAAACAAGAAAACATGTATGTATATTGAATATTTAAAGCAAATGCATACATATATTATGTGTAAACATGTTTGAACCATAAGAAAACACATGTACATACATGTAAAGGGATTCAATACATATAAACATAACACATGTTATAAGCAAAGAGGAAAATTTATGTATATATCATAAAAGAAAATATATGTACATATCATAAAAGAAAAATGTAAATTAAATATCATCAAATGTCGAATACTAAAGATCAACAAATAAAAAAATGTATGTATATCATATAAGCAAATGTAAGTTAGAGATCATCAAATATCAAATAATATTAAAGATCATCATATAATCAAATACATGTAGTAAAGATCATAAATCTAGAGTGCATGGCCTAATATGAATGTCTACTCCTAGACAAATGGCCATCTGAATGAGAATGGTCCTGCTCTGATGGATGTGCTGAGCCCTACAAATAAAATTGTGTACAAGATGTGTTAAATACATATAATTTATATTAAATAAATTTTATGAAAGTTATTTTTAAATGAACTTGTACTTTTAAATATCAATCTAGATCTATGCATACATAAATATATTGCATGTACATATACACGTGTGATTATATAAAAATGTAAAACTTGCATGTCCATTGATAGCAGATTCATCCACAGAGTCACATCGATCATGCACACGATCTGGACCAAGGCTAGGAGTGATATGAGGTATGTCCACCTATAACAATATATATACACATATATATCAACTTACATGAATATCTAGTTAAAAATAATAATAATAATAATGAAAAAAGAATTGAAACATGCACATGCACACATACATGCACATCATCTGATATTAGATGACCTAAGTCCTTTGAAATAGTCACCTCCACCATATCCACCAAACGATCAAGCAACAAATCAGCATCTGCATCCATCTGATCTATCCCATGTCATTCCATAAATGATGAATGTAGAGGACTGTGAAGGTTAGATGGCATCGGTGATGATGAACCAAACCAATCAACATATCAGTAAAACCCATAGTCTGTGCAGCTATCATATGAGCTGTAGGTGGATCCTGATGCGCACTAGTGCTCGGTTGAGAGTGATGGGATCTTGGAATTAAAAGACCTCTGCATCTCAAATTCTCTCTAACATGCTCTATACCAATCCCATTATTTGATGCAAAGTGGGCATATGCCTCCAATAGGTCCTCAGCCAAACAATGCAGAGTCATGCATGCCATATCTCATGTAAGTGCATCAAGATGTGTAGGAGTAGGGATGCTCACCACTGTAAAAGGATCCATGGTGGTCCACTATGCTGAAAATGGTGTGGATCAGGAATGTCTAGACATCAAATATTGACCTACACGATCATCAAATATCCTAGTGGTGGCAGCCGCAATGTCACCTACAGTGTCAATTTCTTCCTTTTGAGAAGTAACAAAAACCTCATCTACTATGGGGGCTAGAGCTGGGGTGAGAGTAGGAGACCTGTCACCAACCAATACCCTAAACACTGGGGGTGGTCTATTTGCTCGATGATAGGTGGGCCTATCAACAATCCTACCATGCCCCTGACCAACATATGGTGGAATGTCTAGGTAGTTAACTTTGAGGCCCAAATGGACCTCAACATACAACTATTGAACAAAATACAATGGAATTTGGTTATTGTTTGGATATAGACCATGTGTTGCGAGAAATTGTGGGTAGATCAATGAGGCCATAGCATGATCGACACATCTAGTGACCTGGTATCCCCTAACCTTACGCACATTTTGATAAAATGGAAAACAAGTGGCTTTTATCATTTATTTGGTGACACTATCCTATATTTGTTTAAGGGGAATGTCACCATGTACTTTTTCCTGCATGTGGAAAAGAATAGCAGTCACTCTATCTTGGGAATATGTACAAGTCCTCTCAAGTTCATCTTTTAGTTTTTCTATACTATGTAATATTAACATTCATGATTCACTATATATCCCTGGGTTTGCACCCTGTGCTAATGAATCTCTCAATTTTTTAATCTCATTACTAGTATTTGCAAACAAAGAATCTGGCACAAGTGGAATATGATCTACATTTTCCATGTTATATATATATATATATATATAGTACACCTAAAAGAGCAATGAGACTTTGGTAAATAATATATCTAGATAAAGGGAATACAAATCTAAAATAGAACTTGTAATAATTCATCTACTCATCAATAATATTTTCATACCATTAAAAATTTAAAAAGAATTGGAAGACAACTATAATCTATAACATAGCATCCTTGAATGGTTAAAATTTTAAATGAAATGATGAAAGAAAGAATAAGAATACAAAGATTAGTATAAAATTATTGGAAAATAATTGGGGATAAAAATATTTAATCTAATAGTTTTTAATATAAATGGACTTCAATTATATAGCCAAGAACATCAAAAAATTATAGATTGGAAAGAAAAATAATCAAACATTTATCATATTTTTATATGTATTAAGTTTAGATACCATCAAACTATTTAAATAGATCAAGTATAAAGCTATAAATTGAATCGTTAAAACTAATTTATAATAAAATCTAATAAATTTTGACTTCATTGCATACTTGTTATAAATATCTCACTAATCCAACCATACATATTATATATGTTAAAAAATATATAATTGTTATGCCCATAATTTTTCACTATATCTTGATGTGGATCTCCTTCAACTAGATCAATTAAAAATTATTTGTAATGTTGGAGGAAAATGGATTTAATATCATTAGAGTTTTCATAGAACTACCTCTCTTGATCAATGATAGATATTATCCACTCTTGAGAATGTAAATGTGACCGAGATAACTAAAAAATAATTTGTATCCCTTATATCCTTTCATCTAATGTAGCCTATCTCTTAATTGAGATCCTCTACCACAATTATATTCAAATCTTCTGAGTTTTATTTCAACGAAAGCAACCACTCATTATAGAAAATTTATTAGTAAGTGCTAAAGCCAAAACAAGTTTCTTTTTTCTATTTGGATCCATATTTTTTTTCCATTCTAGATCTCTTTCTAGCCATATTCCTATCGTAAGATCATAGTAAGGTAGTGCAATAGATTTAATCACATCATTCCATAATTGTATCCACTTACCATTTTGATGAGGTCTAGGAACATCAACCAAAGGGATATTAGGCAAGCAAGGTGATCAATTTGATTGAGGTGGGAAGTGTTGAGCTTGAAGGATAGATTATTAGGTATGAGGAATAAGAAGTTTGAAAAGTTTAAAGAATTGGGAGGTGATATGTGAGATAGGTTTAATAGAATCTACTTAAATAAGGGTGTTTTGTGGAGAGGGGACAATGGAAAGAGAAATAACTAAGTTTAATCTATCAATACAACTAAGTTTCCCTTAGTTCACCATCTCTTTAGTTGGTCCAAGTGAACTAGTGATGAGTATAAGAATATTTTTTGTCTAAAATGGGATCTAAACCCCTCATGGTATTTCTAGTTAGGATGTAGGAATTCAATTATTTTTTAGAGAGTTTATGAGAACTAAACCAACTTGTATCTTGGTTTTTTCCACCATATCATATTCACCTCCTTGTAGCCATTTATTCATAGGGAGGGCATAAAAATCCATTCCCACAATTTAACTTGAGATGAGGAGTCATTAGGCATATTACAATAAAGAAAAAATGAATAGGTCAATTCCTTGCATTAGTAGTAAGCACTAAGCACAATTTTTGTTGGGATCCACTCCTCAATAGATGATAAACTTAGCCAAGTATTGGGAAAGGTGGGTCAACCTTGCATCCTAATATTTTGATTTATTATTTTGTCCTCATACTAGGAAATGAGGCATATCACTTTGTGTTGGTAGTTATTTTTCATTTGTTGAATGCTTCAAGGGAGGTGTCTAAGATGTTCTAAATACTTATAATATTATTATAGATTTATAAGATGAAACCCTAGATTATTGTTGAAGATCGTGGCAGCTTCAGGCGAATACCTTCCAACCCAATACACATGAAGATAATAATTAAATATAGTCATTTTCTATTTAATTTTTATATGTGTCTTAATGAAGAGTCATTCCCTTTGATAAAAGATGCATTTAATAAAGAGATGCAAATTTAATAAAGAGGCACAACTTTGAGGTGGCCGACTTATTAAAATTAGTAAAAGATATAATTCTTTTGAGGCCAACCTGATATGATTTGGAGTGACAGGACTTTTCATACTGTATATATATTCATTTGATTATTTCATTGTGACTCATTCATTAGCATTTAGTTCATATCACATACATGCTACTTCAGTCCAAGTACAAAAGGTGAAGTTATTGATTCAGATTGATTATTGTCAAGTGCATGTTCTTCAAGGTGGAGTGATATCTCTTGTGACTATAGCTTGTATCAGCGAAATATTGTTTTGTGTTGGTTGTGTTGCATTCTTAGTTGATGCTCATATTCAGCCTTCAAATTGGCCTATTGTAAAAGGACACTCTCCTTATTGAGATTCAATATATAAGTGTTATTTTGTGGCTGGGTTTTTCTCCCTCAAGAGGAGGGTTTTCCCAAGGTATCTGCTATGTTATTGTGTTTGATTTGAATTAATTTATGTGCATACAATCTAATCAAATTAAAAATTGCAATTATGACATATTATTATGACACTTAAGAGCATAACTATAGAATATTTACAGTAAAGTATTGACAAGTCAACATTATGAAAAATCATAAGAAATCTCTTAAGAAATAGCAACTGTCAAGGAAAAAGATGTGGACATTTACAACTTTTTTTTTCAGAAAAGGTGGGAGACCACTTATAATTTTATTTATATATAATATTTTACATATATTTGGTTCAAGTGGACATACTGGCAAGAAAGAACCAACAAGAAAACCCCCAATTGTAGTCTGAGTAACAAATTTTACAAAATATCAAAAAGACCAGTGAGGTCCTAGTACAAATGACCAATTTTCTAATTACAACATGTTACAAAAGCACATTGGTTGAATACATCAGTACAAAATCATCAATCTCCTCCATGGAAATGGCAAATCTGTATCTATTTAGAACTTGGTAGAGATGCATGAAGAAGTGTCATGCATTGTGGATAATAACATGCCTTGGAATATGTGAACATAGTTCTCTTCTTATGAAACAAAACCTTCTTTAAATAATTAACATTAGAAATTAATACAGTTTGGTGAGCATATTGTATAATCACACTAGAAACCAACAATGGAAGATTGAGAGTCTCAACTAATAATTCCACCAAGTATAGATAACATTCATACTATAAGCTAACAACAAAAGACCAAATTTCATAAATAAATTTCATGTGTTATATATCATGCCTTTGAGGGGTCCACAAGTACCATGAGCCTTTTGAAATCCTTCTCCATCTAAATGCATCCATTCTAAGACCATTGAGAGGTGGGTATACAATATGAACCAAGTATTAATTTCTAATGTTAATTATTGAAAGAAGATGAAGGTCCTTATTTACCCTTAAATGACATTTAAATTGGATATTTTAATGTTCAATATATAATGAAATGTTTAAAAAATGAAAGTGACTATAATATTGAAAATAAAAATGTTGAACATGAATCTGAAAATATTGTAAAATTTGATGGAACACCTATTGATAAGAGTAGCATCATAGAAGAAGAAGAAGAAGAAATACATCAACAATTTCTTGACTAATGTGGATATGAACCCTATGACATTGAAATTGCACTCAATAATCGACTTGTTGATAACAATGATTAAATTGATAGCTCACATGAACCAATGAAACTCAATGTGTCTCCAAATTACATAAGAAGAGAGAACCTTTGTGAAGAAGAAAAAGAAATTCAAAATCCATCTTTTTGTAATGAGTTTGTTAAAATTTAAAAACATTCAAGAACCCCAAAATGGTTTGAAATTGATGAGCATAATAGAAATTCTTGAAGGAAAGAGGTCATCACAAACCATTCGGTTGTGGGCTTCAAAAATTTTCAATGAATGGTTTTCCAATAAGACATTAACCAAAAAATTCCAAATTTTTATACAATTACTAAAGATGTACAAAATGAGACCTTTACTAAATAAATTTCAAAGATTCATGTAAACAAAAAGTTTGATCGAAATAATATTGTTGTTAAAGTTTTTTTTAATGCATTCAATTCTATTGTAAATAATAGTAAGGAAAAAGATAAAAGAGTTGCTCATAGAGTAATAACATCATTAGTAAGAAATTAAAAAATTAAAAAGGCTCAATTATTAAGGTAAACTTGTCTTGAATTAAGCCTAAATCGTAAAACATTATCAAAAGTACTATCAATAAGATCATGATTAGAAATTCCTATTGAAAATCATACTTGGGCTTTTAGCAATAGGCTTCCATGAGTTGATAAGAAGCTAATTAATAGCACAAAGGATGAAATTCAACAATTTTGGCACTCTAACTCTAGATTTACATATGAGGTTGGAAACAACATTTTTTATATTCTACCTAGGCCATGATTATGTTATGAGTACAAAGAGTTTATGATAGAAATACATCCATTATTGTTGAGTTAAAAGTAGGTTAAATATTATTTTTCTTAAAAATTCACTTTTATATAAATGTAGGTGTTTTGGAGAATAAAGCTATAGTATGAATAAGTGATTGACATCGATGGCTATAAATTTCAAGGTGGGGACATTCAATATAATTCATAAGGTGTTATAATATTAAATTCTTTCATTGTTTAGTTAGTTTTAATCAATGTTGTATGATTTATTAAACATTTTTTTAATATTTAAATGTAGGTGTTTTGGGGAGTAGCAGTGATAGATCTAGCTCATTGAGAAAGGATATAGGTAGAGAGGAGGAGTGACCTTGACAAGGATTGAGACATGGATCACCTCAGGGTGGTAGATATGAGTGGAACATATCCATAGAGAAGGATAGGCTAAGAGGATAGATATAGGAGACAAATACCTTAGGGGCACCTTTTTAGTTGTGTGTATGCTCTACAGAGTGGATTTACTCATGAGTGCTTTGATGTATTTGAAGACACATTTGTATGAGAACATAGATAATATGATATGGGAACTATTAGTTGTGTTGATGATGGGTGTGATATTTTATGTGTATGTTGATGATGTGCATGATATATAGTTATATTTCTTGTATTTGGATGCTCATAGGTATGGATGTTCATGAATCTTATGTGTATGTCTAATGGTGGCATGTGGAAGGATAAATATGGCTATTGAAAACTTTACCATTATCTTGACAACTAATTATGGCTATATGATTATCTTATTGTAATGAACCTAAGTTAATTCAATAGATATTAGTGAAGTTGAATTAGGAAGCATGGATTGTGCTTTATTATACACATTTTACGTTTTAAAATATGGGTCTAATTTTTGCACTATTGAAAATCAGTTAAATTTCTTCAATAGTATATCCAAGTTATAGGGATATATTAGTGGTAGGAGTAGTGTAAGATAAAAATGAGAATGTATAAAGAGGGGAAGGTCTAGAAAGGTAATGACATGGTAATAGAAGGAGAAGTTACACTATAAGGTTATATTTTCATAGGATAAGGAGGAATGGCATGAAGAACATATCTGTATAGGATAGTGCTAGTAGTAACAATGGTGTGAACATATATAAAAGGATGGGAGATAAGAAAAAAACTAGTGGAGAGAAAGGCGGTAGGACATGGGTGGTGGATCCCATGGAAGTGGTAACTATAGTATGATAGGAGGAATCATTATAAGAGGATGAAGGGTAGATGGATGCATAGAGGGTACAACATTATTAAAATCCATTAGAGTGGTAATATTATGAATAGTATTAATTCCCTAAGGATAGCCACCTAATACATTATATAAATTACTAGCCAATGAGTGAGGATATTTAGGGTGGAGAGGTGCATCAATACATAATTATCAATTTAGGAAAATATCTTGTTTAGCAACATATGTATCTAAATCATAGTCTTGATCATTATTTTTCATCTTCTTTAATGTGGCTCTTTATATGGTTGTCATTAGCTATTATATCAAAAAATGATTCAATTGTCATTTTATTTGCTAGCCATATTAGAGTTAAGATGAAAACTCCATAAAACAAGATTTTAAAGGATATTAATTTAACTAGATAAAAGATCAAGGAAAACACTCTCAAACATGCAATATACCCCAATTGCTTAGACAATGCACATTTCCTAATAATGTGTGCAACTAAATACTAATAACATGTAATGAATGGATGTAGGTGATAATAATTAAATAATCCTAATTGAACTAGGGTTGTCCCTTTTATATATTTAAGAAGTTGTAAGAGCATTGTATGAAATTGTAAGATGGGAATTACTTAGGAAATGTTATATGACACATAAGATAATAAAAAATGGGGGTTACATTAGAATATTGATTAGAATTATGAAAATCATCAAGATAATCTTAAATAATGGGTTTGAATATGTCAAAAATGGAGTGTTTGTTATGAGGAGGAGGACTTGAATTTTTTTGACAAGATGTAAATCATTTGCTAAATACATCCTATAAACCAAGTCAAGGAATATGGTGTTGGAATTTGTGCCAAATTTGGTGCCATTTTTAGGTCATTATTTTGGCTCATGGTTTTGGTAAACCACACTTGGTTTATGGTTTAAATTTTTCCTATTTATGAGTGCTTGAGATGGAGAAAGCATAATGATTTTGTAGGTATCA
Source organism: Sequoia sempervirens (assembly GCA_007258455.2). NCBI lineage: Eukaryota > Viridiplantae > Streptophyta > Pinopsida > Cupressales > Cupressaceae > Sequoia > Sequoia sempervirens. The sequence goes on from VDFB02193867.1 coordinate 99,817,905, forward strand.
TCATGCTACTAGAAATTACTCCATATTCACATGTTGATGATACTACTATTAGGGTATGCACATGAATATTTTATTGTAAATGATATTATTATCAAATAATATAATTGGTTCATGTTTTTGGTTGTGGGATTTTTCTTCCAAGAGGATTTTCCCATGTACATAATTATGTTATAAATTTATAATTTATACATTTTTCTTGTAACTAAAATTAAATCTATTTTGCATATTTATCTCTTGATAGGTTAATATGGGAAGTGTTTCCACACCTCAAATTCCTTTTAAAATACTATCCAAGTCTTAATCAGTTTACATCCTCTATCTTATTGTGCAATACCTACCTACCACCAAAAATGTGTAGAGATGGACATTTTTAATGTTACAAATGATATCTTCCTAGTGAGATAGATTCTATTGGAAAATATGTATGATTTGAGTTGTCAAATCTACTTGTCCATATTGTTAAGGGAACTATATGCATGTTGCATCTAATGGTACCAAAAAAATCTATGCACATTCAAATGATACAACTTGTGGTTCTATTTGAACTTCATTACTTTATATTTTTTGTTTCCATATGCTTTTAAGTTTTTATATATGTTTCACTTGGTCTTTCCATTTAGGAGCAGGCTATCCATAGCTTTGATTGCTGAAATGGGAAGGCATGTTTCATTTACATATAGGACATAAAAATGTATGAAAAATGTGGAAGCAAAATAGTGTATGTTGAAAAATGTTTAAAAACTTTCAAACAAATGTAATTTGAATTCAACAAATTTGAAAAAATTTGCATTTAGGGTTTTGAAATTTCACAAAAAAATGCATTTTGAAATCTACAAAATTTGAATTTCACATACCTGGTGCTCGATATGCAAGTTGAGTTGATGAAATTTGGAGAGACAAAGTTAAGTTTGCGTTCGCCGGAGAGATGAAGTCAGTTTGCTTGCCATCACGGTCTTGGTTCACCGCACGCACCAGGGAAAGCAACTGGTAAAAAGAAAGTGAAAATGACAGTCAAAAATACAATGTTTTTATTTTTTGTCATATTTAAAGGGGTTCAGTCAAACCCATGTTCGACCGAACCCATTTAAATATGATTATTTTTATTTAGGATTTGTGGGTTCGGTCGAACCCATAATGAGGTTTGGTCGAACCATTGGGTTCAATCGAACCCATTGAGTTTGGGGAAAATGAAAAAAATGAAATTTTCTTCCTCCTATAATTTGTAAACCATTATTGTGGTTTGACTCAGAGATAAAAACATTGGGATATAAAGATAATTTAATGTTGTAGCATTTCCTAGAACAACTAATAGTACTACCATCTACAATCAAAACCTAAAACTCTAGATATGGATATATAAAATAATTTAGATGAGTAGCCAACTTTTTGTTGATTAAGTTATGAGTACCACTTGATTTCATTAACTTTGTTACTCTAGAATTCTTTAAGAAATCCACTACCTTGAGAGTTTGCGGTGCTTTAAAATTTGAGATTATATGACAAGAAATGATTGGTTGGGAATCTTTTGATTCCTCATTTGATTCACTATCACCCTATAATATTGGTTCCTCCTCTTCTTCCTCACTCAAAATTTCAATATAAAATATTTTTTTGTTCACTGCATTTATGTTCTCAAATATAATTTCTATCACAATTAAAACATAACCCTTTTCTAGCTTCTCCTCAAATTTGTTATGGTGTTAATCTAGTAAGTTGAGGAAGAGAAGGTGTTGAATACTCTTTCTCTCTTATCACATTATCCCCTTGCTTTCTAGGAATCAAATACTTCTCATCTACCCTATGTGCTAAGATAAAAGACTCAAATATAGAGCTAGGACTAAACATGCATACCTCATGTTGCATGTGATCCTTGAGACACCCTAAAAATAAAGCCTTCAAGTTCTCTTTTGTAATTGTATCCACTCTTAAGGATAGATTTTAGAATTATTGAATGTAATACTTGTTTGATCCTATTTGTTGGCATTTAGCTAGTTAGTTGAAGAAGTTGTTTGTCACACTATTGCTATATTGTGATTGTAGCTCCTTTGTAAATACTAACCATGAAACAATGAGACCATTTTCTTGTTGATGAGTGGGTAAACCCATAATAATGGTTTACAATTCTTATGAGGAAGGAAAATGGATTTTTCGGGGGAAATCATATTGAGGGGTTCACTTGAACTTATTGGTTCAAGCGAACATCTTTTTTGGTTCGCTCAAACCCCCTAGTTTGAGTGAAGCAACATCCTCCTTGCCTATGCCAAAATGTGAGCTTTGGAATAGGGTATCGACACACCTAATTGCATTTCCTTGAAATTTTCTAAACTATTTTCAAAAAATACATTGATTAGAAGACATTTCTTGAGGCTATCAGTCAAATAGTTCACTTACCTTGTCAATGCTTAGCAGGGAAATTGCCATGATTGAAACATACACACCCTGTTCCAAAGCTTCCTTTATACTATGATGGAAATCCATACCCTATTCCAAATATCTTAGTTAAGTCATTCTAAGCCAGTAATTGATGCCCAAAATCAACATAGTTGATTACTTAGGTTCCATATTAATGATGTTTCCTACAAGTTGTTTATAGTTATTCCACAGGGTAGAGAAATATAATTCCTTGTAGCACTTAAAAATATGATGCAAAAAATGGATTTGTTAAAAAGGGTTCAAAAAATTTCAAGAAAATGCAATTGGTGAGTGTAAAGCCACATGTAACATTGTCCTTGCCTATGCCAAAATAGGAGCTCCTGTTCTATTAAACTCAAATTCCTTTTAATCAACTCACCAATTTTAGAATACTATAAAATTTATAGTTTTCACCCATGAGACAAAAATAAGAACTAGGTATACTTATTATTCCCTTCATGAAAAATATTCTAGCCACTAAATTATTCAATTGGTACCAAATATCATATTTTACAATTCTTCACTTGTACTTGGGTAGTTTGTATGGACCAATATCTAAGTAGCTTCTAATGAAATGATAGGATGTCAAGAGTAAATGAACTATGTTGCCATTTTTTATCCTTTAACTCCTCTATTAAAAATGGGTGCATTCTTGGCATGTGATATTAGTACATGGACTTTCTGATTCAAAATTATATAAAAAATAATTGTAGTCATAATAGTTATTCCTTCATTATATTTGTTTGCATGCAATTCCTTGAAAACCTGTATGGATAGAAACCTTAACAATAGGTATTTAGTTCATCAACAATGAAGAAAACTCTATTGATAAAAATACTTATCTATTTAGTATGGAGAATGCAAAAACTACCCCTCTTATGCTCTACATGAATTGTATGTTTTGGGATACAACTATTAATTCTTAATAGTTGAGAATCATTAGACTTTCCTAGATCATATGTAACAAGTGATGGAAGAATGAAGAAGAATAGCCATCTCTATAGTTTTGTGTTGTCATTGATGTCAAAATATTGTGATTCCAAGTCTAAGTTAGTGCTTGATGGGTGAAATCACAATACTATGTCTCACTTTTTGCCCAAGATGGACATTTACATCAATATTTTTAACTGAATCTTCATATTCTTAGACCTATAGCAACTAAACCATAAAGAATTTGAAGATGATGTGAACTAGTGATTTGTGGAATTTGTGTGTAGATTCTAAATATATATTTTTTTAAAAATTTCCAAAATAAATCATGAATATTTCAACATCTTATTTAATAATTGGTTTTAAACAGAAAATAGCAGTTTCATAAAGTAATGTTTGTGTAGTACAACATAACTTTTTTTCTATAAAGGATTAAATTATAATTTTTTGAATATAGATTATCAACATCAATAACTAGGGAAAGGATATTTTTTCATAATTTTTTGTTGCATATTTTTAAAAAAATTAATTTTTGAAGTCACTGTAACTATAATTTGGACATACACGTGTGTCGTACAACCTAACTTTTTGTGTATATATCAAAATCCATTTTTTAGTTTTTGGGTGAAACAAGGAAATCAATATATAGGGAATTGGTATTTTTTGAATTTTTTTTACAATCGTTTACTATTTTTCCACCTTTGCACAACAAAGAGCTTGATGTTTAGAGAAAAACCTATGTTTAGTAAAAATTGAAAATTAAATACATAATAAAATTAAAATATACCAAACCTATACTTGTTGGAAATCTAGTTTCAAGGGCTACAATCTTGAAAAATATAATTTTTAAATGATGTTATTTAATCCCTCAAAAGAAAAAGAAAAAGTGGTTTTTTGCCAACATTTTGATAGTTGTGAAGGAGACTCCATTGTAGGTATGAGTTAATACTATAGGGGTTTTATCCAAGGGGGTTCGATCTAAGGTCTTATCTATCCCTCTTCAATTAAAAACCTTCAGATGGAGCCTCTCAAGACTTAAATAATTATTTTTTTCTAAAAATAGTGATTTTAGGCAAAAATTAGCACATCCCAAAAGTGAGACACAGTATTGTGGCAACACCTTGATCTAGTATTTTGGTCCAGTATCTGAATCAGTATTCAAGCTGCACACTCTGATATTCTAGTCTAAAATCCTCCATAGTTGATAGTTGTTACTTACAGTCTTGAGAGATAGTTTATGGATGTTGAAGGCATGTATGTTCATAATTTCTCATGCTCTGGTGTGTGTACAACATATTGGCATTAATATGTTGATTACTTAAGTCTATTTTTGGCCGACTTCATAGATAAGTTGTGATATGGTGAATTAATTTTTGTTATGTGGATATATGTGCGACCTATCTTAGGTCCATGCTAACATGATGTAGTGTGTTGGACATTTGGATTGCCTTTTGGAAATATTTTTTGAATGCTTGTAGTCAACAAGTTGGTATTTTTTGATAAACAAGGAAATGCATCTAATTAGGCCAACCTAATTGATGCTTTTGGATAGATCAAGTATATATATGTTGAACAAGTTTTTAAGATGGTGAGAAATTGATGAGGTAGTTGTGAATGTGAACTTGAAGAAGAGAAAAAATGATGAAGTGTGTTAAGTCTATCTATTGAGCCTCACCGAAACTGTATTAGCACTTGTTAGGTACACTCATTTTAGTTCATTTTAGTTGTAAAGCCCAATTTTTCTTTGTAAATATTTTTGTCAATAGTGAGCCTCCATGTAAGTAGTGAGCTTTTGTATCTAGACAGTGAGTCCTTTTAGGGCAATGGGCCTTATACATTCAGTTTTGGAACTACTTTATATTGTGAGTTAATCCTCACTGTGGTTTTTCCCTCATTGGGTTTTCCACAGAAAATCTAGTGAACTCATTGTGTTGATTTTACTTTTTTTTATCCGTATTTCATGTTCAAACTTAATAATAGAACAATGTGGTTGTGAATTTAATAAGAGTTGAAGTTTTGTGTTTAATTTTGGTTACAACTAATTCACCCCCCCTCTTAGTTGTCCTGCGCCTTTTAACAATTGGTATCAGAGCTTTCGGTTCCTTGGTTTCCAGCTTAACCACTTAAGGTAGATCCTAAAGGTTGATCAAATGGATGATAAAGAAGAACTTTGGATTGCACTTGAAGATCTTGATAAGGTAGAAAATGAAAATAGAGACTTGAAAGAAAATATAGATGAGGCTAATGAATGTGTCTAGAAGTTGAAAGAATAATTAAAAAAATTCAAAGAAAGACATAGAGAAGGAAGTGAGCAACATAAACAAGAGATCATTGGATTAAATGTTCTTGTAGAAGAAAAGAAGAGAATTGAAGAATGTATGAATACAATGGTGCAGAAAAAATCTAATGAATGCTCTAAACTTGAACAAGAGGAAGTAATTGAGAGATGAGCTAAAGAAGGAAAAACTCTATGAGAACAATTTTTGATCTAACTCTTACAAGCTTGGAGAACTACTTGCAAGGAAAAAACCAAGTAAAGACAAAGGTGGCCTGGGAAATGAAGTAGGTGAAATTTCTAAGGACAATCAAATGACTCAAGACAAAGGGAAGCATAAAATAAATTTTGGAAGGAGACCACCTGTGAGACAACCTAATGCACAAAGGTATCCCTCCTTCAATGGTATTTGTTTTTCCTGTACTAAATATGGTCACAAGGCAACAAAATGTAGGAGTAGGATGAATCAATTTTCTGGTCCCTTCACCGAACAATGTTTTGGATGTAAGAAATTTGGAGATAAAGCTACTAAATGTAGATCTTAGGTGAGAATGATCAACCAGGTAATGATGAACATATTTAATGGAGGTGGGATGAATCAATCTTTTATTGGCTACTGCTATACCTATAACAAATTTGGACACAAAGCTAATCAATGTAGATCGAGAAGTAATGAAGGTTAGAATAGTCAAAAGGTGTAGTTTTCTATAATTGTAACAAACTTGGACATATCTCAAAGATTTGTAGAGGTAAGAAGGGAAAGTAGTCTGCTTTGGTAGAGAAGAACAAACCAGTAAAGAAGATTGGAAAAGAAGGGATGAAGCAAGAGATGAATAAGATATGGAAGAAGAAAGAGGAAGAAGAACCTAAAATTACCAATGTGTCTATGCCCTCATCCAGTATGGACAATTCCTCTAGGAATTAGACCTAGCATGGTCTTAGGGGGAGCATTATTAGAAAATTGTAAAAACCCCCTGGATGAATAGTGTTTCAGAGGTTGGCATGAAGATGGAATGTGAAGAATGAATAATCAAAGGTTTTGGAAAAGGAACAAGAAGAAAACATGTTGACATAATAATTTACAAATCAAATTAGGGTTTTATGTGTTGAGAATAATGTTTTCAGCAACTTTTTGATGTCTATCGCATTTAATGTGTTTTAGGGAGAATTGATGGCATATAAAATTTGTAATCCTTTTTGATTGGTTGAGCATTTGAAGAGTTTTAAAAGTTCCTTGGAGCAATCTCTAAGTGATTTGAAGCATTTCTAAAGAAACTTGAAGAAGCTATTACGAATACAAAGGAATTATTATTCAGTCTACGAAGGAAAAGAAGAAGACTTGACTGAACATTAACGAATTCAAGAAAGTTAAGCATGGAAATGGATAGAGGATTAAGTGGAAACATTCCACAGAAGATGAAAGGAGTTGAATTGGAAGAATTTTATCATAGGAAAATGAAAGAAATGGAACTAGGGCTGAAGGAAAATGAATTAATCTTTTTTATTATTATTTTATTGTTTATAAATTACTTAACATATAAGTATATTATCTATAATTTAATTTTGGAAAAATAAAATATCGTGAAAATATAATAATATCATTTCACAATATCATCTTCACAACAAAATAAACTTAGGAACACCCCAAAAAAATGTAAGCATACCAAAGGAGCCTCTTTCTTCTTGAGTATCAAGCCATGTGTAGCCTTATGCGGACTTCCTAAACAACTTACACACATCACACACTTTTATTTCCTTTTCAAGGTATTTCCTCATTTCAATATGCCTTTTAGATGTAGATTGGTTTTACTTTCATCCTTAATACTTTGAAAATCTACACCACCTATTCACCTTACATCAATGCTACACGTGTTCTTTCTTTGTATTGATTTTTCAAGTTGTAATAATTTATTTATTCTCTTCTCATCCTTACATCGAATTTTGAGTTATAAAAAAGAAAACCTTTGAAAATTAATTTATGAAGGTGTTTTGGTTTGGTGTTCTTTTAATGGTTTGACTTTGTAGATCTTGTTGGGGTTTTCATTCAAATGTCATATTTCTATCCAAAATTTAAGATGCCTTTACTTTTAATGTAATTTGGATTGGGATAGGGATTGATCGAGTGTGATGTTTTATTTGATTAACTCTATAAATAGTTAAGATAATGATTGTTAACAAATTGTATTTATTTTATTTTATTTATATTATGAAATTGTCTTGTCAATTAAAAATTTATTTTGTTAAGTTGTATTTATGAGTAACTTCAACTAATATCTATTTGGTAAATTTTATCTGATAGATATGTGTCTATTTTATAGGTGTCCAAGGTGTAAGGTGACATAGACTTCATAGTTCTATTTTGTGAGGATTCATCTTTACTCCATGTAAAACTATGTGTCCCAAGTACCTGAAACAATGGAAAATGGGGTTGGATACTTTTGTATGGTTTAGGATATAAAGCGCACCCACTTTCTAATTATTTCATTGAAGGGTAACCCTAGAGATCTCAATGCAAAGGAGAAATAGATCTTGCAATCGAGTTGTCCTAGGGGATGAATGTAAACTAATAAGGGGTTCACCACTAAGTTAAGGCTTGGAAAGACAAATAAAATGCAAGATGTAACACAAAACCCTAATATGATGCAATGACTTACAAAATGACCTAGAAATGTGAATAAAATAGAATAAAAAACTATAGGATGAATTGTGTACACTTGAGAATCTAAAGAAAATTTAGAGGAGCTCAGAAATGCTAAAAAATCCAAAATTTTGACCTATCGGGACTCATTCACCAATCTAAGCTAATCAGTCCCAGATCTGGGTTTTTGCACAAGAACATGTTTTTGGAAAAAGGATATCTGAATCTACAAAAATCCTAAAAAAATCACCTATAGTGGGACTCATTTGCCACTTCTAGGGAATCAATGTTGTTCTTCTTTTTTGAGAATTCAAAGTTTATATTTTCGCTTCAACACCTTCTCTTTTCTCCCAAATTGATTTTTGGATCCAAATCTGCAAAAAGACCTTCAAAATAAAATATAAACTTGATTTTCCTATGGGGGGTTTTCCTCAGTCAAATCCCTAGTTTGTTAATTAAACATTGATAGAAACAATAAAATTTGAATGTAAATGTGAACATAAACCCTAGCCTTAAGTATGTCTAAGACTAAGAAATTTGAAACATAATGCAACCATATTCTAATGTGTAACATAAACCCTAGACTTAAGTGTTTTCATTGATTTCACCATGTTATACAAGTTGTGACTACAAGACTAAGTGTTTGATCTAGTATTTTGGTCTGGTATCTGAACCGATATACAATTTACACCCTCTTATATTTTGGTCTGCAATACTCCGCAGTTGATAGTTGCTACTTGTGGTTTTAGGAAATAGTCTATGGATATTGAAAGCATGTATGTTCAGAATTTCTCATGCTCTAGTGCTCGTATGGTGTATCAATATTGTTTTGTTTTCCTATTAAGCCTATCTCTAGCTGACTTCATGGATAATCAGTGATATGGTGAATTAATTTTTATACGGATATGTGTGTGACCTATCTTAGGTCTATGCTGACATGATAAAGTGTGCTACACATTTTGATTTATTATTTGGAAAGATTTTGTGAATTCCTAAAACCGATAGTTGGTGTTTTTTTTAAACAAGGATTGCATCTAATTAGGCTGGCCTAATTAATGCTTGCAGATGGATCGAGTATATATGTTGGAAAATTTTGAAGATTAAAGTGTAGTGAAAAAGTAGAAAAAAGAGAGCAAAGAATGGCATTGATGTGAATGTGAAGAAGTGAAAAAATGATGAAGTATTTTAAGTCAATCTATTGAACATCACTGGAACTATATCAACACTTGTTAGGTGCACTCTCATTAGTTCATTTCAGCTATGAAGCTAATTTTGTTTTGTAATCCATTTGTAGGTAGTAAGCCTCCTTGTGTAAGCAGTGATCTTTTGTATCTGGATAGTGCGTCCTTTCTATAGGCAGTGAGCCTTTGTATCTAGATAGTGAGTCCTATTCTAGGAAGTGAGCCCTGGGTAGTGAGCCTCTTGTATTTGGTTTTTTTATCACTTTGTATTGTGAGTTAATCCTCATCATGGATATTCCCTTATTGGTTTTTCCACATAAAATCTAGTGTTCATTGTGTTGATTTTACTTTCTGTTATCTACATTTCATGTTCATTCTTAATAATAGAATAGTGTGGTTGTGAGGTTGATAAGTGTTAGAAGTTTTATGTTTGAATTTGGTGACAATGGATTCACCCCCCTTCTCAGTAGTCCCTCACCTTTTAACAATTGGTATTAGAGCTTTGGTTCCTTGGGGAAGGGCTTAACTTCTTGAGGATGATCCTAAAGGTTGATCAAATGTATGATAAAGAAGCACTCTGGAATACACTTGAAGATCTTGATAAGGTTGAAATTGAAAACGTCTCAAAGAATTGAAAGAAAATCTAAATGAAGAAAATGAATGTATCTAGAAACTAAAATAGTAGCTGAAGAAATTCAAGGAAAGACATAGAGAAGTGAGTGAGTAGAAAAAACAAGAGATCATCATATTGAAAGTGCTTGTAGAAGAAAAGAAGAGAATTGAAGAATGTCTAAACACAATGGTGTAGAACAAGTATGATGAATGCACTATACTTGAACAAGAGGTAGTAAACTTGAAAGTAGAATTGGAGAAGGAAAAACTCTATGAGAATAATTTCAAGTCTAGCTCTAACAAGTTGAAGAACTACTTGTAGGACAGAAACCAAATAAAGAAAAAGGTGGCTTGGGAAATGAATTGAGTGAAATCTCAAAGGAAAATCAAAAGACTAAATACAAAGGGAAGCAAAAAGGAAATTTAAGAAACTATGCAAGGAAACCACCTGTGAGACAACCTAATGCACAAAGATATCCCTCTTTCAAAGGTGTCTATTTTTCATGCAACAAATTTGGTCACAGGGCAACAAAATGCAGGAGTAAGATGAATCAAGTTTTTGGTTCCTTCTCTAGACAATGTTTCTCATGTAAGAATTTTGGATATAAATCCATAGAATGCATATCTTAGGTGAGAATGATTAGTCATGTGATGATGAATAGATTTAATGGAGGTAGAATGAATCAATCCTTTAATGGCTATATTTATACTTGTAACAAATTTGGACACAAAGAAAATCAATGTCTATAGATCAAGGACTAATGGAGGTCAGACTAATCAAAAAAGTGTTGTCTACTTTAATTGTAACTGTAGACACCTAAAAATGACCTAGGCCTGCAAGCTTCATTTTGACCACTTTCATCCTAGCATAATTATGACACTTAATTATGTCCTTGGTCCACATTCAACTATTAATTAAATAATTCATAAGTATTTAATTAATTCACGTCCTTTCATTCTTCATGATTATTAAATAAATAAATTAAATTTATTTATTCAATACATCACTAAGGGTCTATTATCTTCTTGCGATTAAATAAATTTATTAATTTATTTAATTATTAATCACATTTGCTAAATTAAATAATTATCTTTAATTATTTAATTGATGAAAATAATATTCCTCTCATTTTAAATAAATGAAGTTATTTAAAATGTCATCACAATCTTAACTGACAATCCATTTTGGTAAATAATCTGAAAAAGATTATTTATTTATTTCACAAAATCCATATTTTGAGTTGATTTAATTCAAATTGGTAGCTTTCTTCCAAAAATCAAATAAAGCAAGCAGGTTCTTGATTTTATCAAAATTGCTTTTTGTCCATCTTTTATCTGATTTTTCAAATCTCACAAAGCAGGCTATCTTTATCTTCTTAATTTTGAAAATCTTTATTTTTGAAATTAATTATCTCATCTTTTCTCCACTATCGATCTGATTTTCTCAGATGACATCTTGACCACTCACTTAAGTATTTTACCGTAACCCTGATTAGGGGTTATCAAGTTAAATCTCATCCTCTGATTTTAGGTTTCTATCAAGAGTCGATCTCATCCGTCCATTCAAAATTATGTTTTCTATAAAATGTCAATTTTGCTCATAATTTAGGGACGACTTGATCATTATAGGAATTATAGTCATTCATCATTTATCATCATTTATCATTGGCATAGGCATAGGCATAATTTTGATTAAATCCTCCAAAACTTGCATAGGACAATGGCATAGTCAAATTGCTCACACACTCGATCTGAGGGCATCAATCATACATTGCAAGCTAGGAGGTGATATGGAGGTGATTCATGGAAGCTTCGTGAATCTGGTATAATCATTCTTGTTTAGTTTTCTTTGTGCTTCATATCTCTTTGGGTTTTATTATTGTGCTTTCAATTCATTGAATCTAATCCTAAAAATAACCCTTAGTTACAGTAACAAACTTGGACATATCTCAAAAGTTTACAAAAGTAAGAAGGGAAAGCAGTCTGCTCCAGTAGAGAAGAATGAACTGGTAAAGAAAATTGACAAAGAAGAAATGAAGCAAGAGATGAATAAGATATATATTATAAATTATTCATGGAGCAGACAAGCGAAGAGGAGTGAAAATTTACAGTCAGTCAGTGTAGGCGCTGGGGTGATTCAGATTTGGTGGAAGGAGTCGAGCCAATTGGAAAGGTGAGTAATGCAGTAGAATCACAGAAGTCGAATCATATTCCATAATGGGTTTTTGTAAATGGAAATTGGGTCGACAAATGCCTTCCTTAATATGTTGACAAGTAGAGTTAGCATTGGAATGGGAAAGATTGGCCACTAGAACAAATTCAAATCTCTCTACGAACAAACTAGAACTAGGGGAAAAAATTAGACCACAGGAGTATGTGTGGGTGGCTTCAAGAAGAGGACACAAAGGGAAAAAAACCAGACGCCAAATGGAACTCAAATGAAGGGCATCTTCAAAACTGAATCAACAAAGTATGGCAGAAGAAAAACCCAATCACTCCTAAGCAGACCACCTTCGCCAAGACAGCTCAATCTTTGGGTGAGGAGTTTTAATTTGGTAAAAGAATGAACAAGAGGGATCATGATCTTCTACACAGAAAAATAAATCTCAAAGACTACCAATCCCAAACATCCCAAGAAGAGAAAATGCAGCCTAGAGGCCACAAGCTATTCCAAATTCCAGCATAATTAATAGAGAAAAGAGTAGCGAGGCTTTCAGACCATGCCCTTTTTGCTAAATGGACTGATCTAGCTAGTTCGAATGAAGAGATCAAGGCCTAGTGGATGAGAAAATATCCAGATCGGGTAAGTATTACTCCTCTCCTAAATTCCTTTTCTTTGATAGAATGCATTGTTTTGAACCTAAAATTGGAAATTCTAGAAGGGGACCCTCTGTTTATGAATGGACAGTGGTTTTACTACAAAAACTGGCAAGCCAACTTTGATCCATGGAATCACCAAGTGACCCAAATTTCAGCCTGGATTAACCTAGTTGATCTACCAATAGAATTTTGGAACCTTGAAGCTATGATAAAACTAGGAGATTCCCTAGGAGTCTATATTGGGGTAGATGAAGACTTCATTAATAGAGTAGGTAGATTAGAAACTTGCGTTCTAGTCAAAATAGATGTGGGAGTGGGGATGTATAAAACACTTGAGGTACTAACAAAATTTGGAAGTTGGAAGTAAGAAATTAAAGTCTGGGTAGGTTTAGGGTCAAAAAACTACCTCTTTAGGAAGACACTACATGAAAGCACCTCAAAAAAGCCAATAACAGACAATATCCTTAATTCCGCACAAAAAGGTCAGGGGAAGACACACCCATTGCAGTCTAATGTGGTGGATTGGTCTGTCTTGGGACTTGCAACACCCACTACAGGTGAAATGGCCACCCCTTTGATTGATCAACCAAGTCTCCCAACCATGGAAGTCAGAAATCCACAAAAAGAGAATAGACAAGCTGAACAAGCCCTCATTGTGCTCATGGATGATACCCATATTCTTCATAAAGCAATCCAACACGAGTTGAAGGAACTATCTGTTAGTAGTGTTGAATGTGGGTGCTCCATTCCCCCTTCTGTTCCTCCAACTCAAACAACCTCACAAATTGTTCTAGCAAGTTTTGTCATCCCTCAGACGGAAGTAGTCGGGAGCCAACAATCTAATGAAGAGGAAGAGGACCATTTAGCAAATGAGGTAGACGAGCTATGGGAGGAGGCAGAAGAAGGAGAACTACTAGAACTGAGAAAGTTGCAACAGTCAGAATCAACCCTAACATTAAGCTAAAATCAAGCAGGGGAAGGAAATCCAACAAGGAAAAGTTAGTGCTAGTTGGCAACGCCTTTGGGAAAAAGAAACTGACACTTGGGAAGGAGGGCATCCTTCCCTCGATAGAATGAGGATCATCACCTAAAATTTCAAGGGCGTTAATGCCCCTAACAAATGGTGCATGGTCAAGCACCAAATTGACCAATCAAATGCAGATGTGGTACTATTCCAAGAAACAAAATGGAGTAAGGAAGAAGGAAGAAGGAGGTTGGACAGATGGAATCAATGGAATGGTCAACTTCTCGAGTCCTCAGGGGCTTCTAGGGGTTTAGGGATTATATGGAACCCCTTCACAATGATAGAAATAGTAGAGGCAGAAGTTGAGAACTAGAAATCAATTAGACTTAAAGACATTAGAAGAAACCTCTCTTTCCTTTGCATTAATGCTTATGGCCCAGTCTCCATGGAAGGAAAAAAGAGACTTTGGAATAGTATTGCTAGAATAATCGAAGACAAAAGAGCAGAGATAGGGATCATAGCAAGGGATTTCAATGCCATGAGCTAAACAACATAGAAAAATAGGGAGGGTCAGGAAGGACTATGGTTGTCCAAAGTGACTTTCAAGAGTTCTTGGACAATAATGCCCTCTTGGATATACAAGAAAGAAATGGAATATGTACCTAGTCCAACAAAAGGAAAGGGTTCACTAATATCGCTGAAAGACTTGATAGATTCCTATTGTGGGGGGACTGGGGGAAGCTAGATGGATCACATGAGGCACTAAGCCTTCCCTTCATTGGTTTGGATCATTTCCCATTCCAACTTTCCTCTGTCCCAATGGAAGCTCCAAAGGGAAGCCCTTTCAAATTCAAATATATGTGGCTAAGAGATAAAAATCTCCTAGATCTAGTTAAGATTTGGTGAAATGAAGTAAATCTCAACGGGATAACAGATCTCAAGATAAGTAAAAAAGTTGAGTTACATAAAGGTGAAGTTGAAAGAATGGAATAGATGCCACTTCAAAAACTTTTTCAAGGAGAAAGCCAGAATAGAACAAGATATCCAAGCTCTCAATGACCATGTAATTGATAGAGGCATGGATGTTGTAGACTTTGAGAATGAAAAAAAATCTAAAAGGAGAGCTGGTTGAAATTCTTAAGAGGGAAGAATGTTATTGGTTCCAAAAATCAAGGGAAGTGTGGTTCAATGAAGGGGACAGAAACACAAAATTCTTCCACAAATCAATAATGGAAAATAACAACAAAAAGAGGATTTTAGAAAACAAAAAAGCCAACGGTGATACAACCAAATCAACTACGGAAGTTAACAAGAAGGCAGATAGTTTCTTTGAATCCCTACTGAACAAAGAGACTCTGGTTAATAGGAGTGACAGGGATTATCTACTAGAGGGAATCCCACCCATCATTATAGAATCCCAAAACAAAGCTCTCTTTCAAAAAATTCCCCTAGCAGAGGTCAAGGAAGCAGTATTTCAAATGAACCCAGACAAGGCTCCAGGTGCAGATGGTTTCCCTATGGGCTTCTTCCAACACTTCTGGGATATAGTCTATGAAGATCTTGGATCTAATGTGGAAGAATCCAAAAGGAAGATCACGATGCTAGGGGCTATAAATCATACATTCCTGGCATTAATCCCTAAAAAAAAATTTCCTCAATCAATGAGTGAATTTAGGCCTATAGCTCTATGTAATACAGTGTATAAAGTGGTAACAAAGATAATTGCTAATAGGCTCAAGAGGGTGCTCAAAGATGTTATCTCTAAGGAAAAAAGTGGCTTTGCTCCTGGCGGATCCATAGTGGAAGGAATCATTATAGCACATGAAACAATACACATAGCTAGGAAAACAAGGAGGCTTGTATGCTCCTCAAACTAGATATTCTCAAGGCATACGATATGGTAGAAAGGAGTTTTCTCTTGGAAGTATTAGGAAGATTTGGTTTTAGTCCAAATTGGGTAAATTAGGTCAGCAGTTGCATCTCCACTCCAAAGTTCTCGGTTATGGTCAATGGCACATCAAATGGTTTCTTCTCCTCATCCAGAGGTCTAAGGCAGGGAGATCCATTATCCTTGTTTCTATTCATAATAATGGTAGAAGTGTTGGGGAGGGGGATCCAAAGGTTAAGAGAAGAGGGAAAATGGAAAGGAATACACATAGCAAATGGATTGGAACCTTCAACCCATCTACAGTTTGCAGATGACACAGTCCTAATGAGGGAAGCAAGCAAGAGGGAAGCAAGATTGATAAAAAATTTCCTAGATTCCTATTGCAAAGCATCAGGGAAAAACATCAATTGGACAAATTAGAGATTTTTTCCTCAATACTCAACCAAGTCTTCAAAAGGACATTGCAAGCATCCTAAATCTGAAAATAGCGTCCCTACCAGGAAGCTATTTGGGGATTCCACTGTTCACAGGCATCAACAAAAATTGTTATTGGGACAATCTAATTAGTCGTTGCAAGAAAAAGTTGAGCACTTGGAAAGGTAAATGGCTCTCATCAGCAGGAAGACTCTTGTTAGTTAAATTAGTTATGTCAGCAATACTTGTCTATTCTATGTCTTGTCTCAAACTTCCTAAAGCTACTGAAGATGCACTCACACAAATCTTTAGGAGGTTCTTTTGGAGTGGTGTGGGGGAGCAAAATAAACTCCCTCTGCTAGCTTGGGATAAGATTTGTCTCCCCAAGGAAGCTGGTGGAGTTGGTTTACGCCAACTTCCCCTTATGAATCAGGCCATGGGTTCCAAATTGGTTTGGGACATCCATACTAAAGGAAATAAAAAATGGGTTATAGTTTTGACAAGGAAGTATCTTGACTCAGAGGATCCAAAGAAAATCCTCACAGTATTGAATCCCCATAGAGGCTCTGCTATATGGAATTTCATTCTAGAATGTAGGGATATTATATCCAATCATGTCACTTGGGAAATCTAGGATGGAAAAAGCTCCTCCTTTTGGCATGATTCTTGGGGTGGGAAAGCTCCAATTTGTGACACGCAGGGCCTGAAAGATATGAAAGAAGAAACAACCAGATTATGGGGTAACAAGGTGGCAAATTATGTTATGAAAATCATTAACACTATAAGTATAAGTTGGGCTTGGCATGATCTTCAAAACCTCGATGCCCCTCGATCTCAGAAGGAAAAAATGTCCAAAATCCTCAAGGATAAGTTTTTCATTCCATCTAATGGGAAAGACCAGATCAGGTGGTGTGGATTGCCTGATGGAGCCTATAAAGTGAAGTTAGGATACAAGGCCAAGGAATTAGCGGTAGCACGCAAGGATTGGCCAAGTCAGCTATTCTAGGGAAACAACTGTCTGCCTAAGGCAAGATTTTTTGCATGGTTGGAGGTTCAAAAATGGATTCTCACAGAGGACAGATTGGCCAAATTTGGGATACAAGGCCCTCGAAGATGTTGCCTCTGCAAAAATCACTAGGAATCGGTAGACCACCTGTTGCTATCCTATCCATACGCAACAGAATGTTGGAACCATTTAAGAAATAAACTCAACTTTCAGAGCCCAATTCCATTTGATCTTGCAACTTGGTTCAAAATGTGGCCTCAAAAGAGCAGCAAAATAGTGTTCAACTTCATATGGAAAATATCCCCATCATTAGTAATTTGGGAACTGTGGAAAGAAAGGAACCAGAGAATTTTTCAAGGATGGGAATTGAACAAGGACATATTATGGGACAAGATTGAAAGATCAATAGTAGAGATGGTTAATGAGGTTGCTAGGCACAAGGTAGCCAAATATAAAATCTTCACTAGTTGGGATGACTCTCTGATCAAACACTTCCTGAGCCTTAAACCCCCATCCATATGTGGACACGACTCCCTTCAATCCAAAAAGGTAGCAAGAGAGACAACTAAGTGGCATGCCCCATATCCTGGCTAGCTAAAAATCAATTTTGATGGGGCTACTCAAGGAAATCCTAGCCTAAGTGGGGTTAGGTGTGTAGCTTGGAACTCTAAGGGAAAAGTGTTAGTAGTGAAATTAGTCTCCTTGGACAGATGCACAAACAATGAGGAAGAATTCAGAGCGGCAGCAATTGGTTTGCAGCTAGGAAGAGACTTAATGTTTAGCCAGATCCATCTAGAAGGTAACTCCCTCATTACGATCAATGCCATAGGTAAAGGTTCCACACCAAACTGGAAATTGAACCATTTGCTTCAACAGATAAAAGACTTGGCTATCATTTTTGCAGCCTTCAAAGTTAGCCACATTTATAGAGAAGGAAACTCTAAAGCAAATGAGTTGCAAAGGATGTCGCGAGTCAATCCAGCTATGAAATAGAAGGACCTCTGACTAGGATAACATTTTGGCACCAGATGTTACTTTAGTGGCTCTCGAACTTTGGTTAGCGATGTCACTCCTACATCATCCCTGTCAAGCTTTATGATGTAGTTGCAATCATTATCTAAAAACATCAAAATGTAAATTATTCTTTCATATGGTCACTAGCTTTCGCATTAATTCTCACTCGGGTGTAGAGTACACCTCATTTCTGATGTTGCATTCAACTCATTTGTTGGTGGTGCCAAGTACATTATTGTTTATATGTTGGAATGCAAGTTGTTTTAAAATCCCTAATTGTTGCCTCCATATCACAAAGGATCTAAATGAGCATTGAGTAGAATTTTTTGGAAGGTGTGAAGAAAAGAAGGATATGGAGACGCCATTGTCCCTAGAAACAACCAAGCAAATGCAGGCTTTTCGTGGGGAAATCACAGATAAGCAGTTGTAGCCTGGTCTCCTCCACTCCTCTCATCTACTCATTCTCATGGGCACTAAGCATGTGTTGGGTCTAGAATTTCTGAATGCATACCACAGAGTGCGTGCCAACACAAAGGTTCTAGCATTGTTCCTTTTAGTTCTTCTCCACATGGGTGTTTCCAAAGCTTTAGGTAAGAAATTGACCCAAATGGTGTTTGTTCATACTTGGTTGGGTGAGATAGATGCAGTGGTAGATAATGTGGATGAGGATAGGAACATTCCCATGCCACAAAACTATTATATGTTGCATGTGAGGGGCCATGATGTCATGAAATTTCCATTGATTTGCACCATAAACCTTGAATGCTTTGAGAAACTATGGGCAGAGTGGGAGAGGAGCATCTTCTTCCTTCTCAGGGCGGAAAATCTTACAACAAATCTACCAAAGGGTTAGGTCAGATGGTATGTTGAGGATGAAGAATTGGAGGATGATTTCAACACTAATGATGTTCAAGACTAGGACCTAGGTGATGGCGAGGAGTGGCTAGAAAATGACCAACGGGACCCAGAAGAGAAAGTGAAAGCCCCGACTCATATGAAGTGTGGCCTCGACTACCCCACAATCACCAGATACAAGGCATACCTCAAACACTATGAAGTCATTGATGAAGAGGAAGGTCTCTGAGGTTTGGTATCATTTTAGAATGGGTTTTGAATTCATATACCTGTTGTAATGATCTTTTCAATAGTTTAGGATCTTTAGGCTATGTGTCAGTCCCGGGCGTGGCGTATTTTACCTTGGTTTTTTAGGGTTTTTGATGGTATGTCTACAATTGTATTGGAAACCATTTTTTGGCATGTATATGTGAACTACAAATAGGATGATCTGGTGGTCAATATTACAGAAAAGACCTGCTAGATCATCATAATATCTCTACTGTAAATTTTAAAATCAATATAGAGTACTGCCCCTTGCAGTGTTTACCGACCAAAAAAAAAGAGAGAGATGAATAAGATATGGAGGAAGAAATAAGAAGAGCTAGAGATGATAGATATGTCTATGCCCTCATCCAGTGTAGACAATTCCTTCTCGAATTAGACCTAGCATGGTCTTAGGGGGAGCATTAATAGAAAATTATACAAAACCCCTAGACAAATGGTGTGTTAGATGTTGGCATGAGGATATATTGTAAAGAATGAACAGGAAAAGGTTTTGGAAAAGAAACCAGAAGAAAACATGATGGTATGATCTTTTGCAGATTGATTTAGGGTTTACAGTTCTGAGAAATAAGGGTTTTATCATCTTTTTGAATTATGCCACATTTAATGCCAATTATGGAAAAATGATGATGCTTTGATCACTTGTGCACTTGAAGAGTTTGAAAGGTGTCTTGAAGTGATCTCAAAGCAATTTGAAGAAGTTTGAAGGAATTATTATAGACAATCAGGAATTATTTCTTTGTTTACAAAGGGAAAGAAGGGAAAAGGAAGAAGTTTTGATTGAACGATAATGAATCCAAGAGAGATAAGCATGACAATGGATAGAGGATTGTGTGGAAACATTCCACTAAAGTTGAAAGGTGTTGAATTGGAAGAATTTGATCATAGGAAATTGAAGGAAATGGAACTACAGCTGAAGATGAATGAATTACAGAGCATAAAAACCCTAGGTATGGATTTATGGGGAGAATTTCCTTGGTTTATAGATAAAGAATTCATTTGGTTCTTATTAATTCAATTCAAGAATGGTAGAATTATTTTGGAAAAACCCTACCTGATCACAAAGGAAGCGATCAAAGTGATTACTTGTTTATACAGTGTTGGGGACCTCCTTAGGAAGAAAACCATGAAATACAAAGATGTGGAGGAACTTACTAGCATTAACAAAGACCCTCGAGCTCTATTGATAAACACTCTTTCAGATTCCACTATATGGTATGTTACGTACGACATTTCCTATAAAATCTATTTCAAAAACCATGAAGGTTCAACTTCGGCTATTGTTGTATATCTTGCACACATGATGTTTAAGGAAAACAAGCAGTTTGAATTGTGTAGCCTATTACTGGAAAACCTAACTAAGAATGCTCAAATGTCATTGGTTAAGGGCTATCCTTTTTGGTTTGGATCTTTGCTTATATGTTTGAAATTTTACTTTTTGAGCTTGCTACTGGGAAGAGAGAATATTGAATGGGAATCTGTTATTCCTATTGGAAAACAAGTCTATAGATATTTGAAATTGTTGGTGGATAATGTAAGTGTTTGCAAAACCTATTTCACATCCCTAAAGATGAATTTGTGCTCTGGTATGTCAGTACCTAGTCAGTTTGAAGTGGGCTCATCCTCTAGTAAGAAAGAGTTGGAAGTTATCATTGGCGAATCCCCTCTGGAATCTAAAAGAAGTAAAACTTTTGTAACAAATGTCTTGAAAGAAAAGAAGAATGAAGAATAATTTATATTTGGATCTAACTCATTTGATCTAGATCATATATGAATGATGCTAGAAAAGGGTGAAATGAAGAATATTAGTGAAATTTGGAATGCATGCTCTCCAATTGAGAGGCTTAAAATTGATGATGTACTGGTTGATTATTTTCTCAATAGAGGTATCTCAGTTTTAGATGTGTCTAATTCTTTTCTAGATGATCTAGTAGAGATTATTGAAGAGAGAACATTGTTGGAAGGACCCAAAGGTCAAAATTTCCAATCTATGGTTGAAAGAAGATGTACCAAAGACAAAAATATGTTATCTAAACATATGAATTAGACAAGAGAATGTATCAAAGAAATATCTGACATCTACAGGTATTGTCTCTGATGGCTGACAGTTGTTGACAATTTCAAGACCAAAATTGAAGCCATCGAATTTTAGATGAATAGTATTGGAAAAAGTTTTAATTTCTTTAAAGACAAGGATGGAAAACAAAAAATAAGAGTTGGTGAATTGCAAGTGGAGTTGTTGATTACTCAGAGACAAGGAGAAGATATGGTTAAAACCTTCTTGTTGGTTAAGGAAATTGCTAAGGTCCAGTTGGATTATCTCTCCAGAATACTCTCTAGCATTGAATATTTTGAATGTCAATATATGTCTTTGGAGCAAAAATTGTCTTTTATGTAGTTTTCTTTATTGGATGGTATGAGTGCAAGAATGAATTCAATTGTGCTTGCTTGGAAAAGGATTATTTCGATCATAAGAGACAGGTACAAGAAAATATTTCATGTAAGAAGTGTCATTTTCACTTGAATGTTTGAAATGGGTTGTTGGAATCACATTTGTATATACCATACACATCCTATTTTTGGTGGCCCTTTTTCATTAATTTAAAAAGGGGAGAGAAAAGTACCTTTAAAGGATTAAAAAGGAAAATTATGATGAAGGGAAAGAATGTTGTTTTTTTAAAATTATGGCACATGTTGCCATCAATCACAAAGGGGGATATGGTTGGAAGAATGAAGAAGAATGGCTAACTATATAGTTTTGTGTTGTCATTGATGTCACCATGTTATACAAGTTGTGACTACAAGACTAAGTCAATGTTTGATCTGATATTTTGGTATGGTATCTGAACCAATATACAATTTACACCCTCCGGTATTTTGGTCTGCAATCCTCCATAGTTGATAGTTGCTACTTGCATTTTTGGGAAATAGTCTATGGATATTGAAAGCATGTACGTTTAGAATATCTCATTCTCTACTGCTCGTATGGTGTATCAGTATCATTTTTTTTCTATTAAGCCTATCTCTAGCTAACTTCATGGATAATCAGTGATATGGTGAATTAAATTTTGTATGGATATATGTGTGACCTATCTTAGGTCTATGCCGACATGATAAAGTGTGCTACACATTTTTATTTATTATCTAGAAAAAATTTGTGAATTCTTGAAGCCGACAGTTGGTGTTTTCTATAAACATGGATTGCATCTAATTAGGCCAACCTAATTAATGCTTACGAATGGATTGAGTATATATTTTGGATAGTTTTGAAGATTAAAGTGCAGTAGAAAAGTAGAAGAAAAAAGAGAGTGAGGAATGACATTGATGTGAATGTGAAGAAGTGCAAAAATGATGAAGTGTGTTAATTCAGTTTATTGAACATCATTGGAACTATATTAGCACTTTTTATTTGCACTCTCATTAGTTCATTTTGGTTGTGAAGCCAATTTTGTTTTGTAATCCATTTGTAGGCAGTGAGCCTCCTTGTGTAAGTAGTGAGATTTTGTATATGGACAATGAGTCCTTTCTGTAGGTAGTGATCCTTTGTATCTAGACAATGAGTCTTATTCTAGGTAATGAGCCCCAAGCAATAAGCTTCTTGTATTCAATTTTTCTATCACTTTATATTGTGAGTTAATCCTCATCATGGTTTTCCCCTTATTTTATTTTCCACATAAAATCTAGTGTTCATTGTGTTGATTTTACTTTCTATTATCTACATTTCATGTTCATACTTAATAATAGAATAGTGTGGTTGTGAAGTTGATAAGTGTTAGAAGTTTTATGTTTGAATTTGGTGATAATTGATTCAACCCCCTCTCAGTTGTCTTTTGTATTTTAACACATGCAAGGTGGCAAATGAATCCCATGTAGGGGGACTCATTTATCCAAGGTAGCGAATGAGTCCCACCCTAGATTTTTGGTGTGTGTTTTAAGAATTTTTGATATTTTAGATGATTTTGTCAGGTTTTTAGCTGAAATAAGCCTTGATATCTAAAATAATGGATCTTAGGGTCCTATTAAAGATGATTTAAAGGATAATTAATGCAAGGATACCAAAATAGGTCCAATTAGTCAAGGAATTATACTGTCTCTAAGAAGGGAGTACAATTTATGTTGCCACATTTAGCCCCCACTTTAGTGCCCATATGATTTTTCATGCATATGCAAGCTAAAGGACTCTAAATAGTAGGATTTATTTCATAAAAGGATACTCATATGGATTATTCATAACACAGGAGAATAAATCCCCCACTGTAGCT
The DNA here is from genome assembly GCA_007258455.2 of Sequoia sempervirens. Taxonomy (NCBI): domain Eukaryota; kingdom Viridiplantae; phylum Streptophyta; class Pinopsida; order Cupressales; family Cupressaceae; genus Sequoia; species Sequoia sempervirens. The sequence goes on from VDFB02193867.1 coordinate 99,841,440, forward strand.
ATCTGCATAACCACAATGTTAGGAATTGTATCTTGCAACACGAATTTTTTGGTTGTCCCAAAAAATCCTATTATGTAACTTCTTTCTAGAAATCACATTTAAGGGTAGATGTATGACCCCTCTTAATTCTGCTTGCTTTACATAGGTGGAATCAAGGTAGTAATCTAGCCACATTGAATTAGGTAGGTCACATCATAGGTTATTAGCTTGAGTTTGGTGAAGAGCGATTGAAGGCATCGAGTTGACAAGATTACATGCCTGCTAGACTAGACATCCTATGAGATCAAGTAGCTTGCGATGAGAATTATTATCAAGTGAGTTGATTTCACCAAAATGAAACAATGAAAAATGAGGTCGGATGCTTTCGTAGGGTTAAGGACATAGAGCATACCCACTTTCCAATTATTTCATTGAAGGGTAGCCTTAGAGATATTAATGCAAAGGAGAAAGAGATCTTGCAATAGGGTCTTCTTAGGGGCTGAATGTAAACTAATGAGGGGTTCACCACAAAGCTAGGGATTGGAAAGAAAAATAAAATGCAAGATGTAATACTAAACCCTAATATGATGTAATGATTTATAAAATGACCTAGAAATGTGAATAAAATAGAATAATAACTATAGGATGAATTGTGTGCACCTGGGAATCTGAAGTAGACTTAGATGAGCTCAAAAATGTTGAAAAATATAAACTTTTGACCTACTTGGACTCATTCGCCAATCTAGGTTTTTGCATGGGAACATATTTCTAGAAAAAGGGTATCTGAATATGCAAAAATATTGAAAAATCACCTATAGTTGGACTCATTCGCCACTTATGGGGAATTAGTCTTGTTCCACTTTTTTGGGAATTCAAAGTTTAGATCTATAATTAAACACCTACTCTTTTCTCCCAAATTGATTTTCAAAAAAAAAAAAATCTATGAAAAGACCTTCAAAACATAATATAAATTTGATTTGCTTATGGGGGGCTTGCCTCAGTCAAACCCTTAGTTTGGTAATCAAACCTTGATAGAAACAATGAAACTTGAATGTAAATGTGAACATAAACCCTAGCCTTAAGTGTGTATAAGACTAAGAAATCAAAAACATAACAAAACCCTATTCTAATGTGTCAGAATGAGATGCATGAATGGAATATGACAATGAATGACTCACTTTGAGAGATCTCTAATCACCCAAATGAGCCTCAATAATGTGTGTTCCTTTCTTAGGATGAATGTAGAGTGATCATGGAGGATGGAATCACTTAGAAAATAAGTCATTAGGCTTGGATTGATGGCTAGTTGCATATCCTCAACCTAGAATCCATCATGATTCACCATACACAACCATGATCAACCCTTGACAATGCTAGATCTTGAATGAAAGTGAGCTTGAAGACCTACAAAAACACTTTAATGTTGCTCCAAGACTTCAACTTTGCTTTCTTTTCAAACTTGAATGCTTGAAGACTTTGAATGCTTGGATCTTGAAATTTCTCTTGAAAATGCTTGCTTAGATGATTAAAATGACTTAGGAGCTTGCTTATATAGGCATTAATTCCTAATTTACCATTATTTAGATCTCAAAGGAAAACATCAACCAAAAATTTGAATTAAAAGGGATATTTTCCTGCTTAAAACGAAAAAAAGGCCCAAATGGGAATGATTCACCTAAGGTGTGAATGAATCCTGCCCTAGATTTTTGAGAGGTGGGTTTTTAGAATTCTTGATATTTTAGATGACTTTGTTGTGTTTTTTAGTTGAAATAAGCCTTGAGATCTAAAATAATGGGTTGTAGGGGCCTATTAATGATGGTTTAAAGGGTAATTAATGCAAGGGTACCAAAATAGGTTCAAATTAGGCAAGGAATTGTACTATCTCCAAGAAGGGAGTATAATTTTTGTTGCCATGGTACCCCACTTCGTTGAGACCAAAAACAAACTTGGATGGATTAGTATATTGTTTATGATTTTCAAGAAATTTTCATGATTGATCTAGATGTTGCAAGTATTCTTCCCAAGTCTTTTTATAAATCAATATATTGATATCAAAGAACACCAATACAAACTTCGGCAAGAAATTCTTAAAGATGCAACTCATCAAACTTTGAAATGTAGATGGTGTGTTGATAAGACCAATAGGCATCACCAAAAATTCATAATGACCTTCATGAGTTCTAAATGTTATCTTATAAGTATCTTCTTCCTTAATTCAAATTTTGTGATAACTTAATCTAATAACTAACTTTTCAAAATACATAGCTCCATTCAATTCATATAGAAAATAATCAATGAATGGAATAGGAACCTTATCTTTAATGTTGTACATGTTGAGCAATCTATAGTCTAGGCACATGCACCATGTTTCATCCTTCTTATGGACCATAACAATGAGTGAGGAGTAAGCACTTTGGCTATGCCTAATAATTCTTTCCTCTGGCATCTCCTGAAAAATATTGTCAATCTCACTTAAATATTGTATATATGGGTACATGTAAGGCCTGATGTTGGGTGGTTAGGATCATACCTCTAGTTGTATGAAATTATCATGATCCCTCTTAAGAGAAATTCCTTTATAAATCTATTCAAAAACCACTAAATGATGATCTATAATTACCTGTAAATCAATATGGGTAGGAGCAATAGATTGGTAGGCTTCTAATGAACATAATTGGACCACAACTCCCTTAGCTCCTTTCTTAATATAATTTTATATTTGATTAGATCTTACCATCTATGGGTACTTTGCACACAACCCCCTTATTTCCACTATCTTTCTTTTTCATTGAAATTTCATGAATAGATTGTAGAAGTGCATCTCAATTGTTCCCAAAGTAGTAATAGATTACACTTCCAAAATAATAATTTTTACACTCATGGAGATAAAAATATTGGGATATAAAGATGATAATATCCCATGGATAATTTAATGTTGTGGCTTTCCTGGAACAACTAATAGTACTGCCATCTACAATCAAAACCTAAAACTCTAGATATAGATATATAAAATAGCTTAGATGAGTAGCCAAAATTTTGTTGATGAAGTTATGAGTACTACTTTATTTCATTAACTTTGTTACTCTAGAATTATTTAATAAATCCACTACTTTGAGAGTTTGTGGTGCTTTAAAACTTGAGATTATATGACAAGAAATGATTGGTTGGGAATCTTTTGATTCCTCATTTGATTCACTATCACCCTCTAATATTGGTTCCTCCTCTTCTTCCTCACTCAAACTTTCAATATAAAATATTTTTTGTTCATTTCATTTATGTTCTCAAATATATTTTCTATCACAACTTAAACATAACCCATTTCTCGCTTCTCCTCAAATTTGTTATGGTGTTAATCTAGTAAGTTGAGGAAGAGAAGGTGTTGAATACTCTTTCTCTCTTATTACATTAGCCCCTTTCCTTCTAGGAATCAAATACTTCTCCTCTACCCTATGTGCTAAGATAAAAGACTCAAATATAGAGCTAGGACTAAACATGCATACCTCATGTTGCATGTGATCCTTGAGACACCCCAAAAATAAAGCCTTCAATTTCTCCTTTGTAATTGTATCCACTCTTAAGGATAGAATTTATAATTGTTGAATGTAATACTTGTTTGATCCTATTTGTTCATGTTTAGCTAGTTAGTTGAAGAATTTATTCGTCACACTATTGCTATATCGTGATTATAGCTCCTTTGTAAATAATAACCATAAGACAATGAGACCATTTTCTTGTTGATGAGTACAAAGCCATTGTTACCAAATAAATTAATATGTTACAATATATGGGTAAGCTAGTATAACCTTTTATCCACTTGGGACATGATGTACATAAAAAAAATCCTCATTTGGTTTATCTGTGTTAGTGAGTCCTTGGCATAAAAATTGAGCATGTCCACCTTTGGTATCAAGTTTATAGATCCCATATCAGTATTAAAAAAAAATTCAATATTAGTTGACCTGGATGGTTCACCTTGGTTTCTTGAGACATCCTTTCTTGGTCCATTTATATAGGCATTTAACATGCTTAGTATGTCTAATATATCTCCTCTTAGGAAAATCACATCTCCTTGTAGTCAATCCATATCCCCCCTCATCTACATCTTCACTAATGAAATATCTTCCTTAACCTTGTTGATTCCCTCATTGTGAGTGATATCATCAATTATTACCTCATCATTATCATGATATTTTCTTATTGTGACAACATTCTTTTTTCCTTTTGTTTGAGGCCTTGTCATGATGGAAACCAATAATTTTAAAATAAACCACACAAATAAAATCTCAATTTCTAAAAAAATTAATGTAACTTACTAGGACCAAGATACCACTTACCCAGAAAAATATCTAAAAAAAATTAGATTTGCAATCTTGAGAGTGAACTTGTTGGAAGTTCTAATTTTGCAATAAGTCACCTAGTTTGCTCCAATTCCTTTGAAATATGGATTTTATATGCTTCAATATGTTTTTCAAAAATTCTTTAAAAATCAAGAAAATATTCACCAAAATATGAGAGATATGTGATTCAAAAAATGACCTCCAAAATTGAAAAAATGCCTTGCCTTCATAGTGCCAAGATCATGCTATGATACTCACACTTCATGTTATTGAAATATTTTTTAATGAATTTTTCTCTCATTTTAAATCCATAGCCAAGAGTATCACTAGCTCATTTATTTGCTATAATCCCTAACAAATAGACTAGTGCTTCATCAGTTAGGGTAACAGAGTCAAATATGCAACAACTAGTAATATATTAACCATTTAATTTAGAAATCAGTGAACTAGGTGAACTATTACCATATTTCTTTGCAATATAAAAAAATCACAATGTTTGAAATGCAACTTCTTACCAAATCCTATGCAATTTCTTGCAAATTTGTGACCCTCTTCAAGCATTTAATTGACTATTTGATTTAAAGAAAGAACAAAGCCACACATTCAATTGAACAACTAAGGATAAATGAGAAGAACATTGATATTTTCATTTAAATAACTTGCAAAAAGGTACATAGGAGAGTACTTGTTTCAAAGCTAATATTTTCTTCTATATTTATAGCTTCTATAAAAAATAATTTAAGATTTTTACATACATGACCCATGACCAAGATAATTTACTATTCTATTCATTCATATTTTCTATGGTATGCTCCTGCTTGAGGTTAGCTTCTACCTAGACTATCACCAAACTCAAAAATCAAACCCTTTGTAAAGAGAATTGAAATCCATGTTATAGATTAAGGGAGCAACAAGCATCAGGCTCATCATAGTTACATTTCATATGAATTTCATTTCAAAACAAATTTTAATTGTATTTTTTATATTCCCCAAATGGTTGGTTGTAATCATTTTCCAAATAGGGGAAACAAAATTTACACCATTTTCCCAAAAAGAACCATTTGATGCTGCAAAAATCACTGTTAGTTGTTAACAAGCCTTTACATTCCACACCCACATCAAGCCAAAATGATTCTTCATGGTATCCTCAAAAAACCACTAGAGTTAGCACAACTAACACAAAACTCCACTAGAGTAACCCTATCACCAAACAAAGAAACCAGAACCCAGACACCAGATGCAATCCCTTCAACCAGAACCAAAGCCGAAGTACACACACCCACTTTGTGTCCTCGCAGAGGTTGGAGAAGCCACCACTTCTTCTTCATTAGCGTCCTTGCTTTTAGTAGAGTAAGTATGCCTACTTGGTGTCTTTATTGGAATTGGGGCAACCACTATTACTTCATCAACTGAGCTTTCCAATTCCATCAGGGCCATAAGATATTGGTAGTAACCAGAATTAGTCTCAATCATGCTATCTAAAGGACCATCTAAAACCTCAATAAGAGAACTATGTCATCCCAAAGAAGCTTGACCATACCTTATCTTTCTCCTTGTTTCCATCACAAAAATTGTAGGCTCCTTTCCTTTAGCCTCTATTATTTCTTCAGTCACAACTCAAATCCTTAACCGGTAATTGCTTCTCATAGCAATTTGCACAGACTTCTGTCCATGGGCCTCCTTCTTGTACTCTTCCTTTGGAGTTGAAGTAACTTGTGGTGTGATTTGTTCATTCCTTGGAGTGTCATAGTATGGTCCCTGCAAGTTAAGCCTTGGAGACCTCTACACTGGTGATGTAGAAGCAATGTACTTACTCATCTTCCCAAGAAACAAAACCTCACAAATACAAACTAGAACAATCCCCACTTTCTTCACAGACTTAGAATATTTTATCTCCTAATTGCAGTGGTGAAAACAAATGCAATCGACCTCATTTATTAATCACACTAAGTGTGTTGATCATCAATGCTCAATGAAAACTAGAACAAGCGGGCATATGATCAACCACTACCGTTCACATCACAACTATTAATTTCCCAAGTTCATAAAAATCCATGTATCATCCTCAATGATTACAGAAGATTAACTATTCACACGCACCAAGATCAAGTTGATTACTCCTATAGAAATTATGCCATTAATGCTCACTCACATAGAGAAAAATGACTATTAACTTTCACAATTCTAGTTTTGAATGATGGTCATTGATTTCTTGATGAGGTGGTGAATCGAACGGCCCAGATTGAGTCAATCGGGTTTGAATTCCCCACACCATCACTTGCCAATCCTTGGCCAATGATATTCATCCAGCTAGGCACCAACACACCCATTTGTAGGCTCCATCATTCACCTCCAAGCAATCGAGGAAACCATGTGTCGCTCAATCACAGACCTCACAAGGCTCGAACAAACATTATTTTAATCTTACAAGATATGCGTTAGATGGTTGGGATTTAATCTCAACATTGCATATCAACCGGCAATCTAAAATCCATTGAGCGTTGACTGTTTTAACTATAGATTGGGCCCCACCTCAGTGAGTACACATTTCAATCAATCACAAACCTCGCACCATCTTGAAAACCATTATTTAAGTCCTACAAGGTATGCGAGCAATGGTTGGGATTTGATCTTCAGATTTGAGAGGCGAGATTTATGCACATGCAAATAAAGTTTGTCATAAAGATGGAGCCATGACTCGATTGGCAAGACTTGACCCTTGGGAAAATGACTTAAAACATAAGTATTTTTCTATAAAATATTTCACCCAACTTTGGGAAAATTTGAAGTAGTAAAAGGCACGGGGTGACCAACAAACCTAGACAACAGGGTTGGTGATAATATGCATTCAATGGATTAAGTTGTAAATTATGTGACTGATGACTAAGTAAAATAGGTCAATGCAAAATTAAAATTCCTAAGGGTTTATGATAAAAATTTGTGAAGTGAGGGCTTCTAGACAAAACCCTAACCCATCCTTGGAAACAAAGGCTCACAACCATGATCAAAACTAGGATACGCTCAAAATTTTGAAAGCTCCATCAAGATAATTGAAGAATAAGTTTTCTTTATTTCTTGATTTTCTCTAAATAAATTTTAAGAAAAATTTATCATTCTCATATTCTATTATAACATGACGATAGATTATATACAATTTATATGATCATTTTGTTGAATAAAAGTGTCTGATACTCATTGAGCCTTTCATATATCTTATTTTCTTTGAAAATGTATTATTGAATCAAATTAAATCTCCTTAAACATATTATTACTCATGCAACAATCTAATAATACTTTATAATACAAATGACATCAAATTGAATACATATCAACTACAAGTATCCAATTCCAAAAGAATTTAAGTTACAATACAATCATAACACTTATCTTTTTATATTTTAACAAAGTGATTTGTAAAGTGATGAGGCTCTTTAGATGCAAATTGAGTTAGGGATGAGAGAACATGCAGAATCAGTAGTTGGTGACAACAAAATTGTGCTTGTTAATCTTGGAAGAATCCAATGTTGGAGAGAAGAAATATGGGTTCTACATGTTTTCCAATGATTTGAAAAATCTATTCAAGATCTATGGATTTTCCCAAAAAAACCCAGTTGGGACTCTTGGGATTTATACAAAATTAATATATTTTTTCTTCTTGGGTATGAAACCATGCCCCTCAAGGTGACCAGATCCAACAAAGGAGCCCACAAAAAGAGGTAGAGGAATCACATTTTTTGTCAGGTTTGACATTTTGCAACGTACCAAATCATATACACTCTTATGAACGAAACTACCAAATATATCCTTGACCTTGTCATAGCCCTTTCTCTTCACTCGTTCTACACAAGTGAGAGGAAGGTGAAGAGAAGTAGCCATTGTTGACATGCTCTCTATTATATTAGAATCTAAAACATTTTATACAAGCCATAAGTCCCCATTTACATTGAAGGGTAACTCTAGCATTTGGTTGGATACCTAGCTATGCCACATCATGTCACCTTCTCTGAACAAGACTTTTTAGCACCAAAATATGATCATAACAGTCGCCTACACCTAGAAGTCTATGTTAATACACACAAGATCATACGAGTCCTAGTAGATGGTGGAGCAGGCCTAAATATTTTCTCACTAAAATTAGTGAAGGAATTGGGATACTTTGAGAATTGTATTGTTCAAACCAAATTTATATCATAATCAAAGCTTATGATGATGCAAAACAATCTTCTGAAGTCATAATTTCACTCCCAATGAGAGTTGGCACAGTACTATAGGACACCCTATTTCATGTCTTGGATCTGAACTTACATTATAATCTCCTCCTTGGCCATCGATGGATTCATTCCATGAGGGCTATTCTCTCCACTTAGCATAAATGCCTCAAATTCCCACACAATGGCACCGAAATCACTATTCCAGGTGACCCTGATCCTTTCCAATATTGTTCCAACCTCAAAGGAACCATTGAGTGTCAAGTTCCCATCAATCGAGAGGCCTCACCTTCCACTTCATCCACCCCTTCATCTCATTATATTGATCCATCTACACTTTTCAAATCATCCAACTCATTCGTTACACCTTTCACACCCAATTTCTAGATCCAAGACAAAGGATGTGGAGAATATGATATGAAGAGTCTCTTTTCCATCAGCAAGTTACCCAAGTCACCAAAGTCATATGGAAAACCACATCCTATGCATCCCAACGTTGTTATCCACAATCCCCCTACCACCTTCACTAAATGAGGGGAGCTTGCTAAAGAGTCTCTAGATGACCACATTCTTACATTGTTATACAAAGATGAGGACATTGAAACTAAGAAATTTCCAATTGAACAGAATCCAAAAGGGTTCCAAATAATGAAATGGCACTGATATGATGGATGCAATGACCTTGGTCTAAACAAGTAGGGAATGTTGGAACCTCTACAACCTCCTAACTTAATACGTCATCAAGGGAAATGGTGTGTGCCAGTAAAAGTGATTGTCTGAGGTATTGGGTCACCTTCGAGTGTAGTTGCTAGTGCTTCAGATGAGAGTAAGACATATAAAGACCCTTGGGATTATGATGTCGATTCTAATGAATATGAATGGGATTCCCTATCCTCCACCACTTTCATGGACCTTAATAAATTATTTGTGGAATTTGACCAAATGCTTACCCTTGATTCCTCACAAAATCCACCAAGTACCCGTTCAAAAATGTCTTTGACTAAAGAAGAATTTCTCCAACACTACTTTTGGAAATCCATTAATCCAGCCTCCTAGGAACATGATGACTCTAATTCACTTTTGACTGCTTCTCTAATGCTCTAGGATGAGAGGCAACTTGTGGCTTTCGATGATCTAAAATGAATTCTAATGAATTATTTTAAATACTAACATGTAACATCAATTTTGTAAAAGGTATACATAGTCAACTTAGGGCAAGAAAACAAGGGGGGCTAGTCGATCAAATTTTGAATTTGAAATTTAGAGAGGTAAGGGTTAATTTCATGATTGTGTGATTACTCTTGTGACTACAAATATGACCTTGGTTGAGCAAACAATATTATCTAGGTCTATAATGACTATATCTAGGTAGGTACAAGGATTAGTGTAATAAATGTTTGAATAAGATTAATGTAGTGGAGTGTCTGTGTGTGTGAAAGTAAAAAAGAACTAAATATGCGGAATATGTATATATAAAAATGGATAAAGACTAAAGAAATGATCTCATCTTTAAATTATATTACACTATTTGTTAATATATATACCTATAAGAAAATATTTCCTCAAAATAAAAAGAAATCTAAATAATAAATAACACATGTAAATTCTCTCATTACAAAGATATAAAATTTCACTAAAATAACTTATTCTTAGGAAAGATGAATAAAGTCCTACAATATATACTTATTTACTTAGATATTATAGTCACCAAAATTAAAGGCATCGCTTTACAAACAACTCAACAAAACCTAATGGAAAGCTTTCCTTTTGAAAAGAAGATCTGAGGTATCTAAAATCTATAATGTTGGTGTTATTTTATATTTTGTTATCATCATCCTACCACCAATAAAGCTTGCCCAACTGATCTTTATAAATCATTTAGTAGATATAATACTAATGTAATTTTATATTTCGTTGTCCCCATTTTACCACCAATAAAGCTCACTCAACTTATCTTTATAAATCATTTAATAACATATTATCCAACATATAAATTAGATATTGAATATATATATATATATATATATAAGAGGTTGGATCTTGATGATGCCTCAACAAAATTTATTGGGTGGTTGCACATCTATTCCACATGTAACATTTGAATGTGAACTTTTTTTGTGGGCACTATTATAAAGCAATCCTTCCTTTTCAAAATGTCTAGTGAACAATAACTTTAAAATTTGAAATGTGTGGATGTGATAGAGAGCATTTCAACCGTCCTTTTATAAAGGAAATTCCAACTTTCCAACTTCATTTTAGTGAAAACTCTCACATATTTTTGTGGGCCAAGTGCCTATTCCCATTCTCTTCAATAATTTTCTTCTTGTTTTTTTACTTTGTATGTCTTGTCATCTTTGTGAATTTCTCTCATCGTACTTGTTTAAACCAGCATATTTTATTGGACTTTATTTAAATCCCTACTAATTTTTAAAATAAAATTTGATTCACATGTTTATGCAACAAAATTCTCTCTCTCTTTGTTCAACGTTCTTAGCCTTTTCAAAATCTTATCTAATAAAAAGCAATTCTCTTTCTTATATTATCAAAAAGATAAGTTAAAAATCATCAAAATCATAAGTAAAATTATTTAGTAAAAGTACACTATCTAAAAGTAATGTTATGAATGTATTTGACAAACAAATGATATATATAAATGATAAATTGGTATCATTAGACGAAACATTACATATTATTGTAATGGATGAAACAATTTCAAAAATATTTTTATGTATATATCAATCAAGTTCTTAAAGAGAATATGAGAATGAAGAAAAGTACTCGTTAAAAGCACTTGAAATATGACAAAAAGTTTAAAGATGAAAAATACAAAAAAATTGCAAAATAACTCTTAAACACATTTTTTTATCATAATCTTAACCACCTTTCAAATGTATGTTCATTGCCCGTATTTCTAATATATAGAATTATATTTCATATATAACCTTAATATTCTACATTATAAAAATTTAAAATAATATAAAATAATTTTGCACTTTTATCATTTCTTAATAAAATGACATTATTTCTAATATAGAATAATGTTAGCTTCGCCTTTTTTCTTCTCAATGTGACCTTTTCCTTAATGGTGGGGCGCCGTGGATGCCACCTCCAATGCCACGCGTGCCATGCGTCCTCTTTTGTATTGCTATTGCTTTGTAATAGTTTGTTTTATTCTCTTCGTCTAGCTTCATCAAGTTTTGAGTTATGAAAAACTTATTTTGAAAAAACATTTAAAATTTGAAGAATAATTTATGAGGGTGGTTTGGTTTGACCTTTTTTGAGGGTTTGATTTTGTGCGTGGTTAGTGTTTTCATTGAATTTTGTTTAACTTAAATATCAAGTTTTCACAAAATTAATTTTTAAGATATTTTTAGTTTAATATTATTTTGATAAAGACTTGTCAACGGTAATGTTTTATTTGATTGTGTATAAACAATTAATGTAATGATTATTGATTAATTATATTTATTTCATTTTATTTAGATTGTAGAATTATCATGCGAGTGTTATTTCATTTTGTCAAATCAACATATATGAATGTATCTTTTTATTGTTGTGGATTAAAAAAAAAATTGTCAAATTTTTGTCTATTTCATAGGTGTTTGAGGGACATGGATTATGTGATTTTATCTTTGAAGGAGAGTACACTATCAGATTAATCTCTTAGATTTAAGTATATGTCCAATCAAAGTTTGAGGTTGGACTAAGTATAAATAGCTATCAGTGATAACTTTAAGAAATTCTGGCAAATTTATTTTTTTGGGGAAAAAAATAATAATTTCTATTGGTAAATCCTTCATTTTTTGAAAAAAAAAATTAATTTTATTGACCATTTTTTTTACATCATTAAAATTTTGTAGAAGATCTTGGTGAATCTTGGAAAATGAATGAAAATGCATTAATTATGATGGTGAATCCTTCCATTTAAAAGGAAAAGTAGGGGCCTAAAGGTGGAAATGATTGATGGGTTTAAGGGGTAGACATATCATATTTAGTTATCACCACTGATTTAAACTAGTATATGTATATCTAGATAATCTATATAAAATACATCTTTTTTTTCAATTAGAAAACTTAAAATAAATAAAAAATCATCGTATTAGATGGAAAAAAAAAATTTGTAATTAAACAATGAAAATAGAATTTTGTGATACTGTCCACTTTTTAAATAATTGAAAAATTCAATAAAAAACCATTGCACATGAAAATAGAAATTAGCTTTTTCTTTTTCTTTCACACATTTCCTAACCACCTATATTTTGTGTTGCCATTGTAGAGTTGCATCTATTGACATATATATAATCTATTGGCCCTCATTATATTCTATGAAGTAAAATGTACTTGCAATCTAAAATGTTCATGGGGCCAAAAAATTATTTTGGATCGTTGATCTCAATGGAGATCAATGATCAAAAAGCAATTTCAGAATACCAAAATAAAAAATAAAATTAATTGAATTTATAAAAAAATTAAAAAATAATAAATAATAAAATTGATAAAGATTATTATAAAAGATTGTAAAAAAACTATTATATATTTTATATTTACATTATCTATTGTAAAATAATTTAATTATAATAATTCATAAAAAAAATAAAATATTTTCTTATTAAAATAATAATTTTATTATTATTTTAAATGAATCAATTATTTAAATTTATTTTGATTATATATTTATAATTTACTTATTTATATTTTATTTTGAATTTTTTTAAAAATAAAAATATTATTATTTTATTTTTTATAAATTACTTAATATAAAAATATATTTTCTAAAATTTTAATTTTAGAAAAAGAAAAATCGCGAAAATATAATAATATCATTTCACAATATCATCTTCACAACAAACTCAACTTAGGAACAATCCAAACAAATGTAATCATACCAAAGGAGCCTCTTGCTTCTCGAGCATTGATTTTAGATGTAGTTGTTTTTACTTTCATCCTTAATAATTTGACAATCTACACCACCTATTCACCTCACATCAATGCTAAACATGTTCTTTCTTTGTGTTGATTTTTCAAGTTTTAATAATTTATTTATTCTCTTCTCATCCTTTCATCAAATTTTGAGTTATAAAAAAGCATACTTTTGAAAAATAATATATGAAGGTGTTTTGGTTTGGTGTTCTTTTAATGGTTTCACTTTGTATCTTGTTGGGGTTTTCTGTCAAATGTCACATTTCTATCCAAAATTTAAGATACCTTTACTTTTAATGTAATTTGGATTAGGATGGGGATTTATCAAGTGTGACATTTTATTTGATTAACTCCATAAATAGTTAAGATAATGATTATTAATAAATTGTATTTCTTTTATTTTATTTATATTATGAAATTGTCTTGTCAATTAAAATTTTATTAAATGTTAATTTGTATTTATGACTAACTTCAACTAATCTCTATTTGGTAAATTTTATCTAATGGATATGTGTCTATTTTATAGGTGTCTAAGGTGTAAGGCGACATGGATTTCATAGTTTTATTTTGTGAGGATTCATCTTTACTCCATGTAAAACTATGCATCTGAAGTACCTAAAACAATAAAAAATGGGGTTGGATGCTTTCATATGGTTTAGGACATAGAGCACACCCACTTTCCAATTATTTCATTGAAGGGTAACCCTAGAGATCTCAATGCAAAGGAGAAAGCGATCTTGCAATAGGGTTGTCCTAGGGGCTGAATGTAAACTAATGAGAGGTTCACCACCAAGTTAAGGTTGGAAAGACAAATAAAATGCAAGATGTAACACTAAACCTTAATATGATGCAATGACTTACAAAATGACATAGAAATGTGAATAAAATAGAATAAAAAACTATGGGATGAATTGTGTGCACCTGAGAATCTAAAACAGACTTAGATGAGCTTGAAAATGCTTAAAAATCTAAACTTTTGACCTCCTGGGACTCATTCGCCAATCTGGGTGAATCAGTCACAAATCTGAGTTTTTGCATAAGAACATGTTTTTGGAAAAAGGATACTTGAATCTGCAAAAATCCTAAAAAATAACTTGTAGTGGGACTCATTCGCCACTTCTAGCGAATCAATCACGTTCCACTTTTTCGGGAATTCATAGTTTAGATTTGCACTTCAACACCTACTCTTTTCTCCTAAATTGATTTTTGGATCTGAATCTATGAAAAGACCTACAAAATAAAATATAAACTTGATTTTATTATGGGGGGTTTGCCTCAGTCAAACCCCTAGTTTGGTAATTAAACCTTGATAGAAACAATGAAACTTGAATGTAAATGTGAACATAAACCCTAGCCTTAAGTGTATCTAAGACTAAGAAATTTGAAACATAACACAACCCTATTTTAATGTGTAATAATGAGATGCATGAATGGGATATGACAATGAATGACTCACTTTGAGAGATGTCTAATCACCCAAATGAGCCTCAATAATGCTTGTACCTTCCTTAGGCTGAATGTAGAGTGATAATGGAGGATGGAATCACTTAGGAAACAAGTCATTAAGCTTGGCTTAATGGCTAGTTGCATCTCCCCAACCTATAATACATCATGATTCACTATAGAAAACCATGATCAACCCTTGACAATGTTATGCCTTGAATGAAAATGAGCTTGAAGACCTGCAAAAACACTTTAATGTTGCTCCAAGACTTCAACTTTGCTTGCTTTTGAAACTTGAATGCTTGAAGACTTTGAATACTTGGATCTTGAAATTGCTCTTGAAAATGCTTGTGTAGATGATAAAAATGACTTCAGAGCTTGCTTATATAGGCATTAACATCTAATTTCCCATTATTTAGATCTCAAAGGCCAACATCAACCAAAAAAATGAATTAAAAAGGTGGTTTTCCAGCTCAAAACCAAAAAGAGCCCCAAATGGGACTAATTCACCCAAAGTGGTGGAGTCCCACCCTAGATTTTTGGGGTGGGTTTTCAATTTTTTTGATATTTTAGATGATTTTGTCAGGTTTTTAGTTGAAATAAGCCTCAATATCTAAAATAATGGATCTAAGGGGCCTATTAATGATGATTTAAAGGATAATTAATGTAAGGGTACCAAAATAGGTCCAAATTAGGCAAGGAATTATACTATCTCCAAGAAGGGAGTACAATTTATGTTGCCACATTTAGCCCCTTCTTTAGCACCCATATGACTCTATGTGCATATGCAAGCTAAAGGATTTTGAACGGTACACTTTATTTCATAAAAGGATACTCATATGGATTATTCATAACACGGGAGAATAAAGCCCCCACTATAGCTATCTGCAAAACCACAATGTTAGGAACTATATCTTGCAACATGAATTCGTTAATTGTCCTAAAAAACCCTCTTATCTAACTTTTTTCTAGAAATCACACTCAAGGGTATTTGTATGCCCCCCTTGGTTTTGCTTGCTTTACAGAGGTGGAATAAAGGTAGCAATCTAGCCACATTGAATAAGGTAGGTCACATCATAGGGTGTTTCCAAGTACCACACCACATAATGATGGATATTTGATGAGAACAGGAGTGGAATCCCGATTCCAACGCAATAAATGACGTCAAAAATGGAGCTCTCTAGCTCCCTTTATGTTAATTTGAATGAAAGGGATTTTTTTTAACACTAATATAGTGAAAACCCTAATTTTAACTTATATAAGGGTAAAAAGTGAAGTAGTTTCTAACTATTTTGTCATTTTTACCTTCATGTAGCTTGAGTTTGGTGAAGAGTGGTTGAAGATGTTGAGCTGACAAGATTACATGCCTACTAGACTAGATGTCCTACAAGATCAGGTAGCCCGAGACGAGCATTATTATCAGGTGAGTTGATTTCAGCAAAATGAAACAATGGAAAATGGGGTTGGATGCTTTTGTATGGTTTAGGACATAGAGCATACCCACTTTCCAATTATTTCATTGAAGGGTAGCCCTAGAGATCTTAATGAAAGGAGAAAGAGATCTTGTAATAGGGTTGTCCTAGGGGCTGAATGTAAACTAATGAGGGGTTCACCACCAAGCTAGGGCTTGGAAAGAAAAATAAAATACAAGATGTAACACTAAACCCTAATATGATGCAATGACTTACAAAATGACCTAAAAATGTGAATAAAACATAATAACAAACTATAGGATGAATTGTGTGCACTTAGGAATCTGAAGTAGACTTAGATGAGCTCGAAAATGTTGAAAAATCTAAAATTTTGACCTAATTGGACTCATTCACCAATCTGGGCGAATCAGTCCCAGATCTAGGTTTTTGCATAGGAACAGGTTTCTAGAAAATGGGTATCTGAATATGCAAAAATCTTGAAAAATCACTTGTAGTGGGACTCATTCAACACTTCTAGTGAATCAGTCATGTTCCGGGTATGTACAGGATCATGATGGGCCAAAAAGCGATGATATGATGGGTATGTGCAGGGTATGTGGCTGACAACCTTTTTTTACCCAAAATTGATGAAATGAAAAGGGTTTTTAAAGGAGATACTTAGCTTTCCACCAATATAAATTATGTTTTACTTTGAATTTAATAAATAATTATTATTCATTTTCTATTTGAATTATGATTGAAGTCCTGATTGATAGGCTAATTGAAAAACATCTATAGCTTTCAAATAGTATCACATTTTTTGAATCCAAAACATGTGTCACATTCTATGCTTCACATACTATAGGATTAAAAAATAAAAAAATTGAATTTCATGAAGTTTTGACCAAGTTAAGGTGGTTAGACATACAAGTTTTATATTTTTTTAAAAGTTGTAAAAAATCATAATTAATTATTCACTTGGAAAAAAATTACAAAAAATATGCATCACATGGAGACATGAGTCCTCTACTTATATCAAAAATCTTATAAAAAAATATTATCATTTTATTGTGGTTAGGGTGGTTAGATAAGACACCTACTTCTTATTTTTTCCCTTAAATTTAAGTACTATTGCATTGAAATTTCAAATTTTCACCAAATAGATTTCTTTCTTTTTTTCAAATAAACCTAGTAGTTTAGAAACTACATTCAATTTTCTACAAATTCTATTCTTACATATTTTTGAAATAATATAGATAACTTATTCAATTTTTTAGATCAAGTTGCCTAACTCTGATTTTTCTGAAATTTTTGCCTCTTAAGGGCATGTTTTTTCCATGATGATCTTGCACATACCCTTCCACTTTTTTGGGAATTCAAAGTTCATATTTGCACTTAAACACCTGCTCTTTTCTCCCAAATTGATTTTTGGATCCAAATCTACATAAAGACTTGCAAAATGGGTATGTGCAGGATCATGATAGGCCAAAAAGTGGCAATATGATGGGTATGTGTAGGGTATGTGGTTGACAACTTTTTATTTACTCAAAATTGATGAAATGAAAAGGGTTTTTAAAGGAGATTCTCAGATTTCCACCAATATAAATTATTCTTTATTTTGAATTTAATAAATAATTATTATTCATTTTTTATTGGAATTATGACTAAAGTCTGGATTGATAGGTTGATTGAAAAACATCTATAGCTTTCAAACAATATCACATTTTTTGAATCTAAAACATGTGTCACATTCTATGCTTCACATACTATAGGATTAAAAAAAATGAATTTCATGAAGTTTTAACCAAGTTAAGGTGGTAAAGACATATGAGTTTTTATATTTTTTAAAAGTTGTAATAGAAAATTCATAATTAATTATTTACTTGGAAAAAAATTACAAAAAATATGCATCACATCTAGACATGAGTCCTCTACTTATATCTAAAATCTTATAAAAAATATTATCATTTTATTGTGGTTAGGGTGGAAGACATTACTTATCTTTTCCCTAAAATTTAAGTACTACTACATTGAAATTTCAAATTTTCACCAAATAGATTTTTATTTTTAAATAAACCTAGTAGTTTAGAAACTACATTCAATTTGCTATAGATTATCTTCTTACATATTTTTGAAATAATATAGATAACTCATTCAAATTTTTACGTCAAGTTGCCTAACTCTGATTCTTTTGAATTTTTTGCCACTTAAGGGCCCATTTTTTCCATGATGATCCTACACATACCCAAATAGAATATAAACTTGATTTACTTATGGGGGGTTTTCCTTGGTCAAACCCCTAGTTTGGTAATTAAGCCTTGATAGAAACAATGAAACTTGAATGTAAATGTGAACATAAGTTCCCTAGCCTTAAGTGTGTCTAAGACTAAGAAATCTGAAGCATAACGCAAACCTATTCTAATGTGTAAGAATGAGATGCATGAATGGAATATGACAATGAATGGTTCACTTTTAGAGATCTCTAATCACCCAAATGATCTTGAAAAATAATGCTTGTACCTTCCTTAGGCTGAGTGTAGAGTGATAATGGAGGATGGAATCACTTAAGAAACAAGTCATTAGGCTTGGCTTGATGGGTAGTTGCATCTGCCCAACCTAGAATCCATCATGATTCACCATACACAACCATGATCAACCCTTGGCAATGCTAGATGTTGAATGAAAGTGAGCTTGAAGACCTATAAAAACACTTCAATGTTGCTCCAAGACATCAACTTTTCTTTATTTTGAAACTTGAATGCTTAGCAACTTTGAATGCTTGGATCTTGAAATTTCTCTTGATAATGCTTGCTTAGATGATAAAAATGACTTAGGAGTTTGCTTATATAGGCATTAACACCTAATTTACTATTATTTAGATCTCAAAAGCTGACATCAACCAAAGATTTGAATTAAAAGGGTGATTTTCCCGCCTAAAACCAAAAAAATCCCCAAATGGGACTCATTCACCCAAGGTGGTTAATGAGTCCCACCCCAAATTGTTGGGGTGGGTTTTCAGAATTTTTGATATTTTAGATGATTTTTTCAGGTTTTTAGCTAAAATAAGCCTCGAGATCCAAAATAATGGGTCTCATGGGGCCTATTAATGATGATTTAAAGGATAATTAATGCAAGGGTACCAAAATAGGTCCAAATGAGGTAGGGAATTGTACTATCTCCAAGAAGGGAGTACAATTTTTGTTGCCACAGTACCCCACTTCGTTGAGACCAAAAACACACTTGGATCATGCTTTAGTATATAGTTTATGATCTTCAAGAATTTTTAATGATTGATCTAGAAGTTGCAAGGATTCTTCCCACGTCTTTTTATAAATCAATATATTGATATCAAAGAACACTAATACAAGTCACAAATAATTTCTTAAAGATGGAGTTCATCAAACTTTGAAATGTAGATGGTATGTTGGTAAGAACAAAAGGCATCACCAAAAATTCATAATGACCCTCATGAGTCCTAAATGTTATCTTATAAATATTTTCTTCCTTAATTCAAATTTTTTGATAAGCTAATCTAAGAAGTTCTAACTTGGTAAAATACATAGCTCCATTCAATTCATATAGAAAATCATCAATGAATGGAATAGGAAACTTATCTTTAATGGTGAACATGTTGAGCACTCTATAGTCTAGGCACATGCACCATGTTTCATCCTTCTTATGCACCATCACAATGAGTGAGGAGTAAGCACTTTGGCTATCCCTGATAATTCTTTCCTCTGGAATCTCTTGAAAAATATTTTGAATCTCACTTAAATTTTGTATATATGGGTACATGTAAGGCCTTATGTTGGGTGGTTAGAATCATATCTCTAGTTGTATGAAATGATCATGATCCCTCTTAAGAGGAAGTCCTTTAGAAATATATCCAAAAATCACTAAATGATTATCTATAATTACTTGTAAATCAAGATGGGTAGGAGCATTAGATTGATAGGCTTCTAATGAACATAATTGGACCACAAATCCCTTAGCTCCTTTCTTAACAAAAATTTATATTTGACGAGAGCTTACCATCTGTGGGGACTTTTCACACAACCCCCTTAGCTCCACTATCTTTCCTTTTCATTGAAATCTCATAAATAGATCCCAGAAATTCGTCTCAATTGTTCCCAAAGTAGTAAGACATTATACTTCCAAAATAATATTTTTTTCACTCATGGAGATAAAAATATTTGGATATAAAGATGATAATATCCCATGGATAATTTAATGTTGTGGCATTTCTTGGAACAATTAATAGTGCCGCCATCTACAATCAAAACCTAAAACTCTAGATATAGATATATAAAATGGTTTAGACGAGTAGCCAACATTTTGTTGATGAAGTTATGAGTACTACTTGATTTTATTAACTTTGTTACTCTAGACTTCTTTAAGAAATCCATTACCTTGATAGTCTTTGGTGCTCTAAAACTTGATATTATATGACAAGAAATGATTGGTTGGAAATCTTTTGATTCCTTATTTGATTCCCTATCACCCTCTAATATTGGTTCCTCTTCTTTCTCACTCAAAATTTCAATATAAAATATTTTTTGTTCATTGCATTTATGTTGTCAAATATATTTTCTATCACAACTAAAACATAACCCTTTTCTTGTTTCTCCTCAAATTTGTTATGGTGTTAATCTAGTAGGTTGAGGAAGCTCGAAGGTGTTGAATACTCTTTCTCTCTTATCACATTATCCCCTTTCCTTCTAGGAATCAAATACTGAGCTAGGACTGAAAATATAGAGCTAGGAATCAAATATAGAGCTAGGACTCAAAATTCATACCTCATGTTGCATGTGATCCTTGAGACACCCCAAAAATAAAGCCTTCAAGTTCTCCTTTGTAATTGTACCCGCTCTTAAGGATAGATTTTAGAATTGTTGAATGTAATACTTGTTTGATCCTATTTGTTGATTTTTAGCTAGTTAGTTGAAGAAATTATTTGTCACATTATTGCTATATCATGATTGTAGCTCCTTTGTAAATACTAACCATGAGACCATTTTCTTGTTGATGAGTACAAAGCCCTTGATACCAAATAAATTAATATGTTTCTATATATGGGGAAGCCATTATAACCTTTTGTCCACTTGGGACTTGATGTACATAAGAAAATTCCTCATTTGGTTTATCCATGTTAGTGAGTCCTTGGTATCAAACTTGAGTATATCCAACTTTGGTATCAAGTTTCTAGATCCCATATGAGTATTAAAATTTTGTTCAATATTAGTTGACCTGGATGATTCACCTTAGTTTATTGAGACATCCTTTCTTGGTCCATTTATATAAGCATTTAACATACTTATTATGTCTAATATATCTCCTCTTAGGGTATGTGCAGGATCATCATGGAAAAAATAGGCCCTTAAGTGGCAATGAAAATTTAGAAAAATCAGAGTTAGGAAACTTGACATAAAAATTTGAATAAGTTATCTATATTATTTCAAAAATATGTAAGAATAGAATCTATGGAAAATTGAATTTAGTTTCTAAACTACTAGGTTTATTTTAAAAAAATTGAAATTTCAATGCAGTAGTACTTAAATTTCAAGAAAAAAATAAGAAGTAGGTGTCTCTCTGACCACCTTAACCATAATAAAATGATAATATTTTAGATATAAGTAGAGGACTCGTGTCTGGATGTGACGCATATTTTTTTGTAATTTTTTTCTAAGTAAATAATTAATTATGAATTTTTTATTACAACTTTTAAAAAATATAAAAACTTGTATGTCTGACCACTTTAAATTAGTCAAATTTCATGAAATTCATTTTTTTAAAATCCTATAGTATGCGAAGCATAGAATGTGACACATGTTTCAGATTCAAAAAATATGATACCATTTGAAAGTTATAGATGTTTTACAATCAGCCTATCAATTAGGACTTTAGTCACAATTCTAATAGAAAATGAATAATAATAATTTATTAAATTCAAAATAAAGCATAATTTATATTGGTGAAAAGCTAAGAATCTCCTCTACAAACCTTTTTTGTTTCATCAATTTTGGCTAAAAAAATGTCGTCAGCCACATCGGCAAAGTCTAGAAAAACAAGGTAAGCTGTTAAACATGCTTTTTGTGTTGACTTCTTAGGATTGGCATCTCCTAGCCAAATACCAAAGCAAACCCTAGGCTATTCCCTAGGCAATAAATTTTTTTGTGATAAATATCAGATATCTGATTCAGTTTATATATCATTTTAAAAAATGTTAGACTTTATAATATATGATTTAGAATATACAATATCATTTATAATTTAATATATAATCACTTACAAAACTATATAATATATAATATATTATATTATTATGTATAATATATTTAAATATTATTTCTATATTTTAGTTAATATATATTACTAATATATAAAATATTTAAATATTATCTCTTTTCCCCCTCTCTCTCCCTCTCCCTCCCCCAACCTAATGAACTCTCTCTCTCTCTTTCTCTCTCTCTCTCTCTCTCTCTCTCTCTCTTCCCCATCTCCCTTCCCCTCCTAATTCTCTCTCCCTCACTCTCCCTTCTTCCCTCTTCCCTCTCGCCCCCCTCTCTCTCAAAGTCTCACCCTCCCTACCCCTCTCCCCTCTCAAGTCTCTCTCTCTATCACTCCTCTATGTGTCTCTCTCTCTAGCCTTGGCCCTATGCCTTTAACCCTTAAGTCAGCCAAGCCCTTAGGCTCTCCACCCTCTATCTCTCTCCCCTCCTCTCTCTCTCTCCTCCCTCTCTCTCTCTCTCTCACTTCTTCCCCTCTTTCCCTCTCCCTCCCCCCTCCAAATGAAATCTCTCTCTCTCATTCTTCCCCTCTCTCTTCCCCCTCCTAATTCTTCCTCCCTCACTCTCCCCTTCTTCCCTTCTTCCCCTCTCACTTCCCCCCCCTCTCTCTCTCTCTCAATTCTCTCCCTCCTACCCCCTCTCCCTCTATCAAGTATCTCTCTCCCTCTCACTCATTCCTATGTCTCTCCACTCTAACCTTGGCCCTCTACCTTTAACCCTTAAATATTTAAACACTTAAACTCTCTACCCTCTCTGTCTCTCCCTTTCCCTCTACCCTCCACTCTCTCTCTCTCTCTTTCCCAACCTCCACCTCCTAATTACTATTAGGTCTATGTATATATACGATTTGAATTGGATATATAGTTTAAATCAGATATCTGATTTGCAGCACTAAAATCCTGCCATTAGAGAGCATTATAAAATTGTTTTATTTTTAAAAAAAATCATATCAGATATCGGATTTAGTCAGATATCCAATTTGTGGGCCATACCAAAACCCCACATGGCCCATTTTTTGCATTCCAATAGACCCTACATTCTTTTTTGCAGGCTTTGCAAGTGACAAACGTGCGGTTTCAGACAGGAAGAGACAAAGATCAACTTTTTGCAGCATCTGGTATTCAAATTTGTGATAAATAATGATTTTTCAACATCTTTTATGAGGTATAATGGGGATCAGTAGTCGTCGGAAGCATAAACATAAGAGAAAGCTTACAAAAGAACAAATTGAAGCATATAGACAAAAAGATAAAGAAGGTCATAGGAAGAGAAGACAAGGTATGTTTAAAAATATTGGTGAATCTGAGCCCTATGGTATTTCAAGTGAAGGGTGATCCCATAATAGTGGTTCTACGATTTTTAGCCAAAGCTGGACAGAAATTATTATTTTTAACTAAATCTTCACATTAGGGCACCTATAAGCGGCTAAGCTGTGAGGAATTTGAAGATAGTGAAAACTAGAGTCTCATCAAATTTTTCTGTAGATTCACAAAATATTTTTTTTCAAAATTTTTGGAATCAAATTGCCTCTTTATCCATCTCCGCGAGAATTGATTTTTGAGGAAAACAACATTTTAAAAAGTGGCGCTGCAGGTATAGCGCGCCTTTTTCCATGAAGGAATCAAAATTCTAATTCTTTTAAATTTAGATTTGTAACTCGATATCTAGTGCTTCCACTTGGTTAGATAGTTTTTTATTGAATATTTTTTCCTTAATCAAGTTTCAAAGATCAAATGAATTACAGATTGAGACAAAGTGACCCATTATATGGCGTAACTTTTTACGTATATGTCAAAAATTTAATTTAATTTCTTTTTGTTGGATCCAAGGACTTCACAATGTCACGGTGCACTCATATTTTTTAAATTTTTTTAATAATCTTCTATTTTTCACATGTGAAAGAACAAAATTCATTTTCGATAGAAAAATCTATGTTTAATAAAACTTAAAAACAAATGCTTATAACAAAACCAAAACATATTAAAATTATATTCATTGGATAGCTTGTTCTGAGGAATACCATAATCATTTGAAATAAATTTTAAATGAATTCATTTGATTCCCCAAAAGCCAAATCAAAAGTGATTTTTATCAGCATTTTGATAGGTGTAAAGGAGACGCATTTATAGGTATGGTTTAAAACTAGCGAGGTTCTATCCAAGGGGGTTTGATCTAAGGTGATTTGATCAAACCCTCTTCAATTGGAATCCTTAAAATGGAAAATTTTAAGGCTTAAATCATTATATTTTCTAAAAATATGTGATTTCAGCTAAAATCCATTCCTCTCAGGAATTGTAAACCACTATTATGACAACACCTGAAGAGGAAATTGAATATGTACAAGGTGAAAATGTTGAACATGATATTGAAATTGGGAATGAAAATGTTCAAATTGATACTCAAAATGTTCAAGCTGAAAATGTTGAAATTGAAGATGTTGAACATGATATTCAAATTGGGAATGAAAATATTGAAATTGATAATGAAAATGTTGAAGGTGAAAATGTTGGATTTGAAGATGTTGAATATGATACTGAAATTGGGAATGAAATTATTCAAATTGAAGGTGAAAATGTTAGAATTGAAGATGTTGAACATAATATTGAACTAAGTGTAGATTATGTTTCACCAGATTACATGTGAAATGAAGAACCTTGTGTGAAAGAAAGACATATTCCAAACTCAAGACCTTCAAGAACCCCTAAATGGTCACTTGAAATTGATGAGAACATTATAAACAATTTTGACGGCAAGAGGTCAACAAAAACCATTCGGTTGTGGGCTAGAAGACTTTTCATACAATATTTTAATGATAAGACATTGACCAAGCAATGCCAACTTTTTGTACAATTGCTAAAGAGAGCTCTAGTTAAGGAGCAATTGAAGATTTCAGGAGCAAAATTCAGTGATGCACATTCTATTGTTGATTGGTGTAGTTCAGCATTGTCACAGAGAGGGACACTTGACTCAATAGTGCACAGATTCTTTTGGTTGGTTGAGGAGGGTATATTGGGAGGTAGATTGGATTGTCATACAATCAAAGATTCTTCAAAGAAGCATTCATTTTGAATCTCAGATGCAAGCACATGGACCATTTGGACATGAGAGTTGGCTTGTTTTTGTCAGAGTTGTATTTAGTGCGAGTGGGATCAATGTGAGTCAAGTGAGTGGGTGGATACATGGGTTCCACAATATCTAACTCCATTAACTCAAACAATACCCATGACAAATGACACAATAGAAAGTTCAGTTGATTACGATCGGCTTTTAGATCTACTACATCCAAGACATGTTTTTGCAGTCGTTGCACCGCAGGGGAATGAAGAGAGATCAAATTATTGGTTAGCTCGATGTGTGTAGGTAAATCATAAGCTAACACAACTAATGGAAGATGATGATGGGTTCATGTATCCTACAAGTTCAGTTGTGGTTGTAGGAACTTGGTTGCAAACATATATGGTTAGAAAGAATGGCATACCCACATTTGAAGACTACGAGAAACACAAAACCATTCTCATGTATTTGTACCTTGTCATAGCAAAAAATGTTAAGTTGTTGAAGCATCATGCCAGACCAAAGACAAAACAACTATGGACACTTAGTAATGTTGATCATAAAGCAATATTGGATACTCTTAAGCAAAGAGACGACCCTTCAGGCACACTTGAATAACATTTTCAAGAATGGAAGGTACAATGCTTAGGTTCATTATGCTTAAGTTCATTAAGTTCATTATGCATCATCTATTAGCTCATTTATAATTTAATATAGATTGGTTATTCTAAGCATCTTGTATATTGTGACAATATAGTTTCTCATTTGAAAAATTTTGTGATATTTTTGGCACGATTGATCATGGACCTGCTACAACAATAGCTAGCTTTGATCCTTTTAGAGAGGTATGCAACATATTACAATAATATAGATTGGTTATTATAAGCATCTTTTATAGTTTTCATTACCATCTCATAATCAATTAGGTCATTCAAAATAATATAGATTGGTTATTCTAAGCATTTTTATAGTTTGCATTACCAATTCATCATCATTCAGGTTGTTTAGATTAATATAGATTTGTTAGTCTAAGCATATTTTCTATTGTGACAATATAGATTTCTCATTTGACAACTTTTGTGATATATTTGGCATGATTGATCATGGACCTACTACAACAATAGCCAACTTTGATCCTTTCAGAGAGGTATGCGATAGATTACAATAATATAGATTGGTTATTCTAAGTGTCTTTTATAGTTTGCATTACCATCTCATCATCAATTAGGTCATTTAGAATAATATAGATTGGTTATTCTAAGCATTTTTATAGTTTGCATTACCAATTCATCATCATTCAGGTTGTTTAGATTAATATAGATTTTTTAGTCTAAGCATCTTTTCTTTTTTGACAATATAGATTTCTCATTTGACAACTTTTGCGATATTTTTGCATGATTGATCATGGACTTGCTACAACAATAGCCAGCTTTGATCGTTTCGGAGATGTATGTGATAGATTATATTAATATAGATTGGCTATTCTAAGCGTCTTTTATAGTTTGCATTACAATATCATATTCAATTAGGTCATTTAGAATAATATAGATTGGTTATTCTAAGCATCTTTTATAGTTTGCATTACCAATTCATCATCATTCAGGTTGTTTAGATTAATATAGATTTGTTAGTCTAAGCATCTTTTCTGTTGTGACAATATAGATTTCTCATTTGATAACTTTTGTGATATTTTTGGCATGATTGATCATGGACTTGTTGCAACAATATCCAGCTTTTATCCTTTTGGAGAGGTATGCGACATATTACAGTAATATAGATTGGTTATTCTAAGCATCTTTTATAGTTTGCATTACAATCTCATATTCAATTAGGTCATTTAGAATAATATATATTGGTTATTCTAAGCATCTTTTATAGTTTGCATTACCAATTCATCATCATTCAGGTTGTTTAGATTAATATAGATTTTTTAGTCTAAGCATCTTTTCTATTGTGACAATATAGATTTCTCATTTGACAACTTTTGTGATATTTTTGGCATGATTGATCATGTACCTACTACAACAATAGCCAACTCTAATCCAATTGAAGAGGTTTGCGACAAATTACAATAATATAGATTTGTTATTTTAAGCATCTTTTATTCTAAGCATCTTTGCTATTGTATGTAGTTTAGCTGCTACCTTGATGATTTGTATAGGTGCTTGTTAGTGCAGAAAGTGAACATACTACTCTTGTGGAAGATTGTGCCCTGAATGCCTCCAATAGGAAAATTTTGTAAAATTTGAATTTTGAAATGTGAAACAATGTAAAAAGGTCATAACTGTGTATGGGCATCATTTATATCTAGGTGTATGCTTTGTTACTATTATTGGGACAATTCTATAATAACTTATTGTAATTAATCGAGCTACAACATGATGTTTTATTCCTTGTTCTTTCCTACCAATATGCTCATTTGAACCGGGTTTTGTAATACCTCTTATTTATATATAATAAATTACAATGGTTTGCCACTTTTTCCAAAAAAAATGTAAAAAGGTCATGTGAAGTTCATTTCCAATGTAATTGATTCTTTGAACTAGCAAAGTGGAAACAAGGTATTTAGGTGTGCATAATGTTCAAGTTGATTGGGTAAGAGTTTTTTGATGCAAGAGATAGGTGGCTTTAAACAACACAATTACAAATAAAGATGATGTTGCTAGAACCTACACAAACTTGATCCAACCTTAAATCTTGTTGCCCCCCCATTTCATTGACGTTACCATGTTGTAACTCACCAACTCAACTACAGAAGTATTTGGGTGCAAAAGAGTACCATCCCTAGCATAAACATACCCATCTAAACATGTTGGAATAGTTTGTTTGGTTGTACAAGTTACGGAATGAAATTTGCACCACTTTGAAACTTTACACTGCTTGCATTTGGCAACTTTTCCCTCCATTGAAAAGACATCACTGTAGGAAAAATCCTCTGAGATAGCAAAAAAAGAGAAATTTTTTTGTAGATGGTCCTAACATGATCCCATAGCCTCAGACGGAGAGTCTGTAAGCCTCACAGTCTCTAATAAATAGCCCTTCAAAGATTGCTACCTTTTAGCACTTTGGATTCTTAAGGGAAATCGTTGGTCCAATGTAGCTCAGAGTGATTTTTCATATTTGGGTGCAAAAGAGGACCATCCCTAACATAAACATACCCATTCAGACATGTTGGAATAGTCCATTTGGTTGTACGAGTTGCGGAATGAAAGTTGCACCACTTTGCAACTTTACACTACTTGCATTTGGCAACTTTTCCCTCCACTAAAAGTCATCACTACAGGAAAGTGCCTCAAAGATAGCAAAAAATGAGAGAGGTTTTTCTAGATGGTCCCAACATGATCCCATAGCCTTAGATGAAGAGTATGTAAGACTCATGGTCTCCAAGAAATAGCCCTTCAAAGATTGCTTCCTTTTAGCACTTTGGACTCTTAAGGGAAACTAGTGGGCAACAGAGTTAACTTCTTCACAAACTTGGTTTGAAGTAATTTCATTTTTTTTTGTGCATTTAAGAGAAATTTTGACTGGAGGTCGGTCTATGAGCCCTGTTCCAAGGGTTTGAGTGCATTTAAAATGAATTTTTAAGCCTTGCACTCTAAAAGTGACCTCTAAATAACTTCAAACACCTTAACTACCTCATTCTTATTCATTTGTTTTGCAAACAAGAATTTTCATTCCAAGAGGCTGAGCTTTCCTTTTTGCTTGTTGGATTGAATGCGAACTGTGACACAACTTTCTTTTTTCAAAAATTGTTCAGCATCATTGAACTAAGAATTTATCACACATTTGCAGAGAAACAAAGGAGTACTACAAACTAAAACACATTACACTTTGGTTCTCACTGACTTGATGTACTCTCCAACATCTCTTTTCTCTCATGTGGACAGTTAGAACTGCTTGTCCATGCCTTTGCATCATTAGGGAAGTTTTTCTCTTTTTGACAATGTCAAAAGCATCGCTGCATACAAATTAGGAAACTGACCTTTCCTTTTACATTAGTAATGCATGGAAGATTCAAAAAGTATCCTTGATATTACAAAAAGGTATTTTTATACACTTCAAATGTGCAATCACCCTTTGGTTCTTTCAAAGAAAAATCTTCCTATGCCACTATTACACTGCACAGGTAAACTAGATTAAGCTTCTTGTATTGTGGACCTATATTAAGCTACCACTCTCAAGACCAATGTGAAAATGACACAAAATAACATTTGAGACTACAAGAAGACATCAAAATGGCTAGTGTACTAAAAAAATTCTTATGATTTATGAAGAATGTTGATAACTCTACTCAGTTGGCTTCTTTTTTCAATATCATACAAATTGAACCCTGGCATCAATAGACTCTATATATCAAGCTAACACAATTCAAGTTTCAACGATGAATATTTATCATGCATGTTTTAAATGGCATTCAAGTTTATGGTGGTATTTTTGTTTATATGATGTTATGTGATATTCTAATCCTAATTCATGCTTCTAGGCTGTATATATATATATATCTATATCTATATATATATATATATATATATATATATATATATATATATATATATATATATATATATATATATATATATAACATGTTTTCTCCATTGTTTGGCCCCTACACCGCAAGTAAATGGCTGCATAGTGTGTGGAATGAGGGGGCAGTAGGCCTCAGACCCCTTTAAAGTTTGTTTGAGTGCTTTCTTTTCATTTTTTGTGAGTTTTGTGGCAAGTTTCCTCAAAGAAATGTGGTCTCATAGAATTCCATGACAAGCTAATGAAATTGATAGTTGCTCCTAGTTATTAGTTATGTAATGTGAAGTAATTGCACAACTGCTTAGGTTGACTTTGTAAAAAGTATATTGTAATTGAAATTTTTTCATCTATCAACATCTAGTTGTTACTTATGCAATGTGAAGTAATGCTTTGAGTTTGAAAGATGTACAATGCAATGTAATTAGCAATATGAATATAAACTACACAATATAACCATTCTTTTTATGCTATTGTACACTGATATTTAACCATTGCTCACTTGATTAAATTTTCAAAGAGTTTAACCATGCACATGAGGAGGAAATTAAATTTTGATTGTCAACTTCTATATATCAAATTATCCAATAATCAAGTGTATGTCCATATACAACAATGGAATCAACACCAACTCAAACAAAGTTTTACAATATGTGGCATATACCATCTTGGTATCTATTCAAAATTTACATGCCAAAATGTCTATCTCATCCGAGAAACTACTGGTGGATCATCAAAATGGAGCCTCTTTGAAGCACTCCTTGGCTCTAAAGGTAGCTACACAAGAAAAATTCAAACCAAAATTGAGATTAAAGTTATACTATATAATTTAAAATCAAATAATTAACATAAAAATCAATATACATTGAATTATAATTGAACTCTAAAATTGAAATCTTGATTACTTGAAATATACATCTCTTCGAAGGGTCAGGAGTCCAAGAATATGCTCCTCTCAAAGAACCAACCAAACCAACTTTTGTAATGTCAATCTATATATGTGAACAAAAACATAAAATTGATCCAAGTTAGCATACAATTGTCAGTAATAGGAACATATTTACCAAGCACAAAATAAAATAAACACATACCTCTTTAGGCTGATCTTTTTCTTTATCTCCTTTAGGTTTTTTGACACCTTATCCTTAAGGTGTTTCAACACCTCCTCCTTCAGGTGTTTGAATACCTACTCTTTCAAGTGTTGTGACACTTGTCAACAATGATGTATAACTTACAACCTCATGTACATAAAAACGACAAGTAAATATGAAACTACCAATCTATGTCAATGTATGCATAATCAATAAAATAGCTTATAAATCTTAATTCAATCAAATTTGAGTTCAATTACCTTTCCCTAATCTAACATTGTGCCTCCATAGTCTGGAGAGTTCCGCTCCTCACTTGCACTAGGTGTTTCCTACAAGCAAAGATTAAGATAAACATATAAGTTAATATATAATTTCATTAATGACAATTCAAATGACAAGCAAGTATACAGTAAAAAAATACCTAGTTTTTTTAAAATTAATCTAATTAAAATTAGACAATATAAATGAAAATATTATAAAAATACCCTAGTTTCTTAAAAAAATCCACAAAAAACCCTACTTTTAACAAAAACCTATAAAATTCTCTAATTTTTAATGCAAATACATAAACAACACTATTTTTAAGTCAAAATCCATAAAAAAAATCATTTTTAATCAAAATCCATTCTAAACTCAATTTTTTCATAAAAATTCAATCAAAAACCCTATTTTGAAAAAAAATCCATAAAAAACTAATTGAAATTATACAAATCTAATTCAAAATTCAATCAAAGCAATGAAAAATCTAAAATCTAACCTTTTCAAATTGGAAATTGGCAAAATTGGATATCTGTTATGTGAAGAACCTCCTCACTGTGCGCCCGCAGGTTGTTTGTGACTGTGAAATGATTTTGATAGCCCAAAATTTGTTTATATATACTTTCTTCAAATCAGATATCCGATATGGAAATCTAGGTTTGTTAATTGCTTTGGAGGTGTGTACTGACACCCAGGCCACAAAAAAGTCAACTCAACATTTTCACTTTTTTGGGTTGATGAAAGACATAATTTTTTCCTCATTGCCACTTTTTGGCCCATCATGATCTTGCACATACCCCTCAGGAAAATCACATCTCCTTGTAGTCAATCCATATCCCCTTCATCTCCATCTTCACTAATGAAATATCTTCCTTAACCTTGTTGATTCCCTCATTGTGAGTGATATCCTCAATTATTACCTCATCATTATCATGAGATTTTATTAGTGTGACAACATTCTTTTTACCTTTTGTTTGAGGCCTTGTCATGATGGAAACCAATAATTTTAAAATAAACCACAAAATAAAATCTAAATTTCTAAAAAATAATGTAACTTACTAGGGCCAAGATACCACTTACCTAGAAAAACATCTAAAAAAAAAGTAGATTTGCAGTCTTGAGAGAAAATTTGTTGGAAATTCTAATTTTGCAATAAGTCACCTAGTCTGCTCCAATTCCTTTGAAATATGGATTTTATATGCTTTAATATGTTTTTCAAAAATTCTTTAAAAATCAAGAAAATATTCACCAAAATATGAGAGATATGTGATTCACAAAATGACCTCCAAAATTGAAAAAAATGTCTTGCCTTCATAGTGCCAAGATCATGCTTTGATACCACTTGTAATAAAATAACTTGCACAATATAATATATAATATGAAATATACTAAAAAGACTTGATGATTTATGAGAATAAAAATCCACTTCGAGGGGGCAAACCTTTAAATATCTACGATGAGAACACAATCCAAATTTGATTATCAAACAAGACTCACTACCTCCTATATTTACTCTACTTACACCTAGGATATCACCTAGGTTGACCTAGATTACCCTATAGAAGCCTTAAGTCGGCCTAAACAACTAAATAATAATATATAACCCCATGTATACTCTAATATTAAGGGTGTAGCATATACACTTTCTAATTCTAATCACTTCATTCTAGTTGTTCCTACTATAAAGAATCAATGTCATTTATCTTGTTTAGGTGGATAAACTATGTAGATTGTTTCCAAATATTTAAGATAATTGAAGAATTATTTTTCTTTATTTCTTGATTTTGTCTAAATAAACTTAAGAAAAAATTGTCATTCTCATCTTCTATCATAATATACTAATACATTATATACAAGTTATATGATTATTTTGATAAATAAAACTATACTATATTCATTGATCCTTTCATATATCTTATTTTCTTTGAAAATGTATTATTCCTAAACTAGATCTTTCAACATATTATTAATCATACCATAATCTGATAATACTTTATAATACAAATGACATCAAATTTAATACATATCAACTACAAGTATCCAATTCCAAAAGAATTTATGTTGCAAGACAATCACAATACTTACCCTTTTACATTTTTACAAAGTGATTTGTAGAATGATGAGGCTCTTTAGATGCAGATTGAGGTAGGGATGAGACAACATGCAGAATCAGTAGCTGATTGACAACAAAATCTCGGATGCTTGCTAATCTTGTCAAAATCCAATGTCGGAGAGAAGAAATATGGATGCCACATGTTTTCCAATGACTTGAAAAATCTATTCAAGATGTATAGATTTGCCAAAAAAATAAAAATAAATAAACAAGTTAGGACTCTTTGGATTTATACAAAATTAATATGTTTTTCTTTCTTGGGTATGAAACAATGCCCCTCGAGTTGACCGGCTCCAACCAAGAAGACTACAAAAGGAGGCGGAGAAACCACCATTGCTGCCAGGTTTGACATTTTGCAACGTGCCAAATCACATACGCGCTTATGAACGGCACTACCAAATATATCCTTGACCTTGTCATTGCCCCTGCTCTTCGCTCGTTCTACGCAAGCGAGAGGAAGGTGAAGAGAAGCGGCCATTGTTGACCTGCTCTCTATTATATAAGATACTAAAACGTTTTATACAAGCCATGAGTCCCCATTTGCATTGAAGGATAACTCTAGCATTTGGCATTCCAGATTTCCAAAATCTCATTTATCAGAGTCTGGTAAACTTGGGTGTTTTTTTGAGATGGGGGAGTGCAGACCATTGGGATTTTTGTTGGGTCTTCCGTTTGCCTTATTAGCTATCATAGTTGCTGCTCTTGGTGCTGTCATTTGGATCTTGGGGTAAGTTTTCTCTGGAATGAAAAACCCATGAATTTATCTGCACAAGGTTTGATAATAAGCCGATTGGTTTATTCAAAGATCTAATGTCAGATCTAGTTAGAATTGATTGTCAATTGTTTTTTTATTTGTTCAGATTTCTGAATTCATTGTGTAATAATTTGATGTTGTTACATAATCGAATCTAGAAATCTGAACAAATAAACAATATAAATTGTGGAAATTTGATATTATTAATTGTTTTTTCTCCAAAGATTGAAAGAGAATAGATCTGACTGTGTATTGGTTTTTGGGATTTTTGCAGGACATTGTTAAGTTGTATATGTCCGTGCTGTATATGCTTTTCTGCACTGGCGAACATGGCAGTAGGGCTGTTAAAGCTTCCTCTCAAAGTCATGAGATGGTTCATTCATCAAATCCCCTGCTGAGATTGTTTTGTAATTGATTCTTTTTGTATATGTAACATTCGTTTTATTGGAGAATAAAAGCATCAGCTTATCTGCCCTTAATGGCATGTCTGTGATTTGTGCATTCGGCTCTTTAGATTCATTTTTTCCAGTCTTTTTTGAGCGGAAATCAAATTTTAAAGCCTAAGATAAGATGGGCATTTCCTCGGCCCCTTTATTTTGTTGAAAAAACAGAGTGCCTTCATTTTGATCATAGTGAGAACAACATTGCTAGATGGGCTCTCGCCTATGCAAAATTGTATTGGAATTTTCTTCCCAAATCAGAAAAGCTATCATAATATTTCATCAAATTACAATTATGATTCGAAAAAGTATGAACTATTTTCCACAGCATGTTAAATTATGATGTTGTTATCAGGATTTAACCGTGTAGTTTTACAATTTTATCACAATTATGATTCTACAATAAAATAGATGGTA
>VDFB02193867.1:99876773-100006003 GCA_007258455.2 Sequoia sempervirens
AAGAAGTAGAGTCCTGAAATTGATGTTCTTGTGCCTAAAAGGAGGAGAGTTGTGAGATTATCACAAAAGGTAGGTTCCAAGGATGGAGTTGAAGTGGGTCCACCCATGGTAAATGTAGAAATTTTAGAGGAAAAGGCACAGGTGTACACAAGGAGGTCAAGGACTTCTTCTCCCAAGGATAGTGTGCCCAAAGTAGGTCCACCTCCAGTTGCTTCTCATGAGGAGCAACATGATGATGTTCCTTCTTCCCATGAAGCTCAAGACAAACCAAGTGAATCTGAGAAGGATGAGGATCATCCATACACTAAAGGGGAAGAATTTCATGAGGGTAACCTTTATAATGCTAAGGCTGAAGTAGAAAAGGTGATGCAATCTCCCTTGGTTGCATATGAAGAGTCACCTATTAGAACTAAAGAGATCAAATCTCCTCAAAAAGGGAAAGTTTTAGAAAAGGCTCCATCCCCTGAGCACAAGGAGGAACATGTTGAAGAAAAGGAGAGAAAGGTGGATGATACTCCTAAGAAGCAGAGTTTGGATAAAGAAGCACCTAAGGGTCAACAAGAGGAAGTAGGACAAAGTGAAGTGCAATTGGAGTCCACCATCCCAGGATGGTTGGACAAAGAAATAAAGAGAAAATAGGTTGTTGTGGAGGATGCTCCACCTAACTACGATGAGTTGATGGCCATGATTGCAAAGGATAAAGGTAAGAAGAAGGCCAAAGTCATTTCTAATATTGAAAGAGATGAGGCAAGTAACAAGGTGGTCCACATTGCAAATCCTACCCTAGATAAGAATAGAGATGAGGTAACTACAAAATATTATATTGTGCAGACTTTCAATTTAGGGCCCACTTCCGTTGAGCAGGACATTGAAGATTATCAAGGATTTAGTGCAGTCATCTTGGGTAGGTTGAGGAAGGAAATAAAGACTAAATAAGAGATTAAGAAGGAGATTGAGGGACTCAACAAATTCTTGCAAGATCTGATGAAACCCTTGCAATCTATTAACCCCTCATCCTCTGCTGCAAATCGCTTACCCCAATAAACTATCACTAAACTTGAGAGGATGAAGGCTTCCACTCTTCCTACTGCAAATTGGCTGAAAGGGGTGCAAACTAAAGGAAATGATGCTATCTAGGACATTATGTCATTTGGAAAGGATGCTATGAGGGAAATTCATTGGTTGAAGAAGGTATTAGCTCAGAAAAAAGAAGATATAGATCTCTTGCTGCAGAAAACATAAACCATCATGGAGTATACCAGGGAAAAGATAATAAGTGATAAAATTCTCCCTTCCTCTAGAGTTGTTGAACCTTGGGAGTGGTTTGAAGCATTGCATATTAGGCAGAAGGTTTTAAAGAAGATCCACAAGAAAAGGAGGAAAATTGATGATACCTTAATTGGTGTGTATAATGGATCGATTGATTTCTTTGAGATCATGACAAGGAGAAGGAAGATTGCCCCTAAATATTTGAGTTTGGAGCAGTTGAAAAATTGGTGGCATGATGTCTATGCTCCAGTCAGTGATGAATCTATTACTGAGCACCAGTTGGATTATGTAGCCACCTACATTGTTCTTATTGATAAATTCCTAACATATAATGTTGAGTGGGATAAATCGATGAAACAATCAAGGGAAGAACTTACATCAATTGAGAGCTAACTCAAGGTTTTTCCTTTACCACCTATGGCCAAATTGGATAGGGTGCTTTTGAAGGTGCATGAGATGGTGGATCAGAATAAAGACAAAGGGGAAGATAGTTAATGATGGGCTACATTGAGAGTTGTGGTTCCCTATTATTTTCAATGCATTGGTCTGAGTTGCTTTGAAGATCACAGGCCAACCTAGATGAAGTTCATGCATTTAATGCATATTTTATCTCATTTTGAATTTCTCTTGCCCTACTTGTGCCTAAGTATTATTGTGAAACCCTAACTAGGCCGACATGTTTTAGGGGTTCTATTAATATGGAATTTTTCCTCATTTGTAAGGGTGAAGATATAGACATAGACAAATAGAGGAATAGCCAATAGAAGTAAATTAAGTAGAGCAAGAGTTAGCAGGTAGTTGTTCTCAAGCAAATACTGTAATAGAAAGCTATAATTGTTGCTA
This sequence comes from Sequoia sempervirens, assembly GCA_007258455.2. NCBI lineage: Eukaryota > Viridiplantae > Streptophyta > Pinopsida > Cupressales > Cupressaceae > Sequoia > Sequoia sempervirens. The sequence continues at coordinate 99,878,886 of VDFB02193867.1, forward strand.
CAGTGGATAATTTGATGCAAGTAATGACATTGTGATTTGGTGCCATATTTTTGTTCTCCTTATCTTGCATGGTTCTTGTTATTCTATATTTACAATTGATTTGAGGAAATCTAATATTTAGATATTTAGAATTAGATTTGATTCAATTATGTTTATGGATTGATATTTGAAGAGTTGCAGCAATCCCTAGTCCATACTTTTCACAACCAACTGATTGTTAGTTGCTTTTCAAAGTTAGCTTGGACTCTATATTCATTGTGCTTAGTTCAATTGTGAGGGTTTATTCATTTCAATTGCAACAAGGTTGTTTGAATGAATGTTCATGATTTGAAAATCCTAACACCTTAGAATATTGCACTATTTCTATAAGATTGTAGATCCATCTAGGTCAAGTAGAAATCAGTTTTTGAGGGATTGGTCCATGTCGAGTGTTTGTCATTTGCATTATTAATCTTAGGTTTAGTGGGAAATTTAGAAATCTCTTTCAAACCCTTGTCTTTTGTTATTTCTTTCATCATTGGGTTAGATTTAGGATTGAAGTATCATTACATTGCTAGATTTGATAATTGAAGATTATGTATTTTTTCTTGTAGTAAGGTCCCATTGTGATTACCAACATTTTCACATTTATCACCGAGTTGTTTATGCATTGTCAAGACCTGATGTTAGAGACCTTGGGGTTATCTCTTGAGGCTTGCTGATAGAGATTTACCTTTCAAGAGAGATAGGATATTATATTCTGTCTGAGTTGTTGCTATCAGAAAACATCATCAACAAAATTGAAGCTAGAAGGAGAACCTGAATAAGCAAGTTGGATCAGTTTTGAATGACATCTCTCTTGAAAGATTCAAAGAATAGATCTACTCGGGAGAGGAGGAATTTGAATTACTAGTTTGTCATCTCCATCATCCCCTATCCTCATTAGAGTTCATCTTCATAAAGGTCTATGGAAATGTTTGTTCACTAACCATTGATCATAAATCATCCATTACCACCCCCACCTCCACCAATGGCTTTCCTAGCTAATAATCCATCTCCATTGATATTTTCAAATTACAATGTCATGCCCAAGAACCCTAAACACTTTTGTTCAAAGTTCCATGTTAATGATCCCAATAGAACTGTTGAGGAACACATCAGGATTTTTTAGACTTCCCTTAAGGATAGAGGAATCAATCATGCGGATGTAGCATGCAGACTCTTTCCTTATTCCTTGGGAGAGCATGCCTTCTATTGGTATAATCATTTACCTACTGGGTCTATCCAAAATTGGACTCAGCTAGAGACTACATTCTTGCAGAAGTTCATGGTTCCCATTAGTTCCAATAAGCTTTATCGTCATTTCACTAATGTCAAGAGGGAAGTGAATGAGCCTATAGGGGTCCTTTAACAACAGGTTTTATCGTGCCTATACCAAACTACAGGCTCCTCATGTTGTTGATCAAGCCACTACTTTAGAGGTTTATTATGAAGGTCTTGATAGTCTAACATCTACCTTCATTAAGTGGAAAAAAAACCCTCCAACTCCCTGCTTGATGCCTATGATGAGGCTGTGAAAGTGAGCACTGCCTTAAAAAAACATGTGTTTGGACCTTTTCCATCATTAGGACTTGTTGCTCACCCTAGACAAGTCCTAACTCTCTACCAGGCTCTCACCAACCATACTCCTATCATGAATCTAGTAGTTCAATTACCTCTGGTCCCTCACCTAGGACCTCCTGTCAGAAAAATTTCACCCACAATCAATTACCCTCAGCAAAATATAAATCAACCTCTTCATACACAACCTCAAGCTAGTTTTCCCATGTATCTGTAGAATTCTAAAGTTTTGAACCAATCATTGAATGCCAATGGTGCAGTAGGATATCCTCATAACAATGCAAACCAACCTCCATACAGTAATCCTAACAAGGAGAGACTAGACGAATTGTCTAAACAAGTGAAGAAGTTGAATATGGAGGTAACCTACTTGAGGAACTAGAATAGTCAGTTGCAACCTGCTCAGAGAAATATGCAGTCCAACCAGAACAGAGAAAATCAAGAAAATCCACAAGGAAAACACTTTGATAGAGGGAAACGTCATGAATGAGGGTACAAAAATGAAAGAGGATATAACAACGAAAGAGGATATAATGATAGAGGATACAATGATAGAGGGTATAATAATAACAGAGGATAGAATCATGATAAGGGACAATCTTCAGGCCAGAACTTTGACAAATGGCAAGGTGGTGGACAAAGGTTCGACAGGAGAGTGAGGAGGATAGAATAGGACTTGGAATACTAGGCCTAACAATGGAGGAGTCCCTACCCCATTGGATCAACCTGTCAATCAGCCTGTCATTTAGCTAGTTAATCAAGAGGAGCCTCCTAATGGTGTATATCTAGATGAGGTTGCTTTATTAGGATGGTGTAGGCTCCATAAAATGAGTAAACATTCTAAGTTAGATTGTCAAGATTTGAAGATAGCAGCCTCAATTTTTTAGTATCAAGTGGAGAACAATGTAGGTAGTCAGGAGTTGGTGCCATCTAATCCTCATGATTCACCAGTGTTAATACTGAATCATGCTCCTTTTCCACAAGGTAAGGAAAATGTACCTGAAGAAGAATCTGACCAACTGAAGGGAGAGGTAGACCAGGTATGTAATGGGAATGAAATTACACAATTGTTTAATGAGGATTCAGTGAATGACAATGGCCCCAAGGATGAAGAAGAGGCTTATGTTGAAGTATAGACCTTCCAGAGACCTATCAATAAGTATGATTTGAGGGAATTTCCAGACAGATGTCCACAAGTTGGAGGCACTTTTACCACCTCGATTCCACCAAAAAAATTCACTACACCTCTAGATCCTAATGCCAACAATAATCCATCACTTCCTTAGGTATCTAGGAAATATTTATCTCAAGATCAATGACATGTCGATGTGTCAAAAGGAAGAGGTTTTGATGCAAACAAGGACAAGCCAATGGAATACCCAAAGGAAACTCATGTTGATCTAAGTGGAGAAAAATTAGCCATCTATGTTGCAGAAGAACTCAGAAAACTAAAGGTAAGTCTTTTTGCATTTGAGTTATTGAGAGTCCCAACCATTAGAAATGTAGTCCTAGGAGCTTCAAAATGCAAATTCTAAGATGAGAGAAATCAATTAGTAGAAATTAATCAAGTAAGAATCTGGTTCTCAATCAATGGGAAGGAAAAATCAGTTCCATAATCAGAAATCACTGGAGATAAAAGGAGAAAGGAGGAAAAATCAGTTAATAGTAGATACTCCTTGCTCTCTATTTTTAGGGAAGGCAGACCCACATCATTCCTAATTTTTGTTCGTATCTTTGGTAATAATTTGCATAACTATTTGTTGGACGCAGGTGCTTCCACCAATGTTATGCCCTTTGGTGTCTATAGAGCTATGGGTATTACTCCTCCTGACTCACAGAATAAATATGATTCATATGCAGGTTGCTTCTGATCCTAGAATTCAACAGGTTATCAACATACAGGTGGCTGACATACTGGATTCTTATGGCCTAATCTTGGGAAGAGATTTCACCAAGGCTTTGAATGGTTATGTCTCGACTGATCACTCTCACATGTGGCTTCCCTGGAAGGGAGTGCCAAACCAGATTAGAATTGAAAGAGAACCCAAAATGAAATATATGATTATAGAATATCAGAATACCTCCAATGAAATTATAATATTAAAATTAATTATGGGAAATATGTGCTTGTAGCCCCTTTTGAGGAGTTAAATGTAGATGAAGTTCTTATGTTCCATACTGCACCTATGGATCTCATAGTAGAATCTAGTGGCACTAAAGCCTTGGTAGAACCAGTCGAAAATGATGACAATCCTGAGGATAGCCAGTTGGGTTTGCTAGATAATTTTCAAGAATTCATTCAAAAGTGCATTGAAGACTAGGTTCAATTAGGTAAAGAAATGAATTTTAGAGAACTACTCTTTCCTAATTGGTGTAGAGTACATAATGCCTCCCACTCAGAATTTGATTGTTTCTTATGCCAGGATGCAATGGAATAAATGCAAAAATGTATCAACCCCACTCCAATAGTCAAAATTAACATCCAGAATGTCTTAGAGGATCTCAAAGGAAAAAAAGTAATGTTTTCTAAAGAACCATCTTGCAACAAGGCAAGTGATACAGAAAGGAAGCCTACAGTTGCTAGTTGTTGGACTTTAAGATTTGATGGGGCCAAATCAAAGCAAGGAGTTGGGGAATGTTCTCTCTGAGAAAGGAATTTCCATTGATCCAAAATGAATAGAAGCTATACTCAAGATCCCACCATCTGCTAGCAAGAAAGAAATGAAAATTTTCTTTGGCAAGATCAACTTTGTGAGAAAATTCATTACTGGATTCACAAAAATAGTCAATCCATTGAATGCAATGTTGAAACAAGAGGCCAAAGTTGAATGGAATGCATAAGCAAAGGAAGCATTTGCAAAGATAAAAATGGCTATTTTTGAAGCTCTAGTTTTAGTGAGTCCAGACTATAGTAAGCCATTCTATATATATTCGTTTTCCTTGGATTGCTCTTGTGCTGCTATGTTAACCCAAAAATCTAACCAAGGAAATGAACATCCCATAGCATTCATGAGTGAACCATTGAAGGATGCAGAGCTGAGATACCCAAGTGTTGAAAATAAGGCCTATGCCTTAGTTAGAGCTATAAAGAAATTTAAACATTATATCCTCAGAAACAAAATCTTTGCAATAGAAACAAAATCTTTGCAATAGTTCCTGATCATGTAGTCAAGCTGTTGTTGATGTAGAATGAGCTAGGAGAGTGTAGAGCTAAATGGGTAACTATGATACAAGAGTATGGAATTGAGATTCAACCCACGAGGCTAATAAGAGGGTGGGGACTTACAAAGACAATGGTAGAAATAGGCCCTGATCTTACAGCTCAAAATTACAATTTAGAGGATGTCTCTCCTGATGAGTGGTATGATGATATTGTCCACTATCTTCTGACTCAAAGATGTCCTAATCATCTGAATGTAGTGCAACAAAGGGAATTGTGCTTAAAGAGTGATAGTTTCATGCTGAAAGGAGCTATTCTATATAAGAAAAATCATGAGGGTATTTACTTAAGGTGCCTAGGAAAGATAAAATCTAAAAGAGTAATGTTGGACTTTCACGAAAGATATGGTACAGGCCATGGATCAACACCTTCTATAGTGAATGAAATTATGAGAGCTGGTTATTATTGGCCTACATTGTTCAAGGACACACACAACCATGTCAAAAATTGTCATGTGTGTTAAACTGCAACAACTAGAGAGAACTATCCAACTTTCCCACTCCAACCAGTCTTTGAGGTAAAACCTTTTGCACAGTGGGGGATGGACTTCATAGGTCCAATTAACCTGCCTTCCTCTGTAGGTCACAGTTATATCCTTACTATCACTAATTATTTTACAAGATGGACTAAGGATCTTTCTTGCAAGCAATACACTTCTGAGGTTGTGATTAATTTCATTGAATCAAGTATTATCAATCATTTTGGATGTCCTATGTCTTTAGTTTGTGATAATGGTTTTGTATTTTCATCATTGAAGTTTTCTAATTGGGACTTTGATCATGGGATTATCATTAAGTTTGCATCCAATTATTACCCTCAGGGTAATGGTTTAGCTGAATCTTCCAATAAAAATCTTCTGACTGTTATCCACAAACTATTAGAAAGACATCTTAAGGACTGGCACACCTAGCTCAGGTTTTCTCTTTGGGAAAATTGTACAAAGAATAAGACTTCCCTAGGAATATCTCCTTACCACCTGGTTTATGGATTAGAGCCTGTGTTTCCTATTTAGTTGAAAATCCCTACCTTGTAGTTCATTAATGCATATTATGATGAGGAGGATAAGTGTGAGGCCAAACTTGCTGAATTGTTACACCTTAAGGAAAAAAGAGATGAATCCCTAGAAAAATTTGCTAAACATCAGGGGGTAGTCAAAAGATGGTTTGACAGAAGATCCAAGATAAAAGTTTTTAGGATTTCTGACTTAGTTCTTTACTTGGATAAATCCCATGACCATAAGGGGGAGCATGGAAAATTTGACAAACTATGGCTTGGCCCTTACTAGATTTCAAAAATCCTAGGTGATAATGCTTTTCATTTGAAAACTCTCACTGGAGGGGATATCCCACTACTTGTCAATGAGCAGTATTTGAAGCATTATTTCCAATCTTGAGCTATTTTCAGCTCTTTTCTTGTACATAGTTAGACTAGGTTTCCTTTCTATTTTGTTTGCTTCACTTTGCTTGGGTTAGAGTAGGTTTTCTCTTTCTTCTTTGCTTTTGTTTTTTTTCATTAGTGTAGGTTTTCTGTTGGTTTGGTTTATTTTTTCTTTACTCTTGCTTTGAGGGTTTTCTTGTTTTCTCCTAGATGTGTTGCACCTGCATGGCACATATATCATTATCTAGGACCGTTCTAAGTATTTTATTGGTGGAATTTAGTCTTGTATCTCGAAAGGATGGGTGAATTTTTGTTATTGCCAAACAGTCTAAATGTTTGATTTATAGAAGATGGGCCACTAGTTTTGATTTGAATTAAAAGTATTATGAAAGTCTTATCTCTTTCATACATCTTAAGAATCCTAATGTTACCGCAGGATCCTTGTGAAGTCTTGTCAGGTAAAATATCCTATTTTTGCTTTAGCACCACTATGGTTCTCAGCCCTGAGCGTGAAATTCATTGTTCACAGGTTGAAATGAAAAGTGACATTGAAAAGAATATGAAAAGAAAGAAAAAGAGAAAAATATTAAAAATCAAATGAATTCAACTTATCAGGAGTATTTGAATATCTCTATCAGGGCTATGGATGCTTGAATGGCAATAGAGCTATGTTCAGGAGAATCATAGAAATAACCTCATCAAGGCTATGGATGCCTGACTAGAAGCAAGGCTCTATCCAGGTTTCTTTTGAAGTTAGAATATTTATGTATCCTATCATGACCAAACTTGGTTTTTGCAGTAGATCAAGGAGGGAAATGAATTCATATGCACACACTTGGATTTTTAGTTTATGAAAGGTTCAGTCTACCCTTTGGTTCTGATTCTTTGATTTTTACATTTTGATTTGTTTGTCTCATAGTGAGACTGAAACTAGAGATTCTGGGTCCTGGATTCCTATTCATTGTCAAATGCTCTAGAGCATTTCCCAGCAGAGTTGCCATTTGTTGTGCAATTTTTGCACACACATTGCTGAAAGCAAGGACCCTCTTTCACTTTGGTTTTGGTGTCTTGGCCCTTTGATTTTGAGGATTTTTCTTGCTTGGGCATGTGATCAAATGTTTATTTTGATTGCCAAAGTGTTTCCTGCCAAGTTATTCATTGACAATCTTAAGTTCTGGGTGAATTTTGGGTTTTTTTCCCTAATCTGGGATTTTCCACCCTAGTTAGATTTTCTCGTATCCTACTCAAGTTCTGACTAAATGCTGTGGTTCAGAGATTTTTGGCTTTCATAGAATTCCGCATGGGCTAGATTTTTTTGAAATCCATCCAGTCATTAAGTTCCTAGATTTTCTTAGCTGTCTTGTCGGTGGCATTAATGTGCTTCATACAAGCTTTGAACAATGTATTTAACCGGTCTCTGATAAATTTTATGCCATTATGATTTATTGTTTGTCATCGATTGAGATGACGAGTGTATTCTTGAAGGCATTGGGCTTGATTTGAGGAAAAATATCGATTTAAGTGGTGATTTCTTGAGCATTGTTGTTGTTGTCTTCATTGGGCACAATTAAATTGGTATTTTCTACCTCATTCAGTTTTTCTGGCGGTAATTGGTATGTATTCAATTTCCCTACTTTTGATTGACGAATGATTAGCATTTCTTTGGCATTTTGGTTTTCTTGGGTTTTATTTCTTTACATTATTTGAACATTTTCATGGCTAGGGTTGCATAGCATTGTTTGATTTATGGTCTCCCAAGAGATTTCTAAGCTTGTATGTTTATTTCTCATGGGGATTCTTGCTTGAGAGTCGTGATTTTCCCTAGTAATGACTTAGTAGTCGAAATGCCTATATCACGAGCTTTCATGTGTGTTAATGGTGGATTTGTAAGGTTTGACTTAGGGCATCACCTTTAACTTTGGTTTGCTTCCCAATTGGCCTAGAATTCTAAGAAAACCTATGGAAGGCCCATATCAAACTTGTCTCAGGCCTAGATTCTTGAAATTTACTATCGATCCATTAGTCTGAGCAAAATCATGATTTAGTGTCAAAGTTCAGGTTTTTCCCTCAATTCGGGATTTTTTGTCTCTGGCAAATTTTTCGGCTTTGACGGATTTTCCTGATCCCCTTCGTTTTCACAGAATTCACATTCTTTCAAAGTTTCACCTTATCTGTGGATTTCCTTTGGATTCAAATTTTCCTGAAATCCTTGGTTCTTTATTTTTTCACCTTATAATGGATCAATTGCTTTCTTTGAGATCATGATAGGTAGAAGGAAGATTGCCCCTAGATATTTGAGTTTGGAGTAGTTGAGAAAGTTGTTGCATGATGTCTATGCTCCAGTCAATGATGATTCTATTATTGAGCACCAGTTGGATGATGCGGCCACCTACATTGTTCTTATTGATAAATACCTAACATATAAGGTTGAGTGGGATAAATCGGTGAAAAAATCAAGGGAAGAACTTACATCAATTGAGATCCGACTCAAAGTTTTTCCTTTACCACCTATGGCCGAATTGGATAGGGTGCTTTTATAGGTGCATGAGATGGTGGATCAGAATAAAGACAAAGGGGAAGATAGTTAATGATGGGATACATCGATATTTGTGCTTCCCTATTATTTTGCATTCATTTGTCTGAGCTTCTTTGAAGATCCTAGGCTGACCTAGATGAAGTTCATGCATTTAATGCATATTTTATCTCATTTTGAATTTCTCTTGATTGACTTCTTGTTCCTAAGTATTATTGTGAAACCCTAATTGGTTGACATGTTTTGGCAGTTCTATTAATATGGAATTTTTCCTCATTTGGAAGGGTTAAGATATAGACATAGACGAATAGAGGAATAGCCAATAGAAGAAAATTAAGCAGAGCAAGAGTTAGCAAGTAGTTTTTCTCAAGAAAATATTGTAACAAAAAGTTGGAATTGTTGCTACAGTGGATAATTTGATGCAAGTAATAACATTGTGATTTGGTACCCCACTTGTGTTCTCCTTATCTTGCATGGTTCTTGTTATTCTATCTTTACAATTGATTTGAAGAAATCTAATATTTAGATATTTAGAATTAGATTTGATTCAATGATGTTTATGGCTTGATATTTGAAGTGTTACAACAATCCCTAGTCTATACTTTTCGTAACCAACTGATTGTTAGTTGCTTTTCAAAGTTAGCCTAGACTCTATATTCATTGTGCTTAGTTCAATTGTGAGGGTTTATTCATTTCAATTGCAATAGGGTTGTTTGAATGAATCTTCATGATTTGAAAATCCTAACACCTTAGAATATTGCACTGTTTCTATAAGATTCTAGATCCATTTGGGTCAAGTAGAAATTAGTTTTTGAGGGATTGGTCCATTTCGAGTGTTTTTCATTTGCATTATTAATCTTAGGTTTAGTGGAAAATTTAGAAATCTCTTTCAAACCCTTATCTTTTGTTATTTCTTTCATCATTGGGTTAGATTTAGGATTGAAGTATCATTACATTGCTAGATCTGATAAGTGAAGATTTCACATTTTTGCTTGTAGTAAGGTCCCATTATGATTACCAACATTTTCACATTTATCATTGAGTTGTTTATGCGTTGTCAAGACCTAACATTAGAGACCTTGGGGTTATCTCTTGAGGCTTGCTGATAGAGATTTACCTTTCAAGAGAGATAGGATATTATATTTTGTTTGAGTTGATGTTGTGCAGAAAACATCATCAACAAACCACTAAGGATAATAGACCATTTTGGCATATGGGTTGAATTTTTTTGGTGATTGGAAGGAATTTGGGTCACTCTTTTAGCGATCAGAATCGAGAAGGACCTCCACTATTTGATGTTTGTTTTTTGAAATAGCTCTGGTGAGACAAAATTATGAGGGAAAAGTTCCAATGAGCAGAGCCCATAGATCTGGAGATGGTGGTATAACTTATTGGGCTCTTAGGTATTTGGGTCAAAGGAGGTGGAAGTTCGCGAGGAGATTTCCATTCAAAATGGTGATATACATGTAGAAGTCTGACAGGGGAAACCTAAAGGATCAATCCCAACCAAGGACTTTCCCTCTATGTTTTCTTTGTTTCACTTGGGAGGAGCTCATAGGAAAATAGAGGATTGTTCCCCAGGAAGTCGAAGGATAGGGGAATTTCTCCCTTTCACATTGCCTGGGATGGGATGGAGTTCTAACGACGGAGGTCCACTGGGGATGATTGACCAAACATTAATACATTTTCATTTGATGGCCATGAGGGAGTTAGGAGCCAGAGGGTAGAGGGAAGTTGTTCAAAAGCCATAGGAAATGTCATTGTCACCACGGTAACCCACAAATGGAGGTCCACCAACTAGGACCCGAAGGTTGTTTGGTGTTTGATCGTTTAAAGTTCAATGTCACATGGAAAATGGATAAGTGGGGCCTGAAATACAAATGATTAGACTCATAATTCCATTTGAAATGGTGACTCACAATCAATGACCCAAGGATAAAATATTGTGGGCATGGACCCTAACAACTAGGATGGACCCAACTTTGGTTTATGAATTTTTTTCAAAATTTAGAAAGTAGGAGGGTGGAGTCATTCTACAATGGTAGACCTGAAAGAGCATTTTTTCTTATGTGATTTTTTTGTGCGTTCAAATATTTTTGATGGAAAAGAGAAGGCCTAGATCCATAGAGCATGAATTCTCTGGCCGAAGAATGGTATTGAGAGGTTGAGGTTCCATGAATGATGCATGGGCGATTTGGAGGGTTCTTCAAGATTTCATTACATGGGTTTTAGGCACCTTATTTTCCTCTATTTAATGCATGTGTTTTTCATCCTTTTAATCCATTAGTTTTGTACAAAATTAAAGAAAAAAACCAACATGTTGTGAATAATAGACTTACCTCAAGAACCTTGTGAAGGATGTAGTCAAATCAACTAATAGATGTAATGGATCGCCAATAGGAGGCTTCAAGCTCAGACGCGGCTCATAGAGATAGCTCTCTAATTGTTCTGATATGCTCTAATTAAACTGATATGTGAAAATGAAAGTTGAGAACTGGCCTATTTATAGAAATTAAGTCATTAAATGCCAACAATTAATGCATGTACAACAAATCAACAGTTGGTAAGCTTCAATTTTAAAACAACTGCAGGAGTTTCAGGGTCCAACAGCCAGGAGGATGTTGATAGGTGGATGTTTACCTACTTGTTGATGATTGGATAACATCAGAGAGTGTGGGTTTCGACGGGTGGAACACTATTAGTTGAAGGACATCGAAGAGCTTGGTAATAAGCTAGTGGCACCAGGGAGCTTGGGCCCCATTAGGTGGAACTCTGCTAGAGGATAGTCATTAGAAATGATGAAGATGTGATGGAAGTCTGAAAGAAGAAGCCTAGAAGGGTGGGCCTGATGGGATGGATGCCCATTTAGACTTTCTCATCAGAAACATGGGGAAGGGAAATCAAAGTGGTGGGTCCCGAGCCACAGAAGGACGGGGTCCTTTAGTTGTTTAACATAGTGAATGCAACAGGGAAATCCACCAAGTGAAACTTGGAAGGGCAGACCCACGGGGCTCTAAGGATGTCCTTATGAAAGGAAGAGGCAAAGTGCCAAGGGGTCCCCACAAAGATATAGGACATAGAAAATTTTAGGGGTTGAAACATGGTAAACTTGAGATGACTCCTTTGAAGTTTATTGACCATCTAGGACATAAAAAGGGGCATGCAAAATGAGGCAGAAACAAAACAAATTGGAAAGGTGAAGGAAAAAAAGGGTCCCCATTCTGAATGGGGCATGTGTGCTGAGGGCACAACAAATGGCAACTCTACTAGAGAACACTCCTAAGCTTTCTAAGGATAAGTATTCATTTAGAACCCAAAATCTCTAGTTTTACAGACTAGGGGCTAACTTCCAAAAGTGAACTTAGGAGAATGAGATCCTTAGTTGAGTCAACCTACAAAAAATATCGGAAGTGTGTGTATTCAATGAATTCATTCCTTCCCTCAAAAGATATGACAAAAAGTGGTCAATCAAACTAAGCAAACTACATGAATCATCCAACACCAAAAGTAACCTAGATAGTGCCTTGCTACCAATTAGGCATCCATAGCCCCTACAAAGTTGTCATTGTGGCTCCACAAATATTGCTCTACTACTAGCCAAATGTCTATAGACTTGGTAGAGTTATTCGCACACCCATATAATTTCTTGATTTTAGAATTTTCTTTTCTTTTCTTTCCTTTGATATTTCTTCATATTTTATCTTTTTACTCAATTGTGGAAGCAAATAATCCTATGATGGGTTTGGGAACCATAGTTTTCACTCGAATGGACTTAATATTTTTCACTTACTAAGCTGTCATAATAGCTATTGTACAATCCTTTGGGAATAATTAATATGTGTTTTGGTGAAATATCTGAGATGAACCTAAAAGGATTCAACCAAGGATCAAGTACTAGGATAGAGTTCAAATGAGGATGTCATTCCAAGGTTGCTAACAAAGACCAAGGGTCAAGAATCAATATTTAGCCAAAGAACACTAAGAAGGGACAAAAAATTTAACTATTTGTTGAATATGCATGATCACCATAATATAAATGAAGAACACCCTCATCAAAACAAAATAGTTGGGAGATAGGCAAAATGCAATGACACAAAATAGCAACACGAAGGTAAACCGAAAGTGACCTACTCTAACATATGTACAATTATTTACAAGAACGACTCCCAAAAGAGCTTAGGCTTGGAAGTAATGCTTTAAGTGCTGCCCATTGATGGGCAATGGGATGTCCTCATCAGTTAGAGTGTTTAAGCAGAAAGCATTATCACCCAAGATTTCAGCTATTTGAAAGGGGCCAAGCCAGAGCTTGTCAAATTTTTCATGTCCCCCTTTCTTCTCATGGGCCTTGTCCTAGCATAAGACTAGATCAATAATCAGAAGGCCTTGATTTTGGGTCAGTAGTCGAACGATCTTTTGACTACACCTTGATGTTTGGAAAAAATTTATATTGCATGGCAACACACTTTTTGTAGATGCAATAGCTTAGCTATGCGAGCTTCTCTACGATCCCCTCCTTCGTAAAAGTTATTAATAAACTATAGGGTGGGAATCTTCAAGTGTATTGGGAATATTGGCTCTAGTTTGTAAACAAGATGGAATGGGGAATCACCAAGGGTATCCTTGTGGCATGTGTGATCTACCCAAAGGGAAAAATGGAGCTGAGTATGCTAGTCGTTGGGATTCCTATCAAGTAATTTTTTTAACTATAGTGATTAGGTTCTTGTTGGTGGATTTTGCTAGGCCATTGCCCTGGGGATAGTAGTTAGATGAGAATTTGAGGGAAATTTTGTAATCAAAATCCCAACTAGAAAACTTAATCGAGGAAAATGTAGGTCCATTGTCACATACTAATACATAAGGGAAACCAAAACTATTTAATATAATAATTTCAAGAAAATTTGTAACTACCTCAATCGTGCATTTCCTACATGCAATGGCTTCAATCCATCTAGTGCAATAATCAAAAGTAGTTAGAATGTACCTATGTCTTGCAAATGATGGTGGGCTTACCAGACCAATGAAGTCAAGACCCCATTGTGTGAATAGTCTCACCTCCAAAATTGGTTGCAATGGGACAACAACGTTGTTTTCCTTGGTTGCGGCAATTGGACATACATGGCAAGTGCGGACATGGTTGTAAGTGTCCTTGAAGATTTTCAGCCAATAGTATTCTGCTCACAAGATTTGATGCATGATGGAAGGACCTAATCCATGATCAGTGCCAAAATTATCATGAAATTCCCTCAAGACCCAGTCGACTTCTTCTTTGCCAAGGCATCTCAGGTAGACACCTTCATGATTCCTCTTATATAAAATGGATCCTTGTAGCATATAGTTGCTACTTTTCAGCCCAAGGGTATGCTCTTGCACTCCTTGCAAGTGAGGTGGGGACTTGTGGTGTAGCAAATAGTAGACTATATCATCATCCCACTCCCTAAGGGAAACGTCTTCAAGTTGGTATTGTTGTACTATAAGCTTTAGTCCCACTTCAGCTAATGTTTTAGCTATGGTTTAGGTGATCTTTTGTCCTCTTACTAATTTTATGGGTTGAATTTCCATATCATATTCTTGTAGCAGTGTGACCCACTTATCCCTTCGTTCTCCCAACTAATGATAGCATATCCTTGCTTCTCCACATTGGGGTATCTAAGTTCAATATCTTTCAAGGGAGCACTCATAAAGGCAATCGAGTGCTCATTTCCTTTCTTGTCCTTTTGGGTTAAGATGTTGGTATATGAGTGATCTGAAGCAAATGAATAGATGTAGAAGAGATTTAGATAGTTTGGGATGACTAGCACTAGCACTTCAACAATTTCTTGCTTAATTTCTTTGATTCAGGAGTCCACTCAATCTTAGCATCTTGTTTCAACATAGCATTGAGTGGCTTGACAATTTCAGCAAACTTTATAATGAACGTTCGCATGAAATTAATCTTTCCAAAGAAATATTTCAATTCCTTCTTGCTACCTAGCAATTAAATCTTCAATAAGGATTGGATGTGCTTAGGGTCAATGGAGATGCCTCACTCTAAGATAACATACCCCAGAAAATTTCCTTTAGTGACTCCAAAGATACACTTCTTTGGGTTAAGAGAAACCCCAAATTCTCGTCACCTTTGAAATACTTTGCACAAGTCAGAGATGAGATCGATTAGATTCTTAGAGAACACAGTTAAATCATCCATGTAGATGATTATGCACTTTCCAATCAAGTCTTTAAAAGTTATGTCCATAGCGTGTTAAAAGGTGGCACTGACGTTGATGAGCCCAAATGGCATTTATTTGTAAGCAAAGGTCCCCCACTTAGTGGTGAATGTTGTCTTGTGGAAATATTTGTACTACACCATCACTTAGTTATACCAGGAGTATCCATCAAGAAAGGACATCATTTGTGAACCATTGATGATCTACAGTGCATCATCCAATTATGGCACTGGATATTTTTCCTTTTCTGAGGCTCCGTTCAAATTGCAAAAGTATACGCACAATCTAATTTCTTCATTTTTTTCTAACTGGGACCAAGTTGGACACCCACATAGGATTTCTGACTGGAAATATTATTCTTGTTGAAATTAATTTTTGTACCTCTTTGTAGATGATTGGTTCTAGCAAGGTGTTGATAGGTCATTGTCTCTGGCGGAATGGTCATACATCAAGCTTGAGAGGGATGGTATGTGTGATAATGGACCTATCATAGGTCTTTAGGTCTTCATAACTCCATGCTACCACTTTGTGATACTTCTGCAAAGCATCCACAATCCCTTTTTTCTTATGTAGTGCACACTTTTCCAATAAAAACATTTTGTATTTCCTCGGCTATCCCAAGGTTATGGACATCGCATTGATTGCTAATGAATTCCTTCTTTTCTTACTGGTATTTTTCTCTAATCTAGTCTAAATAGAATATCCACTCCAACTAAACAATACCTCTAGGCATCATGTTGATCTTGAGGTTAATGACTCCTTCTAAGTCTAATTTAGCTTCTTCTAGATCAATTCATCAATTATTTGCATCACAAACACATTAGATCTCATGATGAACTCAAGGATATGCTTATCACCATTAAATAATTGGAAGCGAGTGACATTGTTTTGAAATAGATGGTGTAGAAGTCAACTCAACTGTGAATTTCTTGAGTTTGGACAAGGAGAGTGCTACGCCCTTAATATTATTGTACTTCAGGTTATGAATAGTCAGCTTGTGGCTATCTTAACTCTCTATTAAGCCATATTATCATTAGTATATTGTTATTTAGTTGTGTAGGTCGGCATAAAACTTATATAGGTGTGTCTAAGTCGGCCTAGGTGATATCCTAGGCATAAATAGGTATATATAGGAGGTTGTTAGTCTTATTTTATCATCAAGTTGTGAAGTGTGTTCTCATTAGAGATATTTGGAGGCTTTCCCCCTTGAAGTGGCTTGTTATTCTCAGTTATTATCAAGTATTTGTAGCATATTTCATATCATATTCTTCTATTGTGCAAGTTATTTCATAACTGTTAGGGTTAGAGATGGCAGATCTAACAATTAAATGCAAATTTAATTAATAAACAGAGAAACTAAAACATACACAGAATAAATCATAACACAAAGAATTTAACGTGTTTCACCCAATCTGGGCTACATCCACCAAACCGCAGCAATCCAATACTTTTATTATCCAATGCAAAACCTATTACAATCTTGCGAATAATCACGTTTTTCATCATACTGTACCGCCCATCCCAACCCCTTTTAACAAGCTTTTAGAAGCTTCCAGAATTAGAGTTTTACAAAGTCGGTTTTATTTCTTTTTCAGAGATTTTTCCTTTTTCGTTGACGACACAAAAAAAAATTCTTGGGGGTTGTGCCCTTGAAGCCCTGCTTTTCAGGGGCTGCCGCCCTCGAACCCCTACCTGGGGCCTGGCCCGGCCCCGGACCCCAGCGAGGATGGGGGGATGTGGTGTACAGTATACCATGGGCTATATAGTATAGCATGATTAGTCACCACATACCAACAATCTCCCCCTTGGAGACTGATCAGGGTCCACACCATCACAAACCTCCCACTTGGAGACTGATCCTGGACAACACTAATGCACTTACAGCTCCCACTAGAAATAAGGACCTTGGACCTTGCTGCTTTGTTATACTTGAATTCAACCTTGAAGGCCAACCGAAGCTGAAGAGGAGCTCAGCTTCTCCCTTGGAACTACCTTCGTAAACATATCTGCTGGATTGACATCTATATGTATCTTGGCCAGCTTGACCTGTCCATCTTCCAACACCGACCAAATGAAATGATATCTCAATTGTATGTGTTTTATTTTAGAATGCAAGGTAGAATTCTTTACAAGATGTATAGCACTCTAATTGTCAGTAAATAAGTAATTTCCATCCTGTTGTTTTCCCAACTGATCCATGAAAAGTTGCAACCATATCATCTCCTTTGCTGCCTCTGTGGTGGATAAAGCAACCACCTTTTGCAATCAAGAAATCCAACTTATTGTTGTCTCACCAACTGTAAATACATAACCTATGGTACTCCACCTGGTATCTATATCCCCTACCAAATCTGAGTCAACATAGCCTTTTCAATCAGTATTAGAGCCCCCAAAACATAGACATTTATTGGATGTACCTCTCAAATACCTGAGAATCCATTTTATTGCATTCCAATGCTCAAATCTAGGATGACTCAAACACCTGCTAACAACTCCTACGACATGTGCAATATCTGGTCTAGTACATACCATGGCGTACATTAAACTACCTACAGCAGAAGCATATGGTACCTTGGACATTTTTTTATTCCTCCTCTTGTGTCCTTGGACACATATCCTTAGTCAATTTAACATGACTAGGCAAAGGTGTGCTGACAGCTTTTGCATTCTCCATTTGAAATCTCTGCAACACCTTTTCAACATAATTAGCCTAAGATAAAAATAATTTTCTGTTTTCCCTATCTCTACAAATTTTCATACCAAGGATTTGCTTTGCTGCACCCAAATCCTTCATAGCAAAAGATTTTGCTAACTGTTGTTTTAGCTCACTTATGTGATCCATGTTAGACCCAGCTACAAGCATGTCATCAACATATAAGCATAAAATAATGTAGGTCATTATCCAACCTCTTAAAATAAACACAATGGTCAATTACACTGTAGCCTTGCTCAGCCATAAAACTGTCAAATTTCAAATACCATTGTCGGGGTGCTTGCTTCAAGCCATATAAACTTTTCTTCAATCTGCACACTAGTTTCTCCTTACCTTTGACCTCAAATCCTGTGGCTGTTCCATATATATTTCCTCTTCCAAATCACCATGGAGAAAGGCTGTTTTAACATCAAGATATTCTAAATGCAAATCTTCAACAGCCACAATACTTAAAACAATACGAATAGAAGTCATTTTAACAACAGGAGAAAAAATCTTATCAAAATCAATACCCTTTTTCTGTGCAAATCTCTTTACAACTAATCTGACTTTAAATCTTTTCTTACCTCAATCCTCTTCTTTCAGCCTATAAATCCATTTGTTTGGTAAAGCCTTTTTCCCTGCAGGCAACTTGCATAATTCCCAAGTCTGATTTTCTAGCAAGGAGTCCATTTCTTCTTTCATTCCATGCTCCCACTGAACCTTGGTATCCACCTGCATAACTTCATCATAACATTCTGGTTCACCAGCATCAGTTAAAAAAATATTATACAAAGAGGGAGAGAATCTTTTTGGAGGTCTACTTATCCTTGAAGATCGTCTAACAGGAGTTTGTGGTATTTGTTGTTGCTGTTGTTGCCCAGCATAAGGAACCACTGAGACATCATTGTTGGGAATATCATCCAACACTACCTAATCATTTTCTTTCTTCTCATGTTGCAGCAACAGATCTTTGTACAACACTTTTTCATTGAATATGACATCCCTACTTCTCACAATTTTTTGATTTTCAAAATCCCAAAGCCTATAACCAAATTCATCAATGCGATATCCAACAAATACACATTTCTTTGATTTTGCATCAAGCTTGGCTCTATTTTCAGAATCTACATGTGCAAATGCTTCACAACCGAAGGTTTTGAGAAAAGAATAACTCACCTTCTTACCTTCCATGCTTCCTCTAGAATACCACAACCCAAAGGATTAGAGGGACCTCTATTGATTAAATAAATAGCAGTGTTTACAGTTCTCCCACATTTTAAAGGCAACCCAGCATGCAATCTCATAGTCTATGCACGCTCCATTATTGTTCTATTCATGCGCTCAGCCACTCCATTTTCTTGTGGAGTCCTTGGAACCATTTTCTGCCTACGAATACCATTAGAGGAACAATAATTTTCAAACTCTTTGCTGCAATACTCACCACCATTATCAGATCTGAGACATTTTATCTTTTTACCCGTCTCATTCTCAACCAAGCTTCTCCATTTTTTAAAAGTTTCAAATACATCAGATTTTTTCCTAAGGAAATAAATCCATACCTTCTAGTTGCATCATCAATGAATGTAACATAATACAGAGAGCCACCGAGAGAAAATACCTGAGATGGTCCCCATACATCTATATGCACAAGCTCCAATTTCTCTTTTCTTTTTCTTCCCATCCTTGAGAAAACTAACTCTCTTTTGTTTTCCATAGACACAACTTTCACAGAAATCCATATTAACACATTTTAGACCTGGTAAAACATTATTTGAATGAAGTACTTTCATACCTTTTGCACTCATATGCCCAAGTCTATTATGCCACAGTGTTGATTTAGAGTCCACAGTAACTGTATGATCTTTTACTTGCTGAACTGTAGCAACTATTCCTGAAGATTGACTCTTTTCTGTAACAATTAAAGTAGAAGGAACAGTATGACCTATACAAAGATATAAGGTACCTACTTTCACACCTTTTGCTACTACTAAGGCATCCTTTGTGACCTTCCAATTTTTATCACTAAATGTAACAACACAACCATCATCATCTAGTTTCCCTGCTAAAATTAAATTTCTGCTTAACTTTGGAACATGCCTTACCTCACGTAGTAGGCAATGATTCCCATTCCGCAACTTAATCTTGATTCTTCCCTTTCCAACAATCTAATAGGGTGTGTTATCTCCTAAATAAACCAGCCCAAAATCCCCTTGGACATAATCAAGAAAATAACTTCTATGGGGGGTAGCATGAAATGAAGCCCCTGAATCTAATACCCAAGAATCATTAGCATTATCAAGGGAAAGAATCAAAGCATCCTCATCATATTTATTACTTACCACATTTTCCTCCTTGCTTCCTTCCTTGTTGTCTCCATCTTTATTTTTCTGAGACCAACAATCTTTCTTCAAATGACCTGGCTTACCACAATACCAACAATCCCTTTTGTCTCTAGATTGAGACCTTTTGTCCTTTGATTTTCCTCGTGACTTCCCATGATTTCTAGAATTGTTTCCTCTTTCCTTTGTTTTTCCCCTACTTACTGCATTCAAAACACTACCTAATGTGGATGTTCCACCTGAGCTTTTCCTACGAATTTCCTCACTCAAAATAACACCAACAACATCATCAAACTTCAATGTATTCGAACTAGAAACAGAATTACTAACAGCCATTACCAAGCTATTCCAACTTTCAGACAAAGAACACAGAATCAAAAGAGCCCTAACTTCTTTGTCAACATTTACTTTTAAAGAAGTTAATTGACTGGTGACCATATTAAACTCATTCAAATGATCAGTAACAGACCCACCTTCTACCATTTTCATATTAAATAAACGCTTCATAAGAAATACCTTATTTGAAGTGCAAGGCTTTTCATATAACTTCACCAGGGTTTCCATCAACTCTTGAGTTGTCTTTGCTGTTGTAATATTGAACGCCACCGATTGTGCCAGGCATAGACGAACATTGCCAAGAGCCTTTCTATACAAGATCTCCCAGTCTACATCTGACATTGCTGCAGGTTTCTTGGCTTTCCCTTCCAATGGTCGCCATAAATGCTTCGGATAGAGATAGTCCTCCATCTGCATCTTCCATAATTGATAGTTCTGCCCATTAAACTTCTCAACCTTCTTACCCTCGTCTACCATTGCTCCCACTCAACCGCGAGACCTTCACACAGACGATAATCAAAATACAACTCACTCTGATACCACTTGTTAGGGTTAGAGATGGCAAATCTAACAATTAAATACAGATTTAATTAATAAACAAAGAAACTAAAACATACACAGAATAAATCATAACACAAATAATTTAACGTGGTTCACCCAATGTCGGCTACATCCACCAAACCGCAGCCATCCAATACTTTTATTATCCAGTGCAAAACCTATTATAATCTTGCGAATAATCACGTTTTTCATCATACTGTACCCCCCATCCCAACCCCTTTTAACAAGCTTTTAGAAGCTTCCAGAATTAGGGTTTTACAAAGTCGGTTTTCTTTCTTTTTCAAAGATTTTTCTTTTTTCGCTGATGACACAAAAAAAAAATTCTCGGGGGCTGCACCCGGAACCCCTACTTTTTAGGGGTTGCTGCCCTCGAACCCCTACCCGGCCCCGAACCCCAGCGAGGACAGGGGGCCAGGGTGTATAGTATACCATGGGCTATACAGTATAGCATGATCAGTCACCAAATACCAATAATAACAAGTGGTATCAAAGCATGATCTTGGCACCATATAGGCAAGGTTTTTTTTCAATTTTGGAAGCAATTTTGGGAAGAGCATATCTTTTATATTTTGATGAATTTGTTTCTAATTTTTAAAGGGTCTTTGAAGAACATATTGAAGAAGCTACAATCCAAATTTCAGAAGAATTGGAGCATAATTAAGTGAATTATTGTAGAATTAGTGTTTCTACACTATTTTTTTGGAATCTACATATCTCGCACATCTTGTTGAATTGGAGTCTGATTTTTATTGGGTTTTTGAAGACATACTAAAGGAGATTATGGTAAAAACTTTAGAGAATTTAAGTTTCATTTGTGTGATTTATTTCAACCCTGTAACAAGGGGTAAAAGGAATGTTATCAGTCCAGGGAAGACTCTTGATAAGGATGGTGAAACAATCGAGGATATTACTCATAATGAGGAAATAAATAAGGTCAAGAAAGAAATTTCATCAGTTAAGATGGATATGTGTGACCTAAGAAACATGTTAAGCACCTACATGGCTGAACCAAGAAAGGATTTCTCAATCACCCAAGGTGAAAATTCTAGGTTAGCTACCACTAACACAAGCTTTAGTACTCCTATGGGATTTAGGAATTTATTTCCAAAGGTGGATATGCACAAGTTCAATGATAAGGATCCTCTAACATGGATAAACCAAATGGAGAATTTTTTAAAGTACACCAAATTCCAAATGGACAAAAGTTCATGATGGCTTCCCTATATCTAGAACCAGATCAATTCATTTGGTATCATTGGCTTTGCACTCATCGAAGGAAAAATGGGCTCACTGTCTCATGGTCAATTTTTATAGAAGAACTCCAAGCACAATATAACAATAGCATCATAGACAACTTCTTCAACTAGCTAGCTAAACTTCAACAAACAGGATCAGTTAAGGATTATATTCAACAATTCCAAAATCTATCCTTAAGAGTGGATACAATTATGGAGGAAAACTTGAATGACTTATTCTTGGGTGGTCTCAAGGATCACATTCAACATGAGGTATGCATGTTTAGCCCTAGTTCCATAAATGAGTCCTTTATCTTAGCACGCAGGGTAGAGGATAAGTATTTGATTCCTAAGAAGCAAGGGGCTAATGTGACAAGAGAGAAAGGATATTCAAAACAACCTACTATGTTGACTCCACAACAAATTGAGGAGAAAAGAGAAAAAGGCTTGTGTTTCAATTGTGATAGCAAATACAATCGAGGACATAAATGTAGTGAAAAGAAATTGTTCTATATTGAAGGTCTCAATGAGGAAGAAGAGGAGGAACCCATACTAGAAGATGAAAGGGAGTCAAATGAGGAATCACATGATTCTCAACCAATCATTTCTTGTAATACACTCTAAGGTTTCAGTGGTCCACAAACTCTCAAGGTGGGGTTCCTAAAGAAGCAAAAGGTAACAGTGTTGATCGACTCATGTAGTACTTATAATTTCATCAACAAAAAGTTAGCTACTCATCTAAATTGTTTCATATATCTAGCTCCAAAGTTTCAAGTTTTGATTGTAGATGGTGGTACAGTTAGTTGTTTAGGGAAGTTTCATAGCATTAAATTATCCATGGGATATTATCAACTTGCTACCCCAATGTATGTGATATCCATGGGTGCAACAAATATTGTTTTGGGAGTACAATGGCTTACTACATTAGGAACGATTGAGATGAACTTCCAAGAACTATTCATGAGATTTCAATCAGAAGGAAGGCTGGTAGAGCTAAGGGGGTTAAAGGAAAAATCCCCACAAATGGTAAGCTCTCATCAAATAAAAAATTTTCTTAAGAAAGGAGTGGATGGATTTGTGGCCCAACTATGTTCATTAGAAATCTCTCAATCTAATGCTCCTACTCATCCAGATTTGCAAGCTATAATTGATCATCACTCAGTTGTTCTTAGAGAGATGCCTAAAGGACTTCCTCCTAAGAGGGATCATGATCATGCCATAAAGTTAGTCCTAGGGAGCCAACCACCAAACATTAGGCCTTACAGGTATCCACACATACAAAAGAGTGAGATAGAAAAAATTGTTGAAGAGATGCTAGAGGCAAGAATCATTAGGCATAGCCAAAGTGCTTACTCCTCACATGTGGTGATGGTACGTAAGAAGGATGATACTTGGAGCATGTGTCCAGATTATAGAGTGCTCAACATGTACACCATTAAAGATAAGTTTCCAATTCCAATCATTGATGATTTGCTAGATGAATTAAATGGAGCTAAGTATTTTACCAAGTTAGATCTTAGATCTAGTTATCACCAAATTCGGATTAAGGATGAAGATATTTGTAAGATAGAATTTCAGACTCATGAGGGTCATTATGAATTTTTGGTGATGCCATTTGGTCTTACCAATGCACCATCTACATTCCAAAGTTTGATGAATTCCATTTTTAAGAAGTTCTTGAGAAAGTTTGTGTTAGTATTCTTTGATGATATATTGATTTATAGCACAACTTGGGAAGAACATTTGCAACATGTGGACCAACCATTACAAATACTTGAAGATCATAAACTCTATGCTAAGCCTTCCAAGTGTGCTTTTGGTCTTACAGAGGTGGAGTATTTGGGACACATAGTTTCACATGAAGGAGTAAAGGTGGACCCTAACAAAATTAAGGCTATCATGGAATGGCCTATTCCAAAAACCATTAAGAAACTGAGAGGATTCTTGGGATTGATAGGGTACTATAGAAGATTTGTGAAGAATTATGGTAGTATAGCAGCACCTCTCACCACTCTATTGAAGAAGGATTATTTTCATTGGAACGAGTCTGCCAATACAACATTTGAGAGATTGAAGGAGGCTATGTGTACAACTCTAGTACTTGCCACTCCTGATTTCACCAAGGAATTCAATATGGAATGTGATGCTTCTAGAAATGGGATAGCAGTAGTGCTCATGCAAGAAGGTTGACCAATTTCTTTTGAGAGTCATCGATTAATAGGTAAGAATCAACTAAAACCTATTTATGAGAAGAAAATGCTAGCAATACTCCATGCAGTGAAACAATGGCAGCCTTATCTATTGGGTATACATTTCAAGGTTAAGATAGATCATGATAGCCTAAAATATTTTTTGGAACAATGACTATCTTCTGAAGAGCAACAAAAATGGGTCACTAAGATGTTAGGATATGACTTTGAGATTGTATATAAGAAAGGGAAATAAAAATTGTTGTAGATGCATTGTCAAGGAAGGATGAGAAAGATGAAGCCTTATTGTGTGCCCTTTCAATATTACAAGCAAATTGGGTAGAGGAAGCCAAAGCAAAGTGGAAAAATGATGTTACAACAAGTAATCTCATCGAACAATTAAAAAGTGATTCTAGTAGTTCAAATAAGTTTTTTTGGAAGGGAGATACTCTTTGGTATAAAGAGCATTTGTATCTTTGCAAGAATTACAACCTTAAAATCAAGATTCTCATAGAGTTGCATGAGTCTCCAGTGGGTGGTCATTCAAGATTTTTGAAGACATATCATCGAGTCAAGCAAGATTTCTTTTGGGAAGGGCTAAAGGGTGATGTTCAAAAATTTATGGCTGAATGCTTGGTGTGTCAAAAGCATAAAGGGGAGACAATTAAGACACTAGGTCTCTTGCAACCCTTATCTATTCCTAGCTAGCGTTAGGAAGAGGTATCCATGGACTTCATCATAGCGCTTCCCAAATCTAAGGGTCATAATGTCATCATGGTGGTAGTTGATCAGCTCACTAAATATGCACATTTCATTGCATTAGCACATCCTTTTACAGCAAGTGCAGTGGCCAAAGCTTTTTTGGAGAATATCCAAAAGCTACATGGTACACCTAAAGTTATTGTTAGTGATTGTGATCTTATATTCACTAGTCACTTTTGGAAGGATTTATTTTCATGTTTGGGTACTCAATTGGCTCATAGCTCTTCATACCACCCTCAATCATATGGGAAGATTGAGGTTGTTAATAAGTGTTTGGAAGGATATCTACGTTGTTTCACTTCAGAGAAACAATCTTAGTGGGTAAATTGGCTACCACTTGCGGAATGGTGGTATAACACTTCTTTTCATAGCTCATCAAAAATGTCTCCATTTTGGGAACTTTATGGATATCATCCTCCTTCCATCACATCATCAATTAAGGTGCCCCCAAGAGTTCAAGCAGTAGAAGACCACTTGCTTCATCAACAACAAGTACTTTTAGGACTCAAGGGGAATTTAGCCATTGCACAAAATTGAATGAAAGAATAGGCTGACCAACATCGTAGTGAAAGAAGTTTTGAAGTTGGGGATTTGGTCTTCTTGAGATTGCAGCCTTATAAGAAAATCTCACTAAAGCAGCAAAGAAAGAATAATAAGTTGTCTCCAAAGTATTATGGTCCATACCAAATCATGCAAAAGATTGGTAGTGTTGCCTACAAGCTTGACTTGCCACCAACAACAAAGATACATCCAGTTTTTCATGTTTCCTATTTGAAGAAGGTCATTGGGCATAATATTCCTACTCAAACAACACTACCCGAGCTGGATGAAGAAGGATGAATCATTTTGGAACCAGAGTGCATTCATCAAACACACACTAAGAAGTTGAGGAATAGAACTATCACTGAGTATCTCATTCAATGGAAGAATTTACCAATTGAAGATGCCACATGGGAGGATGAGGAGTTCATTCAAAAGTTTCCAAACTTGATTAGCATTGAGGACAATGCTTCTTTGAAGAAGGGGGGCATGCTACGCCCTTAATATTATTGTACTTCAGGTTATGAATAGTCAACTTGTGGCTATCTTAACTATCTATTAAGTCATATTATCATTAGTATATTGCTATTTAGTTATGTAGGTCGGCCTAAGAATTATATAGGTGTGTCTAAGTCAGCCTAGCTGATATCCTAGGCATAAATAGGTATATATAGGAGGTTGTGAGTCTTATTTTATCATCAAGTTGTGAAGTGTGTTCTCATTAGAGACATTTGTAGGTTTTCCCCCTCGAAGTGGCTTGTTATTCTCAATTATTATCAAGTATTTGCAGCATATTTCATATAATATTCTTCTATTGTGCAAGTTATTTCATAACAGAGAGGGGTTGCAAAGTGTTGGTTGCTTGAGCCAAAGCATTAGTTGTATGATTTTGGGAACATGAGATCAATTGTATATTAAATGCATCTAGTCCTTCTAAAAGATCCCAGAATCTATGCCTATAGTTTTCCAATATTTTGTCATGATATGAGTACAATTTCCTAACTTGTTTGACTACCAACTCAGAATCACTGAAAACTTGCAACATCTTAACATTATTTCTTAAAGCCATCAAAAGACCATGCATTAAAACTTCATGCTCCACTACATTACCGGTACAATTAAACTACAATATATGGGTAGCAAGATAGGTCTTACCTATAGAGCTTATTATCTTGAATCCAACATCAGCCCCTTGCTTTGACTTAGACCCATCAAAGTGTAGTGTCCAAAACTTGGAAGGCTCTTTGACACTAGATCCAATGATGCTTTTTTTTCCTTTTAGCGGTTTCCTCTGTGACCTCTAGAGCTAGTATTAATTTATTGTGATTAGTGATAGGTTGTTTTGTTGGAATTTTATTTTACGGAGTGACTAACCCCTTGACATGTTCTACTATTTTTTGGTAGAGACAACACTTGAACTTGGATTGGGTAGCATTGTGAATTTTGCACCAATTTGGAAACAAGAGGTCTTGAAAATTCATTCTAGCTCCTAAGTTGAGCTGATCTTTCACACACTTCTCCATGAAATATTGGAAACTGTCTAGCAGTCCTAGGTTGTTGTCATCATGGGGCTCATCATCATCTAATTCCATTAACATCTCTATACTTTGAGGCATCTGGGCAAAGTTGGTTAGAGCACTGCATTGCACCAAGAGTACTTCTACAACTAGTTCTTCTTCTTGAGGCTCTAACTCCTACTGAAAGGTGAAGGGACAATAATTTCTTAGTCTTATCTCAACAAATAGTACCTCATGGGTGTTACTATACGCTATGTTCACGTACTTTGTATGAGGCTCACAATCTATACAAATCAAAATTTCCAGTCCCCTCCATGGTAACCACATGTGAGAATGATAGGTTGTAGCATATCCATTCAACATTCTAGTAAGGTCTCATCCAAAGATAATCCCATAGGTGTCAGGAATGTCTGCCACCTAAATATCAATCACCTATTGTACTCTTGGATCTACCGCAATCTACATTGGGATCCAATTCATTTCTCCCACTATATTAATCTTGATTTTATCCAGTTGGGTCACTTTTCTTCTTGAAGGTATGGGAGTAATCCCAAGAGCTTTTCTTTTTGCCAGGGGCATAACGTTGGTTGACGCTATTGAATCAATCAAGCAATTGTGAAAATTCTTTCTGAATATCTAGATGGTAGTGAGGAAGGGTGGTGTTTCCAAATTTCCTTGGAAGAGACCCTTAGGTGTATCTATCTAGGCTACTTGAGCTTTGTTCTTATCACTAACCTTGTCCTTATTCTGCCTAGAAGGTTGATCCTTGGGGTTTTTTATATGTTTTTGATCTAATTCTTTTATGGGCTGCTTACCCATCGACTGATTTTGAGGTGGATCCATTTTCTTCCTATGGATTTACTGAATGATGGGCTCACTCAGAGGGTCTTCAAAAGAAAATATCTTGCTTGGTATTTCCTGTGTTTCGTTAGAAGAAGGGATTCCATTAATAACTCTAAAAAATGCATGCCTAACTACAGGAACCTTAAGTAACTCAAAGGAAAACAGGTTGATTTTAACTTTCTTGAACTCCTTTATTACATATTCACCCATTTGTTCAATCTCAGAGTCAAAGGCTCTACCTATGGAAAACCTAGTGGGTTGGGCTTGTGTTTGACTTGACTGATTTTTGGGTTGACCTTGAGGCTGATTTTTTCATTGATTGTGAGGTTGATTCAATGGTATGTCCTTGTTGAGGTATAGAGTGGGCACATGATGAAAACCAAGATTATTGCTAGCATTGGGGTCAGGTGAGGTACTAAAGTAATTGGGTGGAGTGGACATAGTAAATGGTCCCCGTACTCATATATTCCTTAAGTAGTATGGAGTGGCTCTCTAATGGAACATGTGTACTTTGTCTTCATGGGGTTCTTCATCATCTATGGGACCATTATCTAATAAATCAAATAATTGAGATAAGGCTTTGTCGTTACTTACCTCTTTGACCTCTTCAACCTTTGGGGAGGTAGTTACACCCTCAAGCTCATTGCTTTTGCTTCTTGGGAATGAGGCTTGGTTGACCACAAGAATGAATGAGTCATAAGGCTTGGACGAGACTGTCTCTATAATTTGCATTGTCCATGACATTTTGGACCTCCACCTAGAAAATTTTAGTGGCTGTTTGGAACTCAAGGTAGTCCAACTCATAATTCCTACTTGTTTTGTGAATCTGGTACAATCCAGATAGAGTGGCCTTAGCAAGGTATACTCCACTAGTTGTCTTCTCTATGCTAGCTAGTTGATCAAGAGGAGTAGGAAGACCCCCATTGTTAGGCCTTGTATTCCATGTTTTGTTTTATTTTTGGGAAGGCCTCCTCTTGAAGTTCTAATTTGAATTATGTCCTCTATCATAATTTTGTCTAGAAGAGGTGTCAACCTATTGGTCATCTCTATTATCCTAGTTGAGATTAGGTTGAATGCTACATTATGAGGCTTGCAGCTAGTTGTTCCAATTTCTCAAGTGCATCATCTTGATGGACATCTTTTGAATCATCTTTGTCAGCTCATCCAACCAATCCTTCTTTGTATTGCTTGGCTATGACACTTGGCTTTAAAGGAAAATAGGTGAGGCAGCTAGTTGATTTTGTTACACTGGTGAGAGCTCAGAATCTTGTAGGTATAAGGGTGCTTGAGGCTACTACTGATATGTTGGATATTATTGAGGAGCTTGGGAGTAGGTTTGTTGTTCTTAAGGCTACAAATATAAAGGCACTAGAGGTACTTGGTTCATCAGTTGTCTTGGATGTGAGACTATGGGTAGCTAAGGAGCCTAGTTAATAGGAAGTGTTTGATGAGCAAATGCTTGCTTAAGCCTTTGAACCTATATTGGATGAGCCACTAGACCCAAAGAGGGCAGCAGACTGGAAATGTTTTCTCCCAAATCAGTACTAGCGATGGCTATCTCTAAATAGACATTCACCAATGTCGTGAGCAGCAAGCACATTCTCTTCACCAATGCCAACGTAAGATTATCCAATGTTGCATAATAGATGGGAAGGGCAGCAACATCATTGAGCATGTAAGGAGGCTAAAGTCTCATGTAGGTGCAATGGAAAAAAATCATTGAAAGAGTTGATCTATTCATTAATTTCCCTACAAATAGACATAAATTGTCAGTACAACTCTAAAGGGTTGATCAAAATTTTGTATTTCTGTAGGAAAGCATTCATCAGAAGGTACCATGAAGTAATTGACCCCCTTGGAAAGTTGATATACCAATAAAAAATCTTCTCCTAATGAGTATGGAAAGAGCCGACATGCGATGTCCTCATGATCAATCTGCATATCTTTAATTGTTCTTTCAAATATCTTAATGTGTTCTTTTGTCATCCTATGTGGATTGTGAGGATTAAAATTCATGGATAATCTATTCAAATTCTTTATCATGTCATGGAAGCATTGAAGTGCAATGGAGAAGGATTTTTCTCCAACCAATCCATGAGGGGAGGCAAAGGTGGTATTTGCTATTGGGAAATAATAACCTAGGGCTACACAAGGGTAGCGGTAGTTGGGACTGTGCCTTAGACTTGGAAGGCCATGGTGGAGGTCACTCGAATATTGTGAGAAGGATGAGGCCCAAAGGAATTTTGGAGTGGTTGAGTGGAGGATGGATGAAAGGTGGAGGAAGGTGAAGGTGTAAGAGATGTGGAAGAGATGGAGTAAGAGGAATAGATGGTGTCCCCTCCCCTGGTTTGCTTAGCCCTTGTGGGGGTTTGCAACTCTTGAAATTTTCCTTTGTTTGGTGTTGACCTTAAAACTCTTTGAAATTTTTTAGGGGAGAATGATCCAATTTGGTCCATCTTAACTCATCCATCCTTCTAGTGCTAGTTCTTTTGATGTGTTTTTTATGCACTTCTCAATAGAGGTAGTGCATAGACACACTAACTCTCTTGAAAGGTAGAAATTCACAAGCAAGTTACTAATCACTACCCCAAGGTCTCCTGAGTTTCAAGTCATGAAATTCATGGAATTTCTCAGTTGATGTTTGATGTGATTTTTCTAGTAATCACAGAGCAGACTTATGTAGTTTGGGCTGGATGTGAGATGAATCTTGAAATGGAGTTCCTAACATGGGAAGTTAGAGTGCAGTTTGTTGCAAGTTCGAACAACAATCATAAACTCCTATTTTATCTTAAGATTTGGCTTTACAATATGCAATAAAAATTAGCATAGGTTACTTATTAAAAAAAGAAGGAAAAAAGAAGGTAAGGGAAGAGTTTCCTAGATCTGAAACTAGTAATGAATAGTAGTCATGGAGGGCTCTACTAATGATAGCGTTCTCAAAACATAGTTTCACTTAACCAGATTAACTCATAGTATCATAAAACTTGTGCAAACTTCTAAGGACTGCAAATATTCAACCACTCATTCAACATAAACATGCGTGAATAAAAGATATAATTTTAGGAGTAGCTTTATTTTATGCCTAGACTAACTTTGCACAACTATCTACCATCAGCAAATAGCCAAAAGTATGGAAAAGAAAGGCATCAACACAACAGAAATCTACACAACTATTGAACAAAATTTAGTAATATACCAAATCAGTCTAAAACCATGAAGAACAACAAAATAAATCTATTTAAATCAACTAACTATGGGAGATGAACCATTTAATATGCAAACAAACTTGAGAATCCACTAAAGCCAATGAATTTCTATTGGAATTTATGTAGCGTGCCTTTACAACAACTCAACTCTCTCTTTAAAATGAGAGGATACCCCTGTTTATAGTGTCCAAATAGTAGAATGAATGGCCATTTAGATTGATTTACATTGTGTGGCCAATATTCACTACAAACTAGGGTTTAACGTACCCTCAAATACATTACCATTTAAAATTACATCTTTGTCTTTTCCCTATTTCGTCCTCCTACGGTAGCATTGTAGCTCTTTGTCTTCTAGTTGATTTCCTTTGTTGTAGATATTATGTGAGCAACTTGTCATAAATGATTGGGTTTCCTTCATGCTTCTTCAAAGTGGTGTACTCCATAAGCTTGTTGATTAATTCTTTAAGCTTATCAGCCTCCATTATGTTTGATTGGAGCACTTGGTAGTTCCACTACTTGGATAGTTCTATGAGTGTATCCCAATCTCCATCATACTTGGAGTGTTCCCCCTCACTTGTTTAGATTGGGAATAGTCTTGGGTAGTAAAACTCATGAAATCCATGGTGACCTCGCCAGACATTTCATCTTCCATCTTCTTCTAGAAATAAGGCTTTATCTTTTCTAGATCAATCTCGATGGGGGGCACATCATAACCTGACATTAATTTCAAACACTGAACACAATCAGTCCTAATTTCTCTTGCCCAATCAATGTTAGGATCCACCTTTTGGAGAACTTTTTCTAGGATTTCCTTTCTGTGGTCAAAGTCCATCTTCCACATTTCAACTAGCTAGTGAACATCCTTTGCGAATGAAAGCTCCTTTTCCCATGTTTTCTTAGGTAGCTTGAGGATGGCCCCGATCTTAGGATAAGTGGACCCATAAATCCCTAGGAAGTTAGTGAAGAACTTCCTTGTGCCTTCTAGGTGTCTTTGGAAATCCAAGAACTTATTTTCTATCCTAACAGCATAATTTATACCCATGTTTCTAGCATACAAGACTTGTCAAAACCAATCCTCCATGGTTTTTGTCCAATTCTTCCTTTT
The DNA here is from genome assembly GCA_007258455.2 of Sequoia sempervirens. Classification (NCBI taxonomy): domain Eukaryota; kingdom Viridiplantae; phylum Streptophyta; class Pinopsida; order Cupressales; family Cupressaceae; genus Sequoia; species Sequoia sempervirens. The sequence goes on from VDFB02193867.1 coordinate 99,911,146, forward strand.
CTCAAGCTTGTCAATTTTCTCTTTGGAAAATAGCTATAGTAGAGTCGATAATGTTGTAGGAAACTTTTCTTTGGATGACCATTGCTGAATATAGGTGGTCAAATCACCCAATTGTGCCTTTAGCTCCTCCTTGGATACTTTATCTCTACGCATCAAATGTACCACTGTGGCAATAGACTCCTGAAGGTGATATATTTTATTCTCTCTAGTGGTTGTCCCAAAGTCGATGGTGGAGACATTGTAACTTATTCCTTCTCCCACCACCAGTGTGGCTACTTGCACAGTTCTAGATCCATAAGCATCCATTGTCAAGTTGGATCTAACTTTGGGCTTCTTCTCTTTCTTGGTACTGATAAGGGCTTAGGCCAAGATGGCCTCTAACCTCACTCTTGGATCTCTTGGAGCAAGATATTTCTTCTCTAGTTCCTTTTCCAGCCACTTAGGCATCTAAGACTCTTCCTTGGGTGATTCACGATCACCTTCTTCTTCATCTCTCTTGACTTTAATATTTTTATCATCAGGAGCTTCCTACTCTGTTCTTGTGTCTTCTCCTTCTTCTTCATTAGAGTCTCGGATGAGCACCATGCATTTGATGGGGGACTTGTTGGGCATGTGCTCCTTAGGGATTTCTTTATTTTCTCCTCCTTGTCAAGGTGGCACATCTTGCTTTTTCTTTTCTTATTCTTCTTGTTATGCTAAGTGGGGCATTTCTTCACCTAGCCTAGATATTTCTTCCTATTCTCTAGTTGAAAGTTTAGTATCTTCCTCCATTTTGTCACTTAACCTCTCTTCTTCCCTAGAAGGTGGCTTTTCTACTTCCTCTTTGACATCCCTCAATTTTTGAGCTAACTCTTCCTCTAGGTTTGCATTGAAGGTTTCTACAATATATTTAGTGCCAACATCTTCTTCCCCATCACCTTCAAAGGTGTGGAGGTGGAGATAGTGGCAAGAATCTGGGCCAAGGAATCTTGAATGGCCAGGTTCATCAATACCTTAGAAAGCTCTATGGGGACCTTCTGCATATGCTGAGAGAATGCCTTTGGAAGTGAGAGTGTAAGCATTGACATTGTTGTTGCTACAAAAACTAATGTTGACAGAGACATGGAAGCAAAAGAGAGTGGAGAGGTGGTGGAAAAAGAAGATTCAATCATTACAACCTATCCAGTACATGGAGAAGAGGCAAGGTGGACTGAGATATCCACTGCAAGTGGGGAAGTAGCAACTAATGCCGAAGTAGGCGGAGGAACAACAATAGTGGAGCCAATAGGTGGAGATTTTCACTAGTAGAATTTGGAAAATAAATGACTACCTGACTAAAAATTTTAGTCATGTGACTAACACTAGTAGTATTTGTCAAATAAATGATTAATTTGGTCATCGGGTAAAATCATAACTAAATGACTAAGTAAATGACTGAATAAATGACTAATACTAGACAAATAAAACTAACTAAACTAATGATTAAATAAATGATTATTACTCCTCTATTCTTTTTTCTTTCGAATTTGATCATAAACCATAGAGCTTAAGTCCCCCTCATGGGACCCCTACCTAAGTGGGCCATTTGGCTGCCTAGGTTGCTTGGTGCACCAAAAAAATTTATTGTGTGAAAGGAATTGCCTCTCGGTGTAATCTTAAGGCCTTCACATATTTTATAAAAAAATATAACATTTACATTCTTTAACTTTGATTACTGATTAATTTAATGAATCATTAATATTTTTAACTATGATTTGAAGCCAGTTTGATATTTTAAGATGACTAAATTCTTAATTAAAGTGGATAATTAACAAAAAAAAAACTCAATTGAGGGTGTGGGTGGTATTATAATATAATACAATAATAATATATTATTAATATTATAATATTATATTTATAGTATAATGTATTTAATAATATATAATAATATAATATTATAATATATTTAGTATTATAATATTATATAATCTAATATTATTTAATATTATAATATAATATTGGTGCCTTGGGGATGGAAGTAAAATCAAGTTTTGGAGGGATAGGTGGCTCGACTCTAGTCCTTTGGAAGAAATTTTTAGGTTCAGGCCTGTGATCAGCCATTTCAAAGATAGCATAGGAGTCAAAGCTAGAGACTATATGATGGGTCTACCCCCGACTGCCTCGGTCATGGAGTTGAACTAGGTGTGTTCAAAGATACAGGGTGAAATTGAGAAATGGCCTTTTGTTTAGGCTTAAAAGGTGAGCATAAGCTAGTATGGGGTGACAGAGGCAACAACCAAGTCTCGGTTAATAATGTATTTAGAGAAAATTTCTGCAATTTTGAGGAGGCTTGGGCATCCAATGGTGGATGGTATAAGCATAATATTCCCAAGTTGAACTCCTTTCTTTGGATTGTTGGAAGGTGCAGGGCTCTCACATGGGACATGCTTAGAATTTTTAGGAGGGTGGGGCCATCCAAATGTGTCATGTGCAAAGCATATGAAGAAAGTAATTATCATCTTTTCCTCCATTGTAGTTTTTCCAACCAGCTGTGGAATACTTTTATGAGCAGATGGAAGCTTGCTTGGGTTCTTCGCAAGAGTATCCCAAGACTATTAGAGAGTTGGAAGGTGCATATTCATATTCCAAGTATAAAATTGATTTGGAAGGCTTCCCTTGCTACCATTGTGTGGAACATCTAGATTGAACACAATCGAAGAATTTTTCAAGATAAAAGAAGAGTTGTGGAGAGTGTTTGGCATAAGGTGGAAATCTCCATATGTGAAGTTGGGGAAATCTAGAAAAGTAAAATAAGAGAGGTCTATGCTAGTGAGAAGGCTTGGGGGGATGCTTAACCCTGTTTCCATTGGCTATGTGCTCCTATGCTTGGGCCAGTCATTGGGTCGAGCTCTGTGGCTTGGTCCCCACCTGCACTATCATGGGCAAGGGTAGAGGAGGTGGGATCTTCAGGGATGGTCATGGGAAACCTATTGGCACCTTTGCTCTTGACCTAGGGATCGATTAAAACAATAAATTTGAGGCCTATGCACCATTGTGGGGGATTATGATTGCTAGAGAAAAGGGGTGGAAGAAGTTGTGGAGTGAAGGAGATTCGAAACTGATCATCAATGCCCTTGTAGGGGAAATCTGGTGAATTGGAGAATGAATGCAATAATGCAAACTGCAAGAAGGGTAGTTAAATATATTGAGATGTTGAAAGTGTCACACATCAGGAGAGAAGGAAACCATGTTGCAGACTGGTTAGCAAATATCGGTATATGGTTGGTAAGGGATAAAGGTGTTCAGACTTCTCAGTGGTGGAATGACTTCCCTTTCCTGCTGATCAAGCTCCTCCAGGATGATATCTTGGCTATCCCAAGTTGGGATCCTCAAGATTTTTCTCCCAACCAGTGTTAGGATGTTGCTAGAGAGCTGTAGGGTGGCTTGTATTTGGTCCCAACTGGGTCACTCTTTCTTTGTTTGATTTTTCTCTATGTGTGGCATTGGGTTGTTTCTCTTTGCTGCCTCTTTAGCTTTTTCTCATTGATGCTTATTTTAGCATCCATGACTTTGAAATCTTTTGTTTTCTTCAGTTTTTGAACCTAAACCAAGTTTTATTAATAATAAAAAAATTATAATATAATATAATATTTATAATGTAATATAATATTTATAATATAATAATATTATATTATATTATAATATAATTTTATATTTATATTATATAATATAATATTATAGTTATATTATATTATAATATAACATAATAAAATAATATAATATTATATCATATTTAATATTATATAATTATTTAATAATATCTATTTATTTAATTTCATACCCTAATGGTCGGACATAGTGGACGGGCAAATCTTGGCCATAATTTTTAGACTCTGTTGGAAATATGTGCCTCAAACATTACAGGCTAAAACCTCCATTAGAGCCAAGTTGGTGTGACATCCTATTTGTCTAGGCAATTAGCAGTTTGTTTTATTTAGTTTTGAATAGGTCGTTGTGACCTAGTTATTGTCTTGCCAAAAGGTTACACTATGGAGTCTATTGCTGTAACATAGTGTATTAATTATGACCTCATAGCTCTCAGGAGACCTTTGGCCAAAAGGCCATTCAATCATGTATCAGTGAGACTCTTGGCAACTATGGTCTTCGGTGAAGCTAAAGCTTCTCGCTAAGATGTCTCAGCAAAGTTTTAATGTTACACCGACAGTGTTTGGATTGTTTCATTGGGGAGACTTGGCCAAAGGAAGTGCCATCAGTAAGATTTCCTACTGATATGGATATGTCTCAGTGACGAAGACTCAAGTGTTGACTTCGGTGTAACTGAAAGCAAACGGGGAAAGCTCTTAGCGACTGTTGAATGTCTTGTCAATAGTCGATGGCTATTAGGGTAACTCTTGGTCTCGGGAAGACATCTTGGTGAATGTTGAAGGTCTCATTGACAGGAACATCTTGTGGGATCTTTGGTATAACTCTTGGTGACAAATGAAGCTTTCGGATTAAGTCATAGAGCTCGGTAAGAAGTCTTAGCGACTTTGATGAGTCTCACCAATGTTAAAGAGTCTTTAGGGTAACTTAATGATTTTAGAGAAACATCTCAGTGATAAGCTCTTATCTTGCTGACGATTGTTCAGAGTTCGTTATGACTTAGTCTTATTAGTATAATGTCACACCAAAAGCTATGAGTTTAGGCAATAGCGATACATGTGGAGATCATCAGCATAAGGTCCTACCGAGATCGCTATGTTATGCTGAGAGAATGTTTTCTTCAGAGTAACTTGTGACATTAGTATGAAGCCTCACCGAAGCTTGATACTCTTGCCAAATGAAATAATCATGACTATATGACTTCACTATAACCTTTGATGTCTCGCTATGATCTCCTAGCGAAAGCGATAGGTCAGGGCAACTACGTGATGACCTGGTGTATCTCTTGTAGCTCGATAGAATGTCCTAGTGACTACGATGACTCTTGGTGACATTGGTATGAGGTATATGTGGCATCAGCGAGACACTTTTAGTGTCTCACCAAGATGCCAGTACATTGCAAATTATGTTAACCGAGTAAGACCTTCTGATGTGGCATCTCATGGATGAATCAGAGGAGTGGAATTGGAACCATTGGGAGTTTGTTCATTGTGAGAGTTTTGTGAGGGAGCTTGACAGATAGGGAACATGATGGATATAGTTAGAAGTTGCAAATGCTTGGGTGTTGGATAGTGGTTCAATCAACAGTGAAGTGTGAAGAATTCAAACTATATCAGAAAAGGAATTAAAATTTGTAAAGGCTATAACTTGGATTTTTCTATTCAAAGAATGCTTATGATGAATGCTACTGTATAATGACACTAGAAAGATAAGTCTAGAAGTATGTAATCTTCATTACTATAATAAAAAGTAATTTCCATTGGTGTGGTGGGTTTTTCTCCTGTAAGGGTTTTCCCACGTATATCTGGTGCTCATGTGTGTTTGTCAAATACTCTGTTTCTGTAATCTGTTTCATAGTGCATCTTAACTTGACTGTAACTGTAAATTTTAAAGTGTATATGCATTCTTTCCTGAGGTATTGATGTTAGGAAAAAAAATTTCCACATCTAATTTTCCTTACAAGTGGTATCAGAGCTTGGCCAGATGTGTTATCCTTGGGGGTACATTGGGTTTTTTGTGTCAATATTGTTCAGTGGGAATCTTGTAGAGATTGTTATTTCTATTTATAGATTAATATGTCTAGTTCATCTGGGAAGATTGAAATAGAGAAATTCAATGGAAATAACTTTGAATTATGGAAACTCAAGATGGAGGATCTCTTAGTAGATCAAGATCTTTTGCTTGTTGTGTCTGGAACTAAACCTACAGGCATGAAGCAAGAAGAATGGGACCTTGTAGATAGAAAAGCTAAGGGGTTGATAAGGCTTTGTTTAGCAGACTCAGTTCTTCTTAATGTGCATGAAGAGAAGACTACCTCTTTCTTGTGGAAAAGAATGGCATCCATTTATCAGGGGAAATCCTTGGTGAATAAGCTATTCCTGAGAAAGAAGCTCTACTCTTTGAGAATGCAAGAAGGAGGGTCTATAGCTGATCATTTTGAATGCATTTAACATGATGCTCGCACAATTAACATCTATTGGTGTAAAAATTGAAGAAGATTGTTGTATGCTTATGTTATGTTCTTTGCAAGACTCTTGGGATCATCTAGTGATGGCTATTGGGTGTACAACATCTAGTTTCAAGATGGAGGATATTGTTGGTTCTTTGCTATTAGAAGAAATGAGAAGGAAGTCTTCTGAGATGGAGAAGGAGGCTCTTGCTATCAAAGGAAGGTCAAAGGAGAAAGGCAAGAAGTCCAAATCAAAATCAGAGGGGAGATTGAAGTCCCCTGGTAAAAAGTCCAAGGTAAAGTGCTAGAATTGTGGGAAGCTTGGTCATGTCCGAAAGGATTGTAAAGAGGAGAAAAAGAAGAAGGGCTCTTCCAATAATGGTTCTTCTCGTAGTGATGGTGACACCTTCATTGCAGCCTTGGCTACACAGGCATCAGAGGATATCTGGCTGATTGATTCTAGAGCATCATTCCACATGACATCTCACAAAGAATGGTTCACAAAGTATGAAGAATATGATGGTGGAAAGGTGTACTTAGCAAGTGATTCAACTTTGGAGATAGTTGGCCATGGAAGAGTTAGGATACAATTCCCTAATGGAAGAGTGAAGGGAATCAATAATATTATGCACATACTAGGTCTGGCTTGAAATCTATTATCTGTAAGTAGCTAAATGATATTGGTGTACAAGTTATGTTCTCTAGAAATCACTACAAGATGACTAGGGGTTCAATAGTGGTGGCTAGAGGTACTCGAATTAGTACCATGTACAAGTTGGATGCACAGGCTATTCAATGTAACAGTGTCTCCTCGAAGTCACTGAAAGCTACTCATGGAGGTAAAAAGGGAAATATCCCTAATTATCTAAACTCTACGCAAGTAAAACTTCCTGTAGAGAAGACTATGATCTGGCATCATAGGTTAGGCCACATAGGAGAAAAAGGTTTAAAAACCCTAAAAAACAAAAACCTGGTTGAGGGACTTGAAGATTGTAATCTAGAATTTGAATTATGTGAACACTGTATATATGGAAAGCAGCATCGTGTTTCATTTTATGATAGTCCTCATAAATCTTGTGGTTTGTTATACTATATTCATTCAGATGTGTTTGGTCCAGTAGATGTTCCTTCTTTGTCTAAATCAAGATACTATGTGTCGTTCATTGATGATTATTCAAGAAGAGCATTTATATATTTTTTGAAAAGTAAATAAGAAGTATTTAGTCAATTTAAGGAGTTTAAAAATCTTGTTGAAAATCATATTGGTAAAAGAATAAAATGCTTAAGGACTGATAATGGTGGTGAATTCTATTCTGATGAATTTGAAAGATACTGTAAAGACCATGGAATCAAAAGACACAAGGCCACACCTTATACTCCACATTAGAATGGAGTTGTAGAAAGGTTCAATAGGACAGTGATGCAGAGAGTATGAAGTATGCTTAGTATTGTTGGTTTGGAGGAGAAGTTATGGGATGAAGCTACTACAATTGCATGTTACTTAGTTAATTGGTCTCCAAACTCTGCTCTTGTTGATAAGACACCTATGGAAGCATGGTCTGGTAAGAAGCCCTCTCTTAGACATATTAGAGTCTTTGGCTATGAAGCATATGATTATGTGCCGGATGTAAAAAGATCTAAGTTGGAGAATAAGGCTGTCAAGTGTATTTTTATTGGCTATAGTGCTAACATTAAAGGATACAAGCTTTGGAATCCTATTACAGAGAAGGTTGTATACACTTTTGGTGTAGGAGGAATTATTGCCACATCCTTATTGTTTTTTGTCTTTGTCTTTGACTGTAGATCCAAAGAAAAAGGAATTGAAGATTCAAAATGTACCTAAAACTGAGGAGAGCTCAAGCAGTTCTGAAAGTTTTGAAGAAGAAGAAGAGACTCAGCCTCAGCCAGTTAGGAGGTCAACCTGAGAAGGAAACAACCAGATAGGTATGGGTTCTCATTGATTGATTCTACTTGTGCCTATTCTTTGATTTCTAGTACTAATGAGCCTAGGATTGTGAAAGAGGCATTTAAAATGTCTGATTCAGACTCTTGGTTAGAAGCCATGGAAGAAGAGATGGCATCATTGGATAAAAATGAAACCTAGAGTTTGGTGCCCTTTCCTAAAGGTAGAAAACCTGTGGGCTACAAATGGGTATTTAAGAAAAAGATTGGTCTAGATGGTAGTGTAGAAAAATACAAAGCAAGATTGGTTGCAAAGGGTTATTCCCAAGTAGAGGGAATTGGCTATGGGGAAATCTTTTCTCCACTAGCAAAGCTGGCGTCCATTGGATTTGTATTGTCACTTGTAGCAATGTATGACTTAGAGGTTGAACAGATGGATGTCAAGAAAAAATTTCTTCATGGTGATCTTGAAGAAGAAATCTATATGTCCCAGCCTGAGCACTTTGTTGAGAAAGGTAAAGAAAAACTGGTATGCAAATTAAAGAAGTCTTTGTATGGGTTAAAGCAGTCACCTAGAATGTGGTACCAGAAATTTGATACTTATGTATTATCTTTAGGCTTTGTGAGATCAAAATCTGATCACTGTGTATACTATAAAGCTGAAAGTGATCAAGTACTTGTTATTGCTCTTTATGTTGATGATATGTTGCTCATAGGAAATAGCAAGCTAATGATTTCTGATCTTATGTCTCAATTGTCTGCTAAGTTTGAAATGAAGGATCTTGGTGCAACAAGGTATATTCTTGGGATGGAGATAACTAGGGACAAGAAGAATAGAAATCTTTGGCTCAGTCAGAGTAAGTATATAAGGACTATTCTAGAGATATTTTGTATGAATGATTGCAAGTAGTTAGTTGTTCTAGTCATGCAGGGAATGAAGCTATCTGTTGAGGATTGTCCAAAATCTCCTACTGAGATGGAGGACATGACCAATGTACCCTATGCTAGTGCAGTAGGTAGTCTTATGTATGCAATAGTCTATACAAGACCAAACATTTCCCAAGCAATGGGAGTACTTAGTCAATTTATGGCTAATCTAGGGAGAATACATTGCGATGCTGTGAAGAGGGTGTTTAGGTATTTGAAGGGAACTTCAAATTTTGCTTTGTGTTATCATGGGAATTTGGATGAATCACAGAGGACTCTCAACATTCGTGGTTATGTAGATTCTAATTGGGCAGGGGACATTGACAGCAGGAGATCCACTAGTGGATACATTTTCATGATGAATGGTGGTGCAGTGAGTTGGATCAGCAAGTGGTAAGCTGTAGTCACTTTGTCCACTATAGAGGCTGAATGCATGGCAACTACTCATGCTTGTAAAGAAGTTGTATGGTTGAAACATTTGTATTCTAATATTGGTTTTGATGCAGGGGAAATAACAATTTTATGTGACAGTCAAAGTGCCATTTGTCTGGCAAAGAACCCAACTTTCCATGCCAGAACGAAACATATTGATGTACAATATCACTTTGTAGGAGATATGGTTGAGGATGGAAAGGTTAGTTCAGAAAAGGTTGATACTCTAGAGAATGTTGCAGATGCATTGATGAAGCCAGTGAGCAAAGACAAGTTTAGGTGGTGCGCCAGTTCAATGGGCCTTAGTGCCCATGTTCTTTAGTAAATATTATTTGTGCTCTGGAGGTGTTTGTTTGATCTTCATCAAGTGGGAGATTGTTGGAAATATGTGCCTCAAACATTATAGGTTGAAACCTCCATTAGAGCCAAGTTGGTGTGACATCCTATTTGTCTGGCCGATTAGCAGTTTGTTTTATTTAGTTCTGAATATGTCATTGTGACCTTCTTATTGTCTTGCTGAAAGGTTACACTATGGAGTCTATCACTGTAACATAGTGTATTCATTATGACCTCATAGTGCTTGGGAGACCTTTGGCTGAAAGGCCATTAAATCATGTATTGGTGAGACTCTTGGCGACTATGGTCTTCGGTGAAGCTAAAGGTTCTCACTAAGATGTCTCAGTGAAGTGTTAATGTTATGCCGACAGTGTTTGGATTGTTTCATTGGGGAGACTTGGCCAAAGGAAGTGTCATCAGTAAGATTTCCTGCCAATATGGATATGAATCAGCAATGAAGACTTAAGTTTTAACTTTGGTGTAATTCAAAGCAAACGGGGAAAGCTCTTAGTGACTGTTGAATGTCTTCCTGATAGCCGATGGCTATCGGGGTAACTCTTGGTCTTGGGAAGACATCTTGGTGAATGTTGAAGGTCTCACGAACAAGAACATCTTGTGAGATCTTTGGTATAACTCTTGGTGACAAATGAAGCTTTCGGGTTAAGTCATAGAGCTCGGTAAGAAGTCTTAGCAACTTTGATGAGTCTTGCTGATGTTAAAGAGTCTTCAGGGTAACTTAATGATTTTGGAGAAATATCTCGGTGATAAGCTCTTGTCTTGCCGACTATTCTTCAGAGTTCATTATGACTTAGTCTCATCGATATAATGTCACACCAAAAGCTACGAGTTTGGGCAACAATAATACATGTGGAGATCGTTGGCATAAGGTCCTGGCGAGATCGCTATGTTATGCTGATAGAATGTTTTCTTCAGAGTAACTTGTGACATTGGTATGAAGTCTCACTGAAGCTCGATACTCTTTCTGAATGAAATACTCATGACTATATGACTTTGTTATAACCTTTGATGTCTTGCTATGATCTCCTAGCGAAAGTGATAGGTCAGGGTGACTGCATGATGACTCGGTGTATCTCTTGTAGCTCGATAGAACATCCTAGTGACTACGTTGACTCTTGGAAACATTGGTATGAGGTATATGTGGCATTGGCAAGACACTGTTAGTGTCTCACCAAGATGCCAATACATTGTGAATTCTGTTGCTGAGTAAGACCTTCCGATGTGGCATCTCATGGACGAATCAGAGGAGCCAAATTGGAACCGTTGGGAGTCTATTAGTTGCAAAAGTTCTATGAGGGAGCTTGATAGATAGGAAACACCATGGATATAGTTAGAAGTTGCAGACAATTAGGTGTTGGATAGTGGTTCGATCAACAGTGAAGTGTGAAGAGCTCAAACTATATCAGAAAAGGAATTAAAATCTGTAAAGGCTATAACTTGGATGTTTCTGTTCGAAGAATGCTTATGATGAATGTTGTTGTATAATGACACCAGAAAGATAAGTCTGGAAGTTGTATGTAATCTTCATTATTGTAATACAAAGTGATTTTTCTTGGTGTGGTGGGTTTTTCCTTCTGTAAGGGTTTTCCCACGTATATCTGGTGTTCATGCATGTTTGTCAAATACTTTGTTTTTGTAATCTGTTTCATAGTGCATCTTAACTTGACTGTAACTGTAAATTTTAAAGTGTATCTGCATTCTTCCTGAGGTATTGATGTTAGGAGAATTTTTTTCTACATCTAGTTTTCCTTACAGACTCCCCACATAATTTTTAGACTCCTTGCCATAATTTTCATTTTAATAAACACTTAATGTCAAATGGGGGTTGGGAAAGCCATTGTTTTTAGGGTTTCTAAAACCCTTGTCAAAACCTTATTTTTAGGTTGTAGCTCACCAAATAAGAGAAGTGAAAGGTCAAAACCAGTAAGGAAGATTTTGGAGGAGCCAAAACAATTAGTGGCAGGGAAAGCAATAAAATCCATAGGTAAAGGATGCCTTAATGTTTTAACCTAAATGTGCTCAGTATTAGGATCTTGACCATAATTTTCAAGGATAGTCCATACCAAACACATCATCAAACCATGTCAGGCTTATTCATAGAAGAGTATAATAGGGATTGAATGAAAACCCACAATGTTGCATGTTAGAGAATAGAAACAACCTATAGTGTACCATAATCATCAACATTGACTATTGGCAATATTAAGGAAAATACATTGAAACTTTTATTAATAGTCTTAAATTCAATTTACAACAAGAATATTCCTAAACAGGGAGAGTGAAAGGATGTGGATCTTGAAATTTTTGAACAAGTAACATCACATTTGAAGGGAATAAAGTCATGTTTATAAGTTGGGTAGAGTGATTTTATGGTTTTTAAGCCATGGAAGATCTTACAAATGGCAGTCATAGTCACTATGAAATAGTAACAATGGAGAAATGAGTTGGAAATGTTTCTTTTCATCTTGAGTTTCCTTTTGGTTTGTCAAATGTTATTAGATCCTATATCTTTTCTTTTAAAAGCTCTTTCATATTGATAAAATTTATCAAACAAACATGAGATTATAGTGGCATACCAAACAAAGTGTCCTACTAGATAATGTAAGGGAAATTTAGCACATCTTAGAGAAACCTCCAAGAATAGTAGTTCCTTCGGTAACTTTAATTTTGATTAGATTGCCTGAAAAACATGTACAACTATGTCCTAAAGCAGAAAGAGACACAGATCATTTCCCACATTAATCCTTCTGAGATAAACATGTGTAAATTCAACAACAAGCAATAACAGTTTCTAGAAACAGAAACAACACAGATGAAAGATAACACAGAAAACTAGAACAGAAAGATTTACGTGGGAAAAATCCTCTTGGATAAAAAACCCAACCCTCCAAATTTCTAGCCATTGTATTATTTACAACTAAAGGTTACAATATAATTTCAGGCTCATAGTCTTTTCAGAGATTACATCTTGTTCATTCTAGATACAACCTGGTAGCAAACTCTCCCCTTTACATTTCTTGATCAATCCATCAGACCATACAATCTTTGCACTATTGCAATACCCTCACACAGTTTATAGTATAGATGGACATGAGAGATCAACCATGGAATTCGATCCTTGATTAGGAGATATTTCAGATGCATAACCCTACCTCTCTCTTCTTCTGATTCAGCCTCATGGCCTCATCTTCCAGCTAGCCTCTCACCCCTCTCTCTATCGGTCTCCTTATTCAATACATTCAATTCACAAGAACTTCATTTTTTACACTTCCTCACAACAGTTCATCTTCCACGCATAAACGGTCACAACAAATGGTTCACATTTTTCCCTCTCTAATAGGTCCAAGTCACACCATGTTGGATAGTCTTCCAATTAGTCAAAAGCATTCAAACTATGTTTTCATGTTGATGAGACACTAACTATGTCTCCCCAATGGCATAGGACCGATTATACATCCATTGCTATTGGCAAGAGTCATCACCATCGGTAAGAGGTTACACCGAGTTCACAAGTTGTTGGTGAGAAAAACCATATCACTGAGACATCATATTGATGACCAACACATGTAGCACTATTTGGCAAGACTATTGCTATTCGGTGAGATGTCATACTGATGTTCAACAGTCACATCAACATCAGCATTCCCATTGGTGAGAATATCGCTATTCGATGAGAGTCATAATGAGTTCAGGAGTCATATCAATGTCCAATACACCCATCAGAAAGACTTCCACACTCACTAAGAGTTCCAACGAGCCTTCATGTTACTCTGACCTATCTTTTTCCTTAAGTCACCCCGATGCAGATCATTAGCCAGACTCACATCAACAATCAACGGGCACACCAACTCACACCTTATCAGCAAGACAACATACATCAGAAAAGGTTTTCACCGAATTCTCAACTCACACTGAAAGGAGTCCCGTCGGCCAAACCAACACTCTCGACAGAGGGTCAAACCGAACACAAGTCACACTGATGACATCCCTCACCAAGAGTCTCCCCGACATCCAATAAGAATATCATTTCGTCCATACATCTCCCATCGCAAGGACACATTCTAATAGGAGCAAGTCATACCTATTACTGCATCAGCCAGACAAACCAAGGGTCACACTGATATCGGTCAGACTTTCTACCATCGCCGAAACATCATTCTGACTATCCAGGGTTATACAGATCACCAAGACATTTAGGAGGTCATAGCGATAGTTCAAGATCAACTAGCAGATCTTCTAGACATCTCAACAATCTCACCAAAATTTCTCAAATAGGTTTCAGCCTATGGGATTGAGGCACACAATTCCAACAATATCCCACTTAACGAAGATCACACAGGAACCTCCAAAACAATCAAAAACTAAGATCACACTAGCTCCACCAGTTTAGACCCCACAACACTCAAGATACCTGATCAACAAGTTTCCACAAATAACAATCCACTTGAAAGTCTGCTACAAAGGCCAAGCATCCAACTGCAACTCACTATCCAGCAAAACAACTGAAATGCAACCGATCATAGCCTTCCAGGAAACCACATGGACCTCAAACATGCTGTCATGATCCATCAAGAATTTTGCACCAACATTGAAGATGTCCACCATTTAGGCAACAATCCTTGTCATCCTCCAACATGCCACCTATGGAAGAAAGATACAAGCCAAGATGAATAAGAACCAATCCAACGAACAAAAGAAAAAGATCCCAGTGATATCATCAACAAGATACTACTACAACTTCACTATGCTTAGATGCTATATAGAAGCAATATCAACTTCAAGGCCTCAAACATAACACAACTATGAAGTCATTCTCCAAAAACAAGACATAAAACATCAGCTAGAACAACAATCAGGCTGACTACTGCCATCCAACTAATAAACCCACTCAACTAAAAAATATCACCCACAGCTCGTGCTATTCCATCCAATCTCACATACCTCAAAGGTATCAGCATTTGTAAACTCATTCCACTCCAAAACCAACCCATCAACAATAAATGCAAGCTCCAAGTGCCAACCGGTCGAAGAAGACAAAACACATACAGGAACTCCCACTGCTCGTGTAATTCCAAATCTGAAAGATCAAAGGCATTGCAAGTCTACCAATGATAGCACATAGAATGTGTAACCATGTAGTACCAGAAATATCCACAATGATACACACAACATGCAACCAACTACTACAAGAAAAATTTCTCTCACCACAAGTCTTCACGGCTGTCCCAAGTTCTCCACACGCAACAAAAGAAAAAATGATTAAGAACCTCCATGTCATCACCCATGAACATGAGTAAAAAACACATGACCACAAGCAAGTGATCACTATAGCTCCAACCAAACCTCAAACCAATGTAATGTGAAACCAAACATCCAGGAGATAAACCAAGACCAAAGAGAGAAACTTTGCACATCATATTCCTATAGAACATCCTCCTACATACAATTCTAATAGCTAGCTATGTCAAGAATGATCTCCTTCACATCCCAAAAAAAAATCCTTAACAATATCCAACCATTCAATCACCAAGATCAAACCAACTTTAAAAACATGTAATCAACATGGATGTAAGCCTCTCAAATAAGACCAAACTACTTCATTCCCCATTTTAGGAAATCAGCCCATGCATCATCTCCTACAAATTCTCATCAGTAAATAACATAATGAAAAATCTCAAGGAGATAAAACAAGTTGTACATATTCCACTATGAATCCTCCAGAACCATTAAACAACAATTCAAAATCCATATCATGAAAGTGAACATAAAACACAAGATATAATGGGCCAAATACCTCTCAGATAAAGTACCAAGTAGACCAAGAGTGGGAACAAGAATACTCCTTCATAGATATGCAAGCCATCATGACTAATCCAAGAGTAATCTCCTCATAGGTCTCTTATTGAACTCACGTTCAACCAAGGTGTAGGCTTCTCATACTTTCTGCTAAAAACTTCACCAAGAGTAACCATCAACAATACTTCTCTCATAAGAGAAGTAAAGCCTCGCCTTATTCTTCATGTATCCATGAGTACTAGAAATTGATCATTTCATGCTAAACTCCAATTGCATTACTGCACTATCATGAAGTATCAAATAATCAAAGCACCAAATACACAAAGAACTACCAGACCATTGTCAAAGCTCCAATCATTTAAATCAAGAACTTATCATGACACCATGATCTACACATCCCCTTAGGAGATGCCAAGCTTCAAGTGACTTCACCATGGTCTCAAGTACAATGCACAATGCCAAAACTCCAGTGTACAACAAGGAATATACCATGACATAAAGCAGACAAAATCAAAACCAACATCCCTGTCAAGCACCACCAACACCTCAGCCAAAGACTCTAAACATCCTCCATGGTTCCAAGATATTGTACATCTTCAAATAATGTCCATAAAAATGTGAAACAACCCTTTCTATAGCAACTAGATCTAATATCTCCCCCTAGAAACATCTACAACACTAAAGAAGACCATTCACCACCATGTGATGAACCCACAGTCACTACTAAAGGTCCCACTAAAACATGACATCCAAGCTCTCCAAGCATCATGACCACTTGCTTCAGGTTCCCATAACTGACTATTTAGGTACTCAAAAATATCCATCCTCTCATCTCAAAGCAATCACACCAATGCACAAGTGATCACAGACAAGGCCAACTAACAAGTCTGCAGGAGCAATGAATCAACCTTGTGGATAATGACAGTCCACATCCAAGTTATCTCACTATAGCCAATGGGTAGCTAATCCACCAACTTCATAACTCATAGATCACAAACATCGAACATGAAAACCTGCCATCGCATTGGAAACTACAACACTGATATTTTGAAGAGAATAACCACATAGACAACATGACTCAAACACTAGATCAGGCCAAACCTAATTTTCCAAACATGTCCACAATGAGCACCATAATCAAGGAACCCACAAGCACTACCACAAGAATGATGAATGAAAAATAACGTACCAATAGTCCCATGTAGAGAAGAAATCACACCTCCTCAAACCATGCACAAATCATGCATGTAGAACTACAACTATCTCATCCAGCAACACCCCAAAATCCAAGGTCTAGAAAATAGCTTAACAACAACTCCAAATAACCACAATTTTTTCTTAACCATGTAAAACATCTGAGAAAGAGAGAAAGACTATTTCAAAGGCTTGCGAATCATCTAATGATTAACTCCATAGCCTTCAGGTATTCAAGGTTAACAAGAAATAGTGCCTTCCAACACCAGGAAACACCACCTAGGATAGGCACTCTCTTTGATGGCTAAGAAACAAACTAGGCTTCTCCATATCACCTAGGAGCCTCCCACACAAACACCCAATATGAAAGCCTTACTGCTACACAACCATGAAGCAAAGAATTCCACCTCATACACCAAGGTTATACCACTACCAACTAGGAGACATAGATTACGACAAAATGACATGATCAACTCCCTTTTCCATCTTCACCATCCTTCAAGTTGTGTGTTATTTCTGAATACCACAAGACTTCCACACACCAAAGGATCAATACATCAGTCAATTCCTCTAGATTTCCTCCAACCTATCAAGCTAAGAAATCTTCACAGGAGAAATACCTAGAAACAACAACCAAAAGAAGGATCTGATACCACTTGTAAGGGAAATTAAGGGCATCTCAGAGAAACTCCCAAGAATAGAAGTGCCTTCGGTAACTTTAATTTTGATTAGATTGCCTCAAAGACATGTACAACTATGTCCTAAAGCAGAAACAGACATAGTTCATTTCCCACATTAATCCTTCTGAGATAAACAGATATAAATTCAATAGCAAGCAATAATAGTTTCTAGAAATAGAACCAACACAAATGAAAGATAAGATAGAAAACCAAAACACAAAGATTTACGTTGGGAAAATCCTCTTGGATAAAAAACCCCACCCTCCAAAGTTTGAGCCATTTTATTATTCAACAACTAAAGGTTATATACAATTTCAAGCTCATAGCCTTTTCAGAGATTACATCTTGTTCATTCTAGATACAACCTGGTAGAAAACTCTCCCCTTTACATTTCCTGATCAATCCATCAGACCATACAATCTTCGCACTGTTGTAATACCCTCACATAGTATACAGTACAAATAGACATGAGAGATCAATCGTGGCATTCGATCCTTGATCAAGAGAGCTTTCTACAGCATAACCCTGCCTCTCTCTTCTTCTAATTCAGCCTCATGGCCTCATCCTTCCAGCCAGCCTCTCGGCACTCTCTCTATCACTCTCCTTGTTTAGTACATTCAATTCACAAGAGCTTAGTTGTTTTCATTTCCTCAAAAATAGTTTGTCTTCCATGAAAAAATAGTCACAAAAAATGGTTCACATTCTACCCTCTCTAATAGGTCCAGGTCACACCACGTGGGACAGTCTTCCAATCGGTCAAAAGTGTTCAAATTATGTTTGCATATCGGTGAGACACTAACCGTGTCTCCTTGATGCCACTGGACTGATTATACATCCATAGCTATTGGCAAGAGGTTACACCAAGTTCACAAGTTGTTGGTGAGACAAACCATATCACTGAGACATCATACCAATGACCAACACATGTAGCGCTATTCAGCAAGACTATCACTATTCAGTGAGAGGTCATACCGATGTTCAAAAGTCACATTGACATCAACATTCCCATCGACGAGACTATCGCTATTCGGTGAGAGTCATAACGAGTTCAGGAGTCATATCAATGTCTAATACACCCATCTACGAGACTTCCACACTCACCAAGAGTTCCAACTTGCCTTCATGTTACTCTGATCTATCTTTCACCTTAAGTCACCTTGATGCAGATCATTAGCTAGAGTCACATCAACAATCAACGAGGGCACCAACTCACACCTTATTAGCAAGACAACATACATCAGAAAAGGGTTTGACCGAAGTCCCAACTCACACCGAAAGCAAACCCGTTGGCCAAATCAACACTCTTGACAAATGGTCACATTGAACACAACAAGTCACACCAATGACATCCCTCGCCAAGAGTCTCCCCGACATCCAATAAGAATTTCCTATTGGCCATACATCTCCCATCACCAGGACACATTCTGATAGGAGCAAGTCATACTGATTATTGCATCAGCCAGATAGACCAAGGGTCACACTGATATTGACCAACTTTCTATAGTCACCGAAACATCATTCTGACTATCCAAGGTTATGCCGAATGTTAATATTATGTCAATTTCCAAGACATTTAGGACATCACAACAATAGTTCAGGATCAACTAGCAAATCAGCCAAACATCTCAACAGTCTTACAGAAATTGCTCACAAGAGGTTTCAGCCTATGGGATTGAGGCACACAATTCCAACAAATAAAAGGGTAGTCCATGGAGGGGATTTAGATTTTGGACACATACAAATTGACAACCTATAGTCCATAATAAGATAGTCAATATTCACAAAATAAAGTCCTTACATTACATGATTGTCATCACATTATATGATTTTTTTGGGGATATTAGACTAATACATCTAGGTATCTTTTTATTTCCTCTATCTTTCATCAATCTCTTTACTAAACTTCTATAGAAATTATTCTACTATGGAATTGCACTGTAAAAAATATGCAAGAAGTTTTTTATCATACTTGTACAGTAGAATGATAGGATAAGTAGTCAATTTTCTTTTTTGTTTCCCACAACCTTCATTAGTAACTGATTCTGAGGAGCTTCCATAAATATCATTTTCTATTTTATGGAATGGCATTTGTAAACCATTTTTATATTGTCCACATTTTTTTATTGTAGATAATGTAATCTATTTTGTAGGTCCTACTTTTGCAATAGTATTCTATTTTATTGGAAATTCATTCATTTGGTAATTTGGCTTGTTTGATGCATATATCAATCTCTATGCCTTGTGATAATAAATTAATCATTTGCACATTAGCTATAATACAATGTAGTTTTAGTTATAAATTCTTAAATTAAAATTCTATTCCAATATATTCTGGCACAATTTTATCTCACAAATTTTCATTCTACATTATATAAGAGAAACAACTTGAATTTTTTTGTAACAATGAGATCAAAGAAAACATATTTTGTACAAGGTTGGTTCTTCACTCACCCAAAGATAACTTTAATGAGGTTTTCCTTGTCCATCAATGTGAAATGTGGGACATGGTAGTTAGTATTCTCAAGACATAAACAAGGATGTTTGGATTCAAGGCACTGACACATATGATGATCAATGATCTCATTCCTTGTGGATATGGAACAACTACTTCTTGAAGA
Organism: Sequoia sempervirens; assembly: GCA_007258455.2. Lineage (NCBI taxonomy): Eukaryota > Viridiplantae > Streptophyta > Pinopsida > Cupressales > Cupressaceae > Sequoia > Sequoia sempervirens. The sequence continues at coordinate 99,931,119 of VDFB02193867.1, forward strand.
AGTTTGAGGACATCCAAGAAAACATGATCTCACCTCATAGTTATTTTTGTTTCCACAACTATAGAAATATTTGCACTTGCATACTATTCACTACACACGTGAACTTTGCTAGTTAATGAATTTCTGCAATTTTGTTTTTGAGCCCAAGTTTTCCCGTGTTTTATTTGGAATAGTCAATTTCAATTATTCCAAAATGCAATCATGTCACTACATATAAAAATGCTTTGAAATACCCTAAAATCTATAGGACAACTAAATTATGTTTTTTAGGGACTCACCAATACATGAAGGTGGTATCTTAGACTTATTGTGCACCTATTCATTGACATACAAGAGAAAAATGTAATGGAAATTTGATCAATTCAAGACCTGTAATGCGTAAGCTTCTCACTATAGCCTGAACATTTCTACATTGTGCAATCATGTGCTAGATTTTTGGATTTTCAACCTACCTCACCATCTATAGCTCCAGATATATTTTGGTGACCTAATGTAGTTTGTGAACTATTTTGTAGCCTTTCAGCCTACCTAGTTGTAATGCACTTACCCTGCAAACACAATGGTTTATTTCATTGAGTAACCATTCCTTGCTACCACCTTGCACCTCATGATTAAGCTTAGCACAAACTTTTGTAACATTTAAATTTAACTTGAGACCTACTATGTAGTCTTGTTGACGCATAGTTGATTTGGGGCCCACTTGGGGGACAACCTAATCTAAATAAACTCATATAATGATGCAAGAGATGGTTGAAAAGAAGTCTTCCCTTATTCAAGTTATCATTTTTTTCTTCTTTATACAAGCTTAAATTTCTCACACAAGGAAATATAGTTGAAAATAAGATCAACAAGGCATTAATAAAAATAGTTGCAAAAAGAGTAAGAAAATCCATTTTATTCAATGAGGAAAATAATTAAATCAACCCCTAGAATTAGATATGCATCATTTGGTCACACAAAAATATACATAGAGAGATAGCAAACAAATAGTAGCAAGGAAGTCCAACAAAGTTGAGAAGACAAAACAATGATTGGAAACGAAAAACTGGAAGTTGCAAAAATTTAAAAATCCATATTAGACAAAAATAAGTTGAAAGTTAATATTTACATCTAAAAAGAAAAAGCACAATCTATATAAAATATGAACTCCTAAAAAGACATGTTATTTAGGTGCCTCATTTATAAATTTAGTGAGTTGCTAATTAGACTCCTGATAAAATATTCTTGTAGTCAAGAATCCAGAGACATGAATCACAAGTACTGCACATCTCACCAACTAATTCTTTCAAGTGACAAGTGAAGTTAGCTTGGGATACATCGCTTCTAATTATTTCATATGGTTACTACACCATCCAACAATAGGCCAATACTCTAAAATGTTGCCTGAAACTTCTTTGCATTTTGATCTGATGCAAATCTTTCGACTACCATTATTGAACATAGGGTATGGATTATCTCATTCACAAATTCCTTTCTTCCTTCCAAGGGACTTGTTATGACATCCTTCTCTAGTAGGACTTTTGGGTCCCCAAATTATTTTCCATTTAACAAATGCATTGATCATCCATTGTTAGTGAGCAGTGCATAATGCCAGAGAAGTGCTCAAATACCTCTATTCTACACCAATTCTAAAAATTATCATGAAATTTGTTGATATAGAAGAACTACAAGTTAATTTTTTTTGAAATGTAGACAATATTAACTGAAATCTGTTATAGTTCTATTATGTCTATACTAAAATAATCAACTATTGCTTCTGTTGTTATAAGATATTAATCTTGAAGTTACTATTAGAGAAAAAACCCATATAAATGTTGAAACCTGCAATTTCTTGAAGTGAAGTGAGTAAGACAAATATTATAGAAAGATAAGTTCAAAACATTTAAACTGCACTAATTGTCATCAAAATAGTATCTCTAACCAGTACATTGGGTAAAAGGGACTTCACTTTTTGGAGAAGCTATGGGTACCAATCCAAGCTGACTAGCTATGGGAATTGCATGTGGACAAGAGTTAGTATTCCATAGGTTATCCACACACATCCACTTTTGATACATAATTTCTACCAAAACTAGTTAGAAAGTATGAAATCAAGAAAATAAATTACTATTTTACTTTGACTTCCAAATGACTCTATTAATTTGGAGGAATTAAAGAAGCAGTCACCAAGAAATGAACTATTGAAGTGAAAAGAAACAACACAAACACAATAACTCTATCTTGGGAGAATCCTCTTAAGGGGTGAAAAACCTAGTTGGTATAGGAAATTGATCTTCTACTAGAGTTTATTTCTCTTATGTGGAACAGTTTTCTTAAATGGACAAGTACAAGTGTATTATATCCTCTATCAAGAAATTCTACTTTTTAGATAGACAATCTTTTAAATTCTTGTCCATTTTGATCCAAAAGATGATTAAAATTATAGTCTGCTCTCAATATAGTTGCTAACATTGGAAGATGCCCCCTATTGAATTGAAAGACTCCCAAAAAAAATTCAAAATGGAAGAGTTGACTATTTGTTTCATATTCCATTTAGTGTCAGCTGGGTCAAAACCATAGGGTTGTGTAAAAACCACAAATGTAGGTTCAACTACATAGATGCAGATTCATCCACTAACTTTATAATGTAAGTTTTTTCATCTCTACATGAGATTTTCGACTCTTGGATCCATCATGGATCATACCTCCCTTCTTATAGAGCTATTGGTTCCACAAAACCTTATGTTTGAGATATAGAAAATTCTCCCTCACATTTGTGAGTTCTCTATGTGTAACAGCTTAACAATTTCCATTGTGTTGAAACTCCAATAGCTACAATTTATTGTGATGCTCAAGGCATACTTCAATGGTTGCTATTGGTTTTGGGTTGATTGGATTGGTGAGGATTGACTCTTCAAATTTATTTTGAGAAAAGCTTAAAAAGCACTAATCACAAAATTCTCATGAAAGATATCTTGATACTAAGGGAATATGGACATCATGTGTTTTTCAATTCTTTGAAACTATGCATTTTTATCCCAGTGTTGGTGGATCAAAGCGGTTCATTCTATCCTCACAAGGGAGTCCCATATGAAAAATTGGTGTTTGTCTTGGCTGTGACCAAAAAAACAATCTTTAATCCAAAAAAACAATCTTTAATTTATACGATGGTTTAACAAAAATAGAAAAAGTTAGAGTTGCTTTACTTTGAGTGGTCTTCTTCCTACATGGTCAAAGGGAGTTAGTATCTCTGCTTTGACTAACTTAGATAGAGTCAACTTCTTTGTTTTAGATCTTAATTCATCCAAAACCAAATTTCATTTATTAAACCATTTTCTCCATGAGGATTACTAGTAAATCTTGTCTGAATGCTTATATAAATGTTGAGTAGAAAAATGAATAACAAAAATAAAAATGGAAGAAATCTTGCACACATAGACACACATATTCCAAGACAGGGACATGTTTCTAGTATGGGAGACAAGTACCAAGGGTTAGGGTACAAGTCTCCTGGTATTATGGTAACTATGGGTTTATTGGGTTCCCTAAAACAATGTTTGGAGTTGATGTACCTGAACCTTGGAAACAAACTTTGGGCTTTGTTAAGAAGTTTTTCTAGATGTCGATTTGGTGTGTTTCCTTTATCCAAATAATTAACTACCAACTAAGAATCCCCTTCCACCTCAATGTTCTAGAGATTTTTTATGTCCTCGAAATTACAACACTAAAAACCTAAATGTTGAAATACAAATGAATAAATAAAATGAATATAAATATCAAGAAAATATAGATATAGATCTACAGTATTGTTGCAAGTTGGATGTGTGCCAAAGAGGCTTATTATTGTATTTTTCATTGGAGATAATGGATAAGGGGGTCATTTAGCTTACTTTTGCTAGAGTTTTCCCCTATAATATGAGTTCTCTAAGGTAAAATCCTCATGTCTTGAATTGTTCTGTAATTTTCTACTGTTTTCCCTTCTGAGTTCAAACTATTTAATTTTTCAGAGAGTATAGTTCTAAATTCCTTTTTTCAGAGTTGTATGTTGATGACTATTGTATGGTATAACCATCTTAGATTATAGATCAAAGCCACACAAGAGGAGAAATTTTTTGAGCCAATTCCATGGTAACTGCACTTTAGAAATAGAGTAATGTGAAGGGAAGCAAGATTTGTTTTGCTAAAATGAGAGCCAATATCATAGCAAGGGTTAATTTTACAACTATAAAGGAATGGAATTCTTCTTGTCAAAAAATGAGGATTTTGCAAGTTGTTAGTGCCTTCACATGCATGTATGGTAAATGAATGCAACCAATACCTACTACACTATGTGTGTTAGTAAATCTAAGGAGAGAAAGCAAATGCAACTTCCTAGAATTTGTAAGAAGGGGGGGAAACTAGATGAAAATAGAGGAAACTTATGTTGCAAGGGAAAGCTCCATGCTACATGACATATTGCCAATAGATGTCCATCATGATAGCTCTATTTATCATATCCTTCTTGAAATAAAGTGAGCAATGGAATCCATGAAGCATTTGATTTTGGATTAAAATAGTCTATTGAGATGTTAACAAACTAAAGAAGCAAAATGGCCCTCATATAAATAATATTGTTGCCTAAGGAGAATATTGTTCTTGTCAAGGACAAATAACCAAGACATAAGCTCATAGGAGGATAAAATATGGAGGAAAGAGATTGTGACTTAGAAGAGGTTGAACATTATGCATTTGAATCTCTAGAAGCAATGATTGAAGAAGGTTAGCATTAAGAGTCATTTTGGTTCAGTAGAGAAACATGTGCAAGATGAGAAAGTAGTTCATGCTAGATTAGAACATGGAGATAATTGACAAGAAAGAGGAAAAACTATTTTAACTTCTATGAATGACAACAGTAGGTCAATGAGACTTGAGAGTACAAGAAAGAATGTTTGTAAAAACTTAAAGAGTTAAAAAAAGGTGACTAAAACTAGGTAATGAAAACATAAATGGTGAGCCTAAATCGTATAAAGCTTACACAAGGAAGAAATTAACCATGTGAAAAGTTACCTCACTAAACATGAGAAGGGAGCCAAGGCACTAAACCTAGAGAGCGGAGTTGGCACCAATAAGAAAATAACTATGTGAAAGGTTTCTCAGAAAACATGAGAGGGGAACAGATGGAACCCAAAGCTAAAGACCAAGGTTGGAGATCAAAGCTAACTGTGTTAAATTTTGTAGTAGAAGAACCAACAAATTAATGATCCATTACAAAGTGATTTTTGGTGATGGCCAAAAGAAAATTTTGTCTAAGGATACCTAGCTGGATGGACCAAACCAAAAAGTAGGTGCATACCCTAGATCCCCCCTTGACTTCCATGGCTGATGATCCTCCACAGGTACATGGAAATTTTGTGATGTGTGTATGTCCCTGGAGCATGGACTGTGAATGAAGGGAACTAAATGGCTCTTGACATGCCTGATGTGAGAAAATGAGGATTGTTGCCTTGTTATGATGAAAATTTGAATCTAAAGCACACCCCACATCTACATCAATACAAATTGTCTCAGCTGCAAAAGAATCATTACATTACTTTAAATTAGTAGTGTAAGATGAAATGTCCACATTGGAGAAAGATCATGATGAGGCAGTGTGCAATGTATGGAAATGGGTGCTTTCCATGTACTGTTATGAAAAGTGGGGTAGTATGACATTGGAGAAATTGTGAATTTCATATTTTCCACATATATAAAAAAACTTGAGTTGTTGCTAATCAAGGAAGAGGATGGAGAGTAACAAAATAATTTTTGGTTTCGATAAAAGAAAATTTAGAAGATAAGAGTTATTTAAAGCAGATCATGTTGTGATCCATAGAAAAGAGAAGCCTAAAACGAAATATATATTGATAGAAGTGAAAAAATTGCAGGATGATATTGATAAATTATCTTTCATGGATTGCCACCATCAAGGAAGACAACTCACCAGATGAATCCACTTCCCAAAGCAAGTTCTCTAAATAAAGATTTGCATGGGACTAGTTCATTTGAGAAGGAAGAGTTGGATTTCCATGTACATGACTTATTTTCAAAAGGATTAATAAAAGAAATTCATAGAATTACGTATCTAGATTTTGTATTGATTATATGTTGGGCATGGCTACTTATTGAAATTCTATTGTAAAACATACAACTCACCCAATTTATTAGACTTATAACTAAACATTTGACATCACATTGCCATAAAACTTAGCCTTTGTGAAAATTGTGCGAACCCTGGCCTAGGTACCTACAAAACAACATGATTAAACAAGTCAAACAAGGAAATGCAAGCCTAAACATGAATTCCCCATGAAATCCATTTACAAGTCAAACTAGGAATGAAAATGTTGAAGAACACAATGAAATTACAAAAACAACAAGATTGAATCCTAATTAAGCAAGCAAACTCTTAATCCCATGGGGGAATTGGTGCCAATTTGATGTGAAAATTGGCCCTTTCCCAATCCCTAAGATGCAAGTTGATGAATGTGAGAGCTCCACGCTAAAATCTGCAATAACCTAGCTAAGAACTCAAGATTTTTGAATGAGGATGGATAAGCATTTGAACATGGTAACATTGCAATGTTGGTGGATGGTCAAATGAAGAGAGAAGCCCCTCATTTATGGATGAGATTGAAGGATGAATGTCCAAATTTGGGAAATGTGGGACTAACATTCATCCAATGATATGGTGCCACTTGTCAAACCATGAATGGATGGAGTATGTGCAAGATTTGAGGAATGTGCCAATCAATGCACAAATTTGAAATTCAAATTTGTTGAAAATGACTTGTGAGGGGGAAGGAAATATAATAAATGTCACTTGGCTCAAGGCGAAGGATATGTATTATAAAATTATTGTCTTGTTGATTGTGCATGTTGACTTGGCATTTTTGAATTCAAATTGAAAGAATATTCCAAAAGATGCCATGTGAGGGAAAATAGAGATGTAATAAATTAATTAAATCTATTTTCATGTGCAACTTGCATTTTCAGGAGGATGTGACATGAGATTAGATTAATTAATCAAGGGTTAATTAATTCAACAAGAGATTTGATGATGTGACTTATTTGATTTAGATTTATGGATGTATTTAAATCAAATAAGAGAGTATGATAAAAGGCTAATTAAATAAGGATTTGATTTATTTAATTAGAGGAGATGGTGTTAAATTAAATCAAATAAGGTTTTAACTTATTTAATTTAATAGATATACTTTAGGGATTTAATTAAATAAACTGATTATTTAATTGAATAGGGATAATTAGATCAAATGGGTTGATTTAATTAACAAGAGAAAGTGACTTAATTAGATAAAGTGATTTATTTCATTAAGAGATGAATATTGATGAATTTAATCAGATAGGAGGATTTGATTAAGTGGTTAGAACAACGGATGATTCGGGAAGAGATGATGTTAGTAAGTCGGGATCGGATGCACAATGTCAATTAGTATATTTTCAATGTCCACATTTTGCCCCTCTTTGAAGCAATGTACTTGTTGCATTGGTTCAAAGAATGATCAATCTTGATCAAGACCAAAAATTTTGATACTTTAAAAACTTTCCCCACTGTTGCATGATGAGGGACTACTACCTGATGAGGGAAAACATGCCCTTATAATGCCCCGTCGAGAGATTGGACGAAAAATCCAATTTTTTGGGTGATCTCGTGAAAAAAGTGACAAGGTGTCTGACAGGTCCAAAAGGAGTCCAAGAGACTAAAAACGTGTCTAAATGCAATAAAATGATGAAAAAAAAGCCTCAAACAGACAAAAATAGGTTCGGGGCTCCAAAACCCTAACAAGACTGCCCCAGAGGGTCAAAAAACACTAATTTTTAGGCTGAAAAGGGGCCTGAGAGGTCACTTTCAAGTCATTTTCACACTCCTCCGCTAGCAAACCTTGAGACTTGAGCTCTGACCTCCCGACGATCTGGCACAACAATAGCTTCCCCTGCACATTTCCGACTGAGTTCGTACCTACCAGTGGCCACCTGGCATCGGTGCCCCAGTATGTGACCCTAACTAAAGCTTTGTTTTTTTTAAGCGCATTTATTACTGCTTTTAAGTTGAGCTCGCCTCCAGCAGTGCACTTTTAGCACCGCTTAGTGTTTAAATTGCACCACTTTTAGTCTTTTTGCACCACAATGGTGCTATTTAGTGCTATAGTGGTGCAATATGGAGTTTAAAAACTCCACCGCTACACTTAGGCTTAACTCGGACTTGCAGGCCAGTTTGGAAAATTGGGCCGCGGCGACGCCCCTTTTCAAGCAAATTGTGATTCTGAGGGTTAAATTGCACCATGGTGGTGCTGTTTGAAAAAAATTTGGGTCCAGCATCGGAGTTTGAGGAAACTCAAACTGTGATGCCTTCACAAACTACGTTGCTAGGAACAAGTTTGAGGTGTTATGTCAAAAAATTTCCAAAAATTTTTAACATGCCGACATTGCATGATGCAAGATGGACCTAGGGAGCTTTACTCTTAGGAGCACCGGTCGTGGGATTTGGCGAGTGTTCTATGAGACCTTAGTGACCGAGACTAGGACTGACTTGGAGTCACTGGCTTATGGCACATTACATATGTAGTGCCCGTGCACACACACCTAGGGATGCTATCAGCGCTGGCCAAGAGGTGGTACAGTGAGACGTCATCGTTCCATCTTCCCACTGATGAGGCGACCGTCACTTTGGAGGACGTCTGGCACATCTTGCGGTTGCTGATTCATGATATGGAGGAGGGATATGAGTGCTGCATTTGAGTCCTCGGTACCTGAGACATCATCTACTGCGAGGGCAAGATCAAGCTATAGAGATACAGAGTTATCACACCTCCTTTCTGCTAGGTCGTTGCAGCAATCATTTCTAGTTTGGTTTCCCTAGACCGATGAGGGAGGTATTTTAGTCCTGGATGGGGATACTGCTAGGAGAGGATGGTTCAAGATAGACCAGTTCGGTTTGTATGGGGGCTTGTACTTTGGCCTCACTTTACAAAGATTTGCACGAGTATGCATATGTGAACGACAAAGCACTAGGAGCTGGAGTGACACTTCTGCATGTTTGGGCATGGGAGCATATTTTTGTGTTACGTCTATAGGTTGTTCTAGTTTCGATGGGGATGGAGGATGCTCAGGTGGCACGATACAGAGGTGGTGTGTCCTTTACACACACTGGAGAGTCGAGATCCCTTACTAGAGGTGAGTCATAGATGAGATGCTTGTGTTCACTTGGAGACCATACCTCGGTTTTCTTGGGTGGGCTGATGATGCTGACCAGCTTTTCTATTGTCGAGAGCATACCATGATTGAGTGGTACCTACCAGGGCATGTGCAACGGTAGTTCAGAGAGCCATAGGATCGACCAGATGATGATTATGCGGCCGTCTTTGCATGAAGCATGACACAGGTAGCATGGGGTCCCAACATTCCTATAGTAGTGGTCGTTGATAGCTTCCAACACTTGGTAGCTTGGCCATGGGCCTATGATCAGGGTCCAGCAGATCCAGGCACTACACAGGCTTACAGAGACTAGTTCAAACCTCCACTTTGATTGACCATTCTAGGAGAGGATCCAGAGGCACATAGGGTCAAAGGCAGGGTCAGAGGATGAGGGTGAGGGTAAGGACCACAGATCAAGATTTGGCAGGATCCTGCAGGTGCGCCCCCAGTTCCACTAGGTCATGGTGATGTACCCATGCAAGATCAGTAGTAGGATTTTCTAGTCCCACCACCATGAGGGGAGGGTGAGGCTTGGCCTCAAGTACAGCCATAGGTATAGCTGACAAGGTAGGGAGATGGACGGAAGGCCTTGATCCTATAGTTACAGGCACAGATACAGGCAGTGATAGCTAAGAGGGAATAAGCACAGGCTGAGAGAGACTAGGTGATCTAGCAGAGTTACAGGTAGCCACAGAGCTAGGCCAATGATAGCAGATTGAGAGTATGACCACCTCCTCCTCCCAGGGTACCATTCTGATGAGGTCTTACAGAAAGGCTATTCGAGAGATTGAGTATTATCAGTGAGCCTATCATGATACAGTGCCCCAAGCAGCTTGGGTCCCAAAGTATTCAAAGCGAGCTAGCCAAAGACCACTAGAGGGTCATGGTGATAGAGGCGAGGGCAGTATTCATAGAGACTGACCATGATTCAGTTGATACAGATATTTTTGTGTGCTATGGGCTCCTTTTTGACAGCTCGATGGGCATTTTGTATTGATTGACATACTTGTACAGTGATCCGATTTGATTTTTTTTGTATTATGATAGTGACCTTGATGATATATATGAGATGTGATGTATCTTGTATTCATGGATGGTTTATTTCTATATGCTTTGCGGTACTGCTTTATGTATGTCTTTATTTTTAATGATATATGCAATGCCATGATGATTTTATATGATGATTTATTTTATGTCAATGCAATATGTGATATGGATTTGATTTATGGTATATGCAATGATGTGTGTAATAATGCTTAGTTATGTGATGAAATATGCTACGATGATCATGATATGATGTGAATGATTTTATCCTAAATGATGTATGTGATGTTAATGCTTATATGTCTATTTGCTTATGATTATGCAAAAATGATGATGGAATGCTTTTGTATATGCTATGTGATGGAATGCTTTTGTATATGCTATGTGATGGAATTCTTTTGTATATGCTATGTGATGGAATTCTTTTGTATATGCTATGTAATATGAAACAGTAAATGAATGCTATGCGATGTAATGCAATGGGTGAAATGTGATGACATGTATGCACCTATTTATGAAAGATGTTTATGATGACCTATTTAAATGATGATTAAGATGCAATGTGTATATTTCTTATATGATATTTTTATGTCATGTATATGATTTCTATATGATGTGCTTATGCAAATATGCTTAATGATTTGTGGATGCAGGATTGATGATGATGATGGTGATGGTGATCAATTGTCACAGTATGCTATTAGCACAGTTAGAAAGAAGGGAAGAAGTTATTTCAACAAGACACAAGTTTACAGAAATGGTGATGATGACGATGATGATCACTTGCCCAGAAATTGGGATTTTCAAAGGGCCAAATTTTCTTATTTTTGATAACACACGTGGTATGATGCATCAAGGTATAGAAAACCAGGATGGCGTGGTACCTAGTGTGATGGACTTTGACTCAACAAGTAGATAGGAGTATTCTTGTTCACACCTGACATATGGAAACCTCGCTAAGATGTAGTTAAGAAGTTTCAGACACCTCAGACCAAAACACGAAAAGGTAAACCTATTCCTATAATAGTCAACAAGTTGCCCTAGACCTCTTCCCTGCATACCTAACAAAGCAAGTATTCGCCGAGGCTATATTACAAGAAGGTCCAACAAGCATAGTAGAAAAAAGATAATGATCATTTCCCCCATTCCTATTTCTCTAAATCCTTTGTTCATATATCATCGAGACGTCCTTGGAATGATCTTAAATAAGATAAGTCAAAAAGATAAAGACCAAATAAATAAACAAAATAATGCTCTTCAATACTGCTAACAGAAAAGGATGTGTTTTCTAAAGATGATAAGCGAAACTTATTGCTGAAAGATAATTCCCATTGTATGAAGGATTCATCCTAGAACATGTTAGTGGATGGTGGCACGTCATTTAATTTATAAAGGATGATTGATATGGGAAAAATTCAGGTGATGTGTTATTGATATGAAGAGATGACTAGTGTGCTTACATACTGACTTAGACTTAAGACTTGACATTTTCAGTTCTACTTGTAATCTGCTAGTCTTGTTTCCAATTATTTTACCAAAGGTTGATGATGACAATTAGTTTATTATGGGTGGTGTTTATTGCAGGTGTAAGCAAGATGAAGTGGATGGATCTTTTCAAATATTTTGGATGTTTTTGAAATGTTTTGAGGCTATTTTTTGGTATTTTCTGAGGTTTTACAATTTTTTTGATTTTCAATATTTTCAATGTTTTTGGGATTTTCTGAGATTTTGAACAAGAGACTGACCTAAAGACCCATCCTAGGGGTCTCAGGGGCTGATCAATAGATGATCCTTTCCTACATTATACACATAGAGACCATGTAGTTCGACTGATGACTTGACCAATTTACAGATGATGATATACATGATGAGATGCTAGTTTATTATAACGGACTCCTAAAGGACTGACCTAATGTATCGGGGGATGATCAAAGATCAACCTTGCCTACGTTCAAGCTCAGAGATGACATAGTTCAACAAGATGACCCTGTTTTTGACTTTTTGACAGACCTTTTGACTTGTTTTTGGGATTTTGACGTTTTCTGAATGTTTTTAGATTTTGATATGTTTCGAATGTTTTTGGATTTTGATATGTTTTGAATGTTTTTGGATTTTTTGATTTTTTGATGTTTTTGGATTTTCTGATTTGAGGACCTTAGGATCATACAGAATTTGATCTGATGAGAATGTGCCCACAACGTGATGCAATAGACTACTTCGATAAAGGTAGGACAAACTGACCTTGAGGATGGGCCAAGTAGTACTAGGAGGGATCATGATATGAAAACAAGACCAAGCTATGGTGCATATGTGAGTGGATGTGTGATGGATGGAGACTTGGATGCGATGGATGATGGAAGCGAAATGGATGGATGATGCAGATCAAGCCATAAAGGTCCTAGCGGATGGAAAGTGGTTATTTACACAAGGCACCTATTTGCCAGGTTTTCACCAAGGTACTTGCCCAAAGTACCACTGGAGTGGTTTTCACTAGAGGACGATTTTTCTCTTTACTATTTTTGATCCTTTTTTTTTTTTTTTACTTTTTGATTTTTTTTTGTTACCAAGATGCTCGTTTGCTAGGTTTTCGCTGAAGTAACCATTTTTTTAGGAATTTTTATGATTTTTTGAATTTTTTGGTTCTATACCTTGAAAGAATTAGGAATAAAACTTTTTGAGATGGGAGCTATTCATGGGCTCCTACAGAGGTTCCCCTTCGGGTGTTGATAACTAATATGCTCCTGATTTATAACTTGTTGTGATGATGAAAGGTCCTAACCAATTAGGTTGGAACTTGCCTTTGCTGCTTGGGTTTGGGACATTCTTTTGATTTTCTTTTAAGACTAGTTCTCTGACTTGGAAAGTCCTGCTTCTAATTTTTTTGTTGTAGCTCTGTTTGAGTCTATTCTAATAGACTTGCAAATGATTTAAAGCCTCTATTCATCTCTCATATAGTAGCTCTAGCTTATTCAATCTTGACACTCGATATTCTTCATCCGCGATGAGGTTTTGCAGTGATATCCTAAGGGATGGGATCTTGATCTCAATTGGGAGTACCGCTTCTGATCCGTAGACCAGGGAGAATGGGGTGGCACCGGTGGGTGTGTGGATGCTAGTTCGATAGGCCCATAGGGTGGGATTAAGCTATAGATGCCAGTCACGACCTGTATCATTGATTATTTTCTTGAGGATTTTCAAAATGGTTTTGTTTGTAGCTTCTACTTGGCCATTGCCTTTGGGATAGTACATGGTGGAGAAGCGATGCTAGATTTTGAATTTTTCACACAAGTCGCAAACCTCCTGGTTCTTGAATGGCATCCCATTATCTAATATAATTGCTTGTGGAACACCATAATGGCATATGAGATAGTTCATGATAAATTTTGAGATCTACTTCCTAGTGATATACATCATGGGTATGGCTTCCACCCACTTTATGAAGTACTCAGTTGTAGTTATGATGAATTTATGGCCATTGGATGAGATGGGTGTGATTTTCCCAATGAGATCAATTCCCCATTGCGAGAAAGGCCATGGTGTGACAATAGGATGAAGCTCTTGAGCTGGAGCATGGATGAGGTCCCCATGTTGCTAACATTGTAGACACTTTCTAGCATGATCATGTGCTTCCTATTCCATTGTGGGCCAATAATACCCCATCCCTAGCAGTTTCTTGGTAATGGTCATTCCACTTGAGTGTGAGCCACATATGTTGTTATGAACTTCAGCTAGAGTAGTTAATGCCTCCTCAACATTTAGACAGCGCAGTAAGGTACCTTCTATACTTCTACGATATAAGGTATCTCCTAGGATGACAAATCTAGATGCCTTTTTAATAAAGGTTCATTTTAGGCTCAATGGTAGGTCAGTGGGTATGACTCTTATTCAAAGATAAGTGTAGATATCATGATACCAAGGATCGCCAGGACCAACGATTACACACGCATATTTTGATTCTAGTACCTCAAATGCTAGAATGAGAAGCTGCCCAATCAGAAATTCATATTTCAGCAAGTTGTGAGGGATGTCTAATAAGGACCCAATTGTAGCCATGTCATCTGTTGCTCTATTTTTGGTTCTTGGAATCTGCTCACATGTTATGTCTATGAAGGAGTCCTTAAGGGTCTCCACTAGTTTCTTGTATGGAGTGAGATTATCATCCTTAGTCTGGTATTCATTATTGACCTAATTTATGATCAACTGAGAGTCTCCATACACCTTGAGGGCTATGATGTTCCATTGCACTACTATTCTGAGACCTATAGTCAGAGCCTCGTATTCTGCGATGTTATTGGTGCAAGGAAATGTTAGTTTGTATGACCTTGGTATGCAATCCCCTTGTGGGGTGATGAAGAAGACACCAACTCCTGATCCATGTTGTGTATATGAGCCATCGAAGTACAATTTCCATGATCAACTGCATTGAGGTTAAAGATGGATTCATCTAGAAACTCTGAGACCAGAGGATTCTCATAATAGATAGGTGCTTTTGCTAGTTGATCTGTGATGACCTGTCCCTTAATTTCTTTCCTCTCCACATACTATATGTCATACTCTGACAGTGTCATTACCCATTTTTACATTCTTCCCATAAGCATTTCCTTGGATAAGAGATACTTGAGGGGATCAATTTTTTCAATGAGCTTTATCTTATGTGCCAACATGTAATGTCTACATTTTTGGGATGCAAACACTACTGTGAGGCATGCTTTTTCAATGAATGAGTAGTTTAGCTCATGATCAACCATTGTTATGCTAATATAGTATATAGCCCTCTCGGTTCCATTTTCATCATGTTGGGCTAATAAAGCCCCAAGGGATGCCATTGTTGCTGACACATATAGGATCAATGGCTTCTTTGGAATAGGTAGCATTAAGACTGGCGGTGTCAGTAGATATTCCTTTATTTTGTTGAATGCCTCTTCACACTTGGTATCCCATTTGTATGCTACCCCTTTGTGGAGTAGATTAGAATATGGGTTCTACTTATATGCCAATTGTGCTATGAACCTTCTAATGGATTGGAGCCTTCCTTGAGGACCTCTCAGTTGTTTTAAATTCCTTGATTCTTCCATCTCAAGGATTGCTTTGACTTTTGCAAGATCCACCTCAATACCCCTCATGGAGACTATGTATCCTAGTAATTTTCCTGATTGTATGTTGAAGACGCACTTCTTGGGATTTAGTCTGACTTTGTATTCCTCTAATATGTCAAAGATAGCACTTAGGTTTGATATATCATCTTTTATCTTTCTTGACTTAGCTAGGATGTCATCGACTGTTTTGTGAATCATGTCATGGAAGATTGATGTCATGGCCCTTTGATATGTTGCTCCTGCATTTTCTAGGCCGAATGGCATCATGTTCCAGCATTAAGTCCCCCACGGACAAGTAAAAGTTGTCTTATGCTGGTCTTCTTTTGCTATCATAATCTGGTTGTATCCTAAAAATCCGTCCATTAGTGATAACATCTAATGACCTGTTGTCATGTCCACTATCATATCGATGTTAGGAAGTGGAAAGTCATCCTTGGGACATGCTTTGTTCAAATCTCTGAAGTCTGTGCAGATTTTAATGGATTTGTCAAGTTTGGAAATAGGTACCAAATTGGGCACCCATTATGGGTAATCAATTGGTCGGATAAATCCTACATCTAGCAACTTTTTGAGCTCCATTTTAACCAACAAGGAAATTTGAGGATGCATTTTTCGAAGCTTTTGTGTGACTGGTTTTGCTTCTGGATACACTGCTAAATGATGAACCACAGTTTTTGGATCAATCCCTGGCATGTCAGCATAACTCCATGTGAAATTTATTTTTCTTTCCTTTAGGAATACTACTAGGAGTTCTTATTCTTCTGTTAATAGTGATTCGGCATAGAATGTGATATGCGGGGCCTCCTCTGTTCCTATGTTGATCGGATTGCACTTTTCAGCCAAGACTGTTGATTTCTCTTGATGAATAGCCCTTGGGGGAAGATTGAATCCTTCATCCTCAGGTGCCTCAGAGAGGTTTTCACCCTTGGATACATCCTTTCTTGTTACTATTTTCTTATCAGAGAGTGCCACAGTGTGGTTTTCACTCAAGGACTTGGATATGATTCTTAGTTTCTCACTTTTGTGACTGAAGGATTCAATTGTTTCTCCATAATAGGCCTGTGTGTCTAATTCCATTATGAATCCTGCCTTATGATCCCCATCTGGAATGTTATCCCTCAATCCCATGAATTCTAAGAGGGCTTCATCATTTTTGAATGTATCGAGAACTGGTGATCCTCATTGGTCATAGTCGATCAGTTGAGGGTATACTAAATGGATCTTGTGATTTTGATGATCGGATTCGAAGGAGAGGGTACTAATCATACACAGAGTGGTATCTTCAAATAACCTAGGGAGATTGGACATAGTATCTTCATCATCGCTACTAATATAGGGCTAAGTTATGAAGTTGTGTGCTATCTGTGACTATTGGTGAATGTACTTGTACTAGCACTAGTTCAGGAGAAACATTAGCGGCTTTAACTAGAGGACTTCAGCCACGTATGGTTATTCTTAGAGGGGTACATCCAAGACTAAGATTTGTTATGGGTTGTGTCTCTGGCATGATAGGTATCATGATCCCATTGTCATTTTGTCCTAGTCATTGGTTTCTTTCGTAGCCCATCACAAGCACCATTTGTAGGCCCCTACTACTTTCATTCATTGGTAAATCAGGTGTCAGTCTTTCATCTCAATACAACATGTGAGATAGATCTACTTCAATAACCTCCTGGCTGATGTCTCCCCAACTTCTGAATTTGGGATAATTTTCAGGGTGGGTTTGAGATGTGGAAGATTTATTTTGTTGTGGGTGTCCTTGTGATCTAGGAGATTGTGGTAATTCTCCTATCACAAAAGAATTTCTAGGAATCTTGTAGCTTCCACAACCATCTTCCTGGATAATGAGCTTAATGTTGGAGATGGTGGGAATGGCGAGGATGGCGGGTGTCTCTGTCATAGAAGTGGATGCGAGAATGATGGGATTGATGTATGGTGTGGATGGGCCCTCATCATTCTTTGGCACTTGGGGGATTTTGTAGTACTTGGCCTCAAGATTTTTACAATATGAAAATAGTTTGGGATCTCCATGGACGGTAACCTCTTGTCCATTATGTGTGAATTTCACACATTGGTGGAGGGTTGATGCTACAACTTTCATCGCATGGATCCATGGGTGTCCCAAGAGGATGTTATATGGAAAATTGAGGTCCAAGACCTAACAGGTAGTTTCCATGAGTGTCGGCCCTACTTGAATAGGGATTTTGATTGTTCCTTGAGAAACTCTTTCTTGGTCATCGTATGCTCTTATTGTGATGCCTTTACCTTTGTCAATGGAATCCTCTGCTATCTTCAATTGCTTGATGAGGCTAAGAGAACAAATGTTCAAACCTGCACCTCCATCCACCAAGACCCTTTTGATTTTTCTCTTGTTCAAAATGGCTTCTAGGCGAAGTGAACGATTATGAGATGGTTAGGCAGGGAAATCCTAGTCAGAGAATGTAAGAAGATTGGGCGTAATGATATTTCTGACCATAGCTTGGAATTGGTCCGCATCAAGATCTGCGGGGACAATGGATGAGGCTAATGCTTGCTCAAGGATCTTCTTATGTGCTAATGATATTTTTAACAACTTCATAATGGAGATGTGTGTTGTTCTCTTGACTAATCTACTACACTGTAACCATTAGGAGCAGATCTAGATGAAGGAGCTTTGTTTGGTTGGGATGAGCCTACAATCGTGACTTTTTTGCCTCTTGTGGTGACTCCAAAATCTTCAGCATGGGCACCCTTGATGGTGATGACCATGTAGTCTTCATTTCGGTAGGTGACAACTGTTTCATATACATGATTTACACTACCTTTTCCTTTATCTTTATTGTTGCTATTCCCCTTGTTGCCATGATTTGGCATCAGATTCGTGTAGATTTTAAGGTCTTGATTGCCTATTTGATGATTCTTTTGTCAATGAGATCTTGAATGATATTTTTAAGTCTCATACAATTGTTTGTGGTGTGACCTTTGATCTTATAAAATTCACAGAGTTGATTTTCATTGTACCAAGGGGGTTTGATGTCAGGTTCTTGGTAATTTTTGAATGTAGGTGCTTGGATGAGTTTTTCATCGATGAGCTTTTTCATGATGTCTTCAAGTGGTTCCCCCAAAGTAGTGTATTTTCATTTTGGATAACTCTTCTGTTGGGGTGGTCCTCTTTGATCATTGAGATTATTGATAGTAGGATTGTTATCGGGTTGATATGTTATGTGATGGGTGTTTTGGAATTGATTTTGGATTTGCAGTGTGGGTGTGTTTTGGTGTGGACCACTAATGACCACCTTGGCATCTACGAAACCATCATTAGTAATGTTCTTGTTCCTTTCCCATGTGCAAGGTTTATCATTATAATTGGATGATGGGTGGTTGTTTTGCTGCTCGTGATATGATGTTGATTCCATAGGTTGAGTCATAGGGGCTCTTTCAATGCTAAGAACTTTGGGCATCAATTGATCATATGTGGTGATTCCCTGAACCTTGAGATGAAATGACAAGTGGTTTTCAAGGTTGGTTATGATCGTGCAGACTTTTTGTTCTTCTAGCATGGTCCACTTGCTCCGATTGGCCTTGGATTGCCATCGTTGTAGGAATGAAGCAAAACATTCATTCTTTCCTTGTTTTAGAGTGTATAATTCTTCAAGACTGACATCCATTGTAATGTTACATGCATAGTTTTTAATGAATGCATCCCTAATTTCCTAGAATGTTCTAATGCCTGAAGATAAGTTAGAACCATTCTATAGTAGTACTTGCCAAGCTCCTAGGGAATAGCCGCATTAGATACGTGTCGTCATATGCGACCTCCATGCAATAAACCTAGAATTCCCTAATGTGATCTTCAAGGTTTCCCATCCCTCGATATTTTTCAAATTTAGGGATTTCAAATCCCTTAGGGAATGGTTTCATTCCTAAGCTCCTATCAAATGGATAGGGACACAAGTTGCTTGGTGTTTTGGCCATTTTCCCTGATTGAAGGTCGAGCACTTGTTTTGAGAGCAACTTGAGTTGTGTTGTTACATCATTCTATGTATCAGGGGGTGGGATGAAAGTGTTTTGGGGTGTTGGTTCGATGGATGGGTTGTTTGGTGCATTGTTTGATGGTATCAATATGTTCTGGTGGGTGAAGTAGGCTTCTACTTGCTTTTGTATGAACAACACTTGTTGTTCATCTTGTTGTTGTTGCATTAGGATTTGAGCTTGTTGTTGCACTTGTTGTTTTGCTTGTTGTTAGGTTGTCAGTTTTGCTATTTCTTGTTGTTCTTGATATTGCTTTAATGCTTGTTGGTATGCTTGCAATTGTGCTACTTGTGTGAGAAGTTGTGCTTGTGCTTGCGCTTGAGCTTGAGCTTGCACTTGCACGTGTGCTACTTGTTGTTGTAATAAGAGTTGTGCTTGAGTGATTTTTTGTGCTTGTAATGCTTGAGCAACTTCTTCTTCTTGTTTTTGTTGTTGTAACAATGCTCGTTCTTGTTGCGCTTGTGTTTGTTGTGCTTGTAAAGTGGCTTGTGCAGTTTGGACGATTTGTGCAACTTTAGCGGCTTGCTGAGCAGCTATGTGTATGGCTTTTTGTTTTTGGACTTGTTGGTATCCTCTTTGGAAGGAAACTTGCAATGCTATGTTATATTGGTTTGATGTGGTGAATGTTGGTGGTGGTGGGGGTGGTGGTGGATTTGGAATAGCGTTCATGGTGGTGGTGAATGGTGATGTTGTGTTGGTTATTTGATTAGTGGATGGTGATTTTGGTGTAGAAAGTGGCATCATTGATGTGATTGGCCCTTGGGAGACCATGCTTTGTGATGATGTGGGAGTGTTTGATGATGTTACCATTGCTTGTGTATTTGTCATCTGTTGTTGCGATATTAATGACAAATTTTGGGTGTTTCGTGTAATGCTTTGATTGATGGTTAGGATATTGTTTTGATTGATGTTTGGTAGAGGGGGAAGCCCTAAACCAAGGAGTGGTATGGATGATAATGGTAGTGGTGGGATAGGTGGAAATGTAAGGGGTGTTAGTTGTTGCATGGTGTCAAATATGCCCCCTGGTCCAAACATATCTCCCTCTTCTTGTGAATTTGTGAGAAGAGGTGTTTATGGTGCTCCATGAAAAGATGTTGATGATGGGTTGTAATGTAAGGTGAGAGGAGCATTTTTATGCAATGGATTTTGGGAGATGTTTTGTTCCAATGTGGTGTTTGCATCCAGGTTTTGGTTATTAACAAGGGGATGTGATTGGAGAGCATTGAGAAATGTGTTTCCCTTGTCAACGCTGGGTTGAGTTGGAGCAAATGATGTCGTGAGTTGTGGGATGTTTTGGGTGATATTTTGAGATGGGGGTGTAGATGAAATGGGAATGGTGGATGAGATCAGAGGAAACGATGTATCCACTATAGTATTCACATCAAAATCTGAAGGCAACTTGGCCCCTTGTTTTGCTAGTTCAAGCATGTACAACGAAGGTTTAAGTCTCATCATGATGTTGATGATTCTATGATTGTCTAGATTTTGGAGCATTTCCATCATTTCCTCGCGAGACATTCCAAAGGTAAGGTCCCCTCCTAGATTTTCTTCTTGTGGATTTTGGGATGATAAGAAGATCAATGGATTGCTTGATTCAGTTGGATTCATTTATGCATTTGTTTGGCTAAGATCGCTTGAAGCGGGTGTTTCTTTGTTGGCTTCCATATTCTTCTTGTATTGAGATATAGTTTGAACCATAAAATAAGGATCAACCTTCAAGAATATGGGAGATGAATCTCTTGATTCCTTGGACCGATTGTTATTTTATATCCTAAAGTATAAAGTCTTAGGATGCTTTTGAGGATCAAAGGTGATGATAATAATGTTTTAGGGATGGATGATATGGATGTTTCGGCTTTTGATAAATTTTTTTAGGACTTTGGATTCTTGATTTTGAGATTTTGAGATTTTGTCCTTGATTTTTTATTTGGTTTTTGATTTGGATTTTGGAAAAAATGACCCTAAGATGTTGGATGATGATCTAAGGGATAGCTTTTTCTAAAGGATGATAATTTGAATATGTTTGAGGAGAAGGATGAATCTACCCACACCTATTCAAACAAGATGATTGTTTCACTAAGCATATGAAGAAGGATTCATCTACATACACTAAGCTAGACAAGATGCTTTTGATAACTTTGACTAAGTATGTGTAAAAGGATGCATCTACACATACCTAGCAAAATATTTTTTTTCTAATGTTTTCAAGGATTTTGTCTCAAGGATATTGATGATTTTGATTTTGCCATAAAGCCTAGTATCAAGGATGATTTCAAGATTTTTCTGAAAGGTGATGATGAGATGGAAATTTTTTTAATGTTTTGGAGGATGGATGAAAAAGAGATTTAGATAAGTTTTGATCCTAAGAAGAACCCAAAAAGGTACACTTTGTTTGTTTAGACCTAGGTACTGAAGAGCATGCAAATGCTTCCTAAGGACCTTTGTAATTAGACATGATTTTATTTGAACATTCGTTTTTGGATTTCCAATCAATGATTTTGGGTGTGTGAGTTCTCAACACATGAAAGTTCAATTTTCTTAGCTTTGCTTAATATCTTTATTTTACCAAAAACACTTTCTTGATTAGGTTTTCAAACTAAGATGTCCAATGTCTTAATTTCTTCAAACCCCACAAGATATGTTATGTGGGAGCTTAATGAACTTAAGGAAAAGGTTTCCTATTGTTTACTTAAGAAGACAAATTGAGATATAATCCAATGTTCAAAAACCTCTAAGGACGTGAATCCCAAGGGAAAGCAATAACATATAGATTGAGTCAATTGTATTTGTCTTTCAAAAGGGTTTGAAATTTGGATGATGTTAAGTGTTTGACTCCATGATGTTTTCGATCAAGCAATGTATCTTGTAACCCAATAATAAGTGCAATCCTATGGATGTGTAAAGCAATATTTGTTGGATTCCCACTTGGACAAGTCTAGCTACGCTTATCTCTAGTGAATGGGTAGATGCTTGACCCCATTGGATCCCCTCCACGACACTCACTTATATGGGGCAGCCAAGCATCAACACCCATGAAACTCCCATGGCATGTTTTCCATTTCTACTAGAAGACCATAAAAGTGTGGGGCAGCTTTAGAATGACCGTTCTTGCACCAACAAATAGATTAAGGATTTTGGAAAATTCTAACACATGGGTTTTAGTAAGGACTTTTCCATTCGTAGGTGTTGACCCATATGGCAAGAGTCCCCTTTCGGATCCATCTTGTCAGAATCAACCACGTGATATTGGCATTTACTCCAATATCCACATTTATATACTGGTTGGAAAATACTCTTGGCTTTGAGTGTTACCAGTTGAGTCGTTCCCTTGGGTGATTACTTTTTCCCACAAGGAAGGCCCTCTAGGATAAACAAAAGCAAGCAAAGACAAAATCTGTAACTCGATCAATCTTTGACAACACAAAGAAAGAGAATATACGCGAAAATGCCCCTACTCACACTCACACAAGATTTTGTTCATTTTTAAGCCCAAATTAAAGTGTGGAGGTGATTGCTTTGCCTTAACCCAAAGTCATGGAAAAGGCCTT
Source organism: Sequoia sempervirens (assembly GCA_007258455.2). Taxonomy (NCBI): domain Eukaryota; kingdom Viridiplantae; phylum Streptophyta; class Pinopsida; order Cupressales; family Cupressaceae; genus Sequoia; species Sequoia sempervirens. Next base: position 99,954,028 of record VDFB02193867.1, read on the forward strand.
TTGATTCTCAAGATCGCTATAAAGCATGAGAGAAGTGCATACGTCCTTTTCCAATAGCATTAGTCTAAGTAAGCCCTCACAAAAAACACAACTACACTTATTCTTTTTAAATCCCCAAAGCAATATGTGAATTCATTTTATAGCACCAAATGAAGTGTGAGAAATTTCTTTGTTCAATTTGTTAAATCCCAAAACAAAATCTAGTAAATTGTTGGTCCTAAGGTTCCTTTTTAGTCCCATTGGAAGGGATAAACAAAAAGAATTATTTTTAAACCCAAATAAATGCTAGTGCTTTGAGAAAAGAAGAAGATGAAAAATTCCTAAGGAAGGGTTAAACAAACACTTAATTGTTTAAAAAAACTTTGATTAAACAAGACATCATCATCATGCTTCTCTTTCCTTCGCTTTTTTTTTCCAACCTACAAAGGAGAAAAGATAGTTAAATTCTGGAAAAACAAATAAAATAAAAGCAGAAAAAAAAGGAATAAGTAATCATAAATTAAAACATATGTTAAAAATCAGATTCTCCCTTTTTGTTGTTTTCTAGCGTCGCAGTTTGTAAAGGCATTATTGTTTTTTCTTTCCAATAGTGCACTTTTAGCACCGCTTTACCAGTCACTGGTGCTCTGTGTCAGGAGAAAGAGCACAATTACATTGCAATTTTCGATTAGCGTTAGAGTTTGTGATAGCGTCGCTGTTTGAATTTTTTTGAAATTTCTCCAGCTCGGTGAGTCTAGCGGTGGAGTTCATAATTTGAAATTTTGGTGGGATGAGTCTAGTAGTGCAAAAAGAGTGACATTGATGAGCCTGTGGCACTAAAATAGTGACACTAATGAGATCACAGTGTGAAAACAACAACGCTAGAGAGCTCGCATTAGAATTTCCTGTGTGTCAAGAAAATGTAGAAATTTCAAGGAAAATTCAGAAATTATGATGTCAAGCCCTCCTTCTAGTGCCAAATGTGTGAACCCCAACCTAGGTACCTACAAAACAACATGATTAAACAAGTCAAACAAGGAAATGCAAGCCTAAACATGAAATTCCCATGAAATCCATTTACAACTCAAACTAGGAATGAAAATGTTGAGGAACACAATGAAATTACAAAAACAACAAGATTGAATCCTAATTAAGCAAGAAAACTCTTAATCCCATGGGGGAATTGTTGCCAATTTGATGCGAAAATTGGCCCTTTCCCAATCCCTAAGATACAAGTTGATGAATGTTGATCCACTTTGAGGATGAATGTGAGAGCTCCAAGCTAAAATTTGCAATAACCTAGCTAAGAACTCAAGATTTCTGAATGAGGATGGATAAGCATTTGAACATGGTAACTTTGCAATGTTGGTGGATGGTCAAATGAAGAGAGAAGCCCCTCATTTATGGATGATATTGAAGGATGAATGTCCAAATTTGTGCAATGTGAGACTAACATTCATCCAATGATATGGTGCCACTTGTCAAACCATGAATGGATGGAGTATGTGCAAGATTTGAGGAATGTACCAATCAATACACAAATTTGAAATTCAAATTTGTTGAAAATGATTTGTGAGGGGGAAGGAAATATAATAAATGTCACTTGGATCAAGGAAAAGGATATGTATTATAAAATTATTGCCTTGTTGATTGTGCATGTTGACTTGGCATATTTGAATTCAAATTGAAAGAATATTCCAAAAGATGCCATGTGAGGGAAAATAGAGATTTAATAATTGAATTAAATCTATTTTCATGTGCAACTTGCATTTTCTGGAGGATGTGACATGAGATTAGGTTAATTAATCAAGGGTTAATTAATTCAACAAGAGATTTGATGATGTGACTTATTTGATTTAGATTTATGGATTTATTTAAATCAAATAAGAGATGAGTATGATAAAAGGCTAATTAAATAAGGATTTGATTTATTTAATTAGAGGAGATGGTGTTAAATTAAATCAAATAAGGTTTTAACTTATTTAATTTAATAGATAGACTTTAGGGATTTAATTAAATAAACTGATTATTTAATTAAATAGGGATAATTAGATCAGATGGGTTGATTTAATTAACAAGAGAAAGTGACTTAATCAGATAAAGTGATTTATTTAATTAAGAGATGAATATTGATGAATTTAATTAGATAGGGGGATTTGATTAAGTGGTTAGACCGAGGGATGATTTGGGAAGAGATGATGTTAGTAAGTCAGGATTGGATGCACGATGTCAATCAACATATTTTCAATGTCCACAAAAATTATCAGAATTGAATGTCTTAATGGAATAGTAATAGAAGTAATGGCTGAGATAATTCCATAGCTTGGGCCTTTCTTCTTCCTTATTCTTCTAGCATGTAAATCACTAAGCTGGAACACCACAAGTTGTTGCCTCTTAAGTTGAGTTTATGGGATTCCTCACATACTATTACCAATTGTTCCCTTTTAATTTTCTGCTTTATACTTAGAGAATGTCCCTTGAATATGGTCACTACAAATATGAAACAAATTAGGTATTTCACTTTCAGCCATTTTTGATGTGCATACACCAAATTCAACCTTGTGTAAACCATTAGTGACCTTGATGTACTTGTGAGTTTCTTAAGACAAGTCTAGATTAAGGTAATGGCTAGGATAATTCCATAGCTTGGGCCTTTTTTCCTCCTTATTCTTCCACCATGCAAATCATAAAGATAAAATGCCACAAGTTGATGCCTCTTATGTTGAGTCTATAGGATTTCTCGCATACTATTACCAATTTTTCCCTTTTAATTTTTTTCCTTAAACTGTAGAGAATGCCCCTTTAATATCATTACAAATATGAAAATACTTAGGTATTTTGGCCATTTTTGATGTGCATAAACCAAAGTGAGCCTTGTGAAAACTATTAATGACCTTGATGTATTTGTGTGTTTCTTAAGACAAGTTCAAATAAAAAATTTAGTAGCTTGTGATGAATTACAATAAATTATTTATTTCATATATCATGGACCAATGAATGTTGTGCTTGGTTCTTTCAATAATAATGATTGAACCCATCAATTAACTCAAGGTTTATCTTATTCATTATTCTTTGTTCCTTTTTCATCTTCTTTGAGTAACATGTATTTATGTTTCTTATTTTTTATCATTCTTCTATCCTTCCCATCGGGTGAGGAGGATAATCCATCCCTTCCCTCTCCTTTCCTCTTACTACTTTTATTCTTTAGGAATCATCATGCATATTTTGCATATGGCACATCTATTTGGAGTTCTACATTGCTAATTAATTATTATCTACATAAGAGTTGCTATTAGATGCTCTAAAAGTTGGACATTGTTATGATGTTAAGTTATAAACAAATGTTCGGTACACAACTTAGATACTTTAATAGAAATTGGCCTTTTAAAGTGTGATTTTCTTGGTAAACTACTCAGTGATTCCCTTTCTCATGACAAGTGCTAGCAGTTGTAGTACATAATCACTACAAATGGATATATTATGAGTCAATAGAGAGAGATAATTTCATTGATATATTAACTGAAAGGTGAGCAAATATTATATGTTATCAAGCACTGAATTTTCTTTCATAGTTTTGACATTATAAAATTAATGTACGTTGTTGATGTCTCTAGTATAGATTTGCAGGTTTAACATTTTACTTTTTAGCATCAATGTTTTAGTATCACACACATCATTTAGAAGTGTTGAATGCTATTTTTTAGTCTTCCTTTTGGGTGGTGATGTATGGTATATGTTCTTGGTAGCTAATTCGGGCACTAGTTTTGAATGGCAGGCCTGGCATGTCCCATAAAAAGGAGGAAATTGATGACGGTGATAATGTGGAGTTGGAGAAAATAAATGTTCTTATAATGGGTCCAATTGGTTGTGGTATTTACCTCTGCTATTTTTTCCCATTGTCAATTTTGACAGCCATCAAAAATAGAGTATATTAAATATAGGTGTTTTTCTGGAAAAATAGTTAGATATGTGGTACCTTTACTATTTTCATTACATGTTAGTTTGACTACTCATCTGTTACAATTGAATTATGTCAAGATACAGGTAAGACACTGCTTGCAAAAACTTTTTCCAGATTTGTAAATGTGCCCTTTGTGATTATTGATGCAACAAGCTTGACACAGGTATCATAATATTGGTTGTTGCTTTGGACTTTATTTGTAAATGTGCCCTTTGTGATTGCTGATGTAACAACCTTGACATAGGTATCATACTATTGGTTGTTGCTATGGACTTTATTCATTCTTTGGATATTCCTCAATGAACAGTTTTTTGTATTTTAATATAGCTAGCATTTTTTTACTTCAAGTGTCATAACACATATCTTGTAATGCATTAAAATGATGACATTCTTGTGTATTGTAAAATGTTATCTTCCAACTAGCAACCATCTTTTCACTCATTCTTGTAGCATTGATGTATTTTGGAACAAATATAGGAAGGAATAGTTTTGTTGGAAGCTTCAAGAAACATGCTCAGAGAGATTGAACTGCAAACTTTAGACTTCTTTTTGGATTGGATTCTAATGCTCAGAGCTACTATTCTATGTTGTGGGACTTGTAAAAATAGTAACATTTAAGTGGGGGTGAGAGGGGGTAGTTGGATGGTGGCAGCTGGGAGAGGGGGTCGAGTGTGGTTGAGGAGTGGGTATGTGTATTGCAACTAGGATGGAATCTTAATGGATGGATTGAAACTCTAAACCTTGTTATTGAACCAAGCCTAGCTGACACAAGAGGAAAATTTTTATTTAGTAGCATGCACCATTACTAACCAAACACCTATTGGGGAGAACATTTAAATTGTTCATTTAAGGGAATGGTTCATATTTTTGAAAAAAGTAAAGCAATGTTAAAGTAGCTGAATTGAAGCAATAATGTCCCCTTCCAAGTGTCTGTTGTATTCCATCCAATCACAGTAACATCAAAATGCTTATAAGATCACAAATTTAAAGCACATATTATACATGCTTAAATATTAGTGTAAGAAATGCTGGTGTCTAGTGGTATTTTTTATTAAATATGTTTGTTCTATTCCTTTTAATGAGTTAGTATAACTTTTATGCAAATTTTCTAAGTTTTTTTATGTCGTATTCATTCTGTTAGATCAGATTGGCAGTGAATATGATTAAACTCATTGTACTTTTCCTTTTTGATTATCAAACAAAATTGCATTAGAGTTTTGATATTTTTGTATCCATAATAGTGAATCTAAGTGCTTCTGGCTTAAATTGTGTGTATTTTTTTAAGGTCAACACACAGTTTAAACCAAAAGCACTTAGATTCAAATAGAATTAGAGACAAATGAATACTTAAATAAGCTATAAAAGGTACAAGTAAGGGTAGTTTTTTAGGTTAGCACAAAGTGAGACACACTTTGATCTACAAGGCTCTCCTTGTGGAAGTCCACAAGGGAATTGTTTTTCACACTTTAGATATTGTTTGACAAGTTGTGCAACCCTAACATCCACTAGTTTCAAACTTATGACCTCCTGTATGGGAAAAAGGAAGAAATTTGGTGTAGCTGAAGCTAAAACCAATGCAATATAAACACAAAGATTGACTTGATTATAATCATAATGTATTGTCTTATGGATAAGTAAAATGAATGGTAATAAAATGAACACTTATATAAACTATGTTACAAAATTTTGGAACTAAATTCAGTGATTTTCTTTGTAAAATGATGAAAAAATATCTTTAGAAATTTTAAGGTGAATAAATGTCAGTGCAATTGGTCAGAGAGCCCCAATCTTGTCTTGTTAAATTTGGAAAATCATTATTGGTAGGAACTTAATTATCAAGATGGTCTAGAGTTGGTTCTGATGTATATACTGATTTTCATTTTTAGTTCTTTTTTGTGGATTATGTCTAGGATTTTCCTTCCATTCTTGTTTTGGTTGTCTAATTACATTCCTATGAATGCAGGCAGGGTATGTAGGAGAAGATGTGGAGTCTATTTTGTATAAGCTTCTCATGGTATGATTCATTTCCAATAAAATTCCTTTCCCCATGGTGATCTCATTCCTTGTTAGTATCTCTTCTCCACACTTTTTTTTGTAGTTTGGTTACTAAATTAATGACATTTTGTCTCTTGTTTGGAAAACTTGAATTGGATAGAACATCTGGGAAGAGACTGGATTGTTGTTAAAAGCACTTGTGAATCTTACAAATGAGTGAAGAAATTTGACTGATTAATGATATGCTTTGTGATGTGGCATCATTATGTTGATTACCACCCTATCTAACCATTCAATAATGAACAAGCTAATAATAAAATCCCTCATACCATCTTGATCATGCTATACAAGCCAAAAATTCTTGAGACAATTGATAGATGATAAATCCCCTTGTTAGTAAAGTGGTCTACCACTTGATTCACTTCCTTAAAACAATTTTTGAATGAAATGTTGTTAAAATTCTAAGCAATCAAAAGGGTCTCTTTATTGATAACACGCAATTTCTAATTCATCGTTGATTGTTTGACCATCCATCAAATGGTCAATAAAGAGTCACCTTGTACCTCTATATTTTTACAAGAGAGGCAACCATCATGAGACCTTCCAAAAGGTCCAAGGCTTCCTCTTCATTGTTCATTTTGGAGCCCAAGAAAAAACAACCCCTTGAATAAAAAGACTCAAGAGTGATCTAATAATCACTCCAACTCCTTCTTGGCAAGAGTTTCCCCTTGAAGCTCCATCAAATTTGAGTTCACGAAAATTATAATTAGGTGGAATACAACTAGTTTCTTTTTGTTTGATAATATTCTTGCTTTCCCCATTAACATGGGTATATTTATAATGTTGAATGCAATATTATTATATAATTACAATATAATGCATCCTAGTTTCTACTCCACTTCTTTCGTGTTACTCACCATATCTTGTACCTCTTCAATGAACCAACCCAAAATGTTCAAAATCCATAAAAATGTACACAACACCACCAAAACAAGTAGCTTGAATCATGAGAGGATTGTAAGGGAATAAGGTTGAGAAAAGAGAACATGGTATAATTAACAATATCATCCTAGCCAAGTTGGGTCCAAAAGAAAATAGCTACCATAGATTTCTTTGGACATAACCTAGATCCTATTACTATAAATGAGATTAAAAGGAAATTTAAAGCCTTACAGACTTTTTTCTAACCAATACCATAAAGTATAAAGGAAGGGAGAAAACATAGGAGACAAGGGTGGTAGATAACACATACTCAAAGATTTATGAGCATTGCATTGAAAAAGATAAAAAAATAGATCCACTTGCCCCCACCTAATGAATATATAGCTTTAGATCACTAGATTGAGATCAAAATATCTATGAGAGAATTCCTTATTTTCTAGCCACCCTTCTCGCTACCCTTTTCACCTACACAAATATTTTTATACCAAAAAAAATTTGGATTACCTACATGAGTCTTTCATTCATGTGTTATAGGTCCTTTGGCATTATGAAGTAATTGGTGAAAATCCCATATGTGCTTTAGTAAGTTCTTTACTTTCATATGTAGTCCTTGTAACTGCATTTTTGTTGGTAAGAAAATAGTAGACTTGGTATTCCTTGGTACTTTCTTGATAGACTATTGCAATGTATACTGCATATTGATTGTACTAGATTCTTGCAATGTTTACCATATATACTGCATATTGATTGTACTGGATTCTTGCAATGTTTACCAAATATACTGCATATTGATTGTACTAGATTGTAAATGCTTAACTTTCGCATGTTTAGGTCAATGCAGTAGACAACAATATAAAGGTGATGGATGAACAACTACCAGGTATTTTGATTTCAAAGAACACATAGGTTTGTCTGTGTTACATGTAAAATCCTCATTGGTTTTTGTAAATGTCTCTTTGTAACTCTTAAAATTTACTATAATGCAATTCCCTTGTTTGTGGAATAGATTTATGACATTCTCTTCGAGTTGGAAAACACTATTAATATTGGTGTCTGAGAAGTGATTTTTTTATTTGAGTTTTCTTTCTCTCAATATACACAACTACACAGTAATTTATTTTTGTTGTAGATTTGGATTCAGAGTATTTTAATTCATTTTTGTAGGGTGCAAATGGCCTTCTAGAATTGCTACCAACACATCTTGTGTTTTTGGTAGATTTTACGGTGTGCCATTTTTCTAGTTGTGCATTTAGTTAATTATATAAAATGGATTTGAATTTATTTTTTTTCAATGGTTGGGGAGAATAATTGAGAGATTGTATTACATTTCATCATATTCAATGCTTATGTTTCTCCATTTCTAGTTCTATTTTAACAATGCATTTATGTTAGGGCTTGCATCAAAGGAATAAAACTGAAGTTCAGCAGCTATTACAAACCCAATTTGCTACTAACTCACACCTTCTCTACACTTTACAAGTCATTGCCAACTCTCTTTTGTGCAGTTACATTTATTTATATTTATACTATTCATATTTGGTTCTATTGGCTCTACTTGTTTTCTAGAGACACATTGTTCCTAAGGTCACCAAACATACACAAAAATAGATCCATAAGATAGGCCTGCCAATTGAGGAAAACACCCTCCCCAACAAAGAAATAGTTAGTTGAAGAAATGAGTGAATAGGAAAAAAAAATTACCTCCACAAACATAGAGAAACTAAGGTAGGGACTAGATGCCCTAGCTGTCAATTCCATTGCTAAAGCTGTGGAAGGAGCCCACTTGGGGGGGAAACAATATCATCACACTTTTCCCTTTTGAAGCCACGTCGTAATCTTTGAATGATGGTAAGGTGAACACATTAGTAAACCTTGAGTGAACCATTCAAGTGGGTAGCCATAAGGTGCTTTAGGACAACACAAATCCAAAAAAAATGATTGCAGTTCAAGCGAATGATGATATATTACCAATAGTTATTGGTTAGCAACTTAGCACACAAATTTTCCCTATTGTAGCAGGCTCTTGCAACCCAGACCAAGCAAAAGAAATCCTTACCACTAAATTCAAAGTTCCTAACCCACCTACGAAGCTCACCTTTAGAGACCTTTACATATAAGTTTTGCAAAAATTCTATCCAAATGCAGGATTTATTGGGTACCCTTCTCAAATATGTCATGCCATCAGACCCCAAGATACATTTAACTAAATTAAGGGATCTAGAGGCCAAACAATCAAAAATTTCCTTCAAGCTCTAGTCCAAAACAACCCTGCAAAGAAAGGGGTACTAAGGTTTTGAACCCTTCTTCCCATGAACCATAGCAGTTCAGCTCAAAAGAAAACAATCCAGAAGGCCATAGGACCACAAGCAACCACAATAGGAAAATGGAGGATGGGGTAGTAAAGCATAGAACACTAAGCATCATTTTCAGACATGTAAACTAGCAGCCAAGAGGGAGGTAAGGGTTGGCTATAAAGGAGAATCCCATGTACCAACTCACTTCCATAGTCAATTCCTTTTCCATGTTATAAAAGTTGTACAAGCAATTGTCCACTTTATAAGAACTGATGAGACATTAAAATAAAAAAATTACAATAGCTATATTTAACATTTGTTGTGTAAGATCTAAGGCATCACGAGTGTAAATGCATTCTTGAGCTTAGAAAACTGAGCTACGATGAATGTAAGTTTGAAAGTATAGCCTGTTTAGTAGTTTTAAAATATTGGTTCCAAATTTAGTTCCTAGTTTTTTGCCAGTTTATGTAGGATTAGAATGTTTATATTTTTTGTTGTATAAGGGTTCCAGTAAAAAATTATATGCTTTGGAGTTGGCTTGTTGCAGTTCTTTTTTATTATTGGTTTGCATGTTTGAGAAAAGAGAGAGAGAGAGAGAGAGAGAGAGAGAGAGAGAATTATATGTTTTATAGTTGTACAACTAGATTGTTGTAGTTCTTTTTGATTATTGGTTTGCATGTTTTAGAAAAAATCTTGAATATTTGTTTCTATTTGTGCCAGAGAGAGAGAGAGAGCATCTAAAATCGATAATTTAAAATAGAGAAATGAACCTTTTGTAGATTGTTTAAAATAGAGAAATGAACCTCTTGTAATTGTTATATTTAATTTCCTATGCATATGAAAATGGATCAATACAAATAATTCATTTGGTTCCAGCTTTTGAACATTTTTTTGTCAATTGTAGTACTGCAAACATTTGTGGCTAAATTTAAGGAAGAGTATGTTGAACTATGTGATTCTTTTGAATTGGATGCATCTGCATCAGCTGTTGATGATGAAACAAGTGAAGCAGCTATTGTTGTGAATACAATCCATTCGGAGAAAGATAATGGAGGAAATAATTTATCAAATGGAGGAGCTCAATCTAAAGTCATAGATGAAGAACGTGAAGTTTCAAATGAAACAACTAAACCAGTTTTAAAGAAAGTACATGAGGAACCAAGGTCGATTCACATTCTTGAGGTCAGTGTCAACATATATCTGAAATAACTCTCTAGTTTTAGCTTCCTATGTTAGGAATTAACCATCATGAACTAATTTAGCCAGAGTTTTAGTTTTGAAAGTTAGTCATTACTTATGAGTATGTCCTTAGTTTCATGCTTTGTCTTAATGATAACATGGGAAACAACATTTAATAGCTTTAAATGAAATCCAAGGCACACAAACACTTATATGATATTGATTAGATATTACTATTAGTGTATGAAACCTTAAGAGGTATTTTACATTTTTGGATATGATCTTGTTTGTGTGATAATTTTTACGGTTATGGGAATGGTGGGATGTATTCATAGTAGTAGCATCGATGCATTTTTCTTGTTGAAGGATACTTTATCAATTGTAAAATTATGGGCATGTTCTTTATTAGAAATTTGATAAGTACAAAGACAAAGACATTGGCTCAATAGTCCACACTTCTTTGGAACATCATATATCATTGTATGATATGCAAAATAGTCCATCCTTGAATTGTTCCTTTGTCTCCCTAGGAGATTCAATAGCTCACACTTCTTTGGAACATCATATATCATTGTATGATATGCACAATAGTCCATCCTTGCATTGTTCCTCTGTCTCCCTAGGAGAGTCATTAGCTAAGTTGAGTTTCTAATTTTGAAGTAATTGTTTTCTTACTACTAGATTATTGGTGTTATTGTTCTTTTTTTTTTTTAATATTCATCATATGGTGTAGGCTAATAAGTGGACTTGGGAGGAGCTAGACATCCTCCCAAAATTTTACTTGTTGTCTACTTTTGATTATTGGTGAAGATTAATAATAGTACTTAGATTAGCAAGTATAAATTTTAACAATTTAAGCATATAAATGTGCTCATTATTAGATCTTGGTTGTATTTTCATTTTAATAACCATATTTTAATTTTAATAAACATATTCTAAAACTCTCATTGAAATATTATTTTCAAGTTGCAGCTTGTCAAATTGGAGAGGTGAACATGCACTCTTTAATTTCATCTAACCATGACCAGTGAGATTTCTGGATAGGAAGTTTCCATCCTTCTCTTTCGAATGCTTCCAATCTTCTCTCAAGGGTTGTCCAGCTGGAATGGGAGGGAAAAAATGCTCTGAATTGGGCAATAAATGCAACACAAATAATATAACTACATTTAATATATATTTTCATGTCTTTTCTCCCTTCAATGTTTTTAGCATTTGTATTGTATCTTGGATTTGTCTTCCATGGCAACCAAGAGTGCACTGAAGGATATATTTCTTGGATCTTTGTTTATGCAACTATATGTTGTTTGTCTTCATGGCAACCAAGAGTGCAATGAACGATGCATTTCTTGGATCTTTGTTTATGTAGTTGTATGTTGTTTGTAATTCCTTTGGTTATGCAACTGTTTGTTGTTTGTATATTCTTTTTTTTCATGCAATACAAAAAACACTTTCGAATATTTGTTATATTTGAGTTTTATATGCATAAAGTTGTTTGTTGTTTGTTGATTGTATATTTTTTTCATGTTAATCCAATACAAAAAAAAAATTTGAATATCTATGATAGTTAAAGTTTATATGCATGAATTTGTGAGAATTAATTAAGTTAGAATTGATTTATAACTTGAATCATTGATTCACTCAAATAAATGACTAAACCATGAATAAATAAATGACTACTATGACTAAAATAAATGAATACAATGACCAAATATATGACTACCATGACTAAAATAATGACTAAATATATAACTAAATTAATGACTAAATATATGACTAAATTAATGAATAAATATATGACTAAAGTAATGATTGAATATATGACTAAATCAATGACTAAATATATGACTAAATTAATGACTAAATATATGACTAAATAAATGACTACCATGACTAAATAAATGACTACCAAGACTAAATAAATGACCAGTTAATAACAATCAATGACTAAATTAATGATTAAATCAATGACAAAATCTATGACCAAATCAATGACCAAATCAATGACTAGATAAGTGACTAAAATATTTTAGTCATAAATTTGTTCATGTTATAAATGATTGGAAATAAACTACTAATGGTCACATGACCAAAATTAGTCATTTATAGGCAATTTTTAGTAGTTTATTTAGTCATATATTGTTGCTTTTGTACTATTTTTTGGTTTTTCAACCTCCATTTCCTCATGGAGCTGATCTTCTTGAATAAAAGGCATCTCCATGAAACTACCTGATCTTTTGTGCTTCTTGCAAGGTTCTCCTCCTGAGGCCTTTCTAGCATATACCTTGGGATTGGGTTGTTGTTCATTAGCCTCTTTTCTTTTCCTTGATCTGGTAACTGGAGGATATTTCAAAGTCTCTCCTAATGGAGTAGCAACTGTCCCACCATATGTTCCACTTGGCTCTTTTTGAACCCCATGAATGTCAAAGTGACCCCTTGATGTTTTAACTTGGTGACTTGTCAATCAATCCATTCTTTTGTTCGAGCCTCAATGGGATTGGTTAGAATATTAAGGTTATCAACCTCTTGCTCATCCTAATCAATCAATGGTAGGGAAGGTTGGCAACTGCATTATACCAAGGATCCATGACCGTGCTTTCATTTTCTTCCACTTGGTCGGGTACTAGGAATAGATTGACCCTCTTTACGAAATATGTAGTCATCCACATACAATGCCTCATATGTACTTCATTGCCATCTTTGCAATTAGCCCATAAATCTTCAACGCTATGTACATGGGCATATTTAGGTCCAAGTTCCTTCTTCATATGGCCATAGGCATCCATCCTTGTCTAGGCCATATGGAGTTTGAAGTGGTGTTCAACCAATTCCTTTTCTTAATTATCGATGCACTGAGAGGTATGAAGCTCATATAGCCCTTAACCGAAGGAAAAGGTATAAGGAATCCCTACCCTATGTTTGTTGCTTAATAGGGTGTGCACATGTCATAGCTTCTGAGAGAGCTCTAATAATATGATCCGATCATTGGGATACTACAATAGCTTGTAGGGTCTTTCTGAAAACCCTGTTGCATGAATATATGTGAACTTTGAATACTAGATAAACAAAAAGGAAAACTATTTTAGAAATGTGCTAGCATTGTGGGAGACTTGCCTCTCAAAATCACCCTTGAGCAATCTGATGATATGACCTATGAAAGAGTTATTGACCCTGTAGTAATCCTTCTTGAATTTTCTGCATTGTAATTGAGGATATTTTTCATAAACTTTTAGCTCCCTACCAGGTTCCTAGTCTGGAGCTCTAAACAAGCCTTTGTATTTCCTCCATTCATCCTATGAGTAGACCAAATAGGATGTCATGTAGAATTTGGAGGTCAACTGCTCATGGAAGCAATCACTGATTATCCCTACCTAGTAGAACTTGTCCTTCCCATAGAGAATCTCTTCCACAAAGTACACCATCCATTCTTAGAAATAAGTTGTAGTGGGAAGACCCATTACCCTACTTAACAATGTTACCAAATCATGGTAATATTGATTAAAATCACTTCAAAACAATTCTTGGGGAACCTTGGCAGCACTGCCCCTCTCCTCCTTAAGCTAGAACTGATTTATGATCTTCTTACATTTGAGTGGGTCCTCCTCCCACATTTCCTTACCATTATCCCTAGTAGGTATCTCCATCCCTCTAAAGGTAGGGATATGAAAGGTCTTTGTTATTGCCTTGGTAGAAATGTCATCTAACACTTTATATCTTTGTCCACTATTGTTTAGGTCTTTGGTTGGTATGCCTCCTTGGAAGCCATTACCAGCTCTAGGGAAATGAAGGAAGGAGGAAATCCTATAGCCTTAGCTATTCCACTACTTCTGATCTTTCTTGCATTTTCAGTAGTGGGGCTAATTCAAACCCTTTTCTTGAATTCATCGATCTCCACTTCTCCAAAGTTCATGTCTATGATCTCTTTCCATGCTAAGGTGACCTTAGATTTCAATGGTTCCCCTTGGAATTGATACTTCATCTGGTCCTTATCTTCTTTCCCATGGGGAGCCTTGCCTATTTTCTTTCCTTGTTCTTTCTCCATGGCCATTCCCAAGGGTCCTGCACTTGATTCCAGATATCCTATAATCAAAAGGGTAACAAACACATTCAAGCATAAAATACATGGAGCATTAGTCAAAATCTTGCAGAACAACATTAGATCAGGTATAACGCCATCTAAGGATCTTATCATGCTTTCATATTATCATTAGTAACTCATTCACAGGAGTTAAGGCCATGCAGGCCCAGGGGTATGGACTTCCTTGGGTTTATTGCTATTTTGGATGGAAAACAAGGCAAGGCAGCCCACAAGGTTCCACTCGCCCTAGGACTTGGTCAAATTGTGGGGGGCACTAATGAGAATTGGCCATTTTGGCACATGGGTTGAAGTTACTTTAGTGATTGGAAGGAATTTGGGTCACTCTTTGGGAGATTAGAATCAAGAAGGAGCTCCACCATTTAAGGTTTTCCATTTGAAACAGCTCTAGTGAGATAGAATTTTGAGGATGGAGTTCTGATGGGTGGAGCCCATGGGTCTGGGAGATGGCAATATAACTCTTGGAATCTTAGGAATTTGGGTCAAAGGAGGTAGAATTCCATGAGGAGATTTTCATTCAAAATGGCAGAATACATGCAAAAGTCTGATGGGGGAAACCTGAAGGATTGAGCTCGACCAAAGACTTGGCCTCCATTTTTTCTTTGTTTCACTTGGGGACAGTTCATAGGAAAATAGAGGATCAGGCCTTGGTAGTGGAAGGATAAGGACAATTCTCCCTTTTGCAACAGCTGGGACAAGATGGGGTGCTGACGAAGGAGTTCCGTGGGGGATGATCTTCCAAACATTAATTGCTTGGCACTTTGACATTTTCATTTGATGGTCATGAGGGAGTTGGGAGCTGGAGGGCAAAGGAAAATTATTCGAAAGCCATAGGAAAGATTATTGTCACCATGACAACCCATGGATAGAGGTCTTCCAACCAAGACTCGAAGGGTTTTAAGTGGTTTTCATTTCAAGTTCAATGTCACACAATGAATGGATAAGCGAGGCCCAAAAGATGGACAATCAGAATCAAAATTCCATTTGAAATGGCAACTCACAATCAATTCCCTAGGGACAAAATCCCACAGGCATGGACCCAAACAGCTAGGATGGAATTGGCTTTGGTTTATGATTTTTTTTCCAATTTTAGATAACAAGAGGGTGGAGTCACTTCATGATGGTGGACCAAAAAGAGCATTTTTCTATATGTGAGTTTGTTGTGCTTTCAAATATTGGTGATGATGAAGAGAAGGCCCGAACCCATAAATTGTGAATAATTTGGCCGAAGAATAACATTGAGAGGTCGAGGTTCCAATGATAATGTATGGGAAATTTGGAGGGTTCCTCAGCATTTCATTAAATGGGTTTTAGGCATCTTATTTTCCTCTATTTAATGCACATGTTTTTCATCCTTTTAATCCATTATTTTTTCTCTTAATTAAACAAAAACTCCAACGATGTGCGAACAACACTTACCTCAAGAACCCGATCAAGGAGGTAGTAAAATCAGTTGATGGATGCAATGGATCAGCAATGGGATGCTTTGGGCTTGGAGGCGGCATGCAAAGATAGATCTCTAATTTTTCTAATACGCTTTGATTAAAATGACATGTGAAAAAGACAGTTGAGAGCTAGCCTATTTATATAATTTAAGGCATTAAATGCCAACAATTACTGCACGTACAATGGATTGAGAGTTGGTAAGCTTCAATTGGAAAATGGTTGCAGAATCGTTGGGGTTCGACAACCGGTTGGACATTGACGGATGGCCATTTAACTGCTTGGTGATGATTAGACGACATCAGAGAGTGCAGTTTTTGACAGGTAGAACGTTGTTGGCTGAAGGACACCAGAGAGCTTGGTAATAAACTGGTAGCACCAGGGAGATCAGGCCCTATTAGGCAGAACTCTACCAAAGGAGGACTGTTAGAAATGGCAAAGAGGCAATAGAATTCTAACAGAATCAACTCAAAAGGGCAGGCCCAATGGGATGGATGGCCATTTAGACTTGTTGTGCATGTTTTGCACACATGCCCCACTATGGGTAGGGACCCCCTTTTTTTCTCCCAACAGGTTGCTTTGCTCCCATCTCATTTTTTATGCCCCTTTTGTAGAGAAAAAATTGGTCATGTGCCTTCAAACAATCCAATTCCCTTGACCAAATTCACCTACTTTAGTTCCACTAAGTATTTTTCCTTTGCAGAATTACCCCAACAGGTTTCCCTTTGCCTGTTGCTCCAGTGTCCTCCAAGCCTTGTGGACCCATAGCTACAGATCACCTCATGTAGGTTTCAACTCATGTTTCACTACTAAGTAGTGACTAATGCCCAACTTCCACCCACATGGAGGGCTTCACACTTAGTTTCTTTGTTCGATCCTTGACTTAGAATCCAAACGAGTGTGAGATTCCACATCTCACCTAACCTAGGTCCACTGCAGATCACCTCATGTAGGTTTCAACTCATGTTTCACTACTAAGTAGTGACTAATTCCCAACTTCCACCCACATGGAAGGCTTCACACTTAGTTTCTTTGTTCAATCCTTGACTTAGCATCCAAACGAGTGTGAGATTCCACATCTCACCTAGCCTAGGTCTGCCATAAAAATAAATCAATGCATGCTATTAGTGGAAATTGGCCCATAAACTTTGCTCCATTCCCTTCATTTTACCTAGGGCATTCAAATTTTGAGAGAAGCAAAGTCCCCCCTTTTGTTTTTTGCTCTTTTCCTTGTTCCTGCTGACTTGGTCCCTAATTGCTTGATTTGTTTTTTCCTTCATTTTTGACTTTAGGGACAACTTTCCCTTAGATTTGGGATGTTTTTTTGATGCCTAAGTGAAATACCAAGGTTTCATTAAGTTTTGTGAAGTTGTAGAAATTTCATTCTAGAACTTTGTCCCTCTGTGGCCGTTTTTGGAGCTTCGTCCCTTCATGGTTGTTTCCAGAACTCCATCCCTCTGTGGTCATTTTTGGAACTCCATCCCTCCATGACCATTTCTAGGACTTTCCTTTTGGTCTACCATATGCTTATTGTCATTTCAAAAGGTCGATGACCCTTCAGCTTTCCCCTTCCAAACTTCTACCTTTTTCAAAATGAGTCAAATCTTCAGGAAGTTTGT
Organism: Sequoia sempervirens; assembly: GCA_007258455.2. Classification (NCBI taxonomy): domain Eukaryota; kingdom Viridiplantae; phylum Streptophyta; class Pinopsida; order Cupressales; family Cupressaceae; genus Sequoia; species Sequoia sempervirens. The sequence goes on from VDFB02193867.1 coordinate 99,971,533, forward strand.
CTTGGCACTCTTTCTCCCCCTTTTCCCATGTGCTAAAATTGAAAATATCAAATTTACTAAGTTTTGTGAGGTTTTGGAACTTCCCTTTTGTACTGTTGTCCCTCTTTCACCATCTAGGAACTTCCATTCTAGACTATTGTCCCTTTGTTTTCATCTAAGAACTTCCCTTCCAAACTACTATCCTTTCATCGTCGTTTAGGAACTTCCCTTTCTAGATTATTTTCCATCTATTTCCATCTGGGAACTTCCCTTTTGGACTTCTTTCCCTCCATCACTAACTAAGAACTTCCCTTCCAGACTATTGTCCCTTTGTCACCCTCTAGGAACTTCCCTTCTGGACTGATATCCCTCTGTTGCTGTCGAGGAACTTCTCTTCTAGACTACTGTCCCTTCGTCACCATTCGGGAACTTCCCATTCAGACTGTTGTCCCTCCATCACCATCTGAGAAATTCCCTTCCAAACTACTATCCTTCCATCACCATTTGGGTACTTCCCTTCCAGACTAGTGTCCCTCTGTCGCCATCTAGGAACTTCCCTTCCAGACTATTGTCCCTTCATTGCCATATGGAAACTTCTCTTCTAGACTACTATCCCTTCATTGTCATCTGGGAACTTCCCTTCTAGGCTATTGTCTGTCATTTTTCATTTTCCTTCCATCTGTCTCATTGGTCATTTTCCTTCCATCTATCATTTATCATCTACCTACTGTTCATCATCCTTCTGACCTCTAATGTTCACCCCCCTAAGCCCTCATTTATGTTTATGGTCCAAATGAGCTCCAAATGTGGAACAATGATGAATATTATGATCTTTTGATAATGCATGAATGGATCTAACAAGGAGTTTGTAGGATTTGACTAATGTTTCCCTTGATTCGTGTATGAATGCACTTATGACACTTCATGTATGCAAGAATCAAGAAGCCTACTGCGTGTCTGTCGAGTAGACCCATTGAGAAATTTGAACAAGGAAAAACACATATCTCCTATCACCATTCATTTTATGCCCACATTTCCTAATAGCACCCATCAACAGAGTTGGCATTAGAAGAAGGCATATTTCCTTGAAGGTGGTTGGAGGAAGCAGTTGTTTCTTCCCTCCAAACAAATGATAGCGATCCATCAGAGGTTGTTTCATCATATTATGGACTACTAACCCATTCCACAATGATACAAATCTGCAAATGATATGCACTTGGTTGGATGAGAAATTTTTCAAATCCATCAAGGGGAAGAAGGTAGCTTTCAGGAAATTTTAGCTACAATAAAAGGGAAATCAGCTAGAAGACAAAACTGCTACAACACTTGGGCACTAAAAGACAAAAGATGTATTTTAAATTGTTGAATATTTTGGGGTAGATGAATCCCTAGTGCAGTAAAATTTGAGCCACACAATGTAATTCAATCTTAGACATTCATTCGGGATTTGGAAAACTATAAATAGGGGTCTTCCCTCATTTGTAAATGGTTGGAGAGCTGGTGTAAAAAGAATTTGCAGCAATAGAAGACAACATTGCATGATTTTATGGATGTTCTCTTTGATTTTTCTCATCTTGAATGCATGGCTCTACCTTCCATATTATTTTTAGTTGTATATTCTTGAATGGAAGTGATAATGGAAATTGTTGTTATGGTATTTGATGAGCTTTCAACCCATACTTTTAGCACTTGTTGATGACAATTTGTTGTGAAAAGTTAGCTTGGGCTTCCTTCTGTCATTTTTGCAACCTAGTTCAATTGCATGTTCATGATGTGCATGCGCAATCTGAAAATTTGCATTCCTTAGAATATTGCACTGGTTTTGTGTAGCTATAGGTTCTCTTGGTCAAGCAAAACCCAGTTTAGGAAGCTTGTCTACTGTAGCAACCTCCATGATCATTGTTCATTCATAGTTTTAGGTCCAGGAACATCTTCTCTTCCCTGCCCTTTTTTCTTTTTTTAAGTAACCTATGCTAAGGTTCATTGCACATTGTAGAGCTAAATCTAATGATAAAATTGAGTTCAATACTACTGTTTGAACCTATAGCAAATGCACAACAACTCTCCCATCCTAAGAACTCTATTTCCATATCCAACTTCCCCACTTTGTGACTCATCCATAAGTCCACATTGTGATTCCAACAAATCACATGAAACAACTGAGATATTCCTAGCACTATCAAGACTTGACATTAGAGACCTTGGGATAGTGTTCTACAATTTGATTATGGAAGATTCCCTTTCAAGAGATGTAGTGCACCTATTCATTACTTGTGTTGAGAAGTGCATAAAAAACACATCAACAAGACTTAGTCATCAGAAACATGGGTAAAAACAATCAAAGTGGTGGGTCATGAGCTGAAAAAGGATGGGGTCCTTTGACCATTTAGCACAATGAATGCAATGAGGAAATCTTCTAGGGGCAACTTGAGCGGGCGGACCTACAGGGCTCTAGGGACATCGTTATGAAAGGATGAGGAAAAGTGCCAAGGGGTCCCCACAAAGACAGAGGAATTAAAACATTTGAGGGGGTGAAACATGGTCAACTTGAGATGACTCCTTTTAATTTTACTAACCATCTAGGACACAAAAATTAGCATAAAATGAGTTGGAAACAAAAAAAACCTAGTAAGGAGAATGAAAGAGAGGGTCCCCATTCCAAATGAGGCATGTGTGCTGAGGGCACAACAATAGCATATAGCTAAATTTTGTTGTGTGATGCTTTATAAACCCTAAGGCCCAAAGGACACACATCACTCCCAAAATTTATTGCACCACCTCAATACATCTCAATTTCATAAGGATTGAACATAAGGAATTTGTGCTAAGATTATTCTAGGACAAATTTCAGCTCTTCACTCCATTGTGTTGGTTCTTTGGAGTGCATTTCCATGCCCTTGATGCAAAAGGAAATTGTGATGTGTTCTTAAGTAGAGGTTAATGTAGGAGTGACATATGAAAGAGACAGATGGCGATGCTTGATTGCATCACATAGCCCTAGTGCATCACATTTTTGGCTCCACAATGCATAGCCAAAATGTGATCCTTTGTAAAAGGCAAGCTAAGAATGCAATAGGAATTTCAATAGGAGCTTTGATTTTGTTTCATACATTGCAAAAAATATTCATAAAAAATTAACTAATTTGAGGGAACTCAACACTCCTTTGTATTTTAGACATTATTCTTTTTTTATGCATATGGTTATGTATAGTGGTTAGAAGGCTTGGAATAATTTGTTGGAGTTGAGAAAAAAAAAGGTGAGAACAAAAAAAGATTGGAAGTCCAAATGTGGACTCATATAGGGATCAACACTACAATGAGGAAAATTTTGTCACTTTCAAAATGTTATAGTACAGAGCATGTTAGGAAATCCAAGTTGTAGGCCATATAAGAGGATTTTAGTGAAGATCATGAAGTTCTTAAGGCCTCTATAGTATGATGTTGAGTCTAAGGTGAAGCATAATTAGGGAGATTGGTATCTCCATAACCAATCCATTGTGTTCAAGATTTAGGGAACTCTGGTGCAACCACATTAGTTGGCAATATATGTATCTAATAGACTAGTCTTCATGTAAATAATATGGGAGCTTGATGAAGCTGATGAAGAATATTTTAGGTTATTTAAGAAGGTATCATTTATCCTCAATTACTTCAAGTTCTCCCATTTCACCATGACAACTAAAGAGGGGTTGGAGAACTTTTCCTCTATATTAAAAAATATTGGTATGAGAGTGCAACTAGTGAGAAATTGTGACCTTAAGGAGTTCATAAACAGTGAAAGGAATAAGAGAGGTAGATCTATTTATAATCACCATTTCCATGTTTAAGAGGATGTAATTAGAAACTTATGTACTAATGATGAAGTGAAGAAAAGGAAGTAGGATTGGCTCCACATGAATTAAGTGGAAGAGAAAAGGTTCCAAGTGAACCCTAAATATGTGAGCCCATTTACTAGGTACACAAATTTGATGGAAAAGGTAGTAAAATTTTTGGCTACCTATGTAGATGAAACTTTCATGAATATGATAGCATTGACCAAGGAAGAGGCCAAAAATAATAGGGAAGAGGAGTTGGCACAATTCTAGGATCAACCAATAGAGTCACTCACCCCTTCTACATCCATCCAACAAATGAAAATTGATGACCAACTAGTGGTTAATCCATTAGTTAAATACTTTGAGCAACTTGAGGATAGGAAAACAATTGAAGAGTAGTCTGGAGAGCATGTCCTAGGTGATGAAGAGGTGAATCAGATATTCCCATCCCCATAAGTTCATGTAGAAGAAGAAGAAAACATGCCTAAAAATAGGGTAATAACTGATGTGTATGATGAAGAGCATGTACTAGATGAAATAAGGTATAAGTCCTATCATGAGTTTATGGATGACAATTCATTCATCTAGACTAAATAATTTAATTAATTTTTCATACAATTTAAGGAAAAATAGTTCAAGGAGAAGGTTGAACAAGACAAGGAAGGAGAAGATCCTTCCCAATATGAGGAGATAGAACAAAAAATGGCTCAATAAATTGTAAGGAAGCTAAGGAAACATAACAACTTCCTAAACTAATCTTGAGAGGAGGATAATGCAAAAAATTATAGATCTTCACAACAATTACAAAAACTTAAACAAAAATAAACATAAATATCATGCATACCACAACATAGTGATTTACATGGGGAAAACCCTTTTAAGAGAAAAAATCCACATTCCAAAAGCTTCCTAATATATTATTCAAAAATTATGAGGATTACAGTATACTTGTAGAGCAAGCTTCTCATAGGAGCATTACCAACTAGAGATCCAATGGAAGCATGGTCATTTTGAAACTCTTAAAATACATCACAATGCATAGTTGTAATAAAATTCCCTCATAAAATACAGTTTCCTTCTACGGAAAGTCAAGCCAACAAAATATTGATAGTTAGATCTAAGACCTAATGATGAAAATTATAGATTTACAATAACACACTATACATAAAATTTATCTTTCACATCTTTGTATCACATGCATGTTCTATCACATCTTTGTCTTTAGGTTTGTATTTGGAAAATGTAATTTTTTGAATGGACTGAAAAACCACTAAAAACATCATCAATATATTAATGCTTTTATGAAGATCCTTGTACCACAATAGATTTTTAAAAAATTCATGTAGATGCACTCACCTCATTCAAGGTTCTAACCAATCACATCTACCATGAGGGAACAATATTGGGAATTCCATATCAAGTAATCTTGAAGTGACATATTCATTGATAGGAGACGTACTAATTCAAGGCCAATCAATCAATTATGTTCAATTTGCATCAAGGTTATTAACCCATGCATGAATCAACTTAATTTCTCTTTGCGCATTAGGTGGCCTAGAAGCCATTGATGTTGTGTGCTCAATTATGTTACCTTCATCCATCTCCATGTCTGGACCCACAAATATGATTTCATTTGCATCAAAATCAAATTCCATATGCACAATTTTTAATTTATTGAAAATATTTTCATTAGAATTTCTTGTTAGATCATTCAAAGAATTTTCATCAATTCTAACATCTGAATAAAACGTTTTATGGTATACTTTTTATTTTAATGCCCTATACACATGATCCCTATTGACTGTCAAGTTATAATTATTGCCACATTGATCCCTTCTTCAAACAATAATGATTGGAAACTATTTGATTGAATGTGGAAAAACATTTGAAACATGTTCCAAATTTTGTGGAAAACTTATTGAGTGTCATCTATATTTATATTGACCACCTATTGCATTTATAACTTGTAGTATTGGGCTAACATATGCAATCAACATTTCTTCAACTTGAGTTAAGTTTTCATTTAACTCCTTTGGTTGTGGCCCGACATAAATATTATTTGAAGTTGAAAATTTAATATAAACTCTCTCTTGTAGACATCTATTGCATATATGACCTTCAAAGGTAGGAGATACTTTTATTCCTAGATAACATTCTTGACTAGCATAACATATTTTTGGTGTTTTGAAGCTATCTAATCAATGTCAAAATTACATTTCAAAACTTTTGAAATCAATGTGAAGCATTCATTTTGGGTTTGGTATGTTTTGTATGTTACCTTGTACACTTGAATTCATCTCGGCTTCAATTCCATGTTGAGGTGTTTCTGCTACTCATTCTATTGAAATTGAATTTTCATTTTCATGATTCAATTCAACATTTACACCAAATAGATGATTGTTCCTCTCACTTGGTTGGGGATCAATTTGTTGTCTTTCTACTCTTTGAGATTGGGACATGCTTATAATTTGATAAACATATAAAATAAAAAAGGGGGCACCTCTCCTAGATATTTCAAGAAGGAAGATAGAAAAAATATTTGGCTCAAATCCCTTAGCCATTGTTTCAATTAATTTTAGTTTATTATGCAAGTAATATGACAAGGACAAACATAGTTACAAGGTTTTTTGGCTCCCTAAACATAGAAGAAGAGAAATGCAAAAGAAGGGTGTAAGGTTCACTCCAAGGGAAGTAGAACCATTTAGCTGTGATGAATTTGAAGATCACTTTGCTAACACCTACTATGCATTATGTCAAGTACAGGGAAAATATTATGATTTGAGGATGCTAATTTATACATGATTATGATGGTATTAGATATCTAGCATAGGGATGCCAACTGAAGCTTTTATTTTGTTGCATACATCACATAAAATATTCATAAACAATTGATTGGTTTGAGGGAACCCAACACTCCTTTGTATTTTAGGAATTATTCTTTGTTGATGCATATGGTTTTGTAAAGTGGTGAGAAGGCTTGGAAGAAGGATATAACTAAATTTTAGAATGAATTTCTAATATATTATTATTTATAAAATCCATTGATATATATCTTTAAATATAACTAGTTTAAATTAAGTTTAGGGTTAAGGTTCAATTATGGTTAGAGTTATATGTTTATTAATAATACATATAAATTAATTAGGGTTATGGTCAACCTTAAACTAAATATAACTCTAACTATAACTATAACCGTAAATTAACCTTAGCCCTAACACTTATCCTAATCAAACCCTAATTTTAATTGTAATTGAACCATAATCCTAACCCTAATTAAATGTTCACCTTACTTGAATCATAACCTTTAACTAATTAAACCCTAACCCTAACCCCAACTAAAACCCAAAACCAAACCCTAAGCTTTATCTTAGAAACCTAAATTTAACCCTAACAATAATTGAACTTCAACCCTACCCTAACACTAATTGTTATTGTAATTAATCATATAATAATTACATAATTAAATCATCACAATATTTGCAAAACTTAGATTTTGTTGTTGTTACCCATAAATTGAATCCCGTCTTTTCCTAATTATATTTTATTTTTGCCTAAGTTTGTGACTTAAACTTGCATTCAGGTGGCCTTTCGTTATCTTTTTTGAACTTGAGCGAGGTTTTTGTTTGTTCGTCTAACCTCTCATTTTACCGCTTGTGTTGTTTATCTCTCACTAGGTGGTGTTTTCTCTCCATTTTCAAACTTTCCTTTTCTCCAAAGTGGGTGTACAAATTTTAAAACCCAATTTATGAGTCATGTGTCATAATTTGGAAACTTCACCTGCAAGCCATGACTTAGGTAGCACTCCTTAGGCTTTTCAAAATCTAGGTGGGTTTTTATCAAGTTTCATGAACTATCTATTTTTCCACCTAGAAAGTTCTCAATGATTAATATAATTTAACAACATGCTTAATCTATTTAACCAGTGTATTATACAAAAAAGAAGCCAACATTTTCAAGCATGATATTAACATAAAACCAATGAATCCATGCATGCAAAGACATAATGATATCAAAAGAGATATTTTATTTATATATATAAACATTTTTACATTACATTGGCACTACAAAAATCATCTAGTTCAACTACAAAAGCTCACATCATGGAAAAAAGAGGCATTTCTTCTCAATTTCACAAAGAAAACATCAGGACACAAATGCCCTCAGTAATAGCCTACAAATGTTCAACTTGAGCTAGTGATAATAGGTTCTTGTGCAACTGGAGGAATTGTGCAAAATGTCCCATATCATTCCTTACAACTCCTATGTACAGAAGAGCTACAACTTCCTCCAAAGTCTCATCCTAAAGGGATGATGCAATGTAGATGGCATCATCTATCAATCCATTTTGAAGGTAATGGCTAAGCTCATTGATTGCCACATTAACTTGATGAAACTTGAGCTTTACCAGGTGCTCCAATTCTCGTACTCCCTAGTCACAACGGCTAGATGTCCTGATGACAATGTATATGAAGCACTCTAACATGGTTGTTTTGTGTACATGGGCTTGGCTTAGGAATAATTCACCCAAAATGTTGCAGAGCACTTCCTCTTCTACTTCACTCTGCACCATGAAAACCTCCTTCAGCTAGTATGATACATGCCTAAATAGTGGACTGCATTCAGTCTCTTCCAACACAATGAAGTCATTGGAAGAGTTTCCATTACTCTAAGAGCTTTCCATGTTTGATGCTACTGATTGACAAAGAAAGGTGATGCTAGTAGAATTTATAGAAGATTGATTAGACATTGGTGTGTTCTCCTAAGTATGATGAGATGGAAATTTAATCCCAATTTATGGCTGATTTGTACTGATCTAAATTACAATTTCCCATCAGCATCATGCACATGCTACCACTTGATATTCCTGGGTATCACATTAATTGTTTGGCTATGTGAAAGTTCATTCGATGATTGTTGGTGTGATCAAGATTGGTTTCTTCATACTGATGTCTATTCCTCTGCCAAGATCAATTCTTCCAATTGATTTAGTGATTTTTAAGAAACGTTGGAAAACAAGAAGCCATGAATTTGGTAATAGTTTTAGCAACCATCCAGTGGCTTGGCCCTTGCTATAAATTTGAAATTGGGAACCAAATGGGATACTTTTCTTTTTTCTCTAAAGATACACCTGGGGATGTTCTCAAGAAGGATTAGCATCTATTCTATAGTGTGATGATTTGTAATTTGTGTGATGAATTTAATCATGCCTTTTATGTTGATCTTACCATTACATGTAACATGTAGCTATGTCTTCTTTGAAAGATAAGTTGTGTGGCATTCATTTATTGTAGTTTGATTTTATTTCATTGATTAGATAGTCATAATCTTTCAATCTTTGCATTGATCCTTAATGGATTTAGTCTCTACTTCCTATGTTAGCTTCATATTTATGGACTAGCGTTAGTCACCTTTCCTACTTTCTAGTTAAAAGCATACCCTTAGTCTTTAGATTAGGTAAATTCATTGAAAATATTGTGAGGGAGTTGTACCTCAATAAAATTCAAAGGAAGGCCACAAATGCAATTGTGGTCTTTTCGGACCTATTAGCATATTTTTGTTGGTGCTTAGTTTGGGTTCAGAGTCATTTGTCTAAGTACATTTATCCTAAGCCATTTAATTCACTAACAATTCTAAAATTAAACTAAATTCTAATTTTTAAAATTCATAAAATATCTATTATCTAATTGTTAAATTAATAATTAATTAAATTATAGTGATTATCTAATGAAAATGAATTAGATAAAATTAAATATTCATTTTAAAATAAATATGCAATTACTAATTATAGTTTTAGAATAAATCAAAGACTAAAACTTAGACTAAAATCATATATCATATTAAATTAAAAAAATATAAATAAAATCAAAACTTAAATTCTAAATGATACATAACTTATTTGAATTTAAAATATATAAATTCTAATTTCTAAAATTCATAATAGAATTAAACTAAATTATAATTTGTAAAATTCATTCTAAAATTAAACTAAAATTTGATATATAACTTCGTTTTCATTCTAAAATTATTAAACTAAATTCATTCAAAAAATTAGTTATATGTCAATTAAAATTAAAATTCATTCTAAAATTAAATTAAATTCTAATTTGTAAAATTCATTCTATAATTAAACTTTATTTTTGTAAATTTTAAAATGAATACAGAATCAAAATAAAAAATAGACAAGACAAAGAACAAACACAATATTTGTGTGGTTCACCAAAACTGGCTACATTCACGAGAAAGAAGGGAGTAATCTCTATTAATCATTATCAATATCTAGTACATGATGTGCACACATATATTTATACACAACTCTTCAATACGAAGATATGGGAGAATACAAATGGTCATGTGACCATTGGACTTCACATCCCAACAATCTCTCCTGTGAAGTCCAACCAACATAGCCATGCACTGTGTCATCCCTGCATTTCCAATCTTATCTTCACATCACAACCAGGATGAAAGTTTTTTACTTGGCCAAATATTGTTCAGGTATGCTACAGATTAACCTTCTCCATGCCAAATCGAAGAGAACAAAGGTAAACATAAAAGCATTCCCCTGGTCTTTGTCTCTGTCTTCAATATGATCAGGCTCAACTTTTCTAGGAGGAGGCTTGGGCCTTGGAATGTCATCAAATCCCTTTTTGTCATCTCTAGAGCAACTCGTGCAACATCATCAATCAAGCCCTTGGTAGCACAACTTGCTACCACACTGGAATAACTATAATAATTAGGATCCATCACTTCATTTATTTTCTTCTTTGCACATAGGGAAAAAATGAGGTAAAACTATGTGTGTGTACTAAGGGGAATTTCCTTCATTTCCATATAGTTCCTGAGTTTAAAGGCCTCATCTAGAAATCCACTAAGGCCACAACCAGGGATGAAAGACAATCTGGCCACTACCCAGTTCATCTCCACAAAACCACCATCAGGTTTCTTGGAAATAGAGTGAGGGGCTCAAAATTCCTTTTTTTCTTCTCTCTATATTATCTTATCATCTCGAAGCACAACATCTACTTTTCAACTACACCCAAATATTTGTCTCTACCATTTTGCAATTTTGAATGCTCCATTTTCTCCCCCAATAATGTTGTCATCTTCATATTCCCCTAGTTTGACACCACTGCAATGTTGACACCAATGGTGATGATCATGGTGGTGTTTATGATATCTCCATTCCTTGAGCCTAGAGTTTGTTGCAATATAAAACCTCTCAATCAAGCCATAATATAAGGCTTCTTTGTACAACACCTTTGCCAACATTTTGAGAGGAACATGAAGCTCCTTTGTATGAAGAAAATCCAAAAGAAAAAAAAATAGGTTGGATTTCAATCAATAAAATATTCCCCCTATTGATTTGATGAATTCCAATCCAGGTGAATCATCTTCTTCTCAAGAATATTGGTGGTGTAGTTATCAATAACCTCGGTAGCCCAAGTATATGGTGCTCTAACAATAAAAAGGTCATTTGAATCTTCCTACCTCCATCCCATAGCCCGCTCATTATTCTTCCTCTCCTTGACTAGCTTTGGCTCTTCAGTATCCATAGCAACAACAAGCACCTTGGGAACAAGTTGATCTCTGCCTTGGATGAAATTTTTGTTTCCTCCCAAATAGATGCCTCCTCTAGAATGGTTGTTATGGTGGTCATAATCTTCACTTCTTCATATTCAACACTAGAAGAGCCCTTATTGTCTGCATATCCATATACAAGTTGCCTAGAAATTTCTGCAATTTCTTGCCCTACAACCAAATTTTGATTGTATTCCAAAAGGTTAAGAAATTTACCAATGACCACCTATAAGCAAGTCCTCAGGTACATCTTCCCCATCAAGCAGGGCCTCCTCTACCCCAGTAGGCTTGACCGACTCAAGCATTGCAACACCATTTCTGGCTTCTGATGCCAAATCCACAACAAGCTTGGGCATGGGATTTTCTTTTGGAGCCCATAATACTTCCCCATTACATGGGGATTCACTCTCCTCCAAAACAATCCATAGAGCACTTTCAGACCTTCCCTTGTTTGGTTCCTCTACCCCTTCTTCATTTCTTTCTTTCTTTCTCCTTTTGGATCATTGTCATTTTCTATGTTTATTGCTCTTCTTCAAATTTTCATACTCCTCCACATAATAAAAAATATCAAAAATCTTTGCAAATGACAATTTCTTCTTCTGTGTCACCCAATGATCTACCTAAGGCACCCTATCTTCAAACCAGTACTAGAGAACCCCATCAACTCCTCTTCTACGTTTAATACCAAATTCCAATAGGTCTAAGAAATATTCCATAATAAATTTAGTCTCTCCTTAAAACCAGTGATTCCTTCAAACCCTCTTCTTTAGTTGAATCCAAACTACCAAGAAATTCTTTAATGACAGAATCAGTCTCATCATCATTAAATACAAAATTGGTTATACCCATTAAAATATATGAGAAGTACTAAGAGGCTTCTTTAGCTTCCATCTCTGCTCCTTGGTTCAAACCAACAACTCAACACTTCTCCATAGCTCTAATATCAATTGTAAATTTTAAAATGAACATAGAAACTGAATAAAAAATAGGCAAGACAAAGAACAAACACAATATTTACGTGGTTCACCAAAACTGGCTACATCCATGGGAAAGTAGGGAATAATCTCTATTTCTTGTTATCAATTATCCATTACATGATGTGCACACATATATTTATACACAACTCTTTGATACGAAGAGATGAGAGAATATGAAATTGTTGAGCTTCACATCCCAACAATTTTGATATATAACTTAGATTTCATTCTAAAATTTAATTATATATCAATTAAAACTAAAATCCATTCTAAACTTAAACTAAATTCTAATATATAAATATTAATTTTTAAAATTCATAATAAAATTAAAGTAAATTCTAATTTCTAAAATTCATTCTAAGATTAAACTAAAATTTGATATATTATAAATCAGATTTCATTATAAAATTATTAAACTAAATCCATTCTAAAATTTAATTATAAATCAATTAAAATTTTAATTCATTTAAACTTAAACTAAACTATAAAATATAAATACTGATTTCTAAAATTCATAATAAAATTGAAGTAAATTCTAATTTTTAAAATTCATTCTAAAATTAAACTAAAATTTGATATATAACTTAGATTTCACTCTAAAATTTAGTTATATTAGAATTAAATTTTAAATTCATTCTAAACTTAAACTAAATTATAATATATAAATACTAATTTCTAAAATTCATAATAAAATTAAAGTAAATTCTAATTTCTAAAATTCATTTTAAAATTAAACTAAATAAATTCATTCTAAAATAAACTAAATTCTAGTTTTTAAAATTTATTCTAAAATTAAACTAAAATTTGATATATAACTTAGATTTCTTTCTAAAAGCTAAACTAAATTCTAATTTTTAAAATTGGATTAGATATCAATTAAAATGGAAATAATTGTGGCATTATGGCATATAGGTAACCATTGTGAGAAACTAATGACAATTAGAGTGTATCCAGTAAAGGTGAATGAGTCCTTTATGACCTAAAAATAGCCTTCTTGCAGCAAGCTACACACCATTCCAACCTCTCAAAACTTCCCTCATTGTTTCTATAATATTTAGGATTGATTTTTGATTGTTATCTACATCAATCATACACATAATTGCATGTTTTTTGAGGAATATTAGTGATTCATCATTTTGATCAATTTATTTTGATGCAAACTCTATTTTCCCTTAAATAATAACTAAGTACCTTTTGGAGGAAGTGCATGATTTGATTGTGTTGTTCAAGTTTAGGAATGTGTGAGTGGAGGATTAGTGGGCTAATTAGTATTAAAAAATTTAATAAAAATTACATAAAATAGCTAATTAAATAAATAAAATGTATTTATTTAGTTTTTAAGGATGTGGATGAAGGATTTAGATAAATAAATATTTGGATTTATTTATATAAGGGTGGATTTAGAAGAGGGATGATAAATGATTAATGTTAGGAATAGGCTTTGATGAATAGTAATAAATAGTAGATGAATGGAAATTTTATTAATTAAATAATAGAATATTATTTAATTAATAACATGATCAGAATTGGATAATTGATTGAATAAATAGGTATTATGCATTTGTTTATAAAGAAAATGGCCAATTGATTAGATGAAATGATGACATGTTAATTTTAGGTATTTATAATAAAAATTCTCATGAACCACACCCATGATGGGTCAATAGGCTATTAATAGCATATTCCTTTACACATCATAAACATGTCCTATCCTTCCACCAAAATTGTAAGAACATTTTTTTCAATTGCCTTGTTTAACACAATACATTTTAAACATTCTTATATGTCATAAGTGGTTGAAGATTAGTATTCCACTTTGTAACCTCCCTTCTTGAACAATCAATTTTAAGGTTGGAGTTAGTCTATGTACTTCTCTTGCACTCTTAGGGCTTTTCCCCTAAAAGGAGAGAGATAAACCCCTTAAAATTGAGGTGGTTCACTCAAATTAAGGAATGTATGATGTAATTATGAATAAATTAAATCGTCTAAATGCAACTAATTGATAATATTGATTGATTATGAATGAAAAATAATGAAATATAGATTGTTTGAAAACACATTGTGATATGCAAAAAACACCTAGAAATGAATGCAAATTGTAACAAAAATGGATGAAAGTAAAAGTGTGCACTTGAGATTTTTATGAAGACTAGAAATGACAACTGGAATTTTTTGATCCTAATTTTTAGGCCTGGTGGGACTCATTCACTATTTTGGGTGAATCAGTCCCAATTCTGGAAAATTATTCTAAAGCCTGTTTTGGACAAATGGGTATCCAAAATTGTAGGAAACCAAAATCAGGTCTAGTAGTGGGACTCATTCACCATAAATAGCAAATAAATCAACCTTTTAATTTTTGAAAATCCAAAAGTGGAAACTATAGTCTCTGGTTTGTACTTCGGTTCTTAACAGGTGTCCACCTCTGAAAGTCTGATTTCTGAACTTGAAAGTGACTTTTTTTATATTTTTCCTTAGAAAATGAAGATAAGGATTAAACAAATTTTCAACTTAATTTTTAATGATTTCCAAGCTTCCAAGATGCCTAAATCTACAAACACACAAGACAAGAGAGAGAAATGTTGAATGTTAGGGCATGTCGGTTTGCCTTGATCAAACCCCTTTATAGGTAATTAAACCAAAATGAGAAAATAATGTAATGAAGCATGAAATAATGGAGTTGTTACCTTTCCATGAAGATTGATCTTGGATTTTTGCAACAAAGAATGAAGATTCTGCCCTTAATGTCTAAAAACTGCTATCTTAATGACTTGGAATGATGAAACCCTAGCTTGCTTGACTTGAGATAGAAGATAAATCATGAATGAATGATAAGAAATATGTGAATGAGTTATGTGTTGTAAATTAGGGTTTAGAGACTTGATTTTATAGGTAGTTCACCTTATTTACTTGTTGATTGGATCCCTAAGGTCGACATGAAGAAAAAATAAACTTAAAACCAAATTTTTTCTACTCTAAAGTCAAAATTGACCCAAATGGGACTCATTCACCACCTTGGGTGAATTAGTCCCACTTGGAAAAGACTCATTAGCCATAGATGGTGAATTTTTCCCAAAGGGGTCCATTTTCTAGCTAGGTTGTTGTGGAATGCATAAATTAGGTTTATATGATGACTTTGTCAGTTATTTCATCAAATTATGCCTTGGGATGCACAATATGGGGTAAAAGGGGCCTATTAGTGATGATGTAAAGTTCAAATAGGGCTTGGTTTATAGAATTCAATGTGAAAGTGTGATTAAATACACTTTACAACACTAAAATGAGGTCCATGCAACCTAGAAAGGCACAACATCCAATGTGAATGTGTAAAACACATTACAAAACATGATAAAAGTTAAATTTAGTTTAAAATACTTCTAGATTAATGTGATAATGCAATTAAATACAATTTATAATGTTTAATTAAGGGCATATGGGTTCATTAAGTCTAGAGATGCGTGAAATTTCTTTACAACACTTTACAATACCTTTACAAGACATCAACAAATGCATTTTATTCAATTTGCAAGAGTCCAAGACGTAGTTTGGATGTACAAAATTCCTCATAACACTAAATCAAGGCCTCATTAAGTCCAATTTATCATGAATTATTCCCATGTCAAGCAAGAAATTCATTTTTTCTATAGTACACTCCTATATGTTCTTACATGCATCATAGAATTTCTTACCCATCTTACAAATTCTTACACACATTATGCCAAGTCAAAGAGGGATGCCTTTTTCTATATGAAAAAAAATAAAATTATAAAATAAATAACTTGAACATTAGGATATGTAAGGTATATGACACATATTCTCAACATTCTCCCACTCACCATATACCTTGAAAGAGAAAAAGAGAACACCAACAAACCATTAACTAACCTTCAAGAGTATAATAATTTTGTATGAATTAACTCATTTGTGTTAATAGACTCAACAAAGCATTTATGACTTCTATCAAGTGACCATCACCTCAACCACAACACCTTGATCTTTCATCATGCATAACCAAGAAACATAAGTAATCAAAGCCAAAATCGCACTCTAAATGTCACATAGAAACCATTATATCATGCTTCAGTTCCTAAATAAACACAAAGTTCCATCTCCTTTATAATAGGACCAATTACTACAATAACTCTATTGAAAGTTTTATTTGTTCAATTAGTAACTTCTAAGTGTAAGAAAAAATGCCCAATATGCAATTTCTAGACCCTATGATCTCTCATTAAAATTTTCAATGTAGATTGTACAATCACATACTACTATTCCCTTAAAGCATAAACATAATTAATCTCCAACCATTAATTCATTTAAAGTGTCATTGTATACCTTAAATGCTTGCATACACATAGGTTGACCTAAGCCTACTTAGGCATTTATTGATGTATGACTCATTGACATAGTCTAGATATTTTCAAGATATTTACCTGACATTTTTCCCTCCTGATGTTTTGTTGATATTTTTTCCAACTCTTGGATATTTCTCCTTTATAATTAGACCCTTGACTATTGAATAATAAGAGGTTGAGTTTATGCATTCTATCTCTATTTGTGCTTGTCAAATATCTCTATCTCCTCGTTCTCACATAAAGAAAAAGTAATGTAGCTTTCAGATCTAAGTAAACTTCAACAACATAATGGCATGTACATTAGCACTTTAAGAACATGAAAGAAGAAGAAAATAGATATAAGAGATGAAACACCAATATACATAAGTGATAAAGAAAACCCACCCCAAAACATCAAACCAATGTATTAATATGCAAAAGCAAACATGTTACATTAGATTTGCTAGTTCAAAGCCTTAACATGGAGATTTACATCTTACTCCATTAGAGGAAAATCCATAATATCTCTACTTCAATAAATAATTAAATAAATTTATTCTCAATGCCTCTATTTGAAGCCCTCGTGAAGGCTCAAAATACCTCCAAAACAAGAAAGATGTTTTATAATGCATCATTACATGCGTAAAAGTAGACAAAGATTCTTCATCCACTTTTTAACTACCTATAAGCATGCTCTTACATATAACATAAAATAAAATATATATAAAAATTAATGAAAGTATGAAAATGATAAATAAACAAGTGACGCAAGTGTCGAGTTCCTGCTGAAGAGGATGATGCATTTTGATTTAGAGAAGAAAGAAAATAAAAGATTAGTGACCACTCTTGCAATGCAATTAATATATTTGTGTGAAAGGGTGCAAAAATATTGTTTCAAGTTCAAGAATCTAACTGCTCTAAATGCCATTGGATCTATTTTTACTCTAGTACTATGAATTCCTATTGGTTGAGAAAAGAAAGTGGATAAAAAAGTAGTAGTGAGGAAAGTTTGAGTCTTAAGGAAGTACACAAAATCAGCAATAGTGTGGCACATCATTTTATTTTTCCTTGAATTTAATAACTAAAACAAAATTATTAAAGTTTAATAAACTTGTGTATACCCTGATATTTGCACCTCTAAATGAGCAAAACAACTAAGAAATATGAAAAACAAAATATCAAGGACACCTCAAGATTAGCCAAAAGAGAGATAGAATAAGAAAGGAAATGGATAAACAAAATAGAAACGATATCACCTTCCTTGCTGTTGATTTCTCCTTGATTGGCCCTTGATTGGAATGGATTGTGTGCTCCTTAGATGATGGATTGAGTGACTAAGATGCAAGATTCTATATGCAAGATGATTAACAAAGATGGTTGAATGATTGAAAAGGCTTGAGGATTCAAATGGACAGCATGTAGTTATCAAAATGCAAAGTGTTGAGAAGGCAAATTTGGCAGCATAAGGTTGCTCCAAATGAAAAAGTTTCCCAAAATGCCCTTGAGGAGGGGGTATTTATAGAGGATCTTGAATTCTCTAGAGAATTCAATGGTCAAGATGGATCCAACAAGGCCAAGATGAAGGGCTATAGTGGGTTGAGAACCCACAAGCCCTCACATCTTGACATGTGGAGGGTGAAATGGACAAGAGGATATGAGGTGGAGATGAGTTGTCAAGAAGGTACATGAGGTGGAAAAGGACATGCACCTTGGGGAGTGAGGAGATTTCCACAAAAGGGATTTATTATCCCCAAGTGGGAGTGAAAGGGACTTTTGAGGAATTTTGGAATTCCTCAAAAATATACATGGGAAAAGGAAAGGTGGATATAAATGTGAATTAAAAATTCACATTCCTAGGAGGATCTAGAGGATAAAAGGTGGGCTCCAAAAAGGTGGGACTTGGTCACATGTGGAGATTGTGACAAGTCCAAGGTTGGTCACATGTGGAGATTGTGACAAGTCCAAGGTTCTAGAAGCCTTGGAAGGATGAAATGTGAATTAAAAATTCACATATAAAATAGGGGAATCTAGGAAGAATAAAAAGGAATTAAAAATTCCTTGGAGAATGATTAGGCTTAATTAATCAGTAATTAGAAGATAAATGGGGATTAGATTAGCCAACTTGCAAAAGTTGGAGGATGTGACACATCCTAATCAAGGATTAGGCATGTGCACATCCTTAATGAAGAGATTAGGAAATGGATTAGGATTAGATGAAAATGACATGTGATGAATTAAATAAATGTAATATTTATTTAATTTATTTGATGAAAGGAGGATTAAAGAGGGTAAGGTATTTAATTATTAATTAAATACCTTAGGGATTTATGAATTAAAGATATTAATTAAATAATAGTAATATTACTTAATTAACTCGGATAAGAGGATGTTTAGATGAAAGGTGATAAATTTGGATAAATTAAGTGTCCAAATTTGATGTCTACAAACTTTTGTATGCTGGATAAGTTGTAGTGTTGATAGAAAGAATTCCAGTGCATTAAGTATGCACAAATTCTATTGGGAGGTAAGGCAATTAACTATCATATTAATGCAACTATTATGCTATAAGCCAGGATGAGTCTTTTGCAAATTTATGTCAGGGAAGTATTTCCATGTTTTCATCAAACACAACTTTAAGAAAATAAATAATTCCATGCATGCGAAAAACATTTCAATCTCATGCCATGTAAAAGTATTTACAAGAATTAGAACAATAGCTATCCATTACATTTTTCACATCAACAGCTCAAGCATAGTTTAATATAGTATATCAATACTTAGTGGTAAGCAAATAGGGAAATAACAAAGTTTACCAACATTTTGCCAAAGAAAAAGAGACAAGATTGTGATATAAAAGACTATGTTCATAGAAGTGGCTAGAATTCAATAAAAATTTAAATCCAATTATTTTTAAGCCTCCTCATGGACTACAAGTATGAGTTTTAAAATATAATGTTGATTGAAATTGTGGTTGGAAGTGAAGACTGTCCAGTAGCTTTCACAACTAAACCATACAACACCATAGGAAATTAAACTCTTTAGAAAATAAGAACCAAAAATGCCAGTGTTCCTTAGCATGTTGAAATACCAATAGCAACTCAGGGACTCAAAGGCTATAAAGCCATATGTGCAGCCCAGTCGATACATGGAGAAGGTGATAATGCGGACTCAACAAATCTTTAGGAACAACTACCCTTTCACTCATTGAATTATACTATCAATAAAACTTTTGTCACTCTTATCATCATTTTTTTAACTTTTTGTCCAACTTTTTGAGGATAAGAAATGCATTCAATAACTTAAAATTTACTAGACTAGGTTTTGTACCAAACCATCCCATATAAGGTGTGACAATTTTCATAATTTTTATTGGACATGTATTTGAAAAATAGATGCATGTTGCAACAGATTTGGTCCAAAAAGTATTTCATAGATCCTTTGCTTAAAGCATGCTTCTATCCTTTTCTAGAATGGCTACTTTTCACATTCAACATGTCCATTTCACTGAGGAGTATAGCTAGTAGTCATTTTCTTTTGAATTCCATTACTTATGCAAAAAATTTGAAATTCACTAATAGGATAACTAATTTGTTTCTAGTTGCTAAAGGTTTGAACTACTACTGTATAATTTATCTGAATATTGTAGATTTGATGAATTTTATTCATTCAATGCATTACAAAGATAATGATAACTAGTGCAAGATGAAAACAAGAGAACAATTAATGCCTATGGAAAAATATAAAGTAGGAATCAAGATACAATCTGACCTTATGCTCCAGTAATTGTAAGATTACTCAGAAATTGTAATAAGCATTCCTTGGACACAACTGATTTATTAATACCTAACATTGTGAGTCATTGGTATTAATTATTAGCATTCAAATAAAAGACATACAAAGTTATATCACAATTTCTAGTAGAAAAGGACCATAGGTTGTGAGAGAAATGTTGTCTTGGTAGAAGTCGCAATAGACTCAAAAATTGCGATGAAAAAACCAAAGCCTCCAATAGTAATCACCATATTTTTCCAGCAAGTATTAATTGCAAACATAGGCTCTTTAGAGTATTTCAGCACTACCTTCATAGTACATACACATAAAATATTTAAGCAATATTAACAGTTAATAGATTTCTATTTTGATTTAATTGCTATAAAGAGATGCACACTTGGATTTTGTCCTTCTGTTGCAAACATTTTAAAGTGTAAGTATGCAATCTAGGTTTATTATAGCAAAATGAGTGATTTAAGATATGAGCAACATATTACAAAAAGAAAGATAGATAAAATTAGCTAGATATAGGAAAAAGATGCAGAAAAGTACCTAGATTTGAAAATAGGAGAAGAAACTACCAGACACAAATGTTGGGCACTTTAAACTAAGGTGTCTGAAATAAAACAAGGAATTTTGATAGGAAAATCAGAAACAAAATGCATTACTATAGGGTTCAAAGAATACAAGGGAAGCAATCATGAAGAGTACAGATCACCACAACGCAAGAATCATATATAACAGTGCAAAAGGGATAGTCGGCTATGATTGTTAAAGAGTAAATAGAAATGATCCAAGACTTATGAATATTTTCATATGAGTAGTCACACTACTATTGAAATTCCAAAAGACAACAAGCATCAAAAAATTATTAATCTCCATTGTTCAAAAAAGAGTGGGAGAAGGGAAAGTTGTAACATTCCCTTTATCAGTAGTAGGAGTGTGTAGCTGGAGGTGAGACAAAAGATGTCAATTATCTGGGAGATCACTAATTTTTGAACAAAAAGGAAATTTATTAATCATGTCCTTTTCCAAGCATTAAGCGGCCTGATTCCATTCCCTGAAACAATGATCAAAAGTGATAATTTTGAAGTTACGAGTAATCAGGCACACTTCCTCAATGATGTTTATTAGTCTTTAATCTTTTGACCAACCCATGAACAATGTAGGAGTCACCTTCAAATTTCAAGTTCTTGTAACACAAAGCTACGGTTGGGGCAAGAACCTTCAACATTAGGGATGCTTCCATTCATTTTTTGATATGGTATCCAAAAGAAGGAACCACTCTATGGACAAGGGCTTGAGAATGAGTACACCAACTCCCCTGCACCATCCTGACCCAGATTGACATTAGCAACATCATTGAAGTTCAATTTGAGGAAACATTCTTAAGGCAGGATCCATTAATGAGGGTGTCTTAAATTATTATTATTTACTGTAGTTGTAGTGAATTGGAATTTATCTCTATTTAGGATACAGTGGTTTATCCATATGCTCTATACATCAAATCACCCCTAATACAATAGATATGCATCCTACTTTGAAGGAATAGGTTTGGAAGTGTTGCTTTTGATTAGAAAGCAATATATAGTGAACTGCTTTTGAAATTATTCAACCCCACTTTGTGTTTTCCAGGAAATACTACATGTCCAAACTTCATTTCAATAGAGCATGATTGAGATAATCAAGGTGTCAGAATTATTTTCTTCTCTTTTGTTTCTCAAAATTCTTCATTTTAGGATTTGTTTGCAAAGCCATGAAAGTCTTCCAACCTCCATTAATTTTTTTTTTAACATTATCATTCCAATTTGGTTTATTATCTAAATCAATATCAAAGTGAACCAGTAAGTTTTTAACTTTTACCTTCTTCAAGGATCCTATAATCATAAGAAACTGATGGGGATTGTTTCCTTCTTAGGTCAGATTACAATGATTTGATGTATTAATTTTTTAATGCTAATGGCTTGGCAGAACAATTAAAGGACCATAATCTGTTTGTTAAGCTTGATGATTACCTCAACTACTCACTATAACTCCTACATGAAGAGGAGATGCAATTGGAACCTGGGGACCATCTATAGATTGAAAGAGAATTCATGATAGAAGTGGAGGCATTTTCGAGAGCCCAGCACAAGAATCTAGTGTCCTTGCAAGGTTATTGCTTATATGGGAATGACCGGTTACTAATTTACTCTTACTTAGAAAATGGAAGCTTGGATTATTGGTTGCATGAAAGGCCAAATGGAGATGCGATGTTGAACTAGGATAATAGGCTAAAGATATCTCTAGGAGAAGGCAGGGGTTTAGCATACTTGCATAGGGTATGTGAACCTCATAAAGTGCATAGAGATATCAAGTCAAGCAATATTCTATTAAATGATAAATTTGAAGCACATTTAGTAGATTTTGGTCTATCAAGGCTTATTTTTCCACATGATACACATGTGACCACAGAACTTGTGGGAACACTTGAATATATTCCACTTGAATATGGACAGACCTAGATAGCCACTTTGAGAGGTGATGTGTACAACTTTGGGGTTGTGATTCTAGAGCTTCTTACTGGAAAGAGGCCTATTGATGTCTGCAAACCAAAGGTATGCAAGGAATTAGTGACATGGTTAAAACAAATGAGGTCTGATGGTAGAGAGGAAGAAAGCTTTGATCCCATTTTGTGTGGTAAGGGAAATGAAGCTCAAATGTTGCTAGTACTCAATGTTGCATGCATATGCATAGATCAAAATATGTTTAAAATGCCTACCATTCAAGAAGTAATTTTGTGACTTGAAAATGTAGGAATTCATTCCCAACAGTTGAAATAGGTTATTCCTTTGTTAATAATAAATTTTTCTTTTCAGTTACTTCTGATT
This sequence comes from Sequoia sempervirens, assembly GCA_007258455.2. Classification (NCBI taxonomy): domain Eukaryota; kingdom Viridiplantae; phylum Streptophyta; class Pinopsida; order Cupressales; family Cupressaceae; genus Sequoia; species Sequoia sempervirens. Next base: position 99,994,854 of record VDFB02193867.1, read on the forward strand.
ATGAAATTGCTTTCTTTTCCTAGCGTTAGTACATGTTCAATTGCATTATTTTTGCTTTTTATCCAAGAAAAAATAAATGAATAAAAATATTAGGATTCTATCCTAGTATGGAAATAGATGGTTTTATAAAGAAATTACTCAACAGAAGAATAGGTCTACTTTAGACAAGAATCTTGAGTGGAAGCAAAAGTTTAGGAGTCTACTTGGAAGTTTAGTTGAAGTAGCAAAAAGTTAACATGCGGTTAGAATTTCAGTTATGCATATTAAGTTTTAACTAAAGGTGACGAGACAATTAGGGAAGATAACTGCTAGAAGACTTCTCTTCTCTTGTTGAGCCCCTTTATTTATAAAGTTTTTAAGAATAATCATTTCAAAGGGTTGGAAAATCATATATTTGGAATTCCATAGTAGTTTGTCCTAAATTTTGGTTGTCTTCACTAGTTGGGAGTGGCTCACCTCATAGCTTGATCTGTTTTAGTAAGTCTTGAATAGATTTATTCCTTTCAAGATTCTCTTTTTTCTACTTTTGTAGAGTGATAATGCTCCAGATGAAAAATAATCTTCTTAAAATGCATGCATTGTAAATATTTTTCTCTATTTTAGTTTAGATTGTTGATGCAGGAGCATCCAGTGGTGTAAGGGCAATCTTGCATCACCCAAAAATAGTTAAATTTCAAGTTTCTCAATTTTTAGATGTTTTTACATTTTTGGATACCCTTTTTGTTATAATGAAATTCCCAATTTATGGTTTTTATTTTCTATTCCTGGGTTGAAAGATATTGCAGATTTAGTTTCCCATATTTACACCTAAAAATCTTCTGAGTTAGATTTGAGGCACTTAGATTTCCCGGAATGGCCCTGAAACTTGCCAAAATCGGCATAGTGGATTTTTAGTGCATTATTGACTTCGAGACCTTTCCAACAGTTCAAATGGTTCACGAATCGGAGTCCCGGATCAAAAGTTATGGCCCCAGGAAGTTGGCACACTTTCTAGAAGATACAATTGCAAATGTTCTTTTGAAATTTGAACTTCAAGTTGTAATTTTCGGCACCAAAATGCCTAAACTCAAATTTGAATGTTGTTTTGGCTCCAAACTAAAGAGGAGCTCTATTTATGGGTGGGTTTCTAATTTTTGGGTAGCCTTTTGGGGACAAGCTCACATATTGCGAAAGGGTTATTTTGTAGCTTTCTGTAACTTGCATGTGTTGTAGAACTTGGGGATTTGAGATCCTCTGCATGTAAAAAGCTCCATTTTCTGAATAATAAAATTATTCTCTTGTTTGTGGGTTATTTTCTAAGTCTCGGGCTACGCACTCATCAATTGTAGAAAGGGTCATTACACATAAATGTACAAGTACATAGATTTTTCTTAAATTTAATAGTTTTATGGAATGATCAAATTCAAAAGCATATGAAGGTGCAAAGGGTTAATGTTATCTCTATTTCTATGCCAACATCTACACCCCTTTCATGCTGTAGTATCCCTAACAAGTTGAAAACTATGCATTAGACAAGGATGCAACGGATGCCATAGCTTTCAAAAAGTGAACTGGCACAATTGTGACTATCCTAATTTATATTACCAATGCCTTGGCATGAACAACAATTTTAGCAAAGTTTGATGTTGCTTACTTAAGTGTTAAATTCTAATTGCAACCTATTACATAGCAACTTAGCTTTTTTTTAGAGAAAATTTCAATTTGATATTTTTATTAGTTAACTTATTAATAAATGGCTATTGATGGTATTGTTGAGCTTTATTACCTCATTTTGCAATGCTGCTACTTTTCAAAAATTGGCTTGAGTGGTCTCAAAATGAATTATTCTACTTTCAATTTTTATATCATGAATAGTCATTCTTACAAAACCCCATTGCTTCTCCAATTTCATCATTAATTTGAATCTCTTACCATTGTTACCCTTGTTGGTTTTGACAGAAAATCATGAACATCATTCAATTGCCAACCATTCATACCTTTGACATTGAACCTGCTAGCCAAGAGAGTTGTAGGTTGTCACTTAGACTATTAATACTGTGCCTACTTAGTGCTACCATTGCATTGTTGTTCATAGTATTTCTATTGTTAAATATGTAGGCCAATGGATTTGTACAACTCTATTCATAACATAGATGTACTAGCAAGTCATCTACAGTATTGACTTGCAAACTCCTTACAAATCATCATTCTCATTTATGTTGTTATTCATACAAAATTTAGGCCATTCGCATGTAGGAAGTCTATATGGATTATCCAAAAAGGAAAATGTCAGCAGCTAAAACTGCATAACAATTCTAGACACGGTTTGTTGCACTAACTTGCACCTCATTTGAGTTGAATGCAACCTTTTACACTAGCATGCAAATAGTATTTATGTTATTGATCAACTCTAGCCCTGATCTCTGATGCACACAAACTCATAGCATTGGAATCAAATTGTGAAAATTTGTGACAATTTTTTCTTTAAAAATAAAGCATTTTACTAAAATATCCTCGGAGAAGAAAATGTGGGTATAAAGTTCTAAAACCTAGTCATAGTTACAAATTCAGTTGGAAAAGCTTAGGTCTCAAACAATAGGAAACCCATGCTTCTTATGAGGACACCCAAGTCCAAAACTCTGTTGCAGATAAATTTTCTCAGAAAGGGTACACACTGATTGCCAAAGGATGAGTAATTCCAAAGATCACGGAAGTACTCCTAATCACATGAGGAATCACCCATGTCCTGCAAAGGGTAAAACCTCAATATCCTCTACTCTCCCAACAAAAGGATTACCTCAACTTAGCTACCCATAATTCAAAAAGTGAGTAACACTATAATAGAACAAATGTATGAGTAAATCGCTACGCCAACAAAAGTCAATATTGATGTGTTTCTACTTTGACATCACCATTGTAACATGGTCGTAACATAATGTTTTGGAAGTGGAATAGCCATTAAACACTACATCAGACTATCCCCTAGAATTTAAAATGACTATTTTACGTAAATCCAAAACACTCTGAAGTAAATCCAACCAGAGAATAAACTCACTGCCATGACAGCATAAGCCAAGAGAAAAAACATAAAAAGTGGAAGTTCAACAAACCGTCTTCAGAGGGTGTTGTATAATAAGCATATGTCTAACATTGCAGTAGTAGAATAAATACAACAATATATACTATAGCACCTTCCATTTCTGCCTCTCAAAATAAGCTTCACATAAACCCCTAGCAATCCTAGCAATGCCTACAGACTATATATATATATATATATTCATGGATTTCTTCATATTTACCAAGTGTCAAAACCCAAATGATAATAGAAAAACCATTTCCTCGAGTTCTGCAAATAAAGTGGGATAGGGTGTAATATTTTGCACTTGAGCATTAGAATTAAAGCAATATTCTTCCTCCCTTATTTCGGTACAATTTATTACAACGGATTTTTGACCCTGTAGATTTTCTAGTCCCTAATTATGAAGGGAATGTTCAAATTTAGCTTTAAGCTTTGATAAAATATAAGATAGATTCAAAATTTATAACATATTATAGCCAGTACCTTTAATTAGAGAAACATTGCACACATAGTAGTGTAGTGCCTACAAATGTATTAAATATGATAACGAAAAAATGGGCAGAATTTGCAAAGAAAATATTATGAAGCCCTACTAAACTAGTCTATTGATGTCATGCCATAAAGCTAGCCAATGGCGATGACTGTTGAATTAGTTACTGTTTCGGTTAGGCTATGAGAAATTAAAAGAGAAATAACAATAATGAAGAAGAAGCAGAGACCGGCACACATATGGTATTGGTAATCCAGAAACAAGAAACGTTGCAAAGGCAGAAAAACTATGCATCGCTAAGCATGTTTTTTGTCCATTGTCGTCTCTATGTGTTGTCGTGAAGGTTTTGTAGTTTTCCATAGTTTCCAGCAGCTTCCAGTAGCTTCTCCCATGTATTTAATTAACTATAATGTTCAGGTAAAAGTATTGTGATAACTTAATTTCTCAAGTTTTCTTAAATGAAAAATGAATTATAGAGACCAATGGAAAAATAGATAAATAATAATTTTTAAATATAACAAATATGTTATAAAATACAAACTATAGAAATAAAAGAAATATACTTAAATTATCCAATGTGATTGGTGAGCACAATTGAAAAAATAAAAATCAAATGATTGCAATAATAACCTGCCGATAAACTAATAAATTAAACAAATATATAACAATATGTGAACATGAAAAAATAATAATAATAATAATAATAAATGCATTTAATAAGATAATCAGATAATATAAAATAAAGAACTACACTTTAAAATATATAAACACGTGTAACACATTTTTACAGATAACACACTTCATCTTTGACCAAAATTCCATGTTTGAATTCTTTAAGCGTGCTTTGACCGTTGAATCTTATAACTCCTTTAAAATCAAATCTCAAAAATAATCAATCCCTAAATTAAACTTTTTTGTGACTTTCTAGGGGCCTTAAATCGATCCAACCAAATAAAAATTAGAGAATATATCTTAAATATAAATACTCATGAAATAATTGCAATGTGATCCGATGAATAAAATTAGCAGTTCGACCATAAGTTTAATGGGCATGCTACAGTTTTTTATTATAATAATATAAAAGATTAAAAAGGTATATTAGTGTTAAAAATGTATGTATTTTTTAAATGGATATTTTGTTAGATGGAATTTAGGTAAATTTTTGTGTGATATTTTTCTAATATAAATGATGCAATAGTTTTATAAATTTTATATTTCTCTTTTAAATTGACAAGTTTCGTCGTATTACAAACAAAATAATATTTTATGAAATATATAAATTAATTCAATTAAGAGAAAATAAACAATCATTCTCAAAAGTTTTTCTCAAAATATGCAATAATTACATCTAAGAGGTGATAAGTAACTATCCTCAAATGTACTAGTATCAACATAATGTTTATTAGTTGTTTGATAAATGTAATACATATTAAATTTGTAATTTCTTATATTGGAAGTGATTCCAATTAATTTTTAGAAATTTTAATGGATTGAAATTACTAATTTCAAAATTTGGATGGGATTGGTTGTTTTTAAATCCTTGTATGAATTTTGTACTGAACTTGGTTTGCTACTTCAAAAAATAGTATGGTGAGCACTAGAGTAATTGTGAAGAGGTTAAATAAGACTCGTGTTGGGTGTAATCGTAATGTGGTGGATCTTGGAATTAGGAATGCGTTTACATGTTCCTATGGGTCACCTAGAGCTTATGTTGGGAATTATGTGACTACCCCTAGCATGGTGGCTATGTTATTTTATCCTATGATCTTCTGTAGTAGAAGAGTGTTCATGTTGGGTTCCTATTGTTGGCCCCTAGTCACATGGGAAAGCACTAGTTGTGTTGACCACTATGTGGAGTACTTAAGCTAGGTTCATGGTTTCAAACCTTGGTTTCATGAAAGCATTGAATAATTATCCCTTGGTTACATGTGGGTTATGGAGTTGCTCATTTAGTGATCTAGAAGCTCTTTAATAACTTTTTTTTCATTTGCATGTACTTGGTGATGGTTATGGAATTGAACTTTCAGTGGCTGGATTTTCTAAGATAACTTCACCTTTTTTATTTCTATTCTTGAATGTTATAGATTCATGATAATTACTTACATATATGATATTTCTATACTTGTTTAAAATCTATGGTTATGCTTGTTTGTGATATTTCATTGGTTTGGTTCATAGATTTGGTGGTTTTCATATTTTTGGGTTCCTAAACGTTTTGTAAGTTCTATGTTAACCAAAATTTATGATTTTGTAGATATGTGAAGAGACTGTCGTTTAAGGTTTTGTGGATGGAGATAGTTGTAGATTTACATGCATGCTTTGCACATGGTTTGAGGAGGTTGGTTACATCCTTCTTGAGTGGAAGTGTTAGTATGTGTTTTATTAATTACATTTTTGTGAAGCTTCTTTTTGAGTTCTCAAACCATTGTTACTTTGTTGTTAGTTTGTGGAAAATTAGATTTGGATCTGATCTAGTCTTAATTCATGCATGATCTGCATGTTATCTCTAGTGGTCTTTATTTTATATGTTATTAATGTGGTGTTGAATATATGTATTGTATTTGTTTGAGATCTATGAGTTTCATTGCTTCTTATTTTTTAATGGAGCAATGGCTATGATTCTTTTCATATTTGGATTATATGTCTATCCCTACTTGTGTGTTGCCTATACTCCTGTGCTACATATAGAACCTAGATGTGGCATATCTATAGCAATAGATCCTTGTAGTAATGATGGTGTCTTATGTGCATAGGGGTGTTGTTGTAGACTATTTTGATATCATAGTTCATTAAAAAAAAATTGTTTCATCTTTTTAGCTATCATAGTGCATTAGTATATAAAATTGAAGTGAGGTAGAGAGATAGTGGTTGGATTACATAAGATACTTTGGAACTTGTAGCAATTTAATATGGTGTCTAAGAAACTTTGAATCATGGCTTAATGGGTAGTTTGTATAGTTACATAGTTAGTCCTATCTTCTTGGTTAGAGATCATGGGCTTTACTTTGAGAGTTTCTAGTGTTATGGTTGAGTACATTGACAGTGTGAGGCCATGGATAATCTTTAATTAGGAAATATTTATCATGTTTCCATGTGTAGCAGTAGATCACTTTTAGTGGTATCTTTGGCAATGATATAGGTCTATCGCTTTGTGATGGATGATCTTATATAATGGATGTTGATGTCATGAGGAGCTATTAGATTCTATCTTTAGTGAGCAGTGATTGTTCTTTTATATTTTCTTGTTTTATCAATAAAGGATGGTTATCTTCATAATTTTTTAAGATGTGAGCAAACTATTTCATGGAGATCACTTATAATTTTCTGATTGAATTTGTTTATGTTGTAAATCATGATATTGTATAGGATTGAATTTTCACCCCTTATGCAAATTCCCCTTTTTTCCTTTACCCACCTTAGACAACCAAGTTTGGAGGCTTAATTCCACTAAGCCCGCTAGTTGCAAAGTACTTGGTGCCTATTTTGAGTGTTAGTGGAGGAATTTCTATTGGGGAGACCCGCGCAACATGCAGACATTCACACAACACACTTACGTCCATAGCAGATTCATGTGATTGAACCTGCAGATGCTTACTCTTCTCATTGGAGGTGAAGTTTTAATGCCCCCTTCGGTCAACCAACCCAAATATGGCCCTTTTTCTCCATCCTTTCTTCAAATTTATACTTCCAACTTGCATTCCAACTTCTACACATCTTCCAAGCATTGAGCTTACTCTTGACCACTTCAAGCATTCAATCCAACACTTCTAGCATCATTTTAAGCATTCGATTGCAGCAAACCAACACTCCATCACATCGATAGAGTACATTTGGGACCATGCCATTGCAGCAAAGGCTTGAGTACTCTCATTTCTCCCCCAAGTAGCCTTGAGTTCTCTTGGTGGGGGTGGTAAGCTTCCCTCTCCTCTCTATCACTTGGTTTAGTAGCATAACACTATTTTGTAGTGCTTATTTTCTCTTCACTATATTATTTTCTTTATCTCATTTCCTTGGATGTCTGTGGAGCTGGAAACACCTACATGGGGGTCTAACTGAGGTAGGCCCCTATACAGCCACCCAACATTTACCCTCTTTCTATGTCTAGGTGTGTGTGATCCTCAGAGAACTAGATGGTGAATAAGTTCCTTGTTGAGATTCTCCTTATTTTATCACTCTTTCATATTTGCTTTATAATATTAGAGAGTAATTAATCTATCTAGTTACATCATTGTAGCACTTTAGTTAGTTAGCTAGCTTGTTAGCTAGTTTTGTTGGCTTGACCTCATCTTTATTGTTGTCTGGGCATATGAACGATAGCACACTTTTGAGATGTCAGAGCATCGCGTTGATGTCTAGAGATCACGCTTCTATCCTTGGAAAGAGAGCTTTCTTGGATGTAGTGTTAGACCTAGAAACCAATGGTCCTAGTTTTTTCCTCTATTTTGAGTCTACAGAGTAACTGAGAGGCCCCATGGTCCTTGTTACTCTCACCTTGCATTTCCCAAACATTACACTTAGCTGAGGTAAGTTAGGGAAGCGTCTCGCATCTTGAACCTTTGTGAGCTAGGGTCTTGCACACGGTGGTCCCCCTCACTTATATTTTTGGTGAACCTAATGTGAACCAACATTTGTTCATCCATTGGTGTTGAAACTTCCCATGGGTACTTTTTGATTGTTGTGATCTTGAGCATTATGAAGGTTTATGAGCATCACAACCCAATCCACAACTTTTGGGTATATCATTAGGAGAAGTGTACGACACCTTTCAATAGAAGGGATGGTCTTGATTGGTCTCTCTATAGGCCTTTTCTTTGGTCCTGCCATTAGTTTGGTTGCATAGGAGCAGTTACCAAGGAATGAGATGGGATTTTCTAATGAAACCGATCATATTCTCACTCCCCCTGTGTCTCTTATGCCATCATCGGTGGATGAGCATGAGGGCATTCAAATTCTTGCAGAATACATTGCCACCCTTGCTAAAGGATTAGGTAACTTAGAAAACCACTTGGAAAGAAACCCAAATATGGCTAGAGCCACTTGGACTGTTAGTGAATTAAAACATATGATGGGTAAAGATCGAATAGGCATAGAGCTTCTAAGTGGTCTCCTCAGTCTTTCCATAGCATGTGCTCCTTCAAGCAACCCTATTTTTGCACAAGGAGTGACTTTCAAAGAGCATGAAGGACAGTTATGGGTATTGATGCCTCCCACTTTTGTTTACATGGCCGACACAGTCACTTCTATCAGTATCCCTTCTACCCTTGAGCAACCTAAAACTATCAAAGTGAATAAGGTCCCTTTGAGATTTAGCTTTACCCCTTCTATCACATCTAGTGGTGGAGGTTTTGGCAGGTTGAGTGGTGGAGGCTTTGGTAGTGGCGGTGGATTCAGCAATGGAGGGGGTGTTGGCAGAGGTGGCTCTAGTGGGAGTCATGGTGGTGGTTCCAACAAAGGCCCTACTGGTGGCAATGGCTCTAGTGGTGGCTCTAGTGAGAGTCATACTGGTGGCAATTTTGGAGATGGGCTTGGCAGTGGTTCTAGAGGAGGTTCCTTTGGCCCTCTATCTTCTAATGACCCCATTTTGAACACTCTTCTATAGAATATGGATAAGATGTAGAGCCAGTTAGCGAGTCTCTCCCAGGCCTCTGTCCAACCTATCTTCCAATCTTTCTTTTGACATAGTCCATTGTCTATTGCAATCTTAAACACTCCCTTCCCTCAAGGAATGGAGATCCCTAAGTTTGAAAACTATGGTGATAAGGGAGATCCATAGACACATGTATCTACCTTTAATACCCAATGCACTGAATTCTTCCATCACAATGCGTTGATGGCTAAAATGTTTATGCAATCTCTCAAGGACACAACACTTGAATGGTACTATTCCTTGCCTGACAATTCTATTTCTCACTCGACCAACTTGTTAATTAATTCCTTAGATAGTTCCAAGCAAACATCAGGCCTAAGATCACCTTTTCAAATCTTGTCCAATGTAAACAAGGAGATAATTGAAAGATTACTAATTTCATAGCACGCTACCAAGCACTCCTTTCACAAATCTCATATTAGTTGCTCGATTATGATGTGCAGAAGGTGTTCATAAGCAACTTACAAAGGCCAAGTGGTAAGAGAAGTTTTCCTTGATGAAATACCCTTCTTTCACCCATTTGTGTGTAGCTTTACGAGAGTACCAACAAATGGTTGTTCAATTCATGGGTTCCACCTCGCGCTCCTATTCTAAAGGAAAATCCATCATATCAATCTCTGGGAAAGGCAAAGCCATTGTGAACATAGTAGTCGTTGTTGATGACAATGGTCTCAAATGCAACCAGAAGTTCATGACACTACTATATTTGACTCCAATTTCTAACCAAGGTTTGTTGAAATATCGGTATACGATTGTCGGAATACCAACGAAACACTCAAGAAATTTTCATCGCTTAATTTTCATTGCATTCTCGACCAACTTTAAAACTTTGAAACTATGACACACTTTCATCAATTGTCGCCATGAAAAAGTGATTTTTTGTTCATCAGAATATCGACGAAACTTTTTCAATTTAGCAACACAAAATAACTAGAAAAAAATTGGCATGCCCCTTCCAAACCATTGAAACAACACTAGAGATTCACTAAACTTTCAACAAAAGTAACTGACAAACCACCAAGAATGTCCAATGCATTTTCTATACTTGCAACAAATTTTTCATCGAACATTTTTGGTGGTTCATCAGTTATGTTCGTTGAAAGTTCAATGAAACAATGCAATTTTTTTTTTTTAAAGTATTCTTTCAAATGTTACTAGCATTCTCATTTGTGGGACTATAATTCTCAAATATTTAATAGGTAAAATAAAATTAGTTGTTCTTTATATTGCATTATAAGTTCATTGTCCTATAAGACTATCGTAGTAGATACATGGTTGTTATCTATATCATAATGCCTCTGTATAATTTTTTTCCCAAACCTAGTACTATCTATTTGTGAGTTGTAAATGACTTAATATCAGAGTAAATGTGTGTACATGGTTGGTTAACCTATTCAGCATCCAATGCTAGATGATCAGGGACTGCCATAATCAAGATTAAGAATCTTATATATGACCAAGTGGTGCTTAAAATAAAAACATTCATGAGACTTTTACCCATTATAGAAATTAAACTACTAACATCTCTCCAAGGAGTCACATTTTTGTTCTTTGTTGACAAGTTTAAGTTTCCTGTTATGAGGCAACAAAGAGATGAGTATTTTCAATTTCAAAAGATCAAGTAGTCATAGCATACCTAAAGATTAACAACCATTTCAAATCCCACTGAATCAAGGAATGTTTCTTCTTCATTTATGTTTGGATTCATTTCCAACTATCAACATTCATTATTTTTTAGAACACACATGTTGCTAATCCTTGTGTGAGAATTCAAATACACAACTATCTAGAACAATCCACAACATATCATCCATCAACAAACAATTAGGCAATGGTAGTCAACTAGAATTTATTAGATTAAGTGGGCATCTATTTTTGTAAGTATCCACATACTTGGGATGGAAATATACTTTGCATTAAGCATGCTTATAATAGAGCTCCACACAAGTTTATGA